>AP025048.1:21110870-21313813 GCA_036186865.1 Eustoma russellianum | reverse complement strand
TATCCGGTTACTGATCTCCTGGTCTCATTACATCCTTCCCAGTCCGCATCTACAAAGCCTTTTAGTTTCAAATCTCCACTGCTAGGAAACAACAATCCTTGTCCAACTGTTCCCTTAATGTATCTAAGAACTCTATGTGTTGTTCAAAGATGGCACTCAGTTAGGCAATCCAAGAATTGACTAAGCTATAGGACGACAAATGCAATATCTAGCCTAGTAATGGTCAAGTATATAAGCTTGCCAACTAACTGTAGAAATATGAGGGTTTGAGTGATTTCAAAATAAAGAAATTTGAATATATATATATATATATATTAACGTGGATATATATATATATACACAAGTGTACATGTATGCATGATAACTTGCCTTATTTAGCTTATATATTATGTTGCCGTACTAACGAGCCATGAAGCTATAAAGCTTACATCATATGGCGAACATTTGTTGAGTTTATACTATTTTCAGGTGCCACAATTAATGAACTAAAGTAGTTCATTAAGTGAAGTACTTAGTTTAATAAACTAAGTAGTTCATTAAAGGAAGATGCATTTGGAAAAGACATGAAGGCAACATAGCTATGGAAGGAAAGTTCTCTCCTCCTCCCCACATCATTTCACACGCCATATATACATAATATATATATATTTTCAGATTTTTTTTTTAAAAGGCACATACACATTTATTCCAACGTACTATCGACACGTTATATATCTTACGAACGTACGTTTACGTCACACCACTATACTTAACTCATATTTATGAGTATATTCAGATCTTATATCATATGATATAAGATATGGTGATGACAAATTAAATACGACACGATAAAAGGTTCTAAACCGAAATTTGTCGTATCGGGCGATACCGAAACTTCGCCAACGTGTCACGTACTTGCCATAAATAAATGGCCAGCCCATATACATCAAAATTTATCAAAAATTTCGTGCCATACACTGTACATTGAGACAAAAATACTTTCCATGTTGGCACACACAAATCACCCCACATTTAGGCCAAAATGTGAAGATTCCAATTTTATTTTTGTCACATGTTTATGGTACCACTTTAAATCAGCCAAGTGCTGAAAATTAAAGTATATATTATATATATTATGTATAACATAATATATATAGCATGTGCAAAAGTTGGAATTTAAATTAGAGAAAAATCGGGTAATCGATAAATATCGAAAATTTGGTTTTCTACGCACTTGACATGGAACGTTTTTCTTGAACATGATGTGGCACGTATCTAGACACTTTTTACATATAATATACATCTTAAAGTGTTCTAGAAAATTAAATTAAGGGCTGATTGGAATATTACATGTGTGTAATATTAAATGTGCACTATTTTTCAAAGTTAGCAAAAATAAATTTCAGCACATGCATATACACACTTAAACGTCACCCTAGCTGAGATGGAGCACATGTGGAGCCTTGTTGGCATGTTGATTGGTCAAGAATCAATCATACAATGTTGATGAATCAAAGAGAGAAGCTACAAAAGGTAAGTTTTCAACATACACCTCTCTTATGTCACATGCTGAAAATTTCAGCATGTCACACACCTTAATGGCCGAATTCTTAAGGCTTAAGGAATATATTTTGTTAATTTTGCATTAAGGAATAAATCAAATGAGTTATGGAAATGATTTGAATTGTCTTAAGTGTGATATTCTTTATATCACACATGCTGAAATTTTTCAGCATGTGTGAGAAGGTGTTATGGCCGAATTTCACCCTCCTTGGTGTCCAAATTCATTCTCAATCTTGTAGCAAGACTTGCCTTAAATAATGGATGTATTTTTATGGAAGAAATTCAAAGAAAAATGGAAGAAATATTGATTTATCACATGTGGTTAATGCTGAAAATTTCAGCATTGAAAATATACCTTATGGCCGATTTTGACTAGGTTGGAAAGAGATATTTTTGTGTCTCAAACTTTATGACATATTGTGACTATTTTGGCATGGTTTGATAATTGATTATTTGGCACATGTTTAAAGTGTTTTTTTCAGAATATCCATGTCATCAAATGATGACAACAATGAGCCAATCAAAAGGTGCCAAGTAAGCAATGACTAAATGATGGTCCAATGGAATGATGCCAAGCAAGCAAAACTTTGTCACCATGATGTCTCACACCCTCCCAAGCAATTAAAAGGAAATTTTCAAGAGGGAGGAGTGACTTAAGGGGGACGGCCTGGACCTATAAGGGAAGAAGAGAAGAACAAACAAAAGCAAGGCCAAGAATCATATTGAAAAGTGATCAAAGTACAAAAGCTTCCTTCTCCTACACTTTCTTTCTTTCTTCTTCTTGTAATAAGCCTATTGTATTTTACTTCTTTCATCCTTGAATAGGCTTCATAGAAACCACCATTCATATATCTTTGTACAAGATTGATCAAGGTGTGATCAATCTTCATTCTAGCGAGGTGGTGGTGTTCGTGCAAATTGTACTCACAATACAAGGTTTGTAAAGGGTTGGAGTTAAGGTGTAACTCTATCAACCCTGCGGTAAGGTGTACTGCGTGTGTGAAATTAGTGTGAACCAAGGAAGGTGTTCCTTGAAGACTGGAGTAGGTTGTTTATAACCGAACCAGTATAAAATTCTTGGTGCAATTTACTTTCTGCATTTACGTTTCAGTTTCTGCGCTGTTTACTCATATTGTTCACGTTCGCAAAAATAGTAAACGTTTTCTAAAAATTATAAAAATTTCCAGAAACATACATAAACGTTCTAGGGTTAATTTGGCACAAGTTTCAACCCTTTTGGACAAGTATAGGTCAGTCAAACATCAAAAGTTCTGAGACTAGTGCAGTCTGATTTTCAGACTTGCAAAGGTTGAGACTTTGGGTGTATTTGACCTACTTCCCAAAAGAATTTTCAAAAACTGTTTCAACCCATTTAAATACAGTGTGTGAAGAGTTATTGGTCAAATTTTCAGATCATTTGGACATTCACACAAATAGGAATTAATTTTTCAAAACCATCTACCGGTTCTGGCAGATTTGCACAATCTGAGTGCCAACGGTTTTTGAAGGGGTTAAAGGTTGAATTTTGATTTGAAATTTTTAGGGGACCCTCACAACATCTGAGGCTAAGTTCTCTCAAAATTTCATAATTTTTGGAGACCTCTAACCTAGTTTTTAAAACGTTTTAAAACTGGTCCTGAAAACAGAATCTGTTTTCAGAACTTGAATTGGTTAGGTTTAAAGAAATTTTAAAAACCATATTTTCCGCACCACCTATTCAACCCCCCCCCCCCCTTCTAGTGGTGCCTTGCAGATCCTACACTAACCTCCTATAGAGTGATGCATCAAGCAACAAAGTTGAATCATTATGTGTCAAGGCTGTATGTGTCTCCATAGGGCTCTTGACTGGTTTAGAATCCATGAATCCAGTTTCCTCCAAAAGCTCCAGGCTGTACTTTCTTTGGCTTATATAGATGCCTGCTGCTGCTCTGGCTACTTCAATGCCAAGAAAAAAACTTTAAACTGCATATGTCCTTGATCTAAAACTCTGAATGCAGTGCTCTTTTTATGTCATGAATGGCCCCCTCATTGGCAGATGTGACAATGATGTCATCAACATAAACCACTAAAATAAGCAATGCAGAACCAACACCCTTAGTAAATAAAGTGTAATAACTCTTAGATTGCTGAAAACCTTCACTCAACAGGAATGCAGTAAGAGTGGAATTCCACTCCCTGCTAGCTTGTTTCAAGCAATAAAGAGATTTGTGCAGCTTACAAACTAAACCAGGCTGAGAACAGTCAATCCAAGAGGGGATGTCATGTATATTTCTTCATGGAGGTCACCGTGTAGAAAAGCATTGTTGACATCCAATTGATGAATAAGTCAATTGTTCCTTGCTGCCAATGCCAAAAGCACTCTAGCTATAGTCATTTTGGCTACTGGTGAGAAGGTATCTTGATAGTCAATACCATATTGTTGTGTATATTCCTTAGCAACTAACCTGGCCTTGTACCTCTCCACAGTTTCATCTGCCTTAAACTTCATCTTGTAGATCCACCCACAACCAATGGCCTTCTTGCCAACTGGTAATGGAACAAGATCCCAAGTGTGATTTGCTTCCAAGGCTGCTAACTCCTTTGCCATTGCCTCCTGCTAGTCATATGAGCTTACTACCTGCACATAAGTGTTAGGCTCCACATACTTGTCAATACTCAACGTATATGCCTTAACTTTCGGAGCTAATGATGCTTATTAAAGAATATTATGAATTGATTGAGGACTAGTATGTTGTGAATAGGCTGATGTAAAGTTACAGTGATAGTCTCGCAGATATGCAGGTGGCTATGTTGAACGCTTTGGACATGAGGGAACAATGGTAGCTTCTGATGGAGTTGGTGGTTCAATGTCACCAGCAGAAATAGGCAAGTCAATAGTAAGAGTGCCAGGCAACATTGGAGGTGAAGGTGCATTTGGAGATATTTCAACAGGTTAATGACCAGATGAGGAATCAGAAACTGGGGTCACTGAGGAATTCAATGGCGAGTTAGGCATTACAGATTCTGGTTTTAATGTAGGTTGAGGATTAAATGAGGACATAGAGCCTTCAGTACAAATATAGGGAGAAACAATAGGTAAGGAGTTGTTTGAAGGAGTACTGTGAGAAGATAAAGGTGCAGATGGTTGGCTGGAGAAAGGAAAAATATTTTCATGGAAAACTACATCTGTGGAGATGTATACATCTTTTGTTTCAAGATCCTGAAGCACATACCTCTTTGTTGTATGAGACACACCCAAAAACAAGCTTCTCTGGGCTCTTGGAGCAAATTTATCTTTGTGAGGTTGAGTGTTTACTGCACATGCCAAACATCCAAACACCTTCATATTTGAATAGGTAGGAATGGTTTTAAACAAGAGTTCAAATGGAGTTTTTTGATGAAGAACAGGTGAAGGTGTAATGTTTATAAGAAAATTGAATGTTGTATACAAAAGCCCAAATAGACTGAAGGGAGATTACACTCAAATCTCAACGCCCTTGCAACTGTAAGAATATGTTGGTGTTTTCTCTCTACAATATCATTTTGTTGAGGGGTATATATGCAACTAGTTTGGTGTATTATACCATGGGTTGCAAAGAAGTCAGGCATATATAATTCCTGGCCATCATCAGTTCTTATCATTTTAATCTTTGCATCAAACTATACATTGGCATTCTAGCAGAAACTTTGAATATTTGATCTAGTTTCTGTCTTATATTTCAACAAATAAACCCAACAGAATCTGGAAAAATCATCCGCAATAGTAACAAAATATTGTTGTTTATACATTGTTGGATACTTGAATGGTCCCATATATCAATATAAACAAGGGCAAAAGGAACAGAGGATATAGAATGAGAAGTAGGGAAGGGGAGTCTTTTCTGATGGAAAGGGGACATATTATACATTGCCTTATCTCATCAGAAGCTAGTACACTAAGATGATTTTTCTCTATTTCTTTAACTCTTGAAATTGACATATGGCCAAGTCTGGAGTGCCACAGCAAGGCATCTGAGGGTTGAACACTTAAAGCTTTGGATGTTGGAATAGACTGTGGAATGGAAACTGTTGATTCTTTGAACAGTCCATGAAGGTGATACAGACCTTGAGACACTCTAGCTGAATCAATCGTCCTCTTGGTCTTGAGATCCTGGATCAAGCAAAGTTTTGAATGAAAGGAAACTTGAATGGCACTACTGTGAGTCAGCTTGCTTAAAGACATTAGATTAAAGGTAAATGAAGGTACATAGAACACATCATCCAGCAATAGATCATCATTGATTTTCACTCTGCCAATGTGAGTAACTAGTGCCAATGATTTATCAGGAAGCTGAACAGATATTGAATTAACAGAATGCAGAGAATCAAATAGATGAGAAGAGGAACACACATGATCACTAGCTCCAGAATCTAAAATCCATACATTTGAGTTTTGACAAGCAATGTTACCTAACAACTTACCTGAGTCAACAGCTATCTGAGCTGACATTACAGCATGGTGGTTAGTGTTGGGGTTACTTCCCGTTTGATCAACTACACTTCTTCCATTCTTATCATTATATTGCTGCAAAAGACTTATAAGCTATGAATACTGCTCCTGAGTAATGTTAGGTGCCATCTGAGAAATGGAGGAATGAAGCTCAAGATTACTGTGCTCATAACACTGGTATGGAGCAACATTCCCTTCGTTCACAGACTCTCCACATGAATTACCACACTCACCACTACCAACCATATTCACATGTGACCTAGTTTTAAACCCCGATGGATATCCATGCTTTTTATAGCATCTATCAACTGTGACATGTCGTATTACAGTAGGTACAAAAAGGAGTCCGAGCACTGTTCTGACCAAACCTTGGTATGAACCCTTTGCCTTCCATTCTGGGTCCAAATGAGCCCCCAGCAGCCCCTCAAAGGGGCTTACTCATGTATGTCCTTGACCTAGGCCCTTCATTATCACTCATGACTGCAGAAGGATTATTCACAAAATGCTCCTGACCATTAGAATACAACAACTTCCTCTCAAGCTTTACTGCCATGGCAAAAGCTATTTTCAAATCCGGCAACGGATTGGTTAACAAGACTTGGGATTTAACTGCTTTGTAATCATCATTCAGTCCCTTAAGGAATTTGATCACACAATCATCTTCAATGAATATACAGATTGAATCACTTAGATTGCAAACACACCTATTACATGTGCAAGCAGGAACAGATTTTAACATGGACAACTCCTCCCAAATACCGTTCAATTTAGTATAGTACTCAATAACAGTAGCATGTCCCTGCTTAATCCTATAGAATTCTTCCTATAGATCAGATAACCTTAATGAATATGCGTTTCCACATCTAAATTTCAAGTCATTCCATATATCCACAGCATTATCTATCCACACTACGCTATGTGCTATGCTAGCGATAAGAGAGTTAACAAACCAGGAGACCACAATATTGTTGGCTTTGATCCAGGCATTGTATCTTCTTGCTCTTTCAGCCGGTCTCACAAGACTTCCATCCACAAATCCAAGCTTATTCTTGGATTCAAGTGCTCTCTTGACAGATCTACTCCAACCATAGTAGTTGTTCCCATCCATTAAAGGCTGAACCAAAACCATAGAAGGATTATCAGATGGATGTATGTACTACGGATCCTCTAAAGGATCAGCAACCATAGAAGCATGATTGAAAGGAGAGGGTATATCACTATTATTGCTCATGAATTTACCAAAATTCATTTACTGACGCTTTGATACCATGTGAAATTTTACCAACATACACAGAAAAAACAACGCAAATGAACAATTCCGTGATGAACAAGAAAGTGAAAGGATCAAGAATCAAGAAAGAACGGGAGCAATTAATCAAGAATCAGAGGGAATTTTCATTGAGACAAAATCTGTAGAATTGAAAGAATAACCGCCCCTTCCTCAGCTTCCATTGCATCTTATTTAAACGAATTACAAAACGTGTGAAAAGACAAGAATAACCCTGACTAATATCTCCTCTCAGTTATTAAAACAAGGGCACAATAGTTACTTCCCCTATTTTGAACGTTCCTGCGCTCCATTATCTCCTTCCTCTAGCTCCATCCTTCGTCCACCAAACAACACACCTCCTTCACAATTCACGTGTGCTCCCTAACTGCTCACTCCCTGCATACACCCTCAATATCACGTGGCATCTAAGCCTCTATATCGTCAATAGCGCGTATTAATTGGACAAAAGACATTCACTGCTACACACATCACCTCAATGCATTGCCACTCATCTTACTATTACAAATGTGTTTCTTCAACAAGTTCTTACAAAACAAAAGAGTTTAAGAGGGTTAATGAGAAATATAGCAGACAAAATAATATCTAGCTGCCATATTTTTTGATTTCATCATGATACCACTCTATAGTCCAAATTTGACGCCACTAAAGAAAGGCTTACAAAGATTTGCTGATGGTTATATCTAATCCAGCAATTCTCTAGTAAATACAATAATATTCAGGAAATGACATCATTATAGAAATGTGTCTGATTTTAGTTGTGCTGACATTTTCTGATAGTCATGAAACGAGAAAATGTGGAATCAAAAACACAAGACCATGCCAGCTTTCAAGGAAAGCTTTTTAGGCCCTCATATATCAAAAAGTAAACACATAAGACAAATCAAAAGCCTCAGAATGCTCTAACCACCATTTCTGACAGTAAGTGAGGAGAGAATATTACATCCATACATAACTCACAGATCAATTGTAATAGGTACTAATACACATAATGTTATTACATCATATGGCAATGTAAAACCAACATTATGCTGCGGTTGTTATGCATCCAGCATTGTCATCGTCCTCATCGTTATCTACCTCAACCGTCTCACAATCAAGATTTTGCAACGTGTAAACTTAACACCCAGCTTCGCTGACATTCAATGCTCTGCCACGAAATTCCTCACTGCTCAAAATCACCATTTTAGTAGAGAAATATTACCAGAATTAATAAGGAACACAAAGAAAATACTGGAAACTTGCGGGCTACTTGGCTGTGAAGTGAAGAAAACTGCCCATATTTATAGCTGTGGGAAAATGATAACTCCAAAGTCCACGCTGCAGAATCTAGGGTGCTTTTGAAGGTGCAATGGTTTTCGCGATCAGATTCTTTGTCTCCCCCTGCTAAAATTCAGATCAACAACGAAACAAGACTACACACAAGGATACAATTGCAAAAATCTAGAGAGAAAATTGAAACAAGATCAAATGATAGTTTTTGTGTTTCCATGATTGATTGCTACCTACTGCAGAGCACCGTTTATACAGGCAGTTAAGGAGGGAAAGAGAAAAATAAAGCAAAATTACAAATTTGCACTTTCTTTACAACTGAGCCTACTACATTACTAAGGGCATAACAGTCATTTCACAGGTTTTAAATTGTTGCCACCTAACTTCCTTCTTCCTTTATTGCGATCTGGTTCATTTCCTCTTCAGTAGACCTACGCAACTGCTAGGCCACCTGCGTGCCCCAATGGTAACTTCTCCAAACAAACGTGCCAGCTCATCATCTAATCATCTCAGCCTTTGATTCCTTCTTTGCTCCAATGAATTCTGTTTAATCTTGCCTTGCGACTTCACCTCCTATGCACATGTCTGCTTAGCATCATCTTCAACACCCCCTTCAGGCTTGACTTACTGTAAATGTTGCATACTCCCATTGCAGACGTCAGGTCCTGTAGCTTCTTTGAGTCAAGTGCCTTAGTGAATACATCTGTCAACTGCATTTCTGTACTAATGGGCATAGGATGAACAACTCTTTGCTGGAACTTGTCTCTTACAATATGGCAATCAATCTCTATATTCTTTGTTCTCTCATGAAATACAGGATTTTCAACAATGTATATGGCATTTTTATTATCATAGAATAACTCAACTGGCTTTGTCTGATCCACCTCTAAATCCTTCATCAAATATAAAAGCCATTGTATCTCACATGTGGCTGAAGCTAATGCCCTGTATTCAGCTTCTGATGAAGAATTAGAAATAGTGGTTTGTTTCTTTGCCTTCTAGGATATCAACGAATCAACCAAGAACATACAATATCCTGTTATGGATCTCCTACTCTCAATGTATCCTCCCCAGTCTGAATCAGAGAATCCTCTCAGCTCCAATTTACCTTGGCTTGGATAAAATATGCCTTGACCTGCTGTCCCTTTCAAGTATCTCAATAACTCAGTAGGTTGATCAAGAAATTGACCGAGCTGTTGAACTGTAAATGCAATATCAGGTCTAGTTATAGTCAGGTACAATAGCTTGCCAACCAACCTTCTATAGCTTGATATGTCTGATATATGCTGAGAATCCTTGCGTGCTAGCTTTAGATTTTGCTCCATAGGGGTCTTGACAGGCTTGGCTCCAAGAAAACCAGCATGTTTTACCAATTCAAAAGCATACTTCCTCTGACATATCATCACCCCCCCCCCTTGTGACCTAGCCACCTCTATACCCAGAAAGTATTTAAGAGGTCCAAGATATTTGATCTTGAATGCATTATGAAGATCTTGTTTGATACATGTAATTTGAGAAACAGAATTGCTAGCAACGATAATGTCATCCACATATCAAGTAGAACCGGAAAGGAACCATGAATATCCTTGGTAAACATGGTGTAGTCATTCTTGGATTGAATGTATCCTTCAGAAATAAGGAATGTAGTAAGCTTGGTGTTTCATTCTTTGCTAGCCTGTTTGAGCCCGTATAGAGATTTGTGTAGTTTGCAGACAGTGTTTGGCTTATCAGAAGATATTCCTTCAGCCAGTTGCATATAGATCTCTTGGCCAAGGTCACCGTGTAAGAAAGTATTATTGACATCAAGTTGATGTACATGCCAATGCTTGTTTGAGGCTAAAGCAAGGAGTAGTCTTACTATAGTTAACTTAGCAACAGGAGAGAATGTGTCAGTATAATCTACTCTTAGTTGCTGGGTGTATCTTTTTGCAACTAAACGGGCTTTATGTCTCTCTATACTACTATTTGGGTTGTACTTGATCTTATACACCCATTTACAACCAATGGCCTGTTTACCTAGAGGTAAAGAAACCAGTGACCATGTATGATTAGCTTCCAAGGTAGCTAACTCCAACCGCATTGCCTTCTGCCAATGAGAAGAGATGGCTGCCTTCTGATAAGAAGTAGATTCCTGTTGCATGCTAAATTGAGAATATATACTTTATATTCAGGAGATAATGAATCAAATGACATGTAATCCTGAATAGGATAAGGAGTAGAAGTGATAGACTGAGATGAAATCCTTGATGCAGGAGGCTACAATAACAGTCTTAAAGGTATTTAGGTGGGTTTCTTGTTCTTAAGGAATGGCCAGAATTAGTAGGTGCAAGAGGCAGACGTATTTCAATGCCAGTACAAGGATTTTTGGCTCTGGGGGCATCATGCAAATCAGAAGAAGTCTGGTCAGTACAAAGGAAAACACTCCCTTTAGAGGGTAGACTTGCAGTGTTGGATATGTCAGGAGAGCCAGAAGATGAAGTATTTGGGATCTCATTATGTTGATAAAGAGTAGAATGTGAAGCATGTATGTCATCATGTTGATGATTTGGAGGGAATTCAGAGAGAGATGGGAGAACTGGAGTTTCATGGCTGACAGGGACTGAGATGGTAGAGTGAACAACATATTGGGTACAGATGCCCCAATAGCCTATGGGTATATTTGAGTGAACTTTAATACCCTAGCTCTGTTAAGTATATGTTGGTGTTTCTTCTCAACAACCCCATTCTGTTGATGAGTGTTAACACAGGTAGTTTGGTGAATAATGCCCTTGCTCATGTAGAATTTAGGCATATTGAATTCTTGACCATTGTCTGATCTTAATACTTTGACATCTTTACTGAACTGGTTTTGTACAAAATGGCAAAAACTTTCAATAACAAGCCTGGCTTCTGATTTCTGTTTAAGGAGATAGAGCCATATATATCTTGAGAAATCATCTACTATGGTGAGAAAGTATTTCTGGCCATAGACAGTAGAATATCTATGAGGCCCCCATATATCAACATGTATGAGATCAAAAGGCAACTTTGATACAGAATCAGACAATGGAAATGGATTTCTTTTCATTTTTGCTAATGGACACACAGCACATGAGTACAATTGATAAGGTAAAGTAATGCAAGAATCAAACTTCTGTACATGTTTTATTCTAGGTATGGAGGGATGGCCTAGTCTATAATGCCATAACATTGAAGGGGAATCTGAGAGTTTGACTGCAGCTGACAAGCACTTTGAGTGGAATGAAGAACAAGTTTGCTTGTCAACACCTTGCAAATAGTACAAGCCTTAATTCATCTCAGCTGAACCAATCTTCTTCAGTGAGACTTGGTCTTGAATGACAGAAGAAGTGCCCAAGAACAAATAAGTATGGATTGCACAAAAAGCAATTTGCTCAGAGAATGAAGATTATAAACAAAGCTAGGTAGAAACAGCACATCATGTATGATAATTAAAGGATTGATGATGACTGAACCAATATGAGTAGCTAGTACTGAGGTTTTATTTGGAAGCTTAATTGATATGCCATGGATAGACTTGTAAGAGTGAAATAGACTTAGGCTACATGCAATGTGATAAGTAGCTCCTGAATCTAATATCCATATATTCAGATTATTAGTGCGATTGTTACCTAATTCATTACCAGACAAGGCAGACATCACAGCTCCTTGATATCCAGCAAGCTGCACTGGAGCAATAGAAGACTGACTAGGATCATTGGCATTCAGCGGGGAAACAATTTCTGAGTTTGCTCCTGAGTTAGAATAGAAGCCTGGCATCCTTGTCCATTCTGGTTATGCTGTTGTACATCATACTCTGCATCATGAACTTCTGCTATATTGGCTCTTGGTTTAAATCCTGGAGGGAATCCATGTTTCCTATAACATCTTTGCTCCACATGTCCGGCCATGCCATAGTGGGCACATTGTGGCCTTCTTGACCCGTCTAAAAAAACCTACCACTTCCTCTTCTATAACCATTTCCTCCTCCACGTCCATTAAAGGCATTCACACTTGCACTCACTCCGTCATTACTATCAACCAACATAGCAGTAGGATTATTAGTAAACTGTCCAGGAATACTGTTACCACACAGCTTCCTTTCATATTTCAAAGCCATTGAGAAAGCAGTGATTATGCGAGGCAATGGTGTCATAACAAAAACTTGAGACTTAACTGCATCATAATCATCATATAAGCCTTTTATAAACTTGATCACATAATCACTTTCCACATATGCACAGATATTAGCAGTAACTTCACATGTGCAGGCACGACAGGTACACTTAGAGATGGGCCTTACAGCCATCATCTCTTCCCAAACTACCTTACGTTTGGTGAAGTAATCACTCACAGAATCCAATTCTTGCTTTATATTGTAAAAATTCTCAAGCAAATCAGAAAGCCTAAAAGGATCACAACTACCACATCTTCGCTTTAAGTCATTCCAAACCTCAGCAGCACTATCGCACCACATTACGCTTTGAGCGATTGATGGAGACATGTTCATAATCCATAAGTGAATCATGGAATTGACTTGTCTCCAGGAGTTATATTGAGGATCATTGAGATTAGGAGGAAGAATTGTACCATCAATAAGGCCTATTTTGTTTTTCACGATCAAAGCCATAGAGAAAACTCTACTCCATGCATGATAGTTATGAGAATTTAACGGAGGCTGAGCCAAAATTATTGCTGGACTGTCATTCAGATGAAGAAAGTAAGGATTGGTAAGTGGATTTTCCGGTGCTTGAGCACCAACCCACACGTTATTCGCCATTGTTTATACAACAACTCAACAACAGAAAAAGGAATATCTCAAATTAACAACAAGAACAAGGCTCTGATACCATGCCAAAATTCTGATCAACAACGAAACAAAACTACACACAAGGATACAATTGCAAAAATCTAGAGAGAAAATTGAAGCAAGATCAAATAACGCTTTTTCTGTTTTCTTGATTGATTGCTGCCTACTGCAGAGCAACATTTATACAGGCAGTTAAGGAGGGAAAGAGAAAAATAAAGCAAAATTACAAATTTGCCCTTTCTTTACAACTGAGCCTACTACATTACTAAGGGCATAACAGTCATTTCATAGGTTTTAAATTATTGCCACCTAACTTCCTTCTTCCCTTATTGCGCTCTGGTTCATTTCTTCTTCAGCAGACCTACGCAACTGCTAGGCCACCTACGTGCCCAATGGTATCTGCTCCAAACAAACGTGCCAGCTCATCATCTAATCATCTCAGCCTTTGATTCCTTCTTTGCTCCAACGAATTCTGTTTAATGTTGCCTTGCTCAACTGGTCTTCACCTCCTATGCACATGTCTGCTTAGCATCATATTCAACACCCCCCTTAGACCTGACTTACTGTAAATGTTGCACACTCCTATTGCAGACGTCAGGTCCTGTAGCTTCTTTGAGTCAAGTGCCTTAGTGAATACATCTGCCAACTTCATTTCTTTCCTAATGGGCATAGGATGAACAACTCCTTGCTGGAACTTGTCTCTTACAATATGGCAATCAATTTCTATATGCTTTGTTCTCTCATGAAATACAAAATTTTTAACAATATAAATGGCACTTTTATTATCACAGAATAACTCAACTGGCTTTATCTGATCCACCCCTAAATCCTTCATCAAATATAAAAGCCATTGTATTTCACATGTGGCTGAAGCTAATCCCCTGTATTCAGCTTCTGATGAAGACTTAGAAATAGTGGTTTGTTTCTTTGCCTTCTAGGATATCAACGAATCACACAAGAACATACAATATCCTGTTATGGATCTCCTACTCTCAATGCATCCTCCCCAATCTGAATCAGAGAATCCTCTCAGCTCCAATTTACCTTGGCTTGGATAAAATATGCCTTGACCTGCTGTCCCTTTCAAGTATCTCAATAATCTATTTGCTGCCTTGAGGTGCAACTCAGTAGGTTGATCAAGAAATTGACTGAGCTGTTGAACTGTAAATGCAATATCAAGTCTAGTTATAGTCAGGTACAGTAGCTTGCCAACCAACCTTTTGTAGCTTGATATGTTTGATATCTGCTGAGAATCCTTGTGTGCTAGCTTTAGATTTTGCTCCATAGGGGTCTTGTCAGGCTTGGCTCCAAGAAAACCAGCATGTTCTACAATTCCAAAGAATACTTCCTCTAACATATCATCACCCCCTTGTGATCTAGCCACCTCTATACCCAGAAAGTATTTAAGAGGTCCAAGATCTTTGATCTTAAATGCATTATGAAGAGCTTGTTTGATACCTGTAATTTGAGAAATAAAATTGCTAGCAACGATAATGTCATCCACATATAGAAGCAGAACCAAAAAAGAACCATAAATCCTTGGTAAACATGGTGTAGTCATTCTTGGACTGAACATAGCCTTCAAAAATAAGGAATGTAGTAAGCTTGGTGTTTCATTCTTTGCTAGCCTGTTTGAGCCCGTATAGAGATTTGTGTAGTTTGCAGACAGTGTTTGGCTGATTAGAATTCCTTCAGGCAGTTGCATATAGATCTCTTGGCTAAGGTCACCCTATAAGAAAGCATTATTGACATCAAGTTGATGTACGTGCCAATGCTTGATAGAGCTAAAGCAAGGAGTAGTCTTACTGTAGTTAACTTAGCAACAGGAGAGAATATGTCAGTGTAATCTACTCCTAGTTGTTGGGTGTATCCTTTTGCAGCTAAACGGGCTTTATGTGTCTCTATACTGCCATCTGGGTTGTTCTTGATCTTATACACCCATTTACAACCAATGGCCTGTTTACCTGGAGGTAGAGAAAGCGTGACCATATATGATTAGCTTCCAAGGCAGCTAACTCTAATTGCATCGCCTTCTGCCAATGAGAAGAGATGGCAGCCTCCTGATAAGAAGTAGATTCATGTTGCATGCTAACGTTGAGAATATATGCTTTATATTCAGGATATAATGAATCAAATGGCATGTAATCCTGAATAGGATAAGGAGTAGAAGTGATAGGTTGAGATGAATAACCTTGATGCAGGAGGTTACAGTAATAGTCTTGAAGGTATTTAGATGGGTTTCTTGTTCTTGAGGAATGGCCAGAATTAGTATGTGCAAGAGGCAGACATATTTCAATGCCAGTACAAGGATGTGTGGCTCTGGGGGCATCATACAAATCAGAAGAAGTCACTGCCTTCAGAGGGTGGACTTGCATTGTTGGATATGTCAGGACAGTCAGAAGACGAAGTATTGGAGGTCTCATCATGTTGATAAGGAGTAGAAGGTGAAGGATGTATGTCATTATGTTGATGATTTGGAGGGAATTCAGAGAGAGATGGGAGAACTGGAGTTTCATGGCTCACAGGGACTGAGCTGGTAGAGTCTGAATTATGAGTGGGCCGGTCAAGTGGAAAGGTATGTTCATGGAATTGTACATCTCTAGAAATGAATATAGCCTTTTGTATTTAGGTTTAGCATCAAATATCCCTTCATATTGTGGGGTAAACCAAGATACACTGAAGGGATGGACTTGGGTGCAAACTTTGATTTCCTAGATTTAGTGTCTGCGGCAAAGGTAAAGCATCCAAAAACCTTAAAATGCTTATAAGAAGGAATAGATTGGAATAACATCTGATAGGGGCTCTTGTGATTGAGTAATGGAGTAGGAAGAATGTTGATGAGGTGAACAGCATATTGGGTACAGATGCCCCAATAGCCTATGGGTATATTTGAGTGAACTTTAATGCCCTAGATCTGTTAAGTATATGTTGGTGTTTCTTCTCAACAACCCCATTCTGTTGATGAGTGTTAACACAGGTAGTTTGGTGAATAATGCCCTTGCTCATGTAAAATTTAGGCATATTGAATTCTTGACCATTGTCTGATCTTAAAACTTTGACATGCTTATTTGGTTTTGTACAAAATGGCAAAAGCTTTCAATAACAAGCCTGACTTATGATTTCTGTTTAAGGAGATAGAGCCATGTATATCTTGTGAAATCATCTACTATGATAAGAAAGTATTTCTGGCCATCGACAGTAGAATATTTATGAGGCCCCCATATATCAACATGTATGAGATCAAAAGGCAACTTTGAAACATAATCAGACAATGGAAATGGATTTCTTTTCATTTTTGCTAATGGACACACAGCACATGAGTACAACTGATCAGGTAAAGTAATGCAAGAATCAAACTGGACTTCACCTCCTATGCACAAGTCTGCTTAGAATTATCTTCAACACCCCCCACCAGAAAAAGGGGTCTCAAGAGAAGAGGGTTACTCGGTGAAGCTAGCCTTCATACATTGCTCCACAAGGGCATCTGAGGACCCAATTCTTGAGCTCGGCTCATGGCCACTGGCTTTTTTCCCGCAGCCCACACGTGATGGAAACACTCTGGACACGCTCTCATCTCTTATTTTCACGTGGCGGTGATCTCTTCAAGAAAAGGTGATCCTAAGAAAAGCCAAGCCATTTTGAGCATTTTGTCTAGGCTTTGTTCTTAAACGAATTATGTGGATGGTACAAATCTCATGCTCACTAATATTACACTACTCCATGAGTAAATAATTTTATACTGCTATGTGAGTAAATACGCGATATCTTAGTAATTACTTTAAAACTATTGTGTAATTGACATATAAATGTAAAAGAGTTTGTTTCACTTTATAAAATAACTATGAGGTGTGTCTTTAGTGGTGTATCTCTTATTTAGTTAAAGAATAACTATTTGGTTGTGTATCTCTTATCAATATAATATTTCCTCGGAATGATAAGAGAAATCAAGAAAGGAAAAACAAGTCTTGCTACACTTTTTTTAAGGAAAGAATCTTTTTATTGAACAAAAAAACAACAGCTTTACAAAATATACAGTAACCACTACTCTATACAATATCCTAATGAGATTTCATGTGCAGCTAGTATTTCATCTATTCTACATAATGTAAGGCTAACAAAAGTATCAAGTGGGAGACTCGAACTCGCTTCAGCATGAGATAGCTTGTTTTGCCAATTCTAAATGCCATAGGCAGCTTCCCTAAAGACATATGCCCAGTCTTTGCTGTGCCAAAATTTCCCATATTAAGTTTCAAGTTCAAATCAGTCCACTCAATAATACCGTTAACTGCCATAAACTCGTACCAGTATCTATTATGGACCAAGCGTCTCCACACTTGATGGGCCCAGCAATAGTCCCTCAGTTCATGCATTTCCTTAACCCCTGTTTGACCACAATCTTTACACAGCTACAGTAGTGATATGACGCCTATAGAGGAATACAGCTGTAGGCAACGCAACATGGCGCAACCGCCATAAAAACAAAGTCTTGCTGCACTTTATCAGAACTGCCCACATTTCAAATGCAAAAACGAGCGGGTTCTACAATCTTAAGGTGTAGCACATTTTAGCTTGCGAACCATCAGAGTACATGATACATCTCAATCTTAAGGTGTAGCACATTTATGAAGCTAGTGGAATCATTCATTCAGCGGAAGAATACAAATCTATTAGGCATCAAAATCCATATTTACGGGCTTCTCTTAAAAAAGAAGAAAAACGATAACGCACGTAATTGATCTCCAAATGATCTCATCACTCTGGTGAAAGGACTCTTTCACAAGCAACGCACATATATAGACTAATAATATTCTATATATAAATATATATTAGTCTATATATAAATATATATAGACCAGTAAGGGTACCCTACTACCTCTCTGTATAGTTGGATCTCCTTATCTCCGTATATGAGCCATTTGATGGAAAGAAGGATCAGAGAAGATATGATTGAGGGGATCATAGAAGATATGATTGTAGTAAATCAATCATATCATATCTCGTGTAAATCAAATATATCATAGATAGACTAAGTGTGTAGTTATAAAATGAACCTGTTGTAAAGTATTTAATCAATGAAATATGATTTTTCATTTCTGAAATTACTTTTCTATATGGTATCATATCCGATCATATCATCCGTGGGACTCAGGAAAATACAGATTCTTCATCGCCCTCTTTCTTCTTCAGACAATTTGAACTCAGAATTCTTTCCCTCATTGTTCAAAGAAGCCTTTCTCGGCCAGGAATCGCACCTAACTATCCAGGAACTCTGAGACAATACCTCATCACCATTCCTAGTTTTTTACCCGACCAACCCAAGCACAATAGTAACAATCCTTTTAACCCCACACATGGCTAAAACAGGAACCTCAGAATCAAAAAACGTTGAGTTGGCTATGCGGTTGGACAACCTACTGAAAAATAATATTGTTGTGCAACAAACAGCCACCTGCTCTGAGGATCTACCACAGGGGTTTAAATTTAATGGTGAAAACTACCCGTTGTAGGCGACGCTTATCAAGAAAGCAATCAATGATAGAGGAAAGACACATCATATCATGGGTGTTCCTTCACCACACCCCATCACAGACCAGGCGCACCCTCAGTGGGACTAATAGACCACTTGGTGTTCACCTGACTGATCTAGAACATTGAACCAAGCCTAGTGAGCAATGTGTTTCTGTACCCGGCCACCAAGGCTCTATGGGATGGTCTTATGACCGCCTATGGCTCAGGTGGAGATGTCCTTCAGGTATTTGACCTTTACAGGAAAGAAAATTCCACCAGACAAGGAAAAGGTTCCTTGGAAGACTGTTGGAATCGACTCTAGGCAGTGTGGTTGACAATACATAGCAGAGAACCTAACTGCATGAGGGACCCTGAGGATATTTCCATCTACAACTGAAAGGTGCAAGAATAATGGTGCTTTTAGCTTTTGACCGCTGTAAATGGCAAGTACGAGGTCGTGAAGAGTGACTTCTGAAAAGAGAGCCTCTCCCCACAGTGGAGGTGGCTTATGCGGCCATCCAACGCAAAGAGGCAATGATGGGGATTTTTGTGGGGAATCCCTTCAAACATAGAGTCATCATCAGGGATTTGCCTCAAATTAAAGCTCCAGGGCTGATTGGATGGGACTCCAATAGTGCCACCACGCTTGCAGGTGTCATCCTGTGGCAGCGACAAAAAAGACAATTCCAAAATCCAGTGTATCCACCACAGAATGAAAAAACACACCAAAAAACATGCTTTCAGTTAATGGGTTACCCTGAGTGGTGGGAAGCGCATGGGAGAAAGAAGAAGCCAGAGAGACAGCCAGTGGTGCCAAGTTGGGGCGCCATCGCAGTCAGCACTGGAGGAGCTACCAGCGGTGCCAATGAAGGAGCTGGTAGCGCCAGCGGAGGTGGTGGCAGCCATGGCCAACACGGTGACGAAGAAGAGGGGAGGGGAAAGGAGGCCGACCAGTTTGCAGAGGCGGACAAAAATGGGAAAGAGGGTAGGGTTGGGTATTTAAAGCCCAAAGTTGCCCCCTCGTGAAGTTACCTTTTTACCCTCCAACTTAAACCAAATCACCCCCATTAGCCTGTGAAATTCTTGTTTTACCCTCCATCTTAAACCAATTCACCCCATCAGCCAGTACTAATTACCAAAATAAACCATCGGTCTAAACTATTTCCCATACTACCCATCATGTACAGTCGAATTACCCATTTACACTACCAGACCAAAAATATTCCCAAAGTACACTGACTGTACAAAGTGATTACCAGAATACCCCCAGAATGACCAAAATACCAAAAAGGCCCTCACCAACCAAAAACACTCAGAGTGGATCCTGGATTGTAGAGCCACCAACACCATGACATAAGATCCCATAGATTTTTCTATTCTCACCACTCCTCAAAAAACCAATATTGAAACTGCAAGGTGGCAGTCCTCTGTTTCCTCTAGGAGGAAGAACCCGTACCTGTAACTCAGAGGAGACATCGGCACTTTCCACATCATATGAAATAGGTAAATTATCAGTATGTACTTCCCTTACCTCGATAGAAACACCCGTTGAATGAGGTTCATGAGTTGACTCTGGCATTTCTGGTCACTCTACATGGTCCAAGGTCTGATCGGTGGCACAACCTGCTTGTCCTTGTTGGGCAATTTCTGACATGCTAAAGTTTTGCAACTAGTCGAGTGGCGCACCTGGCATTGTCTCCCCTGGGTAGAATACTAGGAAGAGTAGAAGTATTGTGACTCAAAAAAGACAAAATCCATTGTGATATGTATGCAACGGGTAGAGGGATTATAGCAACGATATCCTTTTTGATTGGTAGCATACCTGACAAAGATACACTTTTGGGTGCATAGATCAAATTTAGTGCATTTGTCCTTAGGAGTGTGAATAAAGACTGAACAACCAAACACCCAAAGAGAGAAAGTAAGAACAAATGGAATGCTGACATGAGTAGAGAGCATGTGGAGAGGCGTGTTTTGGTGAAGAATCCTAGTGGGTAAAAGATTTAAGAGATACGTAGAGGTGGCTACTGCTTGACATATATATCACAATGGTTTATGTTTTTCCTGAGTCTGTATACTTCTACTCTTCCCAGTCTTCGGCGCAGGTGGAGATAATATCAAGCATGCCACTCAACTAGCTGCATAACCTTAGTATGTCAGAGACTGCTCAATAAGGACAAGCAAGTGGCGCCACTGAGCAGACTTTGGACAAAGTAGAGCGAATAGAAATGCCAGGTCAACTCATGAACCTCCTTCAATGGGTGTTTCTATTGATTTAAGCATAGTACATACTGATAATTTTACCTATTTCATATGATCTGGAAAGTCCCAATGTCCCCTCTGAGTTACACGTACAATTTCTTCCTCCTAGAGGCAACAAAGGAGTGTCGCCTCGCAAGCACTCATCAGAACTTAAGCCTTGGTTTGCAAGGTATCCGGTGCACATAGCTCGGGGAGAAGAGACACAAGGCCTGAGTACTATGACGTGTCTAGCATCTGTGCCTCGAATAGTTGAAGAAGCCATCCAAGTCCAGAAGTGGAGAGATTCAATGCATGTAGAGATGAATGCTTTAAAGAAGAATGAGACAATGGAGAGGTGTGTATTGCCAAAAGGGAAGAAACCCATGGGATGTCGGTGGGTTTTTACAATCAAGTATTAGTCAGATGGAACGGTGTAGCGGTACAAGGCACGGCTGGTGGCAAAAGGGTGTACTTAGACATGTGGGATAGACTATTCAGAGACGTTCTCCCCTAAAGCAAAGATCGATAAAATCAGGGTACTGTTCTGTTTGGCTGTAAATAGAGACTAGCTTGTACTCCAGGTCAATATAAAAAAATGGCTTCTTACATAGAGAGCTAAAAGAGGAAGTTTATATGGAATCTCTGCATGGTTTCTCAGATGAGTTTCGAGAAAATGTGGTGTGACAGCTACAAAAGCCCCTCTATGGGTCGAAACATTCTCTGCGTGCGTGCTTTGGGAGATTCACAAAGGTCATGAAACAAAGTGGGTAGCGACACAATAACGCTGACATCACTCATTTTATAAGCGAAGAGGGAAACTCGTGACTTTTCTAATCATCTACGTGGACGACATGATTATTGCATGGAGCGATCAGGAGGAAATAGCAGAGCTTCAGCAGAGACTATTCACTGAGGCTAAAATGAAAGAGTTAGGGGATCTTAAATATTTTCTAGGGATAGAAGTTCATCGGTCTCAGAGAGGGAATTTCATATCGCAGCAAAAGTATACGCTTAACTTACTAGCAGAACTGGAGATGCTGGAGTGCAAATCGAGTGATGTTCCGATGACGACAAACTTAAGGCCGAAACTCACAGAAGAAGCACAAAGAGGTGACTGAGAGCAGTACCAGAAGTTAGTAGATAAGTTAACTTATCTGTCTCACACACGACCGGATATTGTTTATGTAGTTAGAGTTGTGAGCTAGTTCATGCACAAGCCGCATGAAGAACATTTAAAAGCTGTAATGAACATTGTAATGTATCTAAAAGGGATGCCCAGGCGAGGAATATATTTAGAAAGCATGGTCACCGGGATGTAGAAGTATATACAAATACATATTAGGCATGCAATCCGAATATAGAAGGTCTACGTCAGGGTATTTTGCCCTTGTTGGAGGGAATTCGGTTACGTAGAGGAGCAAGAAGCAAAAGGTCATCGTGTTATCCAGTGCAGATGCAGAGTTCAAGGGATTGCCAAAGGAGTCATGGAGGTCTTGTAGCTTAAAGAGATACTATATGAGTTGGGTTTCCTACTGACACAACCAACTCATCTGAAGTGTAACAACAAAGAAACAGTAAGCATTTCGGAGAATCCTGTGCAACATGACGACCAAACACATTGAGATAGATACACACTTTATCAAGGAAAAGCTCGAGGATAGCATAGTTGAAATTCCTTTCGTATGATCAGAGGATCATCTGGTAGACATACTAAAAGCAGTAACTGTAAAGATGTTTGTATCTACGCTAGTCAAGTTGAACATTAAAGATCTTAATGCTCAACTTGAGGGAGAGTGATTGAAAGAAGGATCAGAGAAGATATGATGGAGGGGATCAGAGAGGATATGATTGTCGCAAATCAATCATATCATATCCCGTGTAAATGAAATATACCATAAATAGACTCAATGTGTAGTTATAAATTGAACTTGTTGTAAAGTACTGAATCAATGAAATACAATTTTTCATTCGTGAATTACTTTTCTACAACACTTGACCAATATTACACAGCTAGTGCTGCATATCCATCTTCTTGTCTCCATCAACCACCTCAAGATCAATTTGCCATGTGGGAAAGTCGCAGGAACCTTCTTGGAGATTCAACAATTTGCAAAAACAATAGATTCTCTGTGCTCAAAACCACCATTTTAGCTGAAAAACATTGCTCGATTAATAAGGATTTAGACAAAATTTTGAAGTTTCTGAATTAGTTAGAAGTGAAATGAAGGCGGAAGTTCGGTCTCTTAAATATAATAAAATATTTAAAAAGGGTTAACAAAAATTTCGAAATTGCAAAAAGATTAAAACTAAAAAACACCATTGACTTTTCAGTTGTCCCCACGCTTGTTGTCCAAACAATTTGAATAGCTAGGTTTTTTATGTTGTTTGTGTTTTTTTAACCTATTCACGCATGTTTTCCACATCGTTTAGGCACATTTTGGACAACCCCCACACATTTCGGAGTTTATCTTCGACGGTAAGGGTTTTCCTCGTTAGAATAGAATCTGGTTTGGTAATTTGAACTGTGTCGGCTAGTGTTTTCCTTCTTTCGGAAGGTTTGGTCTATTTGGAAGCTGAAATTGGCCAAGAAGGAAGAATTCAAGATTTGGAAAAACTTGGAACACAAATTGGTGGATTCCTTTTCCAATTCGCAAATGATTTTATGATTACTGATTAGGGTTTCCTCTTATGCACGGTTTCTAAGGTGTTTAGATGGAGCTGACTATTGGCCAAGAAGGGTAGCAAGAACAAACATTTTTACAATCAAATTCTCAAGCAGGATTAACAATAATTCATTAAGAGGTAAATAGTCAAACCTACATTTTCGTTTATGGTGTTTTCTTTTTTCAACGGTAAATCTTGTGGTCGGCATTGGCTGTTTAGATTCTGCAATTGGTTTGATGGTTTCCCATTGCAATTTAGATTAGCTAAGTATGTGCTATGTAAGGTAATCGTTGAAAACTAGTAGACTTCTTTGCATTAGTTTGCTTATGATAATGAAAGTTTCTTTTTTATGGTTGCTAATCTTACAAATTTCAGTGAGGGCTGATGCTTGATAGTTGATGTATATTAATTTGAAAACAACATACGGTTGTGCCACTCCGTTGGGGAAGATGCTACAATTACACAGCTTTTGTGATTTTATTTGGTTGCTATAAAGTCGTTTCAAAGTTGAGAGCTATATCTTTAGGTTGTAGGATGTTGCTGGTGTGAAAACTATTTTACGTATTTCAGGCAACTGTGTATACCATATATGATTGGTTCATTGATTCAGCATTCAGACAATAAACTTTAAGGTAACCTGCTTTTCCAAATGACCATTGTTAAACACTAGCTTTTGTGAGTTGTTTGTTTCTAATTTTTCTGTAATGAATATCGTCAAGACTGTTCTACGCAACCGGATGGGGGATGATGTACTATCGGATTATTTATTGTGTTACTTTGAGCATGAAATTTTTAGCACCATTGAAGATGAAGATATTATGCAATAATTTCAATCATTGTCATTTCGAAGAACTTTTTTGCGTCTCTTGGCAACTCTTTCTCGTCCTATAATAGGCAAATAAAAGATATGTATTGATGTATATTGCTATATTCATTTAATAATTATGATCCACATATTGTCTGTTGTGTATTGTTTATTTTCTTTGTACATTGGTTGGTGGATGTGTATTTTTTACGTATTTTATGTTAAAATACAAAAATATGTCTGGAAGATGTTGCTTTTTCTGGTCTGAAACGATGATAGATGGTATTCTTGTGACGAAGCCTGTCAGTGCCTCCAAGAAAGAACTCATGGCTCTGCCACTAGACATGGTGCTTCCAGCCTCCATAGAATCCTCCAGAAGGGCACCTGAGGACCCCATTTTTGAGTTCACCTCATGTCCGATGCTTCCGACGTCCAGCCCACTTGTGTTCGCAACACTCCATTACGCATGCAGATGATGTCCTAAGAAACGGTGACGTTGACAAAATTTAAGCCCATTGACAACTTTGACTAGGGTTTTCTTCTGCAAAACCAATTCTGTGGCGTAACTAGGAGAAAAAGCGTTACGTCGAAGTTGTCTACTGATTTGGTATAAAGATTTTAATTCAAAGTATTTATGAGTCACTTTATTCTAAAATAATAAAGCCTTTTGTATTTTATAGTATGAGTTTCTATTTTTAAATATGAAACCTGTAAAAGTTTCATACTTTTAGAATAAACTAACTCAGGAAAACTCATATTTTCTGCATCATTTAAATATAGGTATCGGATCTCCTAAATAGATACTACTCCGCCATCGCAAAATTCTTGTTATATTTTCTATTTTGTTTAGTATCAAAAATATTGTCTATTTTCTAAAAGTAGTAGCATTTAATATTAAAGTTTCTACACTACTTTTTCAATCAACACTTATATACTTTTCTTTATTTATCCTTAATCAACTAATTAACAATGCAATATGAATATTGACTCAAATAGTTTGATTTTTTTAAATTACGATGAAGTAAAACTATAACGACATTTTTTAAAAGTAGAAAGCATTATCTAATACAAAATTGACAAGCTGAAGTAAAAGAACTATTCGAAACACTTTGTTGTTTCCTCACTCACCAGTCATGTCTCTATGAGGTGAAAAGCAATAAAAGCGAAAGGGCTATATTTGTAAAAATTTGAATCCTTAACTTGTTTTGTGACAATTCTCAATCCACAATCAAATCAACAATTAACAAGATGATTTAGCAAGTTACAACATCAAATGAGAGATGAGAAAGAAACATAGAATGAAGAAAAAACTGATCTATAGCATTGCTATTCTGGAAGAATCGATGTAGCAGAATTGGTTTACAATCACGGCAGCTTTGGCTTATGTAGAATAAGGAAAAGCACTAGAAATTACAAGAATATCCCTTTACTTACTGAAATTAAAACATGACTTAAAAGGGTACCGTCGTCATTTCACTTGTCTAAACCGTTTACCCGTCTAACTACTTCTTCTCCTTCTCGCTGCTGTCACACCCGTGCAACACCTTCTTGATTCTTCCACGTTGGTGTGAATTTTCGAATAGCATTAATATCAATCACGATTGAATCACTTATGATCACAGAAGCATCAACAGAGATGCTCTGCCTATGAAAGTGAATGGATAAGAATGGAGAAGAAGAAAAGAGAGGAAAAACTGTGTAGAAGAGATACGAACAAGAAGAATAACTGCCAAATGAATCCGCTAATTTCATTGAGAACAACATCAAACAGTTTATACATGGAGTAGCTGATTTACCAGAATAACTACCTAATGAAATTACAAGAATGCCCTTACTAACTGTCAGTACAACACAGAAATAAAAGGACAAAATCGTCATTTCTCAAGCCTTTCAAATATCCCGCCATTCTGTCTTTCTTCGTCCTCATTCCTGCACTCCAACTGGTTACTGCCCACGTGAAGTGATGCAGCATCACCTCTAGCATTTGATCCTGCCCCACAAGTGATCAGCTTCGTGCATTAAGCATCTTATTTAACATCTCCACTCATTAGTTCATTGAATCATTAAACTGAGCTTCTTCATCACGCTTCCTGTTCATGAGTGTCAACACTTAGCAATTCTTTGACACCTCCCCCCCCCCTCAAGCTATGCTTGCTGTATATATCAAGAGTCCCAAACTTACTTAAGAGATCTAGCATACGTCTACTGTCCAATGCCTTAGTGTAAACAAATCAGCAAGTTGAAACTGTATCCTAACAGGCATTAGCTTTACCACTTGATTTTGCACCTTCTCCCTTACAATGTGACAATCAATTCCAATATGTTTTGTATGCTCATGGAAGATAGGATTCTCTGCAATATGAAGAGTACTCTTGTTGTCAAAGAACATCTCTACTGGATGTTGATCCTAAAGTCCCAAATACTTTGCCAGGTACAGTAGCCATTGAATCTCACACATAGCTGAAGCCATTGCCCTGTATTCTGCTTCAGCAGATGACTTTGATACAATGGTCTGTTTCTTAGACTTCCATGATACCAGGGCATCTCCTAAAAATACACAATATCCTGAAACAGATCTCCTTGTCTCATGGCAACCAGCCCAATCAGAGTTCACAAACGATTTCAATTTAAATTTAGCTGAGCTGGGAAATAGAAGTCCCTGTCCAGCAGATCCTTTCAGATACCTTAAAATCCTATGTGCAGCCCTTAGGTGATTAATTGTAAGACAATCCAAGAATCGGCTCAACTGTTGCACCCCAAAAGAAATGTCAGGTCTTGTAATTGTGAGGTAAATCAGCTTACCCACAAGTCTCCTGTAGGAAGCCACGTCTTCATATTGCTCAGAATCATTGTGCATTAATCTTAAGGGACTCTCCATTGGACTAACTGCTGACTTGCATCCTAAGAACCCTGACTCCTCTAGTAATTCTAGTGTATACTTCCTTTGATTGATGAGTATGCCTTTGTGTGACCTTGCAACCTCTATTCCGAGAAAGTATTTCAACTTACCAAGATTCTTGATTTTGAACTTGCTGTGCAATGCTCCTTTGATGTGCTCAATTGCCTCCAGATTGTCACAAGCCAATATCAAATCATCTACATATACCAACAGCACCAATAATGAATCTCCTATCTTTCTTGTAAATAGAGTGTGATCATTCATGGATTGTGTGAAGCCCTCTGATATCAAAAAGGCTGTCAATTTAGCATTCCATTCTCTACTAGCATGTTTTAACCCATATAGAGATTTTTGTAATTTGCATACTAATCCTACTTGTGGTAACAAGATACCAGGGGGAGGAAGCATGTATATTTCTTCATGTAATTCACTGTGTAAAAATGTGTCTTGATAGTCCACCCTCAATTGATGTGTGTAGCCCTTGGCTACTAACCTTGCTTTATATCCCTCCACTGAACCATCTTCTTTATGCTTTATCTTATATACCCATTTGCATCCAATGGGTTTCTTTCTTGATGGCAGCTCTGTCAATATCCATGTTCTGTTATCCTCCAATGCAGATATCTTAGCCTCCAAAGCCTTCTGCTATTCAACAGATTCAGCTACTTCTGCATGAGTTTTAGGCTCTGTACATACACTAACATTCAATGCATATGTTTTGAATTTTGGTGTTAACAGATCAAGAGTGAAGTATTTGTCCAGAGTGTGTGGAGTAGATTGGACACTACCTTGGTCAAGCTGTGTGTTAAGATGTAGATCTAACTTGGTCCGTTTTGTCATTTGGTTGCAGTAATACTGTTTCAAGTAAGAAGATGGTTGTTTGGTCTATGAGGTCTTGTCATGGGCAGCTCTATGTTGATGGATTTGATAGGAATGGGGATTGAATTATGATTTTGTGTGGAACCATTTTGTACAGGCAAGTGTGAAGTGTGAAATGAAGATCCTGGAGGAATAGAATAGGTTGAGGTTGAGGTTGATGAAATTGAAGAAGAGGCTGAAGACTAGTTATTGGCTGGCTGATCATTATCTGGTGCAGGGATGGCTGAAGTGGCTGGAGAAGAATGACTTGGGGTAGAAGGTTGGATATTTGTAAATTGTTGAGTGGGAAAGTGAGGCCCCTAGATGTGGCAGTGGGTATGAAGTGTGTAACAATGCCACAGCTGGAGATGGGAAGTTGAGGAATATGAAGGTCGGAAGGAGAAGAGAGGTAGACAGAAGAATTGTTATGAGAGGATGACATGGATTCAGCAACAAAAGGAAATATAAACACATCAAAACAACGTCTCTAGATATGAACACATCCTTTGTACATAGATCTTGGAGTACATAGCCCTTGGTACATTGGGATGGACACAGAAATATACTCTTCCTGGCTCTGGGACTAAATTTATCCTTTGCAGGTAGTGTAACAGCGGCATAACATATGCAACCAAATGTTCTGAGGTTAGCATAGGAAGGAGAGTGATTATAGAGTAGTTCATAGGGTGTCTTGTGATGCAATAAAGGGGAAGGAGAGATGTTTATTAAGTATACGATGTGTTGAACACAGAAGCCCTATTAAGAGTTTGGAACCTGGGACTGTAGCTTAAGGGCCCTTGCAACATGATGTGTTGTTGTTTTCTCTCAACCATTCCATTTTGTTGAGGTGTATATACACAGCTAGTCTGATGTACAATTCCTTTGGATGCATTAAAGGAATTCATTTGAAACTTAAGACCATTGTCAGCCCTTATTGTTTTTATGTCAGTAGCAAACTGTGTATGCACAAAGTTCCAAAAACTTTCTATAATTTTTCTGGTTTCTGACTTTTTCTTCATCAAATATATCCAACAATATCTACAATGATCATCCACTATAGTAAGAAACTAATGTTGCTGATACATGGTCGGGTGTTTGTATGGACCCCGAATATCCATATGAATAAGAGAAAAGGGTGTATGAGTGACAAAATGGGATATAGGAAAGGGTAGACGTTTCTGTCTAGCAAGGAGACATATAGTACAAGAATGAGAATTAAAACTGGAATCAATAGATGGGTTTTTTTGTTGATTTCTTGCATTCTGGATGATGCCTGATGGCCTAGCCTAGAATGCCAAAGAAATGCATTTGAAGAAGAAGAGGCTGCAAGTGCTTGCCAAGAACTGACTGAAGAGACATTATGCTGGGATTGGTCAATTAGATGGTACAAACCATGGAGCACCTTAGCTGAACCAATCATCTTCATGTTGACATGTTCCTGAATGTAACACATATTGGAGTGAAATGACAAATAAATATTTCCATTATGAGTGAGTTTACTGAGTGATATCAGATCAAAGGTAAAGGATGGGACATATAGCACTTTGTATAATGTAAGGGTAGGATGTGTGACAGTGGTTGAGTGATTAGTAGGCAGCTTGACTGATACATTTGAGACAAGGTGATAAGAATCAAAGAGAGAGAGCAACAAATGTGATCTGTAGCATCAGAATCCAAAATCCATATACATGAATGATTGTGCATTACATTACCTTGAAACTTACCAGAATCAGTTATCTGTTGAGCTGACATTACAGCATGGTGACCTGTTGAGGTTTCTGCAGCATTTCCTTTCACCAGAATTCCTCTATCTTTATGCTGTTGCAACATGCTCATCAACTGTGCATAATGTTCCTGTGCCAAGGTAGGGGCTACATGTACAGGGGTTGAAGCAACATTGTCATTCATGGATTCACTGGCTTGATATGTCTCACAATCAGATTGATTGTACATAGTTGGATTACTTTCTACACAGTTTACTTGCCCTTTAGGTTTGTAGCCCGGAGGAAAATCATGCTTTCTATAGCACCTGTCAATTGTGTGGCCTAACATATTACAATAAGTACACACAGGACTCTTAGAGTTATTAACTCCATATTTTTTAGTCTGAAAATCCTTCCTACCACCTCTACCAGTAGGCCTTGGCCAGTTCATATTTCCACCATTGGCATTCGTTGGTCTGGGTCCATATGTTTCATATCTAGGCATACTGTTAGCATTAAGTACATGTGAAGCATTATTGCTGAACTGATTCTATCCTCCTGAATAATGCAGTTTCCATTCCATCTTAATTGCCATGGCAAATGTCGTTTTCAAACCTGGCAAGGGACTAGACAATAAAACTTGTGATTTCACTGGTTTATATTCCTCATTAAGTCCTTTAATGAACCTGATAATATAATCGTCCTCTATAAACTTGTTGATTTGACTGGACACATTACATGTACACCTGTTGCACACACAGCTGGGAATGGCTCTCAACACCATAAGCTATTCCCACAGAACCTTAAGCTTTGTATAATATTCGGTGACTGAACTACTTTCTTGTTTAGTAGCATCGAATTTTTCTTGCAAATCAGACAATCTAAACACATCAGCATTGCCATATCTGTGTTTAAGGTCATTCCAAATATCTAATGCATTATCAAACCACATTACACTTTGTCCAATAGAAGGTATAACAGAGTTTACAATCCACACAGCTACCATGTTGTTTGCCTTACTCCAGGTAGAATACTTGGATTAGTTTCCAAAGGTTTAGGAAGTTACCTGTAATGAATCTTACCTTGTTCTTTGATTCAAGTGCTCTTCGAAAGGTCTTGCTTCATCCATAATAATTGTTACCATCTAACAACGGTTGTACGAGCACAAGAGATGGACTTTCTCCCAGATGTATGTACAACGATTCCTCTGATGGATCGATTGGAACAGTTGAAGCATTCATTGGAGATTGATTTGAACTACCAGGTGAACTTTGATTTGAAGCCATATATGTTCCAAAGTTCACCGATTAATCAGTAACAAACGACATTTACACTCTCTGATACCATGTGAATTTTCGAATAGCATTAACATCAATCACAATTGAATCACGTATGATCGTAGAAACATCAACTTAGATGCTCTGCCTATGAAAGTGAACGGAAGAGAACGGAGAAGAAGGAAAGAGAGGAAAAACCGTGTAGAAGAGGCAAGAACAAGAAGAATAACTGCCAAATGAATCTGCTAATTTCATTGAGAACAACATCAAATAGTTTATACATGGAGCAGCTGATTTACCAGAATAACTACCTAATGAAATTACAAGAATGCCTTTACTAACTGTCAGTACAACGCAAAAATAAAAGGACAAAATCGTCATTTCTTTAGCCTTTCAAATATCCCGCCATTCTGCCTTTGTTTTTCCTCATTCCTGCGCTCCAACTGGTTACTGCCCACGTGAAGTGATGCAGCATCACCTCCAGCGTTTGATCCTATCCAACAAGTGATCAACTTCGTGCATTAAGTATCTTATTTAACGTCTCCACTCATTAGTTCATTGAATCATCAAACTGAGCTTCCTCATCATGCTTCCTGTTCATGAGTGTCAACACTTAGCAATTCTTTAACAGTTGGCACCACGTGCTCAATTGCATCTTTCCGTCTAACCAACAAACACAAGTCATAAGCATCTTAGTCGTTGATTTATGCAATGATTCAACGTTCATCCAATAAGTTTGTCACGGATCAAGTCCAATACTTCAACCACCTTCAGCTGCACCACCATGCTCACCACTGTGCCTATATCTATCTTCAACACCTCCCTCAAGCTTGGCTTAGGGTAAATATTATGCAATCCAAGTGTAGACACCATCTGATCAAACTTCCTGATATCAAGAGGCTTAGTGAACACATTAGCCACCTGCAACTCTGTTCTGATGGGCATCAATTTCAACACCCCTTCCTACACGTTGTCTCTAACAACATGACATCAATCTCTATGTGCTTAGTACGCTCATGAAACACTGGATTTTCAGCTATATATATGGTATTCTTACAATCACAGAATACTTCTACGGGATCTGATCTTTCTCCTTCAGTTCTTTCAGTAAAGCCAACAACCACAATATTTCACTACTCACCATTGTCATGGCTCTATATTCAGCTTCAGCCGAGGATCTAGAAGCCGTGGTCTGTTTCTTGGTCTTCCAAGATATTAATGCATCTCCAAGAAACATAGCATAGCCTTTAACTGATCTTCTGGTATCGTTGCGACCTCCCCAATTCGCATCAACAAAGGCCTTAAGGTTAGGGTCTCCATCTCTAGGGAACAACAAACTTTTCCCAACAGTTCCATTTACATACCTCAATACCCTATGAGCTGCTTTTAAATGATTCTCTGTGGGACGATCAAGAAACTGACTCAGTTGTTGAACAGCAAAAGATATGTCTGGTCTAGTTATAGTAAGGTGAATTAACTTTCCCACTAGCTTCCTATACTGTGACACATACGGGAGTAAAGTTGAATCATTCTTGGCTAAGTTGTTGTGACTCTCCATATGACTCCTTGATGGTTTAGCATCCAAGAAACCCGTCTGCTCAAGCAATTCAATAGTCTGTTTCCTCTGATTAATATGTATCCCTCTCTCTGCTTGAGCTACTTCAATGCCCATAAAGTATTTAAGCCTGCCCAAGTCCTTAATTTTAAATTCATCATGTAAAGACTTCTTTATATCCCCAATCACCCCCTCATTGTCACAAATGACAATGATATCATCAACATATACCAATAGACATAGAAGTGAACGACCAACAAATTTGAAAAATAAGGTATAGTCAGACCTAAACTGCTGAAAGTCATGAGCAAGCAAGAATTTAGTCAATGTGGCATTCCACTCTCTGTTATCTTGCTTGATGCCATACAATGATTTTTGAAGTTTGCACACTAGACCAGGTGTGGGTAAAATAACTCCAGAAGGTGGTGTCATATAAATATCTTCATGAAGGTCTCCATGAAGGACGGCATTTTTGATGTCAAGTTAGTGGATGTGCCAATGATGCTGTGCTGCTAATGCTAACATCAACCTGACTGTGGTCATCTTGGCCACAGGAGAGAAAGTTTCCTGATAATCAAATTCATACTGCTGAGTGTACCCCTTTATTACTAGCCTAGTCTTGTACCTCCACTTGTCCATCACGCTTTAGCTTCATCTTGTACACCCACCTACATCCAACAGGTATCTTTCCTAGGGGCAAAGGAACCAGTGTCCATGTCTGATTGGCATCTAGAGCTGCAAGTTCACAGCTTATAGCCTCCTGCCATTCAGGAAAACTAAATGCTTCTGCATAACTGTTAGGCTATCTATGTGCAACAAGACTTAAAGCATAAGATTTATACGCTGGAGTTAAATGGCAATATGACATGTAACAATGCAAGGAATATGGAGAAGGTTGAACTTGATTACAATAATAATCTTGTAAGTAGGTTGGCATAGTTTTAGTACGTTTGGATCTATTTGGGATTGAGTGTTCAAGTTGTGATGAAGCAGATGGAATAGGTAAATCAATGACCAGCTCATATGGAGGAACATCAGATGTCAAGGGAGGAAGAGAGACTGGAGATGATAGGCTAGATGTAGTAGGAGAAGGTGAGAATTGAAGTTTTGAAGAAGAGGAACAGGGTGAAGAGGAAGATGAGGATGTATTTGAGGGTGTGTTTGGATTTGCATGTTCCTCAAAAGGAAAAGGACGGGGTGAAGCAAAGGAAGGACAAGAGTCAGGAGGTACTGAGGCATCACAACTAGGAGTTGGCAAGATAGGAATAGATCCATCAGTACCAGGAAGAGAAGGAGAAAACATTGTGGCACCAGAAGCAAAAGGAAACACCTGCTCATGAAACACAACATCTCTGGACATAGACATCTTTAGTTTCAAGCACCTAAAGAATATAACCCTTAGTAGTATATGATAACCCCAAAAAATACACTCCTTCTTGCCCTAGAACCAAACTTTTCAACACGTCGCTGAGTGTTACTCCCAAATTCCAAGCACCCAAAAAGCTTAAGGTTGTTGTAACAAGGAATTGATTTGTAAAGGAGCTGATGAGGAGTTGAGTTGTTAAGGATTGGAGTTGGAGTGATATTGATAAGATAGGCTAAATGTTGGACACAGAATCCCCAGTATGAAGAAGGAAGGTTGGACGGGAACTTGAGGGCTCTTGCTACTGACAGAAGATGCTAATGTTCTCTCTCCAAAAGGCCATTTTATTGAGGAGTGTTCACACAACTTGTTTGATGCACAATACCATGAGTGGAATAAAATGAAGGCATGTTAAATTCTTGTCCATTATCAGTTCTGATGATTCTTATTTTAGCATGAAACTGTACAGAAACAAATTGATAAAAGCTTTGCATTACATGCCTTGCTTCTGATTTGGATTTTAGTAATTAAAGCCAACAAAATCTAGAGTAATCATCCACAATGGTTAGGAAATATCTCTGGTTATACATTGTAGAGTATTTGTAGGGCCCCCATATATCCATGTGTACAAGTGAGAAAGGAGAATAAGTGACAGAAGATGAAATGGGAAAGGGTGCTTGTTTTTGTTTAGCAAGGGGGCAAATTTCACAGCCACAGTTATCATCTGGTACAACTACTAAAAGCTCTAACTTCTGCACTAGTTTTATTCTTGATGATGACATATGTCCCAACCTTGAGTGCCACAGCATTGAATCTGCTAGTCTGGTGACTGGACCAAGTGTAGTGATGGAAGAGATATGAGAAGGTGTTAATAATGAAGGCTTGCAAGGACCATGAAGATGATATAGACCCTGGTCCACTTCGGCTGAACCAATCATCTGTCTGGTCTGTACATCCTGTATGAAGCATTTGTTAGACCGAAATGTGATTTCAATGAAGTTACATTTGGTCAATTGACTGAGAGATATTAGATTAAATGCAAATCTAGGCACATGAAAGACATTTACAAGTACCAGTTATGGATTTACAGTGACAGTCCCAATATGAGCTATAGAGGCATAGCTCTTATCTGGTAGTCTAACAGAAAGAGATGTAACTAGACAATAGGCATCAAACAGCTCAAGGAATGGGCAAACATTATCACTAGCTCCAGAGTCTAAAATCCAAGTGTTTAAGTTTTGAACACATAGATTACCTGACACATTATCTTCCACATTAGCTTTGTGAGCTGACATTATGGCATGAGGTGTGCTATTGCTAGTGTTGATCTCCTGTACTAGTTTGTTGCTCCTCTTCTGTTTCTCCTGCAACAAACTAATAAGCTGAGCATATTGCTCCTGTGTTAGCCCTTGAGTTAACTGAACATTAAGACCAGGATGCTCCTGAATATACACATCATAAGCTTCACAAAATTCATATTATCCCTGACTTGCCATCTCAAACATCTGTTGGTTGCCTCCAACACTACAGGCATCCCCACTTACCATATTCACCTGAGCTTTTGTTCTGTAACCAGGAGGATATCTATGCTTCTTGTAATACCTGTCTATAGTATGTCATGTCATATTGCAATGTGTACAGTATGGTAATCTGCCACTACCAGATCCAAATCTATCACCATCCTTCTTATATCCTTTTCCAAACTGCCTTTGAGAAGTCATTCCAGCAGGACCACTAGTTCTTGGCATATATGAATTGAATCTAGATGCATTGTTCACATTCAATACCATTGAAGGATTATTAGTGAAATGACCTAATCCTTCTGTATAGGTGAGTTTGCTCTCAAGCTTCACAGCCATAGCAAAGGCTGACTTCAAATCTGGTAATGGTGTGCTTAATAGAATCTGAGACTTAAAAGCCTCAAACTCATCATTGAGTCTCTTGAAGAACTTAATCACGCAATCATTTTCCAAAAATCTGTTAAATTGAACTGCAAAATTACAAGTACACTACCTACAAGTACAATTAGGCACACATCTTAACACTGATAGTTCTTCCCAAATTGATTTTAGTATGGTATAGTAATCAGTAACTAAATTGTTACCTTGTCTAATTCCAAAGAACTCCTCTTGCAAATCTGATAATCTGAAGGCATCTGCAATTCTATATCTAAATTTTAAATCACTCCATATGTCTGCTGCTACATCAATCCAAGTAACACTCTGAGCAATGCTTGCAGAAAACGAATTAACAAGCCACGAGGCAACCATATTGCTAGCCTTCAACCACGCGTTATACCTTCTTGTTCCTTCTATTGACTTAGGAATAGTTCCAGCACGAAACTAACTTTGTTCTTGGCCTCCAAGGCTCTTCTTGCTGCTCAACTCCAGCTATGGTAATTGCTACCTTCAAGCAACGGCTGCACCAAGATCATCGCAGGATTATCACTAGGATGTATATAATATGGATCCTATACAGAATCAGTGATTGTAGGATTAGGATCATGAGGATTCGAGGTCGAAGGAGAATGATTATTGATGTTTGAAGCCATAAATGTGCCAAAGTTCATGAATAACGCTCTGATACCATGTGAAAATTCTCAATCTTTAATCAAATCAACAATTAACAAGATGAATTAGCAAGCTACAACATAAAATGAGAGATGAGAAAGAAAGATAGAATGAGAAAAAACTGCTCTATGGCATTGCTATTCTGGAAGAATTGATGTTGCAGAATTGGTTTACAATCACAGCAGCTTCGGCTTATGTAGAAGAAGGAAAAACACTAGAAATTACAAGAATATCCCTCTACTAAATGAAATTAAAACATGACTTAAAAGGACAACATCGTCATTTCACTTGTTTAAACCGTTTACCTGCCTAACTACTTCTTCTCCTTCCCGCTGCTGTCACACCCGTGCAACACCTTCTTGATTCTTTCTCGTTGGCACCACATGCTCAATTGCATCTTCCCATCTAACCAACAAGCACAACTCATAAGCATCTCAATCGTTGATTGATGCAATGATCCAACGTTCATCCAATACGGATCAAGACCAACACTTCAACCACCTTCAGTTGTACCACCATGCTCACCACTGTGCCTATATCTATCTTCAATATCTTTGGTGTTGGGACGCAAATTTTAATTGCTAAACTAAAGCCTAGTTGGCAGAATTAGAGAGAGAAAGACAAAAATATTACAGTTTTAATAAGAAAATCTACCATCATAACATTTTTAGAATTAATTCTATATGAATTATATACGGTTTTATCAAAAACGGCAGTGCATCTATTTTGACCGTAGACATACTATAGTTTTGCCAAAACCGCAATGCATTGGTGTGTCATATCCTTTTCTTCCATTCTTTTTGATTTTTTTTCTTCCTTTTTCTTTGATAAAAATGCTCCCTACTAAATAAGTTAATTGTAAGGTTAGAAAAAACAGAAACCAATAAATTACTAAGTAATGGTAGGGTAAGGTGTCGTATACCCCCCATTTAAACATTTCAATAGTGGTTACCCGAAGTTTCGTTTAGACATTTAGTCACATATTTATTTTACATGTAATTGTTTAGTCTTTTTGCAATGTCGAACAGGAGTGTTATAATCTACCCCTTGAATGATTCAACTCCTTCGCTAAACCAACATATAACCCTACTAGAGCATTTTAAATATGATCCCTGTGTAGCATTTTCTGTCATAAATTCAAGAGGTGGCTCACACACCATGCCGCCTAACTCCTTCATGCAGCTAGCTTTGGGCTGTTATATTGACACTTGCACAGTCTTGGCTTACTTTTAGTCCAAAAGTTTAAACATTTAGATATATATTTGTATATAATCTCGCCGCTGACACTTAAATCTATTATTCTAAAGCTAGAAGAAATTTAAAGAGAATGAATGAAATATTGCTATTGAGGTGTCAATTTTAAAATTTAAAGTTCTCTTGTTCTTATAGACATGATTAACTAGAAATATCGTTAGGTTTCTCAAAAGATCATCTCCTTCAACAGAAGCGTCTATATCTTTAATCGTTAGAGATAAATCATCAAGTTGATGATCCAGACCTTGTCTAAAAGGCTTCTTAGAAGTAGAAGATTATTATGGGAAAACCGATCTTCATCTAATTTTATTGTCAAAAAAAAGCAGAAGCCTAAGATTGTTTTGTCAAAACTTCTTGCAAAACAAAAGAGTTTAAGAGGCTTCATTCACTGGATTATGCTTTGTATCACCGCTCCATCCTATTCCATCTTAATTAATGGTTCCCCTACTGGTTTCTATCCTGGGAGAAAAGATTTGAGACAAGGGTGCCCCTTATCCCCTTTTCTCTTTTTTATGGGCATGAAGTTCCTGTCTAGGTCTCTGAACCAGCTTCAGAATGTACCTGATTTCAACTTCCTTCCAAAGTGTGGTAAATTAAGACTCATTCACCTTACTTTTGCAGATGATCTCATTTTTTTTTGCAGGGGAGATTTTACCTCAGCATCCTTTTTCCTGCAAAAGCTGGATGATTTTGGTTCTTACTCTAGTTTGAAGCTAAATCATTCTAAGTCTATGCTGCGATGGCTGGCAACTGCTCCCAGATCACAGCTTCTCATCTGAGTAACACCTTCAGTCTTGGTATTCTACCATGCAGATACTTGGGAATTTTTGTGGCAGGTCATAAGCTCCAGGTAGGCCAATACTCCCCCTTCCTGAACAAACTGCTGTAGCTTGTGAATCAATGGAAAAAGACTAATCTGTCATATGCTGGCAGACTCACTCTTATCAAGTCTGTTCTCTTGGTTTTTCTTGCTTTTGGTTTAGCACCTTACCAGCTCCTGCTTCTGTGATTGATCAAGTAAACAGGATTTGTTTACATTTTCTTTGGGGTAGCAGTGGCGTTAGTCACAAAAGGTCCCTTATCTCTTGGAAGCAGGTATGTTTGCCATTGGATGAGGGTGGGCTTGGCATATTGCAGCTAAAGGCTTGGAATAAGTCTTTCCTGATCAAGAACTTATGGGATCTTCATCTTCAAAAGGATTTGATGTGGGTTAAATGGACTAATAAGAGATACAAGCTGCATTCTTATTTGTGGACTATGGAGAAATTGCAGGTTCACTCCCCTCTGCTAAAGTCTCTTCTGGTTCCAGTGACATTCTTATTGCAGGCACTGGGGGAACTACACAGGCCCAGGATTTGGGTGCATGAAGATAAGGTAATCCCCAAAGTTGCATACAACTTCTTCAGAGATAAGGGAGCACAACTTTATTTTATGGTTGGCTGCTTCAAAAAAACTTGCCACAAGAGATAATCTTTCTTTTATTCCAGTTGAGAAGTGCCTTTTTTGCCCAGTAAATGAGTCCATCAAGCATCTGTTGTTCAATTGCCAAGCAGCAAAGGTGCTCTATGTCATGTTGGCTTGGCATCCCAGCTTTTGTTCTTTATTGCCAAGAATATTAGCTTGGAGACAGCATCACCTAAGGAAGAAATCAACAAGAAACAAGGCGTGTAAAATTGCTATTGCAGCATCTGTGTATTTTGTATGGCTTTCTAGAAACAAAGCCTTATGTGAAGGCAAACATCTAGCCATAGGGGATGTGTTGCAATGACTCCATACACATGTATTCAGAGCAATAGGTGCAGTATGATTGCTTTTTTGCTTCCTGGTTTTCAACAAGTTGTAAGTATTGCTTGTTAAGCACTAGATTTTGGCATGTTAATGGATCGTATCGGTTGCATCCCTTGATGCTTTCTTGGTTAATACAGTGTACATTTTAACAAAACAAAAAAGAGTTTAAGAGGATTAATGAGAAATATAGCAGACAAAATAATATCTAACTACCATATTTTTTAGTTTCATCATGATACCACTCTATAGTCCAAATTTTGATGCCGCTAAGAAAGGCTTACCAAGATTTCCTGATGGTTAAATCTAATCCAGCAATTCTCGGTAAATACAATAAAATATTTAGGAAATGACGTCAGTATAGAAATATGTCTGATTTTAGTTGTGCTGACATTTTCTGATAGTTATGAAACGAGAAAATGTGGAATCAAAAACAGAAGACCATGCCAGGTTTCAAGGAAAGCTTTTAGGCCCTCATATATCAAAAAGTAAACACATAAGACAAATCAAAAGCCTCAGAATGCTCTAACCACCATTTCTGACAGTAAGTGAGGAGAGAATATTACATCCATACATAACTCACAGATCAGTTGTAATAGGTACTAGTACACATAATGTTATTACATCATATGGCAATGTAAAACCAACATTATGCTGCGGTTGCTACGCATCCAGCATCGTCATTGTTACACCCCGTGATTTTTAAGCGCAACTTTCAATACTTAGGTCAACCTTAAATGAAACTTAATTAATTATGTAGGTAATGTGACTTAGTTACACAAAACATAGAAGAACAAAAGAAAGGGGTTAAAAGTAGAATTAAAAGAAATCATAGTAAATTATCAAAATAGTCCCTACTAGGAGTTAGGGGAGTTACAAAATCTAGTATAACTTCCCCCTTCTCAGCATGAGGGGCGGTTTTGACAGCAAAGGGAGAAGGAAAATTCTGAGAAAAGAGAGAGAAAAGAAAGAGGAAAGAAGAAGGAGAGAAGAAGAAGGAAAGGAAGGAAGAACGAGCAACCTAGGTTCAATTCTTACAGAAATTCTGCAGTAAATCCGTAAGCTTATCTAGATTCCAAGGCAAGTAATCTTTCTATACGCTTTACGTAAATTTTGATACTTTAGGCCCTATGTTCTTACAAAGAGAAAACATGAATCACACATTAGTATTCTTGTCTTGTCTATCTTAAATGCTTTGCTATATGTAAGTCTTGTTGCAAATTGTGTAAAGTCTTGTTCTTTGGGCCACATTTATGAAAATAGTTGTGTGGTGCTTCGTTGTTGTCAAGCATGCCCATAAAAGTGTATATTTTGACGTGCTTATTGTCTTGCGCTACTCTTATGTTGATTATCTACACTTAGAGGTTGAGAGTAAGTGCAGGAAATTGAGAGATGAGTGATGACATTGCTGTAGTCTTGTGGTGTTGGGAAAGTTGATGAGATTTTTGAAGGTTGTGAATGATTGAAGGCTAGAGTGGATATTGTTAGGCATGGCTAGGCATCAATTCATGTTTAGATGTGTGCTAAGTAAGATGAATCTAGATGTTAAGATGGATCTTTAAGTGTTGAAGATGGAAGGGTTGAAGAAGGAGGGTGTTGGAGAGGAAGTTACTGCAGAAAAACTGCAGTTTGGCATCGTCAGAACACTTCGAACGCCTACATTAGGCGCTCTATGTCACATTAGGCGCCTAATGCAGCGTTCAATGTGTCCTGAAGCTTTCCCGTACAGAAAAACTGCAATTTAGAACCGTCAGAACACTTCGAACACCTACATTAGGCGCTTTATGTCACATTAGGCGCCTAATGTAGCGTTCAATGTGTCTTGAATCATCCCCGAACACTTCGAACGCCTAGTATAGGCGCTTTAAGTCACTATAGGCGCTTCATGTAGCGTTCCAACTGTACTGGAAGTCTTTTTGACCCTTTAGGCGCCCTATGTATGTGTAGTAACTTTATACACTTCCTTTGAACATAAAATGCAAGGGTATTTGAGGTGTAATTGAGGAATAGATGGTAAGATTGACTAAGTAAGAATAAGATTGAATCCCAAGTGAATTAGTGAGACGAACGGACTTGGGAAGATACAAACAGGGAGTGTTTGAGGTGCAAGACCGTATACTTGATATGTAAGATGAGTGTGTGGGATACCTTTATTATCTTCCATTGTTCATGAATTACAAAGTGTTTGAAAGTGTGCTAGAGTTGTAAACATTAAGTGTGAATGAGTAGGGTTAAGTATGAAATCGAAGAGGATTCGTGATATGAAAGGGCATGAAGTGGTATGAATGAGGTGTATTTGAGTAGTAAACATAAAGTGTGAATGAGTAAAGTTAGGTATGAATCCAAAGTGAGTTAGCAATATGAAAGAGCACAAAATGGTACGAAAAGGGTGTGTTTGAGCAAGTACGAACGAGCAAGGTTAAGTGTGAACTCGAGATGATTTCGTAATACGAAGGGACATGAAATGATACGAGCAGAATGTGATAGGGGTTCAGGACTTTGTACTTGATATGTAAAGTGTGTGTGCATGTTTACACGTTTGATATGATGTTACATGAGCATTCTGCATCATGACATGGGCACTTGCATTTGATTTGAGAATTGCTTTGCGAAAGAACATGTGTTTACAAGAAAAGTTTGAAGTTTTCGAAAGACAAGATGGCTGCTGGTTGATCGCAGGGTATAAAAGTCACGCCTGCGAAAGCAGGGTATAAAAGCGTGATCTGTGAATCAACAGCAGGGTATAAAGTATTTTATGGGGCCATGGACCTATCAGCACGGAAAATAAAGTTATTTTATGGGGCCGTGGACCTATCATCACGGAAAATAAAGTTATTTTATGGGGCCGTGGACCTTTCAGCACGGATATATGATATATGTAATGGGGCAGTGGACCTTTCAGCACGGATATATGATATATGTAATGGGGCCGTGGACCTTTCAGCACGGATATATAATATATGTAATGGGGCCGTGGACCTTTCAGCACGGGGTACAAAGTTATATGTTATGGGGCCGTGGACCTTTCAGCACGGGGTATAAAGTTCTGTTTGCTGTGGACTGATCACCCACAGGGTATAAAGTTCTGCTACGCGAAGAATATGATATGTAAAGTGATGAAATGTTTTGTGAAATGACATGCATGACATGTTTATCAAAGAAGACATATGCAGGGGTGATGTGTGTGATTTTAAAGAATGTACATGCATCATGATACACGAAGCATAAGACTTGACATGCAAGATACGTGGTTATTCTATGACTTGCTTATGTGATACGTTGTTTTAATACATGTTGGTTCTCGTATCTGTGTACATATATGTGCTTTATCTGTTTGAGGAATTCTTATTAAAATGTTATTTGCTAACCCGAGCACCTTATTTTTGGGCAATGTTCTATACACTGGTGACTCGACGTGTGTGATTCCGTAGGGTGTATAGACGGGTTACTTGCTGACGATAATTTCGCTAAGAACAATTACTCTGTTCCTTTTCAGGTGAGCCTGAATATGAGTTGATATTTATTGAAGATGACGGCGAGTGGGCTCAATGGGATGATGGTCATGGGGAATAGATAGATGCTGGATTACTTTATTTCAGTTTGGAAAACTCTGTTGTTGTTATATTGATCTAAAACTTATGTTGGCGAGAAGAACAAACATCTTTTAATTCCGCTACATTTTATGGATGTTTTAATGACGATGAAGGTTTAAATTTGATGACGTTTCCGTTGATTTATCTTACGTCGTGAATGATGTACTTTTGATCTGCTTTGACGCTTCGTAGTTCTCCTAGTAGGCTACGGCGGGTGCACTGATTCCGATGACGGTATCGGGCCGGGGCGCTACAGTCATCGTCCTCATTGTCATCTCCCTCAACCGCCTCACAATCAAGATTTTGCAACGTGTAAACGTAACACCCAGCTTCGCTGACATTCAATGCTCTGCCACGAAATTCCTCACTGCTCAAAATCACCATTTTAGTAGAGAAATATTACCAGAATTAACAAGGAACACAAAGAAATTACTGGAAACCTGCGAGCTACTTGGCTGTGGAGTGACGAAAACTGCTCATATTTGTAGCTGTGGGGAAAAGATTACTCCAAAGTCCACTCTGCAGAATCTAGGGTGCTTTCGAAGGTGCTGTGGTTTTGCGATCAGATTCTTTGTCTCCCCCACCAGAAAAAGGGATCTCAAGAGGAGAGGGATACTTGGTGAAGCTAACCTTCATACATTGCTCCACAAGGGCATCTGAAGACCCCATTCTTGAGCTCGGCTCATGGCCAATGGCTCCCTCACGCAGCCCACACGTGATGGAAACACTCCGGACACGCTCTCATCCCTTATTTTCACGTGGTGGTGATGTCTTAAAGAAAAGGTGATCCTAAGAAAAGCCAAGCCATTTTGAGCATTTTGACTAGGGCTTTGTTCTGAAATTAATTATGTGGAGGGTACAAATCTCATGCTCACTAATTTTACACTGGTCTATAAGTAAATAATTTTATACTGCTATGTGAGTAAATACACGATATCCTAGTTGTTGTAATTGCATGTAAAGAGAAATAGAGTTTAAATGTACGAAATGTAAAAGAGTTCGTCTCTTACATGTATATCACTTATTGTTTATGAAATAAGGTGTCGTTTTAAAGATGTATCACTTATTTAGTTATAGAATAACTATTTGGTTGTGTACCTCTTACAAATATAATATTTTAAAACTTGCAATTCTCATTAGACACCAAATTTCAAAATATGTGGAATTATCTTATTGGTTCATTTACATATTGAAGGGCCATATATTCATATAATAGGTTGAATTTTAGAGCTCCCGTAACACCATAAAATTTAGTATTATGGAGGGTTGGATTGTGATGCCCGGGAGCATGACAAAATTTCTGGTGGAGTAATTGTTTCCTTCAAGTTGTTTTTAGCTTGAACAACACCACGTTATAGAGAAAGGATACCATTTGGATTCCTTGTTCCTCATTTAACGTATGTAGTCGTATACCTATCTTAAGCTTGTCGAGATTGAAAAAATTTAACATTCATTCAAGTCAAAAAAAAAATATTTACACGGTTGTTCCCCTTTTATGGGGGTTGTTTTTCTGCCTAACGGTATTATTTTCTCACTTGCACAGTGGTTACTGTTTATCTACAGTGTTTTCTAACGTTTACAATGGTAACAGCTAGTTACCAGTTCAGCTCGGCCATATATACAATATAGTTCCTAAGGTATTTACATGACTAAGTATTGCAGCTCTGTTTCAGATCTGCTGCTGATGCTTTGCCTTGTCACTTCGGTTCAGTATCATTATTCCAGTTCTGCTTTCTGTATCTCGGCTATTCCTTCTCTACCTTGATTATCTTAGTCCGGCAGTAGTTTTTTTTACCTCAGCTTAGTTCAGCTTTATGGTCGCTCATCTCTGTCACTCATATCTTCACCTCAGCTCGGCATGATGACTTTAGTTGTTCGCTTTCCCCAGCTCAGCAACTATTCTACATAGACCAGTGCACCTCGACTGGGATCATTTCTACACTCTTTCTCAAGCTTAGTTGTATATATTTACACAACTATGCTTGGACACTAAGTATTGAAAAATCTTTGTTGCTGCTGGCTTGGTTAGATGTCTGCTATTTGATTATTTGAGGAGAAATATTCTATGCTGACCTCATTTTATTCAATTTTTTCGTTGGTGAAGTGTGTATCTATTTCTATATGTTCATATTGAACTAGATTTTCTGCCATACTTATGGCAGATACGCTGTTACAAAAGATTTTGATGGGTAGTCTTGCCTCGATATGAAGGTCTTCCAGAACTCTTCTGATCCAAATGCCTTCTCAGATTCCTAGTACAAGTGCTCTCAACTATGCTTCTGCACTTCTTCTTGACACCACTGGCTGCTTCTTGCTCCGCCACGTAACTAGGTTGCGCCATAGGAATGTTCCATAGCCATTTGTTGATCTTAGGACAGTTTTGGATCCAACCCAATCTGCGTTTGTAAATGCCTTGACACTTCAGTCTAAGCTCTTCTTGAAATACAATCCATGTTCTGGTGCATTCTTGAGGTACCTGAGAATTTTTAATGCAGCTTGAAGGTGTTTGTTAGTAGGATTGTGCATAAACTGTGATACAAAACTTATTGCATATCAAATGTCTGGCCTAGTATGGGATAGGTAGATTAATTTCGCAGCTAGTTTTTGATAACTTAGTTTATTTGTTGGGGTATTATTTAACTGATCTCTAGGTTTACGTCCAGGTTCAACAAGGGTGCTTGCTAGTTTGCATTCGAGCAGAGCAGTTTCTTTGAGAAGGTCAAGTATATACTTTCTCTAAGATATATATAGTCCATCTTTATTCTTAGCGATCTCCATTTCTAACAAATATCTTAACTTACCTAGATCCTTCATCTCGAATTGTTGTGATATCTTTGCCTTGATACTTTATATGCCATGTTTATAGCTCCTTGTTATTATGATATCATCTACATACACTATCAGGACAGTTAGCTCCCCCAGAGGTGAAATTCTGATGAATAATGTATGGTCACTGTGGCACTGGTTAAATTTTAGGTCAGTCACATCCAGTGAAGGTTATAAACCAGGCCCAAGGTGATTGTTTTAGCCCATATATTGATTTTGTTAGCTTACAGACCTTATCTTTGTTCGTTGCATTATTGAATCCTGGTGGTATACACAAATAAATTTTATCGACCAGGTCTCCATTCAGGAACATGTTTTTTACATCAAGTTGGTGCAACTCCTAGTCAAGGCTGACTGCTATAGACAAAATGACTCTTATGGTATTTAGTTTAGCAAGAGGTGCGAATGTTTCTAAGTAATCTATTCCGTATGTTTGTGTGAATCCCTTGACCACTAATATTGCTTTATATTCATTGACAGTTCCATCATTTTTGTATTTGACTGTGAATGATCATCTACATCCTACTGGTTTTATTATTGCAAGCTGGGAGTTAGCTCCCAAGTTTGATTTTTTTTCTAAGGTATTCCTCTCTTCATGCATGGACTTTATCTATTCAGGTTGTCTAAGTGCTTCTTCTATATTGTTCGATATGATCTTATTATCAATTGAGCATACGAATGTCTTAAAATTAGGATTCAACCTATTATCAATAGGGTATTTGGTGCATATGAGATTCTTTATACATTCTCTTGTTCCTAACCTTAGTGCTATTGGTTTGTCATCTATGTGAGTGTCAGATTCATATTCAGTAATTTCTTCTGGAGTGTTATCTTTTGCATTTTGTTGTATTTGTTCTGATATATCAGGTTGGCTATCTCTTCCTAGGCCTTCCTGATCATTAGGAGTTATGAGAAGATTAGTTCCACGTTGGGAATAGGTCGTGCCGACCTGATGTGTTGAGTTACCGACCTGATGCAGGTAGCTCAGCTGAGTTACTGTGCTTGATGGAGCTTCTAAGATTGAGATAGTTTGAGTTTCATCTACACTATCTATTGTTCTCCAATACTCATTGAGACTTAAATCTCTTCCTTCAATTAAAGGTTTGTAAAATACATGTTTTTCATCGAATGTAAGATTAAGTGTCACAAACATTCTTTTATTTGCTGGGCAGTAATACTTATAACCTTTTTGTGAGTTTGAGTATCTTAAGAAAATGCGCTTAACTGACCTAGGATCCATTTTCTCCCAAGGCTGGGCTAAACATGTACATATGCTATGCATCCGAACAGTCAGGGTGGCAGCTCCAAGAGTAGTTTGATGTGTGGGTAGTGCCTAAGAAGTGTTTCCTAGGGGTTGTAAAGGACAGAGTTATGGATGACATTCTGTTTATTAGGTAAGTGGAAGTAAGTAAAGCTTCACCCCATTATTGTTTGGGTAGTTTCATTTTAAACATAATGGCTCTAGTCACTTCAAGTAGGTGTCTGTTTTTTCTTTCGGCTACACCATTTTGTTAGGGGTATAGGTACATGAATTTTGGTGGTATATGTCATTTTCTATCATAAAGTTTTGAATATTCTTATCTAAGTATTCAGCTCCGTTATCTGACCTCAGTGTTTTAAGGGTGCAGCCGAACTGATTTTTAATAAGTGAAACATATCTCAGAACAGTCTGTCCGACACCACTTATTTTTTAATGAGTAAACCCATGTTACACTAGCATGATCATCTACAAATGCTATGATCCATCTTGCACTGTTGATATTAGCTACTCTAGATAGACCCCGTATGTCATAATGAATAAGGTTAAATGGTGCTGATGACTTATATAGTCTTGCAGGGTAATTTTGTTTAGTGCGTTTATCTAATTGGCAAGTTTCACAACTAAGGTCTTCAAGATCAGCCGAGCTAAATAATTTTGGCATTAAATGTTTAAGATATATAAAATTGGGATGACCAAGTTTGTTATGCCATAGTAAAATATCCCCTATACAAGAACTTCTAGGGTACAAAATACTAGCAGTATTATGATCTATTGGCTGCTCGGATGTGCTAATTAAGGCTCGGTTCTCTGACTCCGGAAGGAACAAACCCGTTATATTCTTAGCACTGCCAATCATCTCCTTCATTTTGCTTTCCTGAAAACAACATTTTGTGGATGAGAAGCAAGCTATGGAATTATTATCGCTAGTAAGTTTGCCAACTGATAGAAGATTGAAGCTTAAACTAGGGACATGCATGATATCTTTTAGAATGATTTTATTATTAATCATTGTTGAGCCTATTCCAACAACTTCTAAAGAAGTTCTATTGGCAATCTGAACCTTCTTGGGTATTGAAAATAGAGAATAAGAGTTAAGAAGGTGACCATTACTTGCTATATGGTCAATTGCTCCGAAGTTAATGATTCAAGAACTGTTGGAGCTCAACTAGATGCAGCTCACCATTGTAGCTTGGTATGATTCAGCTTGATCACCCTGTCTGCTTAGCAAATTGATCAGAGTAGCAATCTAATTCTTTGTAGGGAACTCAGCTTCACCCACTTTGGCTGAGCTGAGGTGGGTTGTGTTTTGCCGAGCTGCGCCAAGTTGAGCTGTGTTGCTGGCCTGTTGTGCAGCACTTTCTCCAACTGTAAATGGTTTTGGTTGAGGCCGTCAGGGTGCATTGCTGGACTCCAGAGGTGGTTTCCCTTCTTGGACCAGCTTTGCCTGCAACTTCTAACAATCATCAACTGTATGACCTTCCTTATTGCAGTATTTGTACACTTTACTTCCAATAGAAGTAAAGTGTCGTTTAACAGCCATCCTAGATGCTTCCGCTGACTGTTCGGTGTGCAGAGCAGTGGTCTCCAAACTTTGAGTACCTCTCATCATGACTTTTTTCCGGCTTTCTTCGTGTTCGATTACTATGACGGCAGCCTTCAAGGTCGGCAGTGGTTTTGTACTCAAAATCCGACTTCAGACACTGTCGAATTCTGGGTTTAGTTCAGTCAGGAAGAGAAAAACTCACATCCTTTCTATAATTTCTTTGTACAACCTAGAATCAATGCTACAAGACCACTGATGTGTTTCTAAGGAATCAATCTGCTGTCATGCCTTCATCAGTGGTGCATAGTATTTGTGTACAACCAGATTGCGTTGTTTAAGCTCATGAAGATGAGCTTCCATTTCATATAGTTCTGAGATGTTGTCCTGCTTGGAATACATCTCTTTGACTACAGCCCAGATTTCTGCTTCAATATTATACATCATAAAATCATCAGAAATGTCAGGTTGCATAGAGCTATCAATCATGAAATAATCATACTGTTTTCCAACTTCCATATCCGATAGTTTGTATCAGTTTCAAATGGAACAACAACTGTTCCATATAGGTATTCCTCATTGCCTTTGCCTCTTATGAACATCTCTACCCCCCGAGACCACGAGAGGTAGTTATCTCCATTGAGCTTGTGGCCGGTGATGACAATAGAGGAATCATCAGTGATTTGAGGATCATGTACCACTCCTGACTCCTTATCAGAAGTGGAGGTGGCCTCTGTATATTCTGCTTAGCTGAAGGGCGTAGACATTTTGAAGAAATTTTAAGAGTTTGTAGAGAAAAATAGTATGTAGGCAATAACAAAGAATCAGAATAGCTCTGGCACGATGTCGAGAATGAAAGAATTTAACATTCATTCAAGTTAAAAAATATTTACAAGCTTGTTTCCCTTTATAGGGGTTGTTTTTCCGCCTAACGATATTACTTTTCCACTTACATAGTGGTTACTGTTTATCTACAGTGTTTCCTAACATTTACAATGATAATGACTAGTTACCAGTTTAGCTCGACCATATATACAATATAGTTCCTAAGATATTTATATGACTAAGTATTGCAGCTCTGCTTCTGTTCTGCTGCTTGACTGATGCTTCGCCTTGTCACCTCAGCTTAGCATCATTACTCCAGTTCTGCTTTCTTTACCTCAGCTATTCCTTCTCTGCCCTGATTATCTCTGTCGAGCAATAGTTCTTTGTTACCTCAACTTAGTTCAACTTTATGATTGCTCAGTTCAGTCACTCTTATCTTCACCTTAGTTCGGTAGGCTAACTTTACTCATTCGTTTCCCCCGGCTCAGCAACTATTCTGGTAGGTCGGTGCACCTCGGTTGAGCTTGGTTCACTTCGGCTGGGCTCATTTCTACAGAGGTCACTGATTCGAGCTGTGAAAACACCTCTTGCAAGCATAGTGTACCAGGAATGCCTTTTTAGTCATACATTTACATAAATATTTTGGTGGATATACATTGGGGATTGATCATTTACAAGGTAATCTTTTAATGTAAAAAAGAGATTTTGAAAAATAAAATAATAAATACATATAACAATCTTTTATTTATACCATACCAACATTATAATAATCGATCGAAAATGAAGAAATAAATACTGTGAAAATTCAAGCAATTTCAACTTGAATTATGATAAACTCATGTGACACATACACAATATGCAAAATAGAAATCATGGTAATCAACAATCAAGAATTTTAAGGATAGAGACTTCAGAGAATAAAAGAGGCAAATCAATCAATTCAATGCAAGAAGAACGAATTATTCTGCTGCTTCCAGCAGTTACAACGCAACTTAAGAAGAAGGAAAAAGAAGCGAAATGGCAAAACTACCCTTCAGTTATGTCTCCCTACATTCGTATACATAAGGCTAAAATGGTCATTTCACTCATTTAAACAAACGCGCACGCACATTCTTTCCTTCTTCCCTAGCTATCCTTCCTGATTTTGAATTACTCCCTTCGAATTTCATGGGTCCACTGCTCAACTGCCGCTGTTGCTCAATGCCAACACACCCACATGACATCTAAACCTCTTAATCATCGTTTCGCTCCTTATTTTCAATAGTTTAGAGATGATTTGCTCCTGGTCATTACTTTGAATACTTGCACATGTTTTAACCCCCCCTCAAGGTCAGCCAGTTGAGCTCAAGAAGAAGAGAATAGCAAGAATGATCTTCAAGTTTGCTTGAAAGTTGTGTGTTCTTCTTCTTCACGTTTGCCTCATATTTATAATGTGAAATAGGCCTTGAAGATAAGACCTCCAATGTGTCATCATCTTTATCATCAAGTCTTATTTGTCTTCACATCATTGGTTGGCCACATAATCACTCTGTGCACTTGGCAACATAGAGAAAAATGATTGGTCCACCTCGAACATTATCTTGGCTGATTTTGTCTTCAAAAATTAACTTGAAAATTGTTACAAAATGAAGATAATATTGAAGGGAATATACCACCAAGAAGCCCTCAACTCCTTGGCACAAGATTAGGGCATGTGAGGGCTGAAAAGTTTGAACAATTCAGCCCTATCTTCAGCCTTGAAGCCATTGGTGTCAAACTTGAATTTCCAAGTTACCAACTAGTTTGTTTTTGATTGGTCTACTTGCACATGTCATAAAATGGATAAATCATCATTTCCACCTGATTATGCATGTTTTTTGAGGCTGTATATATGTATACCAACTCAGATTTTCAAAAAGAAAATAATAAATAAGGGTTGACAAGATTATATCAACATATAATATCAAAATTCCCATAATTTCTCCTTGTATGTTTTGATGAAATTTGCACCAATAAATACATTAAAATCTCTAAAACAATAAAGATTGAGAACCTCCAATAATATATCTATAAGAGTCTTCAAGAAGAAAATAAAGTGTGACACGAAAACTGTCACATATATCGTCGATGCCGATAATATCTCCAAATAGAGAAATAAAATAGAAAATCACCAAATAATCTTCAAGAAAACCATAATTAAACTCCAGAATGAAGATAATAAGATACTCAAGAGATCTTTGAGTAAAAATACCGAAACTGCCCTCGGGAGTAAAATGACCAAAATACCCCTGGTGAGAGAAAACTCTGGAAATGACTCCGATGGTTAGGAATAGATATAATAACACCTTTTTGATGATAAATAGGAGATAAATGTAGCCTTGAAATATTTTCACCATGTCAAGTACCTACAAAACTCAAAATACCAATTTTGCATTTTTTGGTAAGTTGTAGAAACTTCCAAGGCACATTAGTCACAAGACATTTTATATTCATCAAAAACACATAATAAAAACATGATATACATATATAAATCATGAAACAACCATTTTATCACATTTTAGAAAAATATTTCTAAAAAACCTAGACATCGATCGTTCGAAGTGCCTCTGCTTGAGAGATCGATGTCTCACAGTTAATTTCAGAGTTTGTCTCTGACCTATATCGATCGATCGAAGTGAGAGATCGATGTGTACATAGATCAATCAATATGTCTCAGGTTTAGAGATTGATGTCTCACAGTACGGTTTTGGTTTTCTCTGCCTTACATGGATCGATCGATGTGAGGGGTCGATGTACATCGATCTATCGAAGTACATTAATCTGAGAAACCGATGTCATTTTTCTTCAATTCTTCAACTTTTTATCATTTATAACATTATGTGTGACATTTTTAGGTATTCACCACTTAAAATCATGACCTTGAAAATTATCTTAAGATATTTCTCAACATCAGTTACACTACTACTATCTTGTTTGATGGAATAAAATTCTTCTTGTAAATCTGAGAGTCTATAAGAATCAGCGTTACCATACCTGAACTTCAGATCATTCCAAATGCCAGCCGCATAATCCAACCAAATCACACTTTGGCCAATACTAGGTGTCAGGGAGTTAACCAACCAAGAAGCCACCATATTATCGGCCTTCATCCAAGAATTATACCTTTTTGCTCCCTCTGCAGGTTTTTCAATTGAACCATCCACAAAACCTACCTTGTTCTTGGACTCTAACGCCCTTCTTACGGACCTACTCCAACTATGGTAGATGTTCGCATCAAGCAATGGTTGCACCAATATCATGGACGGGTTGTCACTTGGATGAATGTAAAATGGATCATCACAAGGATCCACAGGAGTATAAGGAGAAACCAAAGAATATGAGACTGGATTGTCATTTGACGCCATGAACGTACCAAAATTCATCAATTATCCTCTGATACCATGTGAAAATTCAAGCAATTTCAACTTGAATTATGATAAAATCATCTGACACACATACAATACACAAAATAGAAATCACAGTAATAAACAATCAAGAATTGTAAGGATAGAGACTTCAGAGAGTAAAGGAGGCAAATCAATCAATTCAATTCAAGAAGAATGAATTATCCTGCTGCTTCCAGCGGTTACAACGCAGCTTAAGAAGAAGAAGGAAAAACAAGCAAAATGACAAAACTATCCTTCAGTTATGTCTCCCTACATTCGTATACATAAGGCTAAAATGGTCATTTCACTCATTTAAACAAACGCGCACGCACATTATTCCCTTCTTCCCAGCTATCCTTCCTGCTGTTGAATTACTCCCTTCGGATTTCATGGGTCCACTGCTCAACTGTCGCTGTTGCTCAGTGTCAACACAACCACGTGACATCTAAACCTCTTAATCATCGTTTGGCTCCTTATTTTCAATGGTTTAGATCTGATTTGCTCCTGATCATTACTTTGAATACTTGCACATGTTTTAACAAATACCTTGATTTTTCGACTCGATTTATGCTTGCTTGAGAAAGCATAGATATTTAAGATTGCTCGAGTTGCTTGTGCTGTGCGCTCCTTGTTTCATTTCCATTTTTCCTTTTTATGTGCCATTCCAGAGTTTGTTTAATTGTACCTATTGGCTACTCTATTTTCTGATTTTGTGAACAATTTTATAAGGATGGCTTCACGGATTTATTGCCGATTTTGGTGTTCCACTTATGGTGCTTGTATGGACTGTTGTATCTCATATACTTGGAAACAGTGTTCTGGAAGGAACACCACTGGGGCTTCTCGGTCCAAATCCATGCTAGTATTTATGAGAGCTGGATTGTCATCAATGTTCATGTTTGATTGTTTTCCTGTGTAACAGTGACCCTTATGTGTATTGCCATGACTTTTAGCTTGCTTTTTAACAAACCATGTAGAAAATCAGTTAATTTTTCGGTTGGTGATCTATGAGTGTTTACTTGACATATCAATCGTTACTCCTGAACTAAATAAGGGATGGACGAATGTGGAGTGGGTCCCCCTGTTATAATCACAACCATTCAGTGACATGCTGTTCTCTCTAACTTTTGTATATTTTATTGGTTGAGTAGTGTAGTGGTTACTTTTAGATCATTTTAGAAATTGCAGACAGCACATTCTATGTTTCCTTAGATTGATCGTTTTCTGTGGATTCAGAAAATTAATGCTGATATTTGCCTCTTTTAAATTGCTCAGCAAATGTTGCAAGTGCCTCCCCTGTATAATATAGGAGCATTTATTCCTACCACAATGATTTCTATGCTTTACTACTTTGATCATACCATTAGCATCTCAGCTTGCTCAACAAAAAGAGTTCAATCTGAAGAAACCTTCTCCATATCACTATGATCTGCTTTTGTTAGGGATGTTGGTAAGTGCAAGTTCTGAGGCAGTGGTTCTTTTTCTCCTTTTCTCCAATTCGATCCTCAAGTTCTACTGTTGTCTTTATATTGGAGCTACCTTCTGCAATAACCTACTTATGGAGATTTTTGTGTGAACTTGTTCCTTGACTAGGCCATAATATGCGGTCTTCTTGGAATATCTCCTTCAAATGGAGTAATTCACAATCTCCAATGCATACGAAAAGCTTGGCCATGCTGAAAAATCAAGTAAATGCATCGACGTGTTGAACTGAGCTCAACAGTTCAGTAGAGCTCAACACTGCACCTCGTCAACTTGATACTACAACTCGGCACGACAAATTCTCAGCTCATATCTAATATTCCTATAACCTCTAACGATCAGAAAACCCTTTGATGTGATAGACGACTTAATACCTCTTACACACAGCCCACGTCAGTAGAAGAAAGTTCATCAGAGGAAACTCAGGTTGAATACAAAAACAAACCCAGATAGATGATAGACCTGTAGCATTAAGGAAAGAAACAAGAGAATGCACTAATAACCATTCCTGTAGAGGACTTCGTATTTTATAATAGGTTGAATCCCAACTTTAAGACATTTATATGTTCACTTGATAATAAAGTCATATTGAAAAAATATACAAGAAGCTTTAAGCCGGCCTGAATGAAAGAATTTGTGCACGAAGAAATGCATGCCTTGGAGAAAAATCAAACCTAGAAGTTAACACCCAGCTCGGCAATTATAAAACCTGTTGGATGTATATGGAAGTTCACAATTAAATTCAACGATATCGCAACTGTGAATAAATACAAAGCAAGATTGGTAGCTAAGGGATTCATCCAAATATATGGCATGGATTATTTAGAAACCTTTGCCCCGGTCACGCCAAACTTAATACCATTAATATCATTTTCTCTATAGCAGTTAACCTCGATTAGAAATTATATCAGCTAGATATTAAAAATGCATTCCTGAATAGAGATTTAGTAGAAGAGGTTTACATGTACATATAATCAGGATTCAGCGGTAAAACCAATCTGAATAAGGTCTGTAGGTTAAAGAAATCTCTATATGAACTAAAAACAATTACCAAGAATATAGTTTAAAACATTCACTAAAACTGTGAAGGACCTTAGTTTTTTTAAGTTAAAGTGTGAACTGTATTAACCAAGAACAAAGCATCGTATGGGATGCAACTTATACAATTCAACAACATGCCAAAATAGATCAAAGAGCAATCTACATTGCTCCTAATTCCTAACTAGCTTGAAGCTATTTTTTAGCATTCAAGGCCCTATATACATGTGTTTGTAATCTATGTACCACATTCTCTACATTAAGAATCATGCTTTCACAAAGAGCCTTGTTTCTACTTTGCCAAACAAAATACACAGTAGCTGCTATGGTGACCTTATAGGCCTTGTTTCTTGTGTTTTTCTTCCTTAAAAACTTTTGTCCTCACGCTAAGACTCTGGGCACTCAGTGTAAGGATGATGGCATGTTCATCCAGCTGGCCACAGCATCCCATATGCCTTTAACTGCAACACAACTGAAGAATATATGCCTTGCAGTTTCCTTTGAGTTGCAAAAGAGGCAGCCATGATCAGATAGGAAAGTCAAGTTATCCTTTGTATTGAGCCTGTTGTTAGCCGCCAACCAAAGGATGAATCGTGTTTGGGAGTAATGGCAGGATCCCAAACAATAGTGTGCCAAGGAACCATAGCCTGTTTTGTCCCAAAGTAATGATAAGCGAGACTTGGGATCAATTTGCCATTATGCACCCATGATTCCATTAGCAATTGTACATCATCAAAGCTGCTAAGACTGGAGATGAATATGTCACGGATATCCAGCAGAATCCTCAACAGAGGTGAGCAAAATTGCATTTTGCCATAGTCCAAAAAGAGCAGAGGAGCTTGTACCTGCTGTTCATCCATTTTACCCAAAGGAGCTCTTTTTACAGGTGAAGCTCCCACAAATTCTTCACCAGAAGTGCCTTGTTCCATGCCCTAAGCTGAAGCACCCCAAGGCCATCTTCCTCCTTTGGCAAACATACTTGTTTCCAAGACACCAAAGCCCTTTTGTTTCCTGTGCAGATGCTATCCCTCAAGAAATGTAAACAGATTCTGTTTACCTGATCCAGCACAGAAATAGGTATAGGAAGTGCACTGAGCCACAAACAAAATAATCCATGTAGAACTGACTTAAAGAAGGATTAGTCTACCAGCATAAGTGAGGTGGGACTTCTTCCATTGGTTGACTAACTGCAGTAGCTTGCTCAAGAAGGGGGAATAATGTGCAAGCTGCAATATGTGCTCAGCAACTAACACCCCAAGATATCTGAAAGGCAGGGTACCTAGAGAAAAAGAGGAAAGCTAAGTACCCTGCAGTAGAGTGCTGCAACCAGCTAGGAAAATCTTTGACTTGGATTGATTGAGCCTTAAGCCAGAAACTGCACCAAAGTCATAAAGTTTCTGCAGCATCAAGTTGGCAGAGAGGATGTCACCTTTGCAAAATAGCATTAGATCATCAGCAAAACTAAGGTGAGTAAGCGTTAGCTCACTACACTTAGTATGATAATTGAAGTAAGGGACATCCTTCAGCTGGTTCAGGGACCTGGATAAGTATTCAAGTCCAATAACAAATAGGAAAGGAGATAGGGAGCAACCCTGTCTGAGCCCTTTCTTGCCTAGAAAGTAGCCTGTTGGTGAGTCATTAATGGAAATAGAGAATGAGGTGGTAGTAATTCACTGCATGATCCAATTGATAAAGACAGGTGGGAAATTGAGGCCAAAGAGAACCTACTCAATGAATTCCCAACTAATATTGTCAAAAGCCTTGGGAATATCAGTTTGGAACATAGATGTAGGGGAGGCATTAGCTTTCCCATAGTCTCTCAGCAGCTCTTGAACCAGAAAGACATTATGCAACATGGATCTACCTTTGAGGAAACCAGCTTGAGACTGATCCATGAATTCATTCATTACTGCAGCTAGTCTTTTAGCCATGATCTTTGCAATAGTCTTATACATGACATTTCAACAAGATATAGGCCTGTAATCTTGGACTCTTGTAACCTTATAAGACTTTGGAATTAAGGCAATGATGGAGTGGTTCAGTTGTTTGAGGAGCATACCTTTCCTGAAGAATTCATGTACTGCATTGAGGACATCAACCCCAACAATGCTCCAGGCCCTGGTGAAAAAATAAGAGGAGCAACCATCATGTTTGGGGCCTTATCTTTAGGAATAGAGAATAATGATTCCATGATGTCTTTATCCAGAATAGGGGCCACCAAAGATAATGAACTCTCTGTTTATAGAAGGGTGCCATCCTGAATTACAGAAGCCATAATAGGAGATACCTAGCAAGAAGTCCCAAGAAGATTGGAGTAGAATGATACAAATTGGTCCTTAACCTGAACCAATGTGGTGGGGAGGGAGCTATCAAAAAGCTGGATAGAAGTAATGTTCCTCCTTGCAATATTCCTCTTGATCATAGCATGGTAGTACTTAGAGTTCCTGTCAGATAGATTGAGGAAAGCACCTTTGGCAATCTGGGAGAAATACAGCCTTTCAGCATTAAGTAGAGCAAAGGTATTCTTTTTCTGCGGCCCAACCCTATGTCCCAGATCATAAAAAGCATAAGACATGTTGCCCAAATTCTGCAAAGAATCTGACTCCCTGACTGCCCTTTTCACCCTTGATGAGATGTGAGAAAGCTTTTTTGTTGAGTTCCTTGAGGGGCTGCTTTACCCTCTTTAGCTTCTTGCATAGAATAAACATAGTTGTGCCATAAATGTCTTTCTGCTAGGAATTATAAACTGTGGAAAGGAAATCAACATGCTCAGTCCACATGTTGAAGAACTTAAATGAGAATGTACCCTGCACAACAGGCAACAGGCACAGAACACAAGGAGAATGATCAGATAGACATCCAAAATTAAAGACAGAAGCATCTGCATTTGGGAAATTTTCCAGGAAGTGAGCATTAGTCATCACCCTATCCAGCCTGGACTTGACTGAACCATTATCTTAAGTAAACTTGCAACCTGAGTAATCTAGCTCCAACAGATCACAATTCAACTGATGCTGTAGTTGAAAGGTAGTAATCATCCTACCTCCAACCCTTTCATCATCACTTAGGATGCAATTAAAGTCTCCTAGAACAACCTAAGAAGAGTTTGCTAAATGGTAGCTGGAAAAACATCCCGGGGTTAAGTTTGGTTTTCAGTAAAGCAAACAAGTGCAACCTGTGCTTCTTAAAAAAAATTAACTAAGTTTTTTTTTGTTTAATGAGCTTGTTCCAGCCCCTGACGTTCCAGCAACTAATAATCATTGAAGGAAAGGAAAGCTAGAACCCCAGCAGGACAATCCTTACCCTGCTTCCTTCTATTAAGATCAAGTTTTTTCTGTTGCCTGACTTGCTTCTTGGAAAGGACTTTAATAAATTCCTTGTCCTTTTCAAGTTCCTTAAGCCTATGAACATGAAATTGATCATACACAGGAGAGGAGACTTGGATGTTAATGAGTGTTACCAGATGGAAGAGGAGGGTCAAAGGCAGCTAGATAAGAGTCCTGCACCTCAGCATGAAGGGTCAAAGGCAATTGTGATCATAACCTGTTCACCAACGTATCATCTAAGGAGAAGTTCACTATTCCAATAATATATGTATACGATATCATAATAACTAGAAATGATAATCATGTGATGGAAATCAATATGACACAACTATCAAAACAATTTGATAGTTGTTTCCTTGTTTTTTCTTTTTTTCCCGACGTTTCCGTGTTATGATAATTTAACGTTGTGATGTTCTTTTTTTCCTTATTTTTCTTTTGTAGAAGGTTTCGGTTGGATTTTTTAAGTTTCAAGAATTATAATAATGTTACTTTATCATTACTGATTGGAAAGGAATATTAAAGGCGGGGTTATGTAATTCAAAATTATTAGCTTATTATAATTATCGGTTCATTATCATAATGAGGGAAGGAAATTTATTTGAAAGGACTATGTAATACAAATTTGAAACAAATAATCAGGAATATCAAAATTTTAAGATAATGCAGGAATATGTATCACTTTAGGTACTTAGATCATTACTTGTGTGAATGGTGTTTTATAACATCAATTTGGAAACGTTATTCATGCCATTTTTTAATCCTTTTTTGCGTAGGGTAAGGGTGTCACATTCCACCCGTTTAAACACTCCAATGTTGGTTAACATAAGTTTCGTTTAGATATCTAGTCACATACTTATTTTACATGTAATTTGATTAATCTCTTTTGCGATGTAGAACAGGGGTGTTATGATCTACCCCTTGAGTGATTCAACTCCTTCGCTAAACCAACCTATAACCGCACACATCACGCCACCTACTCCATCTAACGGCTTTGGGCCTTTGTATTGACACTTGCATATGTTGGAGAAATTGGAAATAAATTAAAACGGGCCAAGTTGCAAACTATGGTTAGCAACATATTTTGAGATGAGTTATAATTAGTTTTCATTAATGACAAGTAAAAACAAATAAACACTTGATTATCTACGAAACAAGCAGATGATTTTAGGGTTTGGAGTCACTCAATTATGATACCGGGTGAATGAGAAATTAATACTCAAAGTAGGGATAAAATAATTTGAAAGTCAGTTGCTTAACCATAATTATAATTTGAAAATTGGTTACGTAACCATAATTCAAATTTGAAAATCAGTTACTTAACCTTAATTCAACATTGAAAATCGGTTACTTAACCGTAATTCAAATTTGAAAAGCGGTTATCTGATCTAATGTTGGCAATCTGATCCGACGGTTGTGGTTAAACTGTCAATTAACCACCCTAATCGATTTTTCCCCTATATATAGTGGCCTAGCTGATCTCTCTGGTCACTCACTCAGAATCTGATTTTCTCCTCATCTCCTCCTCTGCATACTCGTGATCTTCTTCTCTCTTCTCCTTCTTTATTTGCATCAAGTCCGAAAAGTTCAGGGGATATTACATGTTCGTAGAGTTCATACGCTGCAGTGTCGCTGGTCTGGACTGACTTCTGTTATATCCTGGGAGACGATTTCTCCATCCGGTTGGGCACAGTATACCGGAGCAATACGTCTTAAGGACAGAGTCCTGGAATCACCTCGGATCTCTACTCAGTTGAGTTCCGAAGGTTATTGTCAAGCTGAGCTCTGCTTTGTGCTGAGCGCAGCTGGCTGGGGGATATCGTAGCACTGTTGTTGTAAAGTGTTGTTGTGTTGAGCTCTGCTTTGTGCTGAGCTCTGCGGTTTGGCTAAGGACATTCGTTGTTCTACAGCATTGCCGTGCTGAGCTCTGCTCAGCTGAAGCGGCTGAAAACACAACTGTTGGTTGTCGTGCTGAGGTGCTAAGGTCGGCAGGTCGGTGATCAGCCCAGAACGCAAATACAATTGCGCTGTCTGGATTGGTCTGATCTATCTGATCAGTCTGACTTTAGTTCAGCTTGGTTGGAAGGCTGATAGCACAGAACCACTGCTTTGAAGTGTTGTTCAATTCAGGTCAGCAGGTTGGCTGACTGTTCAGGACGCAAACTCAATTACGCTATCTGAACTGTCATGACTCTACAGATCACTCCATCCTACCCTGAGCTCAGCTAGTCGACTATTACTGTACAGAAGTCAATTTGTTCTAACTTGCTATTATTATTCCCAACAACTCTTAAGACGTATTTGTTTTGATTCTGTACTGATTCATGTTTGTTTTTGATCTTACAGAAACTAGATTGAGAACGCGAACTCAAGCTCTGTCCAAGGCACAGACGTACACAGTGCTGCTCCAATGGCACAAAATGCTGGGGTGCCAAAGCATGTTCCTGCACAGGGTCCTGTAGTGGCCTAAGTGGAGAAACCTGAGATGTTCAGTGGGAGCTTCTTTAAGCGTTGGCATCAGAAGATATTGTTCTTCTTGACTGCCATGGGGTTGGCTACCTTTCTGACCGAGGACCCACCTGTGGTGGATCCAGTGGAGGACCAAACCCAGAATATACAGAACAAACTTTCTGTTGAAGCATGAAACTTCAACAATTATGTTTGTTTGAGTCATATTCTGAGTTGTTTGGACAACTCCTTGTATGGTTTGCACTGCACATACAAAACCGCAAAGTCTTTGTGGCAGGCTTCGGAAAATAAATAATGTACGGAAGATGCCAGCACTAAGAAATTTATGGTCGACAAATTCCTAGATTTCAAAATGTCTAATTCTCACACTGTTGTTTCACAAGTTGAGGAACTTCAGACGTTGGTAGTAGAGATGAAAGAGGAGGGCATGTTGCTTAGTGAATCTTTTGTCGTGGCTACAGTGATTGAGAAGCTACCTCTTTCGTGGAAGGAATGTAGAAGCTAACTCAAGCACAAGAGAAAGAAAATGACATTGGAAGATCTGATTATCGGAATCCTCATAAAGGAAGACAATCGCAGACTGAACGAAAGCCACAGTCAAGTGCTGGTCAGGCCAAGGCCCATGTTGCAGAGGCCAAGAAAAAGAAGGGTCAACTCAGGGTGAACAAGAAAGGCAAGCAGATCGACAAGAAGTTCACTGGAAAATAATACAACTGTGGCATTCAGGGGCATGCCAGAAGCCCAAGAAGAAACAGACCAAGCCAAAGGCCAATATAGTCGATGTCATGGATGATCTGAACCTCTGTGCGGTGGTCTCAAAGTGCAATACTGTGGGGAATATGCGCGAATGGTTGCTTGATACTGGGCCATGAGATATGTCTACTCCAGCAGAGAGATGTTCACGGAGTGCCAATCCGAGAACAATGAACAGCTTTACATGGGGAACTCGGCCTCTTTGAAGATTGAAGGCGAGGGCAAAGTTATTCTGAAGCTAACCTCATGGAAGCATCTAACTCTGTAGAATGTATTGCACGTCCCTGACATTCGGAAGAAATTAGTATCTGGATCTATTCTAGCCATGCATGGTTTAGACTGGCGTTAGAGTCCAATAAGGTTATTCTTTCGTAAAACGACATGTGTTTGGGAAAGGGGCACTTGACAAATAGGATGTTCAAATTAAATGTCATCAATATTGTACCAAAGAAAGATTTGCATACAGAGGCTAATGAGAATGCTTCCTCTTCTGTTTACATACTTGAGTCTTCTTGTTTATGACATTTTCGTTTGGGACATATGAATTATAAGTCATTACAACTTATAGTTAATCTTGACTTGTTGCCCAAATTAAATTTTGAAAATAAAATATGCCAAATATGTGTTGAACCGAAGATTGCAAAGGCGCCATTTCCTTTAATAGAAAGGAACAATCAACTTTTGGATTTAATTTGTACCGATGTATGTGATTTAAATTTGTGCAAACGAAAGGTGGTAAAAAGTATTTTGTAACTTTTATCGACGATTGTACACGATACTGTTGTTTCTATTTGCTAAGTAGCAAAGACGAGGTCCTTGATGCTTTCAAGGACTATAAAAATAAAGTTGAAAATCCACTTAGCAAACGAATTAAAGCAATTCGTAGTGATAGAGGTGGCGAATATGATGCACCATTTAATGAATTCTGTTCAGAACATGGCATTATTCATCAAACGAATGCACCATATTCACCTCAATCAAATGGTATTGCTGAACACAAAACCCAAACTCTAAAAGAGATGATGAATGCTATGTTGATAAGTTCAGGTTTACCTCGGAACTTGTGGGGGGAAGCAATTCTCTCAGTCAACGTCATTTTAAATAGAATGTCATCTAAGAAGATGAATGAAGCCCCACACGAGCTTTGGAAAGGCCACAAGCCTAGTTACAAATACTTGAAAGTGTGGGGGTGTCTGGCAAATGTTGTTGTACTTAAACAAAGAAAAGTGAAAATTGGGCCTAAAACGGTTGACTGTATATTTGTAGGATATGCGACTAACAGTAGTGCATATCGGTTCTTGGTGCACAAATTGGATATTCCTGACATATATGAAAACGTTGTCATGAAGTCAAGGAATGCAGTGTTCTTCGAACATGTCTTTCCGAGGAAAGGCAAAAATCAAGAAGAAACAAAACTGGTAAGCGAATGGGTGAAGCACCTCCTCAAGGAATTGAGGAGCTTCGTCAAAGCAAACGTACCAGAAGGCCAATTTTGTTTGGACTGGATTTTCTAACCTATATGGTGGAAAATGAGCCAATGAACTTTTCTGAGGAAACGTCAACTCCAGAAGCTTCATTCTGTAAAGAGGCAATTAACCGTGAGATAGACTCGATTCTTTAATTTCACACTTGGGAGTTGGTTGAACTTCCACCTAGAAGTAAACCACTTGGTTGCAAGTGGATTTTCAAGAAGAAAATGAAAGAGGATGGGTTTATTGAAAAGTATAAAGCCAGGTTGGTAGCTAAAGGCTATCGACAAAAGGAAGGCTTTGACCTTTTTGACACCTACTCACTAGTAACTAAGATCACTTCTATAATGGTGCTAGTTGCTATTGCTACAGTCTATAACTTGGAAATCCATCAGATGGATGTGAAGACTGTTTTTCTGAATGGTGAGTTGGATGAAGAAATTTATATGGAACAACCCGAAGGATTTATGGTTCTAAGACAAGAGTCGAAAGTATGTAGACTCGTTAAGTCGCTATACAGACTTAAGCAAGCGCCTAAACAGTGGCATATGAAATTTGATCAAGCTATGCTAGCTAATGATGTCAAGATCAATGAGTGTAACAAGTGTGTCTACATTAAGAACACATAGAATTCATATGTGATAGTATGTCTCTATGTAGACAACATGCTAATCATATGGAGTACTCGGGACATCATCTTAAATACAAAGAAGATGTTGACGAGAAACTTCAATGTGAAGGATATGGGAGTTGCCAACATTTTCTAGGAATTAAAATTTCTAGGATAACAAAAGGACTCGTGTTGTCACAAACTCACTATATTGAATCTGTTCTAAAACGTTTCAATATGCTTGATGTGAAACCCGTGAAAACTCCACTCAAATTAAGTGTGCACTTAAGGAAGAACCAAGGCAAGCCAGTAGCTCAATTGGAGTACTCGCAAGTAATCGGAAGTATGATGTACATAACGAATTGTACAAGGCCAGACTTAGCGTGTTCAGTAAACAAGTTTTGGATTACATTACTCAAGATATCCAACAGTGTTGGAAGGCTATAGTGATGCCAACTAGATATCTGACAGTAAATATTCTAAGTCTACCAGTGGATATTTATTCACTGTGATGGAGGTGTTGTGTCGTAGAAATCCGCGAAACAAACGTGCATAGCTCGTTCCATGATGGAAATGGAGTTTATAGCACTTGATAAAGACGGGTAAGAAGCTGAATGGCTTCGGAATTTCCTAGAAGATGTGCCCTGCTGGCCTAAGTCAATCGCTCCTATCAGCATACACTGTGATAGTCAGTCGGCTATAGGACGAGCAAAAAGTAGCATCTATAATGGTAAGTCTCGACAAATGCGTCGGAGACACAATACCATTAAGCAGTTGATCTCTAATGGCGTGATTTCCATTGATTATATGAAATCAAAGGAGAATCTTACAGATCCGCTTACAAAAGGCTTGCCTACAGATCGGATGTCAATTTTGACAAACAGAATGGGACTAAAACCTATAATATATGAATCTTTGTAACGGTAATCCAACCTTGTTGACTGGAGATCCCAGAATCTTGGTTCAATGGGACAACTAAGTTATGGAGTTCAGTAAGCGCTTACCCATTCTATTAAATTTAAGTGCTATCTGCAGAGGAATGAGGGTAAACTGAGGCTTTTAATGGTTCCTATATCTTGATATGTCAAGTGGGTTCCTATATCTTGATATATCTTGATGTGAAGTGTGGCCTCTTCTATGATAATTTTGTAAAGCCAAAGTTCTCTAACACACTTTCTGAAACCAGGCGGTTCATGACCAAAATGAACACAAACATGAGAACCAAAAAAGGTGTTAAAGAAATGTTGTGTGAGTACTATTGTCTAGGTTGACACTAAAGGCCGGTTAGTTCAAGACATTAAGTTCACTAATTAGCCGAGTGGGTCCGATAGTATTTCATTAAGAAAGGTTCAAAGACAGAAGCTATCTCTTCTGATGCAACATTTTCTTTTATGACTTCTCGGTAGAGTCTGCATAAACACTTGCATTAATTCCCATTCATGTGGGGGATTGTTGGAGAAATTGGAAATAAATTGAAACGGGCCAAGTTGCAAACTGTGGTTAGCAACGTACTTTGAGCTGAGTTATAATTAGTTTTCATTAATGACAAGTGAAAACAAATAAACTCTTGATTATCGATGTAACAAGTAGATGATTTTAGGGTTTAGAATCACTCAATTACGACACCGGATGAATGAGAAAATAATACTCAAAATAGGGATAAAATAATTTGAAATTCGGTTGCTTAACTGTAATTCAAATTTGAAAATTGGTTACCTATCAGTAATTCAAATTTGAAAATCAGTTACTAACCTTAATTCAACATTGAAAATCAGTTACTTCACCGTAATTCAAATTTAAAACGGTTATCTGATTTAACAGTGGCAATCTGATCTGATGGTTGTGGTTAAACTGTCAATTAACCACCCTAATCGATTTTTCCCCCAATAAATAGTGGCCTAGCTGACCTCTCTGGTCGCTCACTCAGAATCTGATTTTCTCCTCCTCTGCATACACGTGCTCTTCTCCTCTCTTCTCCTTCTATATTTGCATCAAGTCCGAGAAGTTCAGGGCATCTTACATGTTCGTAGAGTTCATACGCTATAGTGTCGCTCGTCTGGACTGACTTTTGTTATATCCTAGGAGATGATTGCTCCATCCGGTTGGACATATTATACCAGAGCAATACGTCTTAAGAACAGATTTCTGGACTCACCTCGGATCTCTGCTCAATTGAGCTGTGAAGGTTATTGCCAAACTGAGCTCTGCTTTGTGCTAAACCCAGCTGACTGGGGGAAATCGCAGCACTGTTTTTGTATAGTGTTGATGTGTTGAGCTCTGCTTTGTGCTGAGATCTGTTGTTTGGCAGAGGACATTCGTTGTTCTACAGCATTGCCGTGTGAGCTTTGCTCTGCTGAAGTGGCTGAAAGCACAGTTGTTGGTTGTCATGCTGAGGTGCCGAGGTCCGCAGGTCGGTGATCAGTCCAGAACGCAAATACTGTCTGGACTTGTCTGATCTGTCTCATCAATCTGACTTTAGTTCAGCTCGGCTGGAAGGCTGATAGCACAGAACCACTATATTATAGTGATGTTCAGTTCAGGTCGGTTGACTGTTCACGACGCAAACTCAATTGCGTTGTCTGAACTGTCTTAACTTTGCAGATCAGTACAGCCTACCCTGAGTTCGGCATGTCGGCCATTAATGTACAGAAGTCAATTTTGTCTAACTTGAATTATTCCCAACAGCATAGTCCTCGCTTACTTTTAATCCAAAAGTTTATATAAATATAAATATGTACGTATGATTTATGTTTATTTATATTTGTATTTATATATAATCCCGTATAGCAGTCTTAGGCCGCTGACACTTAAATCCTCTTCAGTAAAAAAGAAATTTGAAGAGAATCAATGACATATTGTTCTTGAGGTGTCAACTTTAAAAGGTTCTCTTGTTCTTATAGGCAAGATTAACTAGAAATATCGTTAGGTTTCTCAAAAGGTCATCTCCCTCTTTAATATCTTGGGAGATTTAAAATAGCACAAGCGTCTATATTTATCTTTACTCTTTCAATTTAAATCAAGTAGATGCTCCCGATCTTGCCTAAAAGACATCTTAGAAGGAGAAGATTATTAGGGGATTATTAGGAAGAAATCTCTCTTCATCTAAACTTTTGTCAAAATATAAAGCAGAAGCAGAAGCAGAAGATTGTTTTGTCAAAAGTTCTTGCAAAACAAAAGAGTTTAAGTGGGTTAATGTGAAAGATAGCAGACAAAATAATATCTAGCTGCCATATTTTCTAGTTGCAACACGATACCACTCTATAGTCCAAATTTTGACGCCCCTAAAGAAAGGCTTACCAAGATTTGCTGATGGTTAAATCTAATCCAACGATTCTCTGGCAAATACAATAAAATAATCAGAAAATGACATCATTACAGAATTACGTCTGATTTTAGTTGTGCTTACATTTTCTAATACTTATGCAACGAGAAAATGTGGAATCGAAAACAAAAGACCATGCCAGGTTTGAAGGAAAGCTTGCAAGCCCTCATATATAAAAAAGTTAACACATAAGACAAATCAAAAGCCTCAGAATGCTCTAACCACCCCTTCTGACAGTAAGTGAGGAGAGAATGTTACATCCATACACAACTCATAGATCAGTTCTAACAGGTACTAGTACACAATGTTATTACATCATATGGCAACGTAAAACCAACATTACGCTGCGGTTCTACGCATCCATCATCGTCATCATCATCGTCATCTCCTTCAACTGCCTCGCGATCAAGATTTCGAAACATGGAAAAGTAACACTCAGCTTCGCTGACATTCAATGCTCTGACACAAAATTCCTCACTGCTCAAAATCACCATTTCAGAAGAGATATATTACCAAAATTAACAAGGAACACAAAGAAAATATTGGAAACCTGCGGGCTACTTGGCTGTAAAGTGAAGAAAACTGCTCATATTTGTAGCTGCAGGAAAAAGATTACTCCAAAGTCCACTCTGCAGAATCTAGGGTGCTTTTGAAGGTGCTGTGGTTTTCGTGATCAGATTCTTTGTCCCCCCCCCCCCCCCCCTCCGAGAAAGGGGCCTCAAGAGGAGAGGGTTACTCGGTGAAGGTAGCCTTCATACATTGCTCCACAAGGGCGTTTGAGGACCCCATTCTTGAGCTCGGCTCACGGCCAATGGCTCCTCCACGCAGCCCACACGTGATGGAAACACTCCAGACACGCTCTCATCCCTTATTTTCACGTAGCGGTGATGTCTTAAATAAAAGGTGATCTTAAGAAAAGCCAAGCCATTTTGAGCATTTTGACTAGGGGTTTGTTCTGAAACAAATTATGTGGAGGGTACAAACCTCATGCTCACTAATTTTATACTGCTCTATAGGTAAATAATTTTATAGTGATATACGAGTAAATACACGATATTTTATTAGTTTCTTTTTGGCATGTAAAGAGGAAATACCATATCGCTTGACTGTGTGAAATGTAAAAGAGTTCTTCTCCCAAGTGTATATCTTTTATTGGTTATGGAACAAATATTAAGGGTTGCTTTAGTGGTACTGGTATATCACTTATTTAGTCACAGAATAACTATTTGTTTGCGTATCTCTTACTAATATAGTATTTTAAAATTTGTAAATCTCATTAACCACCAAACTTCAAAATATATGGAATTATCTTATTGGTTTAATCACGCATTGAAGGGCCATATATTCATATAAGACGTTGAAGTTTAGAACTCCCATAACACAGTATTATGGAGGGTTGAAGTTTGATGCTCGGAAGCATGACAAAATTTCTGGCGATTAGACCTTGAAGGACACCATAGAGAAAAGTTAACATTTGGTGTAGCGCCCCTCCCCGGGACCCTTAAGATTTTGGTTTCAGAACGGTTCATCCGTCGTATTTTACCACAAGAAATTTTAGGCGTCTATACCATTCATATGCACGGTGACATAAAACATAGATCGAAATAGCAGAAACATCATAAATATAAACGAGTACAGTCGATATGCGTAAATACATCATAACTAAATCCGTACACAACATAAAGTGTCAACAATACAAAGGGTAATGAGTACATGCTAGTGCAATCAAAATACAACGATATCAACTGGGCCCACTAACATCCTCAAGGATAGCCTACTCTCTGCTCATCCTCTTTGAAGTCCAAGTCTTACTCTCGGGGTTCTGCATGATGATAAAAAATAAAGTATGAGCGATAATGAATCCACCAGCAATAGTCTGCCCGAGTTTGTTATGAGGATCATACATGGAGACGGGGTGATAAAATAAATACAAGTGTGAATAATGAAACATAACTCGTCTACATTCACAAATAAAGTAGCAAGTCATGCATGTAATCGAAAACGTAACAATGTCATATAAAGTGCGGAAAGTAAAGGCACAACTTTCATCTATTGATGTTCCACATGAATTCCACCTTAACTTATTCAATCTTACTTTCCGATTCATATCTTATGCTAAGTCCGAATTTCTTCATGGTCATAACAAGTGTACTTACATGCATAACTTTCTATTTGGTCAACTTAATTATACCGGAAGCTTATGGATTGTGATATAACGATGGTTCAGGGATTGATGTCGTATGATCTTGAAAATTCGTAATATGGTTCATTTCCATAAAACATTTCAAAACACAACATTTTCATAATGTTCGCATCATTTTCATAACTTTCATAACATGGCATTTTCATAAGTTGGCTATAGCACTTTTCATAACAAATGAACTGTAACACACGACTTACCGAATGATTCTCTATATAGTCGCATGTACAAATATGAATTCCAGTGTTCCAAACACGGCGTTACATCATATGTACATGGATCTAATGGTAATGCATTATGGCAGAGATCCTGTGTCCTGAACAAGGTATTACACTCGGCCATAACAAAAACATATGTCCCTGACAGCTACCACTCTTGTCCTGATGTCAGGACGACACACCTGAACATATCATAACATCATAAAAGATAACATACATAAGTCATTGGAATCATTTGTCTCGTGGTACAGTTCGTTATGCGTAAAATCTATTAAAATGTACGACGCGATAAAACACTTTGTTTCAAAAACTTTGGCTCATTTATGCATGCATGTAGGGTCTGTTCTTGGGTCCACTTAACCTTTCTAAATTTCCATCATCATAATTCCAACACTTATATTCATAATACATGTCATAAATTTAAGAAAATACCATTCTTATCCTTCCATGATGCTCTCGGTTTTAGACCCAAAAACAGACCACTTTTGGACTTTAACATCTACCATTATCATCTTCAATCCCATACTTTTTATAACATATAATGCCAACTAAAGAGATACATACTACACATATTTTCATGTACATATATTCATGTAGATAATGGAATGACTTCATGGACATCATATATATGGACACTTGGTCGAAAGTTTATATGGCCATGCAAAACATAGTTTTCCTTTTAAATCACATTTCACGCATGCATCATGTTTGGACTACTTAGCGTTTATCGTACAATGATCTTGGACATGAATTTTTAGTGCAACGACATATGACATGTAACATATCTTTCTTATGCATTTCACTTCAAGATCATGTTCTAAACTTATGCTTTTTATATCATTTAACACATGCATGTTAGTTTCTATCATAGATATAAGTTTAAGAGTCATGATTGTGATGATGTTCATGATAAAAATTACATGCAAACATATAGGATGATAGAAACCATGAAAACATTTATTCTTGAACCATGATCATCAAGATTACACTTCATCATGAAGGAGAATGATCAAGGTCAAGTGGATGCTAAAAAAACAGCCCCTAGCCGATTTTATATAGGCATAAATGGCATGATGATCATCAAGAAACAATATTTTATGTTCAACATAATAGGAATAATTATGATGCCTCAATCTCATGTTAAATTTTGACCATTAACATGCATGAAAACCAAAAATCATCAAGAAACATATAAATGATTATCATCATAAAAACACATAAAAACATGCTTCAAAGAAAGATTCATAGCTCACTTTTTCAAGAAATGAGACATACATCCAACACTTTTTATGGAATGAGACGTGCATACTTATTCTTTCACTACATATGACATGCAACTACATATGAGACTTATACTCAACATCATCTTCACATGCAAGACCCATTTCCATTTCATTTTGGTCATTTACATACTCATATTCATACATTACATAAGAGACACCACATAAATTGTATGCAAACATACTTTATACATATCCATACTAAAAAAAGTCATTTGAACATATTGCATGTATGATCCAAGTTTGTAGATAAAAGTAGATACTTGGATTTTCAACATGCATAAAGAAACCAAGTATAGTACTTGCCTTTCCTTTTGGATTTAAATCTTAGATTGGAAAATTTCTTCTCCTTTCTTTCTTGGTAACACACGTCCTAGAGGCCAAGAAAAGAGGATAACTTGGCCATCTTAGAAGAAAAATACTTAGTGCTTCCTATGATCAAACCTTAATACAATTCATACCTTTGGAGATTCTTATGGTTATTCTCCTTCTTCAACTTATAAATTCATCCTTCCTTCTCCTATGAAGTTTTGGCCTAGGTGTCAAATGAGAGAAGTGTTGAGCAATTTAGAAGGGTGATGGAAACGGAATCACTAGAATGATGGTGTAGGTTCTTACCTTAAAGATTTCCTATACTTGAATGCATGTTCCTTCACTTAGAGTTTGAGAGATTTTCTTCCTTCTTTCCCCTTAATGTCCACGGGTTGAGGAGGCTTTCTGGAAATCTGAATGTGGCTTGAAGAGAGAAGATGAAGGCTTGGAATTCTTTTGGAGTGGAGAATGAAGTTTATTTGTTTGAAATGAGGTGAGATGTGGGAGAATGGAATGAAAATGAGTTTTCTTCCTCTTCTCCTTGGCTTGGCCGAAAGTTTAAAGAGAATGGAGGAGGAATCTCATCATGAAAGGGAGAAAAGGGATGGGATTGGTGTAAGAATGCATGAAAAAAGGATTGTTTGGGAGGAAATCATGACATGAAGAATGAATGAGTGGAGTGTGGGGGGAAATTATTCTTGCTTTTTCCTTCTTCCCGTTTGGCCGAAATCTTGGGTATAGAAATGATGGAAGCATTTTCATCATGTAGTCCATGGGAAAAAAAAAGAAAAGAGATGTGATGTGCTGTAAGATTTGCATGTAATTTGGTTGGATTAGAAGTGGGGTGTGGTGGAAGATGAAATGATTATGTTTGAAGATATAAAGAAGATGACAAATGAAACTTGTTGGAAGAAAATGGATAGAATCGTACACTTCTACAACAACAAATTACTCATTGCCTTAGAGGCCCCCGTCTATGGCGGGGTATGTGAGGTCGGATGTACACAACCATACCCATGCGTTAGAAACACACAAAGGTTGTTTCTCGATGACCCATAATGATGCATCAAGCTATGTCGATCAACTGCTACTTCACACTATAAGAAGTGTAGCCAATTTAGTAGTCACGTTGTACACTTGTAATTCTTCCTAAAATGTTGTAAGGTGCTAATGATGGTGGGATGAATAAAAATAAAATAAGCTCCCCCACGAAAGCATGGGTTGGCCGGGTAGGGGGTGTATGTGGAGTAGAATAGGATAAATTTTTATCTACCTCATTTTCTATGTCCTAACTTTTCTTTTTCTTTAATTTAAATGTATAATGAAGTTGTGTCCTACTTTATAATTCCATTTAGTTATTTCTTATACCTATTATGTTACTTAGGCAATTTTAATTTATTTAGGGCATACAACATATCATACATATAATGCTCGGTATGATAGAACGATTTAACGAATTACGTACATTACGGAAGTCGGGTGTAACATTTGGATTCCTTGTTCCTCATTAAATGTATGTAGTCGTATATCTAAATAAATATTTTGGTGGATGTACATTGGGGATTGATTATTTATAAAGTGATCTCTTAATGTAAAATGGAGATTTTGAAAATTAAAATAATATATGCATGTAACAATCTTTTATTTATAACATACCAATAGAGACGTGAGGAGAGATCATGTTATAGCAGAAAGAGTCCCACATAATTGTCACGCCTAGTCTCCCGCTATTTACTAAGACAAATCTTTTTTTTTAAAGGATTTACTAAGCAAATATAATGACACCTGTTTATTAATTCATCCCCGTCAACCATTTATATACAAAGCGACAGAAATATTCCCAGTATGGATATTGGGTTAAATCAAGACATGTTTGTCTAATCAAGTTACAATTTATGATGGCTCAAACCGTTCAATCATTTTATTAGTTAATTAAGAATCAGTAAGGAAAAAAAAACAGCTAAAACAAGTGACCTATTCTTGGACCACTAAATAATGGCGTGGCTTCCTATGACTACTACCTCTCTAAGTGCTTTATATGTGTGGCGTTCATAAAGTAGACTTGCTTCTATTGCCCCGGTCCCCCTTCGGTAAGTCAACGTCAAGAAGAAATTAAGAATATGGTTATGGGTGTTAACAAACCAAGCTAAACCGATTACTAGGTTTTCGAATTTGGATTTGTTTGGTTAAACGAACTGTTCGGTTCGGTTTGTTTAGTTAAACGAACTTTAAAATTGGTTTGAATTCGGCTCGATAACCCTTTAACTACTCAAACGAGCCGAATAGTCCGCGAATAGTTCAGCTCGTTTTAGTAAACAAACTCGAATAGCTGTTTAAATTCAGCTTGTTTACCGACCATTAACGAACGAATACAAACTGAACACAAACCGAACTCGAACAGTTCGCGAATTGTTCGGTTCGTTGAACAGCCCTAAATATGGTAGGAAAAACAACACAAATGTAAATTTCAGAGTAGTCAATAAATAACTAGTAGATATTTATATACTAATGAGATAAGGAGTAACAGACATACAGAATGTGTAAAATTCAAAGTACGTTATCAATTTTATGTTTTCTATTTGTGATTGAATAATTATTAAAATCTAGTTAATGATCATTATAAAATTTGCTAACTCTTTCATATATGAAATAGAAAGAAATTTTGATCTAGATAGATCTGATGAGACCCAAATCCACCTGCTTGGATAAAGACAAGACTCAAGTTAGTCCGTCAAGTCTATGTAACCTCGACTCAGACAGTTGACTGGTCAACCTCGGCCCCCATCATTCCCGACCAGAGGCCGAAAACCCCCACAGTTGGTCTCGGCCAGGCCTCATCTCAGCTGCAGTGGGGCTGAGGCCAGGCCTCAGCTCGGCCTCAGCATCTCGGCCAAAGTATTCCCAACACAAGGCAACATTTCTATGTGTTTAAAGGCAGACCTCAACATTTGTCTAAGTTGCTTTTATGGCATCATTGCCAGATTAATATCTCGGCCAATGGCATATTTTGGCCAATTATGATTCTCGGCCATTTTGATCTCGGCCCTCAGCTCCTGTCTCGGCTAGGCTCCATCTCGGCCCTTGGTTCTCAGCCAAGGGTCTCCAGCAGTTCATCTCGGCCATGGGTCTTCGACTATTGATATTGGTCAGGCCATAACTCACCACAATATTCCTTGCTACGTGGCCTTCATGCCACCTTATGTCTCCAGTTGTCAACCATGCAGCGGATAGTTGCCATCACAGCAACCCCCAGCTGCCACACGGCTATCATGCAAGCCCGCCAGGCGTCGTCATCTCATCCTTTTGGGACACTCAGCTCACAGCTTCGCCAACTATAAAAGAGTTTCCTCAACAGTAAGAAGCTCAAGTCTCTGGTGAGTCATCAGCAGACTTCATCTCGGCTCGGCCCACACCTTGGCCGACCCCAAACAGGTTTTATACAGCCTTTATTCCAGCATAACCTATACGCTAGAGTGCCCACAACTGACTTAAGCGTCGCAGGGTTTTTCCCGGGGCAGCGCCCTGGGACCTCTAACGTTTCTGTTCCCTCACAGGTTCCAGCGACTGAGTTAGACGGAAGATTAACGGCACTCTATCCAGATCGTCTCCGATCCACCCGACGAGCAAATCCGGCCTCGTCAAGTGGCGCTAGAGGAAGGGCCTGAACCTCCGCATCTTGAGAAACTTCAGAGGCCGAGATGCCTGCTTAACAGCTACAGCTTTTGCTCATTCATGCTTTGGTTCATTTGCTTCCCGCAAAGTAACCTTAGGTCTGCCTGGGTGATTTCGGCCAGATTAATCTGGGGGCATACTGATGAGACCCAAATCCACCTGCTTGGATAAAGACAAGACTCAAGTTAGTCCGTCAAGTCTATGTAACCTCGACTCAGACAGTTGACTGGTCAACCTCGGCCCCCATCATTCCTGACCAGAGGCCGAAAACCCCCACAGTTGATCTCGGCCAAGCCATAACTCAGCCACAATATTCCTTGCTACGTGGCCTTCATGCCACCTTATGTCTCCAGCTGTCAACCATGCAGCGGATAGTTGCCATCACAGCAACCCCCAGCTGCCACACGGCTATCATGCAAGCCCGCCAGGCGTCGTCATCTCATCCCTTTGGGACACTCAGCTCACAGCTTCGCCAACTATAAAAGAGTTTCCTCAACAGTAAGAAGCCCAAGTCTCTGGTGAGTCATCAGCAGACTTCATCTCGGCTCGGCCCACACCTTGGCCGACCCCAAACAGGTTTTATACAGCCTTTATTCCAGCATAAGCTATACGCTAGAGTGCCCACAACTGACTTAAGCGTCGGAGGGTTTTTCCCGAGGCAGCGCCCTGGGACCTCTAACGTTTCTCTTCCCTCACAGGTTCCAGCGACGGAGTTAGACGGAAGATTAACGGCACTCTACCCGGATCGTCTCCGATCCACCCGACGAGCAAATCCGGCCTCGTCAAGTGGCGCTAGGAGGGCTTGAACCTCCGCATCTTGAGAAACTTCAGAGGCCGAGATGCTTGCTTAACAGCTACAGCTTTTGCTCATTCATGCTTTGGTTCATTTGCTTCCCGCGAAGTAACCTTAGGTCTGCCTGGGTGATTTCGGCCAGTGGGAAAATCTTTGGCATTCAACTGCACCAAATCAAAAGTGCAGAACAATCAACGTGAATTGCACCACTGAGAAAAAGGAAGCTTAATGTTTGCATTTTGGCCATTATTTCATTTTCAGCCACTATGGTACCTCGGCCACCAACGTACTCGGCCACAATTAATATAAGACACCAATTTACAGAGTGATCCTCGGCCAGGCTGTACTTCGGCCAGACCCAGCTCGGCCTTATATTATCAAGAGGCCCATCTCTAATCAGATCTCTGGCTCAGCTCAGCTAGGCCTCATATTATCCGAAGATCGATCTCATCCAGACTCCATGGGACAGGTTTCCCTATAAGACCTCGGCAGGTCCGAGGCACAAGCCCGCTAAAGGGTAAATCAAGACCTCGGCAGGACCGAGGCAAATGCCCGCCATAGGGTAAGTCAAGACCTCGGCAGGTCCGAGGCAAATGCCCGCCATGGGGTAAATCAAGACCTCGGCAGGTCCGAGGCAAATGCCCGCCATAGGGTAAATCAAGACCTCGGCAGCCCGCCATAGGGTAAATCAAGACCTCGGCAGGTCCGAGGCAAAAACCCGCCAGAGGGTAAACTTATGTGAGCAGGCTTTCATAAATCCTCCGATGCGGGGGGCAGAGGTAAAATGTCGCAGTGTACATGCACCTCTTTAGACCTAGCAGGACTAGGCAGAACTGCACCGAAGTACAAAACTTCAAAGCTCGGCTAAAGCAATGCAGAATCCATGCTTTATCAATCTTGATTCAGCTCAGCAGAATAACAGGTTTATTCTACATTTTAGAGCTTAAAAAGTTTATTTTTATAAAAACTGTCTACAGACAGGAACAAAGCCGAGTTCAGGCCTCGGCCAGAACAGGCGGAGAAGCTTAACAAATGAAAAGCTCTAAATGAAAAAGCAGAACAGCAAAATTCCTGACCTCGGCTAGAGCAAGTCTCGGCCAAGCTTCGGCCCGGCCAAATGAAGATCTCGGCCTCAGTATAAGGCCACAAGGCCTAAGCATTTTTTGAATTGTTTAAAGGCCATAACATTTTCATCAAACTTTCTGGCCTCATTAAACTATTCTCGGCCACATAAGGCCTCTCGGCCATGATGATTTAATTTCGGCCACTGGTATTTCGGCCATTTATTTTCGGCCAGAGGTCTTCAGCAGTTGGGTCTTGGCTATGGGTTTCGGCCATAGTCATCTCGGCCAGCCTTAGTTGCCACACGGACGCACATTAATACCGAATAGATTAGTTTGCCCTTCCTGTTCGGCTCGGCCAGACTAATCTGGGGGCATACTGATGAGACCCAAATCCACCTGCTTGGATAAAGACAAGACTCAAGTTAGTCCGTCAAGTCTATGTAACCTCGACTCAGACAGTTGACTGGTCAACCTCGGCCCCCATCATTCCCGACCAGAGGCCGAAAACCCCCACAGTTGGTCTCGGCCAGGCCTCATCTCAGCTGCAGTGGGGCTGAGGCCAGGCCTCAGCTCGGCCTCAGCATCTCGGCCAAAGTATTCCCAACACAAGGCAACATTTCTATGTGTTTAAAGGCAGACCTCAACATTTGTCTAAGTTGCTTTTATGGCATCACTGCCAGATTAATATCTCGGCCAATGGCATATTTCGGCCAATTATGATTCTCGGCCATTTTGATCTCGGCCCTCAGCTCCTGTCTCGGCTAGGCTCCATCTCGGCCCTTGGTTCTCAGCCAAGGGTCTCCAGCAGTTCATCTCGGCCATGGGTCTTCGACTATTGATCTCGGCCAGGCCATAACTCAGCCACAATATTCCTTGCTACGTGGCCTTCATGCCACCTTATGTCTCCAGCTGTCAACCATGCAGCGGATAGTTGCCATCACAGCAACCCCCAGCTGCCACACGGCTATCATGCAAGCCCGCCAGGCGTCGTCATCTCATCCCTTTGGGACACTCAGCTCACAGCTTCGCCAACTATAAAAGAGTTTCCTCAACAGTAAGAAGCCCAAGTCTCTGGTGAGTCATCAGCAGACTTCATCTCGGCTCGGCCCACACCTTGGCCGACCCCAAACAGGTTTTATACAGCCTTTATTCCAGCATAAGCTATACGCTAGAGTGCCCACAACTGACTTAAGCGTCGGAGGGTTTTTCCCGGGGCAGCGCCCTGGGACCTCTAACGTTTCTCTTCCCTCACAGGTTCCAGCGACGGAGTTAGACGGAAGATTAACGGCACTCTACCCGGATCGTCTCCGATCCACCCGACGAGCAAATCCGGCCTCGTCAAGTGGCGCTAGGAGGGCCTGAACCTCCGCATCTTGAGAAACTTCAGAGGCCGAGATGCTTGCTTAACAGCTACAGCTTTTGCTCATTCATGCTTTGGTTCATTTGCTTCCCGCGAAGTAACCTTAGGTCTGCCTGGGTGATTTCGGCCAGTGGGAAAATCTTTGGCATTCAACTGCACCAAATCAAAAGTGCAGAACAATCAACGTGAATTGCACCACTGAGAAAAAGGAAGCTTAATGTTTGCATTTTGGCCATTATTTCATTTTCAGCCACTATGGTACCTCGGCCACCAACGTACTCGGCCACAATTAATATAAGACACCAATTTACAGAGTGATCCTCGGCCAGGCTGTACTTCGGCCAGACCCAGCTCGGTCTTATATTATCAAGAGGCCCATCTCTAATCAGATCTCTGGCTCAGCTCAGCTAGGCCTCATATTATCCGAAGATCGATCTCATCCAGACTCCATGGGACAGGTTTCCCTATAAGACCTCGGCAGGTCCGAGGCACAAGCCCGCTAAAGGGTAAATCAAGACCTCGGCAGGACCGAGGCAAATGCCCGCCATAGGGTAAGTCAAGACCTCGGCAGGTCCGAGGCAAATGCCCGCCATGGGGTAAATCAAGACCTCGGCAGGTCCGAGGCAAATGCCCGCCATAGGGTAAATCAAGACCTCGGCAGCCCGCCATAGGGTAAATCAAGACCTCGGCAGGTCCGAGGCAAAAACCCGCCAGAGGGTAAACTTATGTGAGCAGGCTTTCATAAATCCTCCGATGCGGGGGGCAGAGGTAAAATGTCGCAGTGTACATGCACCTCTTTAGACCTAGCAGGACTAGGCAGAACTGCACCGAAGTACAAAACTTCAAAGCTCGGCTAAAGCAATGCAGAATCCATGCTTTATCAATCTTGATTCAGCTCAGCAGAATAACAGGTTTATTCTACATTTTAGAGCTTAAAAAGTTTATTTTTATAAAAACTGTCTACAGACAGGAACAAAGCCGAGTTCAGGCCTCGGCCAGAACAGGCGGAGAAGCTTAACAAATGAAAAGCTCTAAATGAAAAAGCAGAACAGCAAAATTCCTGACCTCGGCTAGAGCAAGTCTCGGCCAAGCTTCGGCCCGGCCAAATGAAGATCTCGGCCTCAGTATAAGGCCACAAGGCCTAAGCATTTTTTGAATTGTTTAAAGGCCATAACATTTTCATCAAACTTTCTGGCCTCATTAAACTATTCTCGGCCACATAAGGCCTCTCGGCCATGATGATTTAATTTCGGCCACTGGTATTTCGGCCATTTATTTTCGGCCAGAGGTCTTCAGCAGTTGGGTCTTGGCTATGGGTTTCGGCCATAGTCATCTCGGCCAGCCTTAGTTGCCACACGGACGCACATTAATACCGAATAGATTAGTCTGCCCTTCCTGTTCGGCTCGGCCAGACTAATCTGGGGGCATACTGATGAGACCCAAATCCACCTGCTTGGATAAAGACAAGACTCAAGTTAGTCCGTCAAGTCTATGTAACCTCGACTCAGACAGTTGACTGGTCAACCTCGGCCCCCATCATTCCCGACCAGAGGCCGAAAACCCCCACAGTTGGTCTCGGCCAGGCCTCATCTCAGCTGCAGTGGGGCTGAGGCCAGGCCTCAGCTCGGCCTCAGCATCTCGGCCAAAGTATTCCCAACACAAGGCAACATTTCTATGTGTTTAAAGGCAGACCTCAACATTTGTCTAAGTTGCTTTTATGGCATCACTGCCAGATTAAAATCTCGGCCAATGGCATATTTCGGCCAATTATGATTCTCGGCCATTTTGATCTCGGCCCTCAGCTCCTGTCTCGGCTAGGCTCCATCTCGGCCCTTGGTTCTCAGCCAAGGGTCTCCAGCAGTTCATCTCGGCCATGGGTCTTCGACTATTGATCTCGGCCAGGCCATAACTCAGCCACAATATTCCTTGCTACGTGGCCTTCATGCCACCTTATGTCTCCAGCTGTCAACCATGCAGCGGATAGTTGCCATCACAGCAACCCCCAGCTGCCACACGGCTATCATGCAAGCCCGCCAGGCGTCGTCATCTCATCCCTTTGGGACACTCAGCTCACAGCTTCGTCAACTATAAAAGAGTTTCCTCAACCATAAGAAGCCCAAGTCTCTGGTGAGTCATCAGCAGACTTCATCTCGGCTCGGCCCACACCTTGGCCGACCCCAAACAGGTTTTATACAGCCTTTATTCCAGCATAAGCTATACGCTAAAGTGCCCACAACTGACTTAAGCGTCGGAGTGTTTTTCCAGGAGCAGCGCCCTGGGACCTCTAACGTTTCTCTTCCCTCACAGGTTCCAGCGACGGAGTTAGACGGAAGATTAACGGCACTCTACCCGGATCGTCTCCGATCCACCCGACGAGCAAATCCGGCCTCGTCAAGGTCGAAACAGAGACGACTGTTTCATACATGAGATAAGAAAACTTTCATTCCACCTGCCATCTCTTACCTCCTACACAAGGCAACACCCTTCTCCTCACCCAATCCCTCCTCCCCTCCCTCCATCCAAATATAAGTGATAAATCTAGTCACTCAACTAATCCATGCTCCCCTCCTTCTATCGCAGTTTAAGTAATAAATCTAGTCACGCAAACTAATCCATTAATTCATTCATGGAATACTTTAGTATAAGTAGGAGTGTGGAATAAGAAGTGTTTGCTTTGTCCCTCTCTTAAATCTGAAGCATAAAACCTAGAACACACAAGCCAAAAGGAAAAAAAAAGAAAGAAAGAAAAGAAAACTCTCTAATAAAGGCACGAGTCAAGAGAGATTATTTTGAGCCGGTCTCAGAATACTTATTAATAAATGAATGTTAATTATTCCCTTACCAAGAGAAGTCAAGTGGCTGTTTGATTGATTAAGGGCACGTCCCCTTCAACGACATAAAACCCAGTGTCACCAAAAGCAGTCAACGGATTGTTTGACTGATTCAGGCACCATCCCTTTCAACAAATTAGAACCCATTGAGGGGTCTGAGTCCCGGAAGGAGAGAGTGGCCGATTAGACCAAGCGACTTCAACAAACGAGAACCCATTGAAGGAGTCTGAACCGAGAAGGGGAGATTTTCTGAGTGAATAAAACGACAGACTGTGATCTGTTGATATTTTTTTATGCAGGTTTGAATCTTGCCTCTCATTTTTTTTGTTGTAGACTTTAGAAAAGATCAAATAGTCATTCATCAACGTAGAAAAACCAACTGAACAAAACTCTTTGCTTTTTTGGTGTGCCATGAAGTAAAATTGTATCATATGTTAGCTTGCGCATTTCAAAGAAAGGATCTCGGTTGGCTATAAAAAAAAACACATTGATGTGGTGACTCACACTCTCCCAAGAAAACTAATCATCCGGACGAGAAAACCAATCGCACTCTCCCAAGAAAACTAATCACGCGGACGAGAAAAAGAATTTCTAATACTACTTTGGAGAAAAACAGAAAGCGGACATTGAAACAACTGGCAAAATTGATGTTTTATAACCTTGTGGTCACGCATTCGAGACGCAAAAACAGCCTCTTACACAATCGGCAAACGATCCGAACTCTACTCGACCCCTACACAAACACGAGAGCCTACTGTACCAAAAACGCCCTTTACTTTGGGGGAAAATAAATTTCGAAGACCAATTGCCACGGGAGGAATACCGTCGAGTATTTTGAATTATGATAGACCAGTATGAAGGATAAAATGCCTACAAAAAGGGGGGAAAATCTTGAACGATTACATAGTAACTCGTCTTAAACAGGCAAAAGTTATTGAAAACAGTATTCACACCAGTAGATCCAATCTACTGCCCCAAGGAAATGCCACAGATCATGAGATCACTTTACTAAACTCCAGCCAGATACTCTTCTTATCGCATTCTCAGTTGGACTCCACGTACAGATTTCAAGACTACTGCTACAGATGTCAACGGCCTACACTAAGCTATTCGTACTTCTTCTCTCTGAATCTGCGACTGGGAAATTTGCGAAGAACGTTGGTGTCTAGCTTGCGGTAGTTATGCTGAAGCTGCTGAAGAGCATTATATGCAAAGCCATCAACCTGATCTTCATACCTCTCGTAGAAGACTGGGAGAGTGTGAGCAGCAATGAAACCTACGAGACAAGGTCACACATCATTCGCAATACATATGGTAAACAAGTTCAATAAATAAATCCCCAGAGGGGAAAAAACACACCCATCAGATGCATAATTTAATCAAATCTACAGCACCTAAACACTGAGAAGCATCCCTGACTAATTCAATCATGAGATGACTTTGAAGGATAGTCGCACCATCTTTCAGATTCAACGCTATGTCATTCAACACAAGCTCAGCAGATTATCCACTTCTCAAAATATTTTAAGAATGATAAGACAAGACTGCTTATATCAGGCCTAATGTGGCTCAGATCTTCTCTAGTCCGTTACATGGTTACATCAGAGATGCTTCTACGCGCAAAGCTACTTGTGCTCAGGGTAGGAAACCATACCACTAATTCGATATTCTGATGAACCAGCAAATGATATTCCAAGCACTTCTGTGTGAGCAACAAAAGGCAACTCTTACTACGTGAATATTCCTACTGCGTGGCAAGGTATCAAGAAAGTAAAAAAAATTGTGGTTCCTACTCTTCATCAGTACCTAGTAGCAAAGAGAGGTAAGATGCATGTGCATTATTTGTATTCTTTATTCCATGCTTGTCACTATCAAAGAAAGCCATTCAAGGTACCTTATAGAACGTACATAATTAGAGAATACACCCCCTGGAAAGAAAATCAAGGATAAATGGAAATCTGAGATTTGGAGAGAAATTAAGGATATGATCAGAAGATCTTGTAAAATCATATCGCATTGTATCTTGCAGTTATGATGTTTCCATAGTTGTTCAAACACTGAGACTATCAGTAGGAGCATATGTAACATGAAATTTCTCAATGAAAATAAGAGTTTTTCCTTCCAAATACCAAATATTGTCCTAAATATCTAACATGGTACCAGAGCAGGTTCTCTGAAATTGTGGACTCAGAGGCTAGCGTATCTGCTCTTCTTCATCGTCCAGTACCCTTTCCCAGCCAACTGAACTCATACCTTTCTCGGCCAAATTGCCAACCTTTTTACACTAACTCATTCCAATCATTGTTTCTGTAACAAACCATCATGACAGAACCTGGACCGTCCGAACACAGGAACGATGAACTAGATATTCAGCTAGTCAACCTTCTCAAAAACAATCTGGGTGTCAATCCACCAGTGACACATACCGAAGATTTAACCATCGGAGTAAAGTTCAACGGGTCCAATTACTCGTGGGTAACACTCATAAAAAGGCAGTAGGGGGATGCGGGCAAACATCCCACATCACAAGAGTGCCACCACCACCGGCTGCCACAGATCCATCCTATTCACAACGGGAGCAGTTTGACCAGTTGGTCTTTACCTGCCTCATTCAAAATATTAAACCCAGCTTGGTACCCAACGTCTCACAATATCCCACTGCTAAGGCATTATGGGATGGACTAGCAACGACGTATGGATCTGGGGGTGATATCTTCCAGATATTTGATTTACATAGAAAAGCCAACTCTGTCATGCAAGGAGATGGAGCATTGGAGGACCGCTAGAACCGTTTGCAACCGGTTTGGATGGCGATAGATGGCAGAGATTCAAACCCCATGAAAGACCCAGGAGATATAGAGATTTATAACCAAAAAATTCAAGTTCAGCTGCTCACAGCCGTGGACGACAGATACGAAACGCTGAAGATGGATCTTCTAATAAGAGACCCACTTCCAACAGCAGAGACATCGTATGGAGCTATCCGACGGGAGGAAGCACGAATAGGCATCTTACGAGGAATCCCTTCAGAATCATCTTCATCATCAGGGATTAGAGTTGGGCTTGGGCTAAAAACCCAAGGCAGAATAGACGGACGAGGGATAGGGACAGCACACTCACGCTCTCAGCCGTCATCGCGTGATAACAAGGAGGATAAGTCCAAACTGGTATGTATCCACTGTGAAATGAGGAAGCACACCAAAGAAATGTGCTTTCAACTCGTGGGTCATCCAGATTGGTGAGAAGGCCGGAAGAAAACAGACCAGCAAACAGGTTCAAGGGAGCCATGGCACTCAGCTCAGGAGGCAACAATGGGACCAATGTTGGTACTAGGGACCCCAGAGGAAGACATAGCCGCCAGCTTGCTGAAGGTAAAAGAGGAAGCAGAAAAGACGAAGAAGAAGGAGAGAGAGAGGGCAGCGGCCGCTTGATGAGAGAAATAAGAGAAATGTTTAGGGTTGAGCTTTTATCTCTCCCTTGCCTTGACCAAAATAGCCCTCAGCATCACCCCTCTTCCTGTTTTCCGCGTAATCCTCATTTTACCCCTCAGACGCCTTCAATTTCCAAACTTTCCAAAAATACCCTCAGACTACCAATGTGTCCAATCCAGCGCCCAAACAAAACCTTTCCTTGCATACCGGATGGATCCTCGACAATGGTGCCACAAATACTATGACCCATGACCCTAATGATTTTTCTTTTCTAAAAAGGCCTCATAAAACCCATACTGAAACCGCCAACGGTGATCTTGTTCCAGTTCAGGGCACTAGACCAGTGCAATGGTCTTCTTCTCTTACACTTCCAAATTGTTTATATGTTCCACATTTATCATCTAAATTGTTATCTCTCAGTCAAGTTACCAGAGAACTCGATTGTGTTGTATTGATTTACCCTCGTTTTTGACTTTTACAGAGCATTCATTCGAAAAAGATAATTGGGCGTGGCACTGAACACGAAAGGCTGTACTACTTGGACAAGGTGGCTCAACCGAGTCAGTCTATGCTTGCCACCGGCACAGCCCACAGGCAGATGTGGTTATGGCACCGACGTCTAGGGCACCCCTCCTTCGGTTATCTTAAAATTCTCTTCCCTAGTTTATTTTCAAGTTCAATAAATACTTTTTCTTGTGAAACGTGCATCTAGGCCAAACAGCATAAAACCACATTTAAACCTAATAATACTCGTGCTGATTATTGTTTTTCCCTGGTTCACTCTGATGCTTGGGGTCCTGCCCCAGTATCAACCCCACAAGGGTTTAAATACTTTGTTACTTTTGTTGATGACATTTCTCGGATGACCTGGATCTACTTTCTAAAAAATAAATCCGAGGTCCACGATCGTTTTAGAGATTTTCATCAAATGATCCGCCTCAGTACGACGTTTCGATTCGTATTATCCGCTCCGATAATGGGGGTGAATACGTGTCTCATAATTTTCAAAAGTTCCTCCGATCACAAGGCATAATCCATCAAACTACCTATCATAATACTCCTCAACAAAATGGAGTTGCAGAGAGGAAAATTCGACTACTCCTTGAAATGACCAGAGCAATGCTTCTTGAGTCAGACATTCCAAATTTTTTCTGGCCAGAAGCCATTGCTACATCCGCCTATCTCCTCAACCGGCTACCTACCAAAATTTTGGCCCAACATACACCACTACAAACACTCTCAACCCAAGTAAGTATTCCGTCAATCTTGACTCTCCCGCCTCGAGTATTTGGTTGTTCAGTATATGTTCATACACCCAAAAGTGACCGCACTAAATTTGACCCTTGTGCTCGTAAATGTGTCTTTATTGGCTATGCTACTCACCAAAAAGTGTATCGTTGTTATCATCCTTCCACCCGCCGGCTGTATATTACTATGGATTGCACTTTTCTTGAAACATAGTATTTTTACTGTTCCCAGTCTGTGACCCAGGGGGAGATTACCGAACCAGGTGTGTCATTAGACTGGCTACATAACTACAGGTTGCCAGAGGCTGTCCAACAAGGTCAAGTAGATAGCGCCACCGAACAGACCTCGGCTAATGTAGAAGGCACTGTTGTGACAGTTCCACACTATGAGACTCCTTTGCTGAATGAGCTGCAAGAGGTAAGTAACATTGATGATATCGCTGTTGAAGATACTGTTTCTAATAACCAGCCTGAGCCACAGGTACAGAGACTTCCATTCAGGAAAAATCGGGGCAGACCATCGCGGCAGTATTCGCCAGAGCAAACTACGCGAACTTCGAGATATCCAATCAATCCAGGACAGGGGAGGCAGCCAAGGGTCTTCTTACCACGTTGTGCCAGGAGTTCATACCAAGGACTGCTGAGGAAGCCAGTGAAATATCGCACTGGCGCGATGATATGAATGTAGAAATGGAGGTACTAAAGAAGAACGAGACATAGGACAAATGTGAACTTCCGCTGAACAAGAAACCTGTAGGGTGTCGGTGGGTGTTCATCATCAAGCACAAAGCCGATGGGACGATTGAGAGGTACAAAGCTCGGCTGGTTGCAAAAGGTTATACTTAGACCTACGGAATTGACTATTCATAGACTTTCTCATCAGTCGCCAAAATTGACACGATCAGGGTCTTGTTCTCTATAGGTGCAAATCAAGGATGGCCACTTAGTCAGTTAGATGTTAAAATCGCATTCTTACATAGAGAGTTGAAAGGAGAAGTTTACATGGAAGTACCTCCAGGATTCTCTAGCGAGTTTCAGGAAAATGAAGTTTGTCGTCTGAAAAGAGCTCTCTATGGATTAAAACAATCTCCTCGTGCGTGGTTTGGGAGGTTCACATCAGTAATGAAAGCCGATGGGTACAAGCAGAGCAATTCAGATCATACTTTGTTCTTCAAAAAAGAGGACGGTTGATCACGTGTCTGATTATCTACGTAGATGATATGATTATCACCGGGAGCGACCAAGCCAAAATTTCATAACTCCAGAGGAGGTTGTTTGCAGAATTCGAGATGAAGGATCTAGGGGCCCTAAGGTACTTTCTTAGAATTGAAGTTCTTCGATCAGACAGAGGAATCTTTATATCCCAAAGGAAATGTGTTGGATCTGTTAACCAAAGTAGGGATGCTTGATTGCAAGCCAAGCAATACTCCGATGACAACAAACCTCAAGCTAGAGATTGTGGACGAAGCACCTATAGTGGACAAAGAGAAATATCAGAGGCTGGTGGGCAGATTGATCTACCTTTCTCATACTCGACCAGATATTGCCTATGCAGTTGGAGTAGTGAGTCAGTTTATGCACAAACCCCAAGAGGAGCACTAGAGTGCAGTGTGGCGTATCATCAGATATCTAAAGAAGACCCCAGGGCGAGGAATATGGTTTGAAAAACATGGACATCTAGATATAGAAGTCTAGACTGATGCAGATTGGGCAGGCATTTTAATAGATAGAAGGTCTACATCGGGATATTTCGCACTGGTTGGAGGTAACTTAGTCACATGGAGGAGTAAAAAAGCAGAAACTGGTCGCGTTGTCAAGTGCTAAAGCTGAATTCAGAGGCATGGCAAAAGGAATTATGGAAGTTCTGTGGCTCAAAAAGTTATTGCGAGAACTCGGGTTTCCACAAAAGTGTCCAGCAAGATTGAGGTGTGATAACAAGGCCGCAATAAGCATCTCCGAAAATCCGGTGCAACATGATCGAACAAAGCATGTTGAAATAGACCGACACTTTATCAAAGAAAAGCTTAAGGGTGGGATTCTTGAAGTTCCTTTTGTACCAACAAAGGATCAACTGGCGGATATTTTAACCAAAGCTACAGCTGGAGATGTGTTTGAAACAGTACTTAGCAAGTTGAACATTCGAGACCTCAATGATCAACTTGAGGGGGAGTGTTGGAAAGAAAATCAAGGATAAAAAGAAATCTGAGATTTGGAGAGAAATCAGGGATGTGATCAGAAGATCTTGTAAAATCATATCACATTGTATCTTGCAGTTATGATGTTTCCATAGTTGTTCAAACACTGAGACTATAAGTAGGAGCGTATGTAACACGAAATTTATCCATGAAAATAAGAGTTTTTCATTCCAAATACCAAAAATTGTCCTAAATATCTAACACACACACACACCCTCTGTTGCACAACTCACAAGTAACGCCTTCGTAAGTTACTTTACCAGAAATGATTGTGACTACTGGATTCCAAAACTTTACCAATAGAAAACATGGTGGGACATTAATTATCAATAATAGCTATCTGAATCACGTTATCAGAAAAATACTAATTTGTCAAACCAAATTTAAGTTTAGTAACATTAAATCAATAATATTGAAGGTTGAAACTCGGTACAGTTGTTGACAAATCATAGAGTAAGCTAATTTGTAAATCAGCTGCGATACGGTATCCGTTTCTAGAATACTAAAGCTGAAAAGCTCCAAAACAAAATGATGCTTTCCTCGGCAAGACACTCATATAAAAGAATAATGACGCTTGCAACTAACCTATATAGAGAACAGTCAAAAAGTTGCACCAGCTTGAAATCACAGCAGCAGCAAACAAGCTTATTATAACCTGAAATGAACATGAAACTTTCAGTTTACTTATCTCCATGAACGTGACCACAACAACCTCTGTGCTCCAAAAGAGACCAAAGATCATAAAAAGCCAGACAGCAAATAAACAGGAAAACTGATAAAACTGGCTCTATGAAGCCTCTGGATTATAAGACAACACAAGATTTTCAAACTGGTAAAAATCTGGAAATAAACAGAAAAAAGAATGAAAATATAAAGATGCCTGAAGCTCACTGCTATATATTCTGGCAAGCAAATTATAGCAATTATCAGAAGCATCAAATACTCCAAAATAGAGAACCATTGCAGTAAAAGTAAATCAAAACCCCAATGTACTTCTTACTCTTGTCATGTTTACAGAACAACCAATTTTCAGCTTCCCTGTTTCCACACGAAAATAGGGTGTCCACAAAGCTGAGCAAAAGTTGCCTTTCAAAGCATGGTCAGGACATATTACGTTTTAGAGGGGAAAAAAGGGAATGTTCAGGACATAGCACTTGAGAAGGGCTGTACAATTGCTCAGTTGCAATGGAAAGTTAACAACTAAAATAGAATAAAATAAACCCAAAGGTCTACCGGGAAAAAAAAGTGAGAAGGGGGTTCTTCTCACCAATGCAAAAGATATACTCGTTTAGGAGTGTGTTGTATGGGAACTTTACCCACTTGAAAAAAATATAGAGGCAGCCCAATTATGTCAAACATAATTTTCTCTAGTCAAATACTGTTCTGAAAGTCAAGCCTGTCATACATATTCTTCTACACATGTGGATGTGTGCTCAAGGCTTCCATCCGTGTTGACACTACGGCTCACAGCTTATGTTATCTACTCCAGCGTGTCTATGATAGGAAAAGCTGACCAGGTTCAACTAATATTGAAAGAAACTTCCCTAGGAAATAATTTATCCTCATGTTTTCAAAGTTGCGGACATATAGGCAGTCCTTTAACAGAAAACAACGTAAAAAATGCTTTCCTTGGTGGTAGGATTCATCCCAACCCCCTTTCACTTATCAGGCACTCCATTCTCTGTCCTTTCCCCTGCTCCCAGTCTTGATAGAATTCTAAATAAAGAAAGGCACTGCCACGGACAATCTACATCTTTCAAGCTCAGTGGTATTCTGTGGAACCATACTACTGAGGCATCTAGAATCATCTTCATGAAAACTCAAGGTCCCGAGCACACTATCTAGAGAGATCGAAAGACAATTGGTAGTGACAAGATAAACACAAAACAATCTATTTCCACCAAAAAAAAAAAAGACCCAAAAAAGACACCCTCAGACACATATAAACAATCCTTTTGCCAAGGTGCAATTAGGCAACGTCAATATCTACTAAAACCATGGTGGCCTACCATCTAAAATAAAGAGATATTCTTCATATAAGTCAACTCTATAGATTTTTTCACTTACAATTAAAAACTGCTTAAGATTCCCTCCACATGAAATATCCTGAAGAACTGCCAAAGAACGGTTGACCTCAAGACCAATTGTCCTTGCAATGTTGACAAAAAGTTCCTCGGGCAGATATAGACGAGGGATGTCCGAGCGAGATCTGTTTGCGCTCAAACGAACAGTATCACCGTTTCCTGAGAGTATCAGGATAAGAAATGGTGGCATGTAAAAAAGGAAAGCCATGAAAAACTACCTGTTCATCATGCGTGAAGCATTCGCCCAAACAAACTGACCAACCATGGCAAAAGCCAAGCCAAAGCATACAAGAGAGAGAAAATGGTAATTGAGCCATTCAAAAAGCACCCATACCACTGTAGCACCGCCTAAAACACCTGCTGAAATCTTCTTGTTTCTCCACAACAATAAATCGGCAGCTACAGACGGACAAAAAATGATTATTGCTAAGCTACAGCAGTAAAATTCTGAATAAGATAATAAATAAAGAAATAATGAATAGAAAGAACACTAACATTTGCCACCCCCTAAAATATGATGAACTGGCTTTTGGCGCCCAAACAATCTACCAAATTGGGAAGAGACAGAGCTTGATTTCTCTTCCCGAAAGAATGATCCAGATCTCTGACTGCTTATGTTGTCGGTAAGTGTTTCCATGATGTTCTCCATCAGATTCTCTGCCGTTATCCCCTCCGGCATTTTCTTCTTTTTTTCAGGGCTGCAGACTGCAATTCAAGAATGAGGACTTTACCCCCAACAAACAATATACTCATAATCGAAGTTCCATCAAATGATAAGAGTACATATGCATTAAGCTAACACGGGATCCGAACAGCATCAAACTACTAAGTGTGTAGACGGTAAAAAAAAACAAGTTTATCTGCTGCTAATAGCTCTGAAATAGAACAGAAGTACTCTTGAACATATGAACTATACGCCAACTCAGATGATAAATCCAAAAAAAAAAAACAATAGCAAGAAATCTACAAATAAGACATCGAAAACAAAACATAAAAGAACCTACAAAAGCTTATCTCCTACTCCTGTAGCCCATCTTAGTCAAGACATACATGAACACTATGAACAGCTAATCACTCAACAAAACTTGAAACGAGAAGCATTTGGAATTGTTTTAATTTTCCAGATTGGGCTCCAAAATCTAACTATCACCAACCGGAAAAAGTTCCTTCCCTTATACCCCAATTAGATTTTTTGTAAATAAATCGGAAAATCGGGAAATTCCTCCATGTCAGAATTTACCAAAAAGTTGGGTTCTAATAATAATTTAAAGCCTGATATGCAAATTATTCAGTTTTCCCTGTTTCGACTATCTGGGATTGCAATCTTGGTTATGCTTTACATAATCAATTCGCAGAAGTATGCCATAAGGATTTTACATTCGAGAGTCAAAAAGGTATTAAGAACTAGTCAAGAGAAAAAGAGCATTAAACAAGAATATATCAAAGAGCAAACAAAACAATCAAGTACAATCTTTACATATAAATGTTCAAGTGCAGAAATTGAACGAATACTTCAATAAGCCACTAAAAAGTAGAATGGCGACTAGAGGAGGAGCCAGACATCAGAAGTTAGATAATTAGGTGAAAATCAACACACCAAATACGTGGGAAGCAAAACGCTTTTTTCTTTTTTTTCCCTTTTAATAAGCAGGAGAAAAGCAACACAAGAAAAGTGAACAGAAATTTTGGGTCTAATACTTTTTTGTGGGATTGAGAAGTCAACTGTGGATAACTTGGCGCAGTGGAAGTTAGAATTGCTTTTGCACGAGTAGTGGCCGCCATTTGTTTAATAGTCTCTCCGTCCAAAATAATGGTCCCCTTCTCAAATATAAATTATTGAAAAAACTACTTAATGATAGTTTCGTTTAAAATATAAGTTATTAAAAAAACATCTTTATATAGTTGAAATCTGTCTGCTTATTGAAACTATTTGACTTTAATTAATAAATTATTTTTAGTAGTTGTCTACAGTATTACTTTTGAAACTACATTTATGTTTATTATAGAAAATGAAAAAATTTTAAGATATCCTAAAAACATAATACAAAGACTATAAAATAATTGAAAAATAAAAAACTGAAATTCGCCAATCAGTTTTTCTTTTAATTTTTTTTTCCTTTTCGGAAAAATGCGTCCATCCCCTCTGCACGTGGTTTGTCGTGTGTCCCATGCCCATGTCTACGTCTTATAGTTTCATTGTTTTCTTATATTTTTTCTTTTTATGCATGTGAACGTCGGTGTCTTTATCATTTTAGACAAACTAATTCAAATTCATGTAAAATGTCTTTAGAGTCTAACTTTACTCGTTGATAAGACTGATCTGGACTCATAACACTAATCCGAATTCATCCTGAAGCGCCCATAGAGCATGACTATTACTTGGAGCTAGCCCTGCCACTTGTCTATTTTAACATAACATCAATTTTTAAAAACAAATTAGAGAGAATCTCATAATGAGATTCAAATTTATGACATTGGTGTGATATTGCAATCCGCAATGGGGTCTAGGGTTTTTTTGTTTACTTCGTTAGGAAAATATCAACAAATTATAGCGGCCATGAAAAAAAAAATGTTACGAATTTACATTAATTTATTTTAGAAATACTATAGCCTCCGATGATATCTACAATCATTTGATTGCCACAAAATTTTCATGTGCAGTGTGACATGCGTGGGAAACATTATCACGAATATTTACTCCACAGTGGTTCAACAAAAAAATACGTATACCATATATTATTTTTACCCTTCAATTAATAGTGTGTGTATACATATACATATACATATACATATATATAGATATATATGTACACACACATATATATAAGGAATATACTCGAGGTTTTTTATCCATAGTCCTTCACAGACTTCTAATGACAATGCTCATAGTTCTGCTTCTGAACTAAATCTTGCCACCACTGCTTGCTTCTTGCTCCTCCATGTAATCAAGTTACCCCATACATAAAAAAACATACCATGTGCTTGATCTTCTGTTTGTCTTAGAGCCAGCCCAGTCAGTATCAGTAAAAATGGTGATGGGTCTATTTTCTGACTTCTTGAAATGTAACCCCGTCCTGGTGATCTCTTTAAGTACATAAGAATTCTCATAACAGCTCTGAAAAGTTTATTAGTGGGTGCATGGATGAATTGACTAATAAATCTTACTGAATAACCAATGTCAGGTCTAGTATGTGACAAGTATATAAGTTTGCTCACCAGCCTCTGGAACCTTACTTTATTAGAAGGTGTTTCATCAGCTATTTTTGGCGAAGTTGAGGGAAGTTGAGGGTAGCCTTGGACAGGGGCACTCTAACTCCATTCTAAAACTTCTTTGAATTTTGGATGTTTCATCCATTCTTTGATGAACTTAAAATATTTAAGGTAAATCACTTAGGTTTGATTCTATCCCATATTTTCTACCTTAACCAAATAATATAAAGATAACCAATATCCTAGCTTTTTAATATTTATAACTTTTCCTTTTAATTAGTTTTTCACTTATCAAATTTTACGGATATAACAATTATTGTAGCCAACAACTTCTCATATATTTTGGATCATGATGTACATGCAAAATATCTAACTAACTCATGCTAGTCTTGTCTATTGGTGATACGCTTAAAACGTTTGTTTAGGAAAGGTGTATATCTTATATAAAGACCTTTTCTCCTACATGTTTGAAAATTTATTTTTTTAATAAATCTTTTTTCTTTTATAGCATAGATGTAGAGCCTGTGAATAAAATGGAATCTCCTTTCTTTCTCCGCCTGCTGTGGGACTAGATGCATGAATCTCATTAATTTTGGTGTCTTATAGTCCCTTTGCCCCGCCAGAAAAGTTTTCCGAAAAATATAAATCGAAAAATGTACCACAGTAAATATATATACGGATTTTGTATGTTGACACCTACAAAGAACTCGAGTTCAAACGTGTCTCATAAAGACAAAGCTGATAACCAGATTCAAACATTCATGTTATACGTTGACCATGCGTTCTCATCTTACTAAATCTTTTTGCCGCATCACTTTTTCACTTAAATATGCCATTACAAGCGACAAATAGCCTTTTATAAGTTTGATGGGATCTCTATCTTTTATTGTACTTTGGCATATGTGAACATACAGAGGGTAAATTGAGTAAGACATAGTTTGCAAACGGACGATATAAAGACATTCAGGTTAGATATCTACAAATGGACACTTGTAATTGTCATTTATGCACCATCACTCCTTGGTACATGTTAGGAATGTTATAGTGTGATATAAATATCATATTTACACCCGTGCTCCTTGATACGGGTTCAGATCTGAAGAGGCTAAACGTTACAGCCGTGAAAAAAAAAAATTAATAATAATAATAATAATAATAATAATAATAATAATAATAATAATAATAATAATAATAATAATAATAATAATAATAATAATAATAATAATAATAATAATAGAGGATAAAGATAAAAGAAAAAGGAAGGAAAATTACCTAACTTAAATTATTCTAGATAACTACACTATTTTATTTCCATAAATTATTCTATCAAATTCCTAAAATCTCTCCCCTAACCAAAATAAAATCCCCTAAACCCATACCCTATAAGCGGCGCATTCTTTGGAGAAAAAGAAAAAGAACGGCTGTGAGGAGAGGAAGGAAAAGAGAGGAAAAAGAAAGAAAAAAAGGGAGAAGAAGAAGAAGGCTAGCGCGGTCTCTAATCAGACATCTACTCCGTTTAGATCATTCGTTTTAGCGTCAATCAAGGTAGGTGTCTCTTTCCCCTCAAACGGGTATATTTCATGCATGCTTTGATGATATATTAAGGTGATTGAGTGTTTTTGATTGTTGAAGATCTTGATTTTATGTTGCTTTATGTTGACTAGCATGAGATGGCCGATTTGTTATTTGCTATGTGCGTATATGTGGATGAAGATTGGTGGTAAGATTGGATTGGATTATTGAATCAAAATATAACCTCGAAGGTGATTGAAAAGTGGAGAACTTTCATAATAGGAGCCTTGTAAAGTTGTGTTTTTGTCTTAGAATAGGTTCCTATAGACTAGAAATACGAGAAAATAGGGGTTGGGTGTGAAAAATAGATTACAGCAGTGGGGCATGTGCCTCACGCGCCATGCGTGCACGTGGGCTCCCACGATTGCTGCTGGGAAAATCTGCTAATTAAATAAAAAATTAAGGGGGAAACGGGCTGGCCGCCAACGCACACGACCGGGCCCTAACGGGCCGGCTGACTGATCGCTGCAGGGACAGGCCCAAATGTTAATTGCGTTAAAAAAGGGTAATCAGCGAAATCGGCAGGCTGGACAACGGGTCGGCCGGCCCAATAACGTTAATTAAAAAAGGGGGAGTCAGCGGCAGACCGGGCCATAACTGTGGCGGGCCGGGCCAGAAAGAGCAGACCTCCCAGTAATAATAATAAATAGAAAAAATAATTTTTACTTAATTAAATAATTTCTGCAAATTAGAAAAGAGTAAATAAATGATTTTAATTCTAGAAAAATATAATTAAATATCAGAAAATTCTAAATAAATTCCATAAAATATAAAGGGTTAAAAATTAAATTATTTCCACTTAATGTATGAATTTTGATAAATGTAAGTAATTAAAAATAATTAGTAATAAATAGAATTAAATAAGAGAAAAATAGGCAAAATTAGTAGAAAATTCTAGAAAATTAATGCAAAATAAGTAAAAATAAAGGTGATGATAAATAACAACTTCCCAATACTCAGAAAATTTACGAAACCAAATATCGAGTGCCAGAGATGGTGAGGATGGGCATACGGGCCCCAGGCGACTTTGTTGTTACATTCATGGCACGTGCATTTGCATTTGGAGTGGGTTGAGATGTACGGGTTTCAGACGCTCGAGTGGGGTGGATCATGGTGTATGGGCCATGGGCACTCGGTCATGGTGGATCATGGTGTACGGGCCATGGGCATCGGTTATGGTGGGTCGTGGTGTACGGACCACGGGCATCGGTCAGGGTGGATTGTAGTGTACGGGCTATAGGCATCCAGTCAATCCCGGGATCATGCATTGCATATAGATCTAAAGACATATTGCGTGACATGATTCTTGTTGCGTGTGACACGTGGATAGAGCATGCATCACGTAGTTGCATATTTTTCTGTGGAGTTCTTTACTTACCGCATTTACTTTATTTTATGCATGTTGTATCATATTCATGTGCTATGTGGTTATATCATTTCGGTATATGTTTTGTATTGGTTTGAGGCAGGCATCTACTGAGTGATTTTCTGTTACTCACCCCTACTTCCCAGGTGAGCCGGATGAGGACTACGAGCACATCTTCGTTGAGGACAGGACGGACATAGCAGAGTGAGCTGGTTGATAGCTGCATCTAGGATACGAGGGGGCTCTGCAGCTGTTTGATTTTGTTTATACTTTGGGGATTTTTCACATATTTCTTTATTACTTTTATTATCAGGATTTTTATTTAGTAATTTAATGACGATTATTGGAGCTTAATTTAAATTATGATTTACGTTTCTGCGAGAAAAATTTCTACGTCATTTCTGACATGTAAGAGATTGATTCGACGCTTTGTATTCTCCTTAGCCAGATACTAGGGTGTACTGTTCCCGATGCTAGGGCTCGGGAGCGGGGCGCTACATGTGGTATCAGAGCCGAGGCTTCAGATCCGCCTCGAAAACACAGGATTAATTAGATCACTTAGACATAAGTTACGATCTTTTGTAAAATTTCGATTTTACCCCTAATAAACAAAGTAGACTTAAGATATGATCTTAGATCTAGGTTATAATCGGGTTATGGGAGGTGTGTGTCGATGGTGGCTTTTCTTGTCTAATTTTCGATTTATCAGCGTTCAACCTTTCAACTTATTATTGAGTAATCCGATTTCTTCTCATGAACTTGAATTACAAAAAATGCCTCCACGACGTGAGCCAGCTGGTAAAAATGGTGACGATCAGCAGGGTCAGGGGACCATCTCCCAGGTACTTGCAGACACGTTGGCCACTCTGACTACATTGGTGGCCTAACAGCAGGTACAGATGGCTCACCTGCAGCAACAGCAGGAGAAGCAGCAGCTCAGCCACTGCCAACACCGCCCCAGGGTCTTCGATTTTTCTACCGTGAGATGCAGAACTCCCAGATACAGATGTTCAGGGGTACCATCCGGCCAGAAGAGGCCGAGACATGGCTCAAGAATATGACAGAGCAGTTGAGGTTGCTGCAGGTTCTGGAAGACCTGAAGGTAGATGCGGTGTTGCCGTTCCTAGAGGGAGGCGCAGAGAAGTGGTGGCAGGGTGTGGTACGCAGACGGACTACACCGCCGACATGGGCCCAGTTTAGGGAGGAGTATCAGAGACACTACGTTCCTGAGAGTGTCATTCAGAGGAGGATGACAGAGTTCCAGCTCTTGACACAGGGGTCCATGACTATGGACAAGTATTCTGAGAGATTCCATGCCCTTGGAAGCTACACGCCTGCCATTATGGATGACGAGAGGGAGAAGATGCTGAAGTTCAAGACCGGCTTGAGCTCCTGCATTCAGACATTGATCATATGCACCTGACCTACCACTTTTGAGGGATTGCTGGAGGTGTGTCATGAGGTCGAGGGTGATCTCGCGAGGGTTGCTGCGATCGATCGGGCCAAGAGACGCGAGAGGAGTTCCATTCGGGGAGATCCGAGAGATGGCTGAAGATTCCATGTTGACACCCGACCGGGCGATCTTTCAGGCCACCACAGCAAGGGTAGGGATCAGCGTCTCGGCCATTGATGATTCAGGGTTCTACGGCGACGGCAGTGCATCCACTCAGGGCGGTTGGACTCCTCCCCCAGTATGTGCACAGTGTGGGCGGTCACACACAGGTCAGTATTGGAGGTCTCAATAGGTTTGCTACACATGTGGTAAACAAGGACATTACGCCTGAGAGTGCCCTACATGGGCACAAGCACCTCCACGACAGAGTCAGATACAGCAGAGAGGAAAAGGAAGAATCAACGGTCGGGTGCATGTCATGACAGACGCTAAGCTACAGGAGGCCGAAGACGTAGTCACAGGTACCTTTAAATTAAGCGATCTATATTTTAAAGCCTTAATTAAATATTTCCATTTTGTTTTGATGATTGTGTTGTATGTATAACCATGAACTTGTTAGGGAAGATATTAATTAACCAAGTCCTAGCCTACGTTCTATTCGATAGTAGTGCCAGCCACTGATTCGTCGCTAGAAGATTCGTCAAGAACCTAGGTATTCTACCAGAACGGCTCGAGATCTCTTATCGTGTTCAAGTCGCTGGCGATCAGGTGCTAGTATCCCATCATCAGTACAAGGACTGCCAGTTGGAGATTAATGAGCTTGAGTTCTCTGCAACCCTGATTCCGATCCAGATGCAGGATTTCGACATTATTCTGGGCATGGATTTCTTGGCGAGGTATCATGCTACCATCGACTATCGCCAGAGACAGGTCAGTATGCAAACACCGGATAAGAAAGAAATTATCTTCCAGGGAGATGCCAAACTGAAGAAGTCATCCAGAAAGATCTAAACGACCGCAGCACAGGCATCTCAAGCACTGAAGGAAGGAGCTGGGGATTTTCTTATGTATGTATTAAATGCCAGTGCCGAGACTCCATCGATTGAGGATATCCCAATGGTACAAGATTGTAAGGATGTCTTTCCTGATGAGCTACCAGGTTTAGCACCGAACAGGGAAGTAGAGTTCGAGATAGATTTTATACTCGAAGCCGAACCGATCTTGAAGGCGCCATACAGGATGACACCAAAAGACTTAAAGGAGCTTAAGGAGCAGTTGCAGGGGTTTACAAGACAAAAAATTTATCAAGCCTAGTGTTACCCCTTGGGGAGCACCAGTATTATTCATGAAGAAGAAGGACGACAGTATGAGGTTATGCATCGACTATCGTGAGCTTAATAAGATCACGATAAAGAATAAATATCCACTACCAAGGATCGACGATCTATTTGATCAGTTGAAGGGTGCTAAGGTGTTCTCGAAGATTGACCTCCGATCAGGTTACCATCAGTTGAGGATTAAGACGGAGGATATAGCAAAGACGGCGTTCCGCACTCTATGGGCACGACGAGTTTCTTGTAATGCCCTTTGGACTGATGAATGCACCAGCGGCCTTCATGGATTTGATGAACACAGTATTCAGAGAACAGTTGGATCGTTTCGTAGTAGTGTTCATCGACGACATCTTGGTGTATTCGCCTGATGAGGTGACCCATACTGAACACTTGCGGGAAATATTGGAGACTCTCAGGAAGAAGAAGTTGTATGCAAAGTTTAGCAAGTATGAGTTCTGGTTGAAGAGTGTGACTTTCTTGGGCCATGTGATTCTGAGGAGGGCTCTATGTTGACCCAAAGAAGATAGAGGCGATCACAGAATGGCCCCGACCTACTAATGTCACTAAGGTACGCATCTTTCTTGGCCTTGCTGGTTAATATCGCAAGTTTGTAGAGTGATTTTCGAGGATTGCCGCACCACTGAGTCGATTGACTCAGACAGAGACTAAGTTTGTATAGATCTCCGAGTGTGAGAGAAGCTTTGCAAAGTTGAAGCGGAGGTTGATGACTGCACCAGTGTTGGTACAACCCTCCGGCACTGAAGGGTTTGTCATCTACAGCGACACCTCAATGAATGGGCTAGGTATATGAATTTTCAATTTACCATTGTATACATAAAGACTCCAGCTTAACATTTTCGTTGCGCGGTACGTGTTAATGCAGGGAGATAGGGTTATTGCATATGCATCGAGACAGTTGAAGCAATATGAGCAAAATTACCTGACCCATGATCTGGAATTAGCAGCGGCGGTGTTTGCGTTAAAGATTTGGTGCCATTACTTATACGGTGTGAAGTGCGAAGTCTTTACTGATCATAAGAGCTTGAAGTATCTATTCACACAGAAAGAGTTGAATATGTGTCAGAGGAGGTGGCTTGAGCTACTGAAAGACTATGATTTGACTATCAGTTATCATCCGGAAAAGGCAAACCGAGTTGCAGATGCCTTGAGTAGAAAGTCTAATTACGCCAAACAGACACCATTGGAGAAAGAGATGGCAGAGTTTGATCTCGACATTGTTGATTCCACTGCTAATGTTCTGGCGGCCTTAGTTATTACATCTTTGATTGAGCGAATTAAGGAGGCGCAGAAGGAGGATGTGACACTTAGAGATATCCGAGAGAGGATGTTGACTAGTCTGATTGAGGGCTTCCAGATACATGATGATAGCAGTATTTGGTACCAAGGAAGGTTGTGCATGCCTGATGATAAGGATATAAGGAAGGAATTGTTGAAGGAGGCACACAATTCGAAGTTGTCGATTCATCCAGGTTCTACGAAGATGTATAAAAACTTAAAGAAACATTATTGGTGGAGTGGTATGAAGATACACATCGCCGAGTTCATTGAGAGATGCCTTGTTTGTCAGCAGGTTAAGGCAGAGCATCAGAGGCCAGGAGGTTTGATGTTGCCTTTGGAGATACCCGAGTGGAAGTGGGAGCATGTGATGATGGAATTTGTGGAAGGGCTCCCTAAAACAAGAAACGACAACGGCATGATCTGGGTGATTGTTGATCGATTGACGAAGTCTGCCCACTTTCTACCTGTGCCGAGTGATGTGACCTTAGAGAGATTAGTGATGTTGTACATCGATGATATTGTCAATCTTCATGGGGTCCCAGTCAGCATCGTCTCAGGCCGTGATCTGAGATTCACCTCCAGATGCTGGTCGGCTTGTAGAGAAGGTTGGGAACGGAGCTACGTTGGAGCACTATGTTTCATCCTCAAACCGACGGACAATCAGAGAGGACCATTCAGATCTTGGAAGACATTTTAAGGGCGTGCGCTCTAGACTTCAAGGGGAACTGGGATAGTATGATCAAGTTAATTGAGTTCTCTTACAACAACAGCCATCACAGTGCCATTGGCATGGCACCCTTTGAGGCGCTCTATGGATGTAAGTGCAGATCCCCTGATCATTGGGATGAGGTTGGTGAGCGTGTTATTACCGCATGTGAGTTGGTTGAGCAGACTAGAGAGAAAGTGAAGTTGATACGCGATAGAATCAAGGTTGCTCAAGACAGAAGCAAGAGCTTGGCTGACTCGAGACGACGTCCTCTAGAGTTTGTTGTGGGCGAGAAGATTTACTTGAGGGTGTCTCCTATGAAGGAGGTCTCATGATTCGGTTTGAAGGGCAAGCGAGGCCTCGCTATATTGGTCCTTATGAGATACTCGAGAGGGTCGGTACTTTGGCCTACCGATTAGCGTTACCCCCTGCCTTGGCTCAGGTACATAGCGTCTTTCATGTCTCATAGTTCAGGATATGTGTTTCGGATCCGAGCCACGTTCTAGACGCGCCACCTTTGAGGATTCGGCCAGACACGACATATGAGGAGACCTCTATCAGGATCATGGATCGCAAGGTCATCTCTTATGTTAAAGTTCAGTGGACAAATCACACCGAGCGTGAGACGACCTGGGAGCTCGAGGAGCAGATGCGAGAGAAATATCCACAGCTCTTCGAATAAGGTACGTCAAGTTTCGAGGACGAAACTTTTTATAAGGGGGTAGGATGTTACAGCCGTGAAAAAAATAATAATATATGATAATAATGATAATAATAATAATAATAATAATAATAATAATAATAATAATAATAATAATAATAATAATAATAATAATAATAATAATAATAATAATAATAATAATAATAATAGAGGATAAGGATAAAAGAAAAAGGAAGGAAAATTACCTAACTTAAATTATTCTAGATAACTACACTATCTTATTTCCATAAATTATTCCATCAAATTGCTAAAATTTCTCCCCTAACAAAAATAAAATCCCCCAAACCCCATACCCTAGTAAGCGGCGCATTCTTTAGAGAAAAAGAAAAAGAACGGTAGTGAGGAAAGGGAGGAAAAGAGAGGAAAAAGAAAGAAAAAAGGGAGAAGAAGAAGAAGGCTAGCACAGTCTCCAATCCGACATCTAATCCGTCTAGATCATTCGTTTTAGCGTCAATCAAGGTAGCTGCCTCTTCCTCCTCAAACGGGTATATTTCATGCATGCTTTGATGATATATTAAGGTGATTAAGTGTTTTTGATGGTTGAAGATCTTAATTTATATTGCTTTATGTTGACTAGCATGAGATGGCTGATTTGTTATTTGCTATGTGCGTATATGTGGCTGAATATTGGTGGTAAGATTGGATTGGATTATTGAATCAAAATATAACCTTGAAGGTGATTGAAAAGTGGAGAACTTTCATAATAGGAGCCTAATAAAGTTGTGTTTTGGCCTTAGAATAGGTTCCTATAGACTGGAAATAGGAGAAAATGGGGGTTGGGGTGAAAAACAGATTACAGCGGTGGGGCGTGTGTCTCACGCGCCGCTAAGGTGGCTGTGCATGGGCTCCCACGCGCTGCTGCTTGGAAAATCTACTATTTAAATAAAAAAAATTAAGGGGGAAACGGGCTGGCCGCCAGTGCGCAGGGCCCCCGCCTGTTAATGGCTGTAGGGCCAGGCCCAAATGTTAATTGCGTTAAAAAAGGGTAATCAGTGAAATTCTCAGGTCGAACAACGGGGCCGGGCCAGAAAGGCAGTCCGACCCAATAACGTTAATTAAAAAAAAGGAGGCAACGGCAGACCGGGCCAAAACTGTGGCGTGCCGGGCCAGAAGAAAAAGGGCCGACCCGCCCGTAACAATAATAAATAGAAAAATAATTGTTAATTAATTAAATAATTTCTGAAAATTAGAAAAGAGTGAATAAATGATTTTAATTCCATAAAAATATAATTAAATATCAGAAAATTCTAAATAAATTTCAGAAAATATAAAGGGTTAAAAATTAAATTATTTTCACTTAATTTTTGAATTTTGATAAATGTAAGTAATTAAAAATAATTAGTAATAAATAGAATTAAATAAGAGAAAAATTAGAAAAATTAGTAGAAAATTCTAAGAAATTAATACAACTAAGGAAAAATAAGGGTGATGATAAATAACAACTTTTCAATACTCGAAAAATTTACGAAACAAAATATTGAGTGTCGAAGATGGTGAGGATGGGCGTACGTGTTAGGAAATCAACCGAGATCACTGCAAAACGCGCAGCGGAAAACAAAAACTTGATCTCCGATTTCCTACCAAGGATCCATGTTGTTCGTTTAATTCGATGAAAGAAACTCGAAAATTACCTTTGTAGATCCGAATTACGCAGATGAAGCAGGTGCGAAAATACGATCACCTTCTGTCGGTATCCACATGAACGCTTCCGTCTGGAGTTCTAGCTCTTCAAACGGCACGGCTGAAGAACTCGGTTTCTTTGATGATTCTGTATATTTTTCGTGTGTAGTGTATACGAGATACACAAATATATATACACATACGTAGACATCAAAATCCGAGTCCTAATCGGATTAGTTGATGCCAATCAAAATCCATATCAGATACGGATTCTATCAGGATATTCAAAATCCATATCAGATATGGATTCTCTCGTTATTATCCGACAATGCATATATATATATAATCACCAAAAAAACGAAAATAATAATAATAATAAATAATATCCAATATTAATATTATTAATATTAAAAACGATAATAATAATAATTAATATCCAATATTAATATTATTAATATTATTAATCTCAGCCTTACGCATTCTTGTGTGTGACCCGATAGGCCCATATTAATTGGCAGTTGATTAAATCTCTATTAAACCAACAAGTCGTAATTGGCCTCTAGCAAGACATTACAACTACCCAATTAATACGAGTAAAGTCTAACTAGCCTAATAATAGTACATGCATTAATCCCTTTGTCACACGATATCTAGTTTGAACATAAGTCATGGTCAGCGTCATACTTATATAGTTCAAACATATGATTACTCGATCTCTAAGTAGACTGATAAAACAAATGATATTGATCACACTATCAATTCATTTGAGCACGGCCATGCATTTCACAGTCTCACTAATCGAGGGGGCCAAAGATATCTCTCTCAAAAGAGAGGGACAAATTCTATCTTGATTGTTCAATATCCTCTATATAATTTCTATCACATTCAATCATGACCTTTATTATTATCTAGTTACGGAAACGTTTGATCATGTCAAAATATAATAGTACTTATGTTGGAAACTATGACAATCTCAAGTCAAAGGATTAAACATGACTATCATGAGATTTACTTATGACGCTAATCCATGTAGCAATCTCATGATGGGTCTATCCAATACTCTGTTCTCTAACAAGTATCTATGAGATTGATTCGTATCACCATACACATAATCATCTCATGATTATCAAATCAATACTCATACTGATTATAAATTATTTTATCTCCATAACAATAATGAATCAGGGACATATATCAAAATTGTGTAACATAATAACCAACAATAATGATAATAAAACCTCTTTTATTAATAATAAATGCATAACATAAATATCCAAATCATGGCCTAGGGCACATACACTAATAGTACGGGCCCTAGGCGACTTTGTTGTTGCATTCGTGGCACGTGCATTTGCATTTGGAGTGGGTTGAGATGTACGGGTCTCAGACACTCGAGTAGGATGGATCATGGTGTACGGGCCATGAGCACTCGGTCATGGTGGATCATGGTGTATGGGCCACGAACATCGGTCAGGATGAATTGTAGTGTACGGGCTACATGCATTCAGTCAATCTCGGGATCATGCATTGCATATGTTACAGCCGTGATTTTTTAAATAATAATAATAATAATAATAATAATAATAATAATAATAATAATAATAATAATAATAGAGGATAAAGATAAAATAAAATGAAGGAAAATTATATAATCTAAATCATTCAAGATAACTAACTTATCCTATTTCCATAAATTATTCTATCAGATTCCTAAAATCTCTCCCCTAACCAAAATAAAATTCCCCTGACCCCTTTACCCTAAAAAGAACGACATTTTTTTAAAAGAAAGGAAAAGAGAACGGCTGTGAGGGAGATGGAGGAAAAGAGAGGAAAAAGAAAGAGGAAAAAAAGAGGAGGAGAAGAAGAGGGCTAGCGAGACCCGGAACCCAAGATCCAATCCGTCAAATCTATTTGGTTCCAGAGTCAAAAGAGGTGGGTGCCTCTTCCTCCCTCAAACGGGTATAATCCATGCATGCTTTGATGGTATATTTATGTGATTCGTTGTTTTTATTTGTTTAAGATATTAATTTTGCATATGTTTTATATGGCAAAGCATGAGATGATTTGTTTATGGCTGATACGTGCATGTATGTGTATGGATTTGGTGGTAGGATTGGATTAGGTTAAAAATACCCTCAAATTAATCCAAAAGATTAGAAATTTTCATACTTGGAGCTGTTAAAATTGCGTTTTGGCCTTAGGATAGGTTCATCTAGCCAGGAATAGGTTAGGATTGGGTTGGAAGTCGACAAAATAGGTCTGATGTGTGCGTTTCAGCGGGTGACGCGTGGGGCCCACGCTTGGCCCCTGACGGCGTGTCCGGACACGTATGACGTGTCCATTTTCAAAAGATGAGTCACGTTATAACGAGTCCAACGCAACTGGTTTGAGGTCAATCGGAGTTAAACCGAAGATTTTATTAAAGTTAGAAGAAAATAGAATTTAATAATAAAAAGAAAAAAAGGAAAAAAACTATTGGACCGGCCAGGCTGCCGGACCGGACCGGATGGCCAGCGGACCGGACTAGGACAGCAGGCCGACCCAAATCGAAAAATAAAAAAATCTGAAAATTAGTTTCTGAAATGAATAAATAATAAATAATTAATAAAAATTAGTTTAAAATTCAAGAAAAATATATTTAATTATCAGAAAATTCTAAATAAATTACAAAAATATAAAAGGTTAAAATTAAATTATTTTCACCTAATTTATAAATTTTGGTAAATGCAAGTAATTAAAAATAATTAGTAATAAATAGAATTTAATAAGGGAAAAATAGAGAAAATTTGTAGAAAATTCTAGAAAATTAATACAAGCTACAGAAAAATAAGGATGATGCTAAATAACAACTTTTCAATATTTGAAAATTTTACGAAACCAAATATTGAGTGCTGGAGATGGTGAGGATGGGCGTACGGGCCCCATGCGATTTTGTTGTTGCATTCATGGCACGTGTATTTGCATTTGGAGTGGGCTGAGATGTACGTGTCTCAGACACTCGAGTGGAGTGGATCATGGTGTACGGGCCATAGGTACTCGGCCTTGGTGGATCATGGTGTACGGGTCATGGGCATCGGTTATGGTGGATCATGGTGTACGGGCCACGGGCATCTGTCAGGGTGGATCGTGGTATATGGCCACGGGCATCCATCAGGGTGGATTGTAGTGTATGGGCTACAGGCATCCAGTCAATCCAGGGATCATGCATTGCATATAGGTCTAAGGGCATATTGCGTGATATGATTTTTGTTGCGTGTGACACGTGGATGGAGCATACATCACGTAGTTGCGCATTTTTATATGGAGTGCTTTACTTACCGCATTTACTTTATCTTATACATGTTATATCATATTTATGTGCTATGCGGTTATATCATTTCTGTATGCACGTTTTGTATTGGTTTGAGGCGGGCATCTACTAGGTGATTTTCTGTCACTCACCCCTACTTCCCAGGTGAGCCAGATGAGGACTACGAGCACATCTTTGTTGAGGACGAGACGGGCATAGCTGAGTGGGCTGGGTGAGAGCTGCATCTAGGATATGAAGGGACACTGCAGCTGATTGTTTCTTATTTACCGTCCGAGGATTTTTACAGACTTCTTAGTGCTTTTGTTATCGGAATTTTTATGCAGTAATGTAATGACGATCATTTGAGTTTAATTTAAGTTATGATTTACGTTTCTGCGAGAAAAATTTCTACGTCATTTCTGACAGGTAAGAGATTGATTTGACGCATTATGTTCTCCTTAGCGAGATACGACAGGTGCACTGTTCCCGAGGCTAGGGCTCGGGAGGTGGGCGCTGTAGGTGGTATCAGAGTCGAGGCTTTAGATCCGCCTCAGAAACGCAGGATTAATTAGATCACTTAGACATAAGTTACGATCTTTTGTAAAAATTACGATTCTACCTTTAATAAACAAAGTAGACAAGATATGGTCTTAGACCTAAGTTATGATGGGGTTATGGGAGGTGTGTGCCATTGGTGAGCTTTCTCTACTTAATTACCGTTATACCTCCGAACCTTCGAATGAGCCCCATAAATACTCAAATCCCTCGATTACTCCTGTTCAATCAGAATTCTTGTCAAAGTTCGCGTGAAATCCAAGCCGCGGGTAGTGAACAATCTGGCAAAGGAGGCAGCAGTGGATATGGTGATGACCACCCGGATCAAAGGGGCATCCTCCAAGCACTGGCTGACACTATGGCCACCCTGGCCACCATTTTGGCACAACAACAACAGTAGACTGCTAAGCAGCAGCAGTTGAACCAGCGGCTTCCACCACCGCGGCCACCGGACCTGAGGTTTTACTACGGGAAAATGCAGGATGTCCCTAACTCGATGTTTAAAAGGACCCTTCACCGCAGGAGGCGGAGATATGCGACATGGCCGCTAATACTCACAGGACCTCCTGTGACGAAAGCATAGCTGCAGAAGAGAACAGGGCCGCCGCCGCCGCCATGTGCTCATTATGGATGCCATACTCGGGATAGTGTAGGGGGATTATGCAGGTATGAGTGCAACAATCGGAACATTTTATGAGAGAGAGCACTGAGCAGAGACCGGCGCCACCATCACAACAGAATCAGGAGCAACATAAAGAGAAGCAAGGATCGGTGCCCAGATCCACGTGATGACTGATGCGAACATCAGGGAGGCTGGCGACATCATACCAGAGTCAACCGCCGGCGATCGAGTATCAATGACTCATCATCAGTACAAGAGATGTCAGTCAGAGATAAATGATCAGAGTTGCACAGCGGAATCGTGACTTTCTTAAGTCGCGTAAGTTCAAAAGAGGGGACCTCAGTGGATTCGAAGAAGATTAAGACTATCGCTGGATAGCCCTTACCGACCAAGGTGACTGAAGTAAGGAGTTTTCTTAGTTTGCCCAGCTGCTACAGGAACTTTGTTGAAGGATCCTCGTCGATACTGGTGCCCTGAGCAGATGGAAGCAGAAGAAGGCGAAGTTCGAGTGGACCATTCATCTCAGCAAAAAAAACACTTAAACACAAGACCATAATACAAAATTCTGCTAATTAACTATATATACACACACTGATCAATATAACGTACCTTAACGACATATTTCCACATATCAAACACGTCATAGAACATTAACCATATAAAATCCAACACAACTACGCAAAGACACATAACACCGTACAAAAAAAGAGATATCACATAACATAATGAACTATGAATATACAACAACATAATTCAACAAATTATATATAAATACAACAGAAAAATCGGGTGCACAAACACAATATAATGCACAACATACTCATGCACGATACAAACAAATACATAACCTACCATAATATATAAACAAAATAACTTAAGTCGTTAGTAGTAAAATCGCAGTCACATCTGCAAAACCAATAGCTTGCCCCACCATTACATACCACCATTCCATGCCTAATAAAATTTACTAATTCAAGTACAACATGAACAATAAACACCACAAAAGTGCAAAAAAAATTTTTTTGTTGAAAAAAAATTAAATTAAATTAATTAAATTAACCACCATACATATATAAAAAAAGGAAAATTTACCAGCTAGTTGTAACATACTAACATAAAAAAATGCACAAGACATCTAACTACTAAAATGTGTGCACCCTTACAGCAATGAACCAAATCAACTTATTAAACTATATAATGTTATCAACACACAAAACACAAACAGTATAAGTGCGAAAGACAAATAATACATGTTTATATACACATATACCTATACATACAAGCAACAACATGAAAATACGAAGTAATAGATAAAAGCTCACAATATATATATAGAATACGATAACAACGTAGGAGTAGCGAATATACAAAAGATATACGATAAGGCAGGGGTATATGTGCTAAATGACCACTACACAAGAAAAAGAGAAAACAGTCAGTCTCTTACAACAATAAAGAGACACATAGACAAACACAATTTGTTACAACATTAATAACGTAAATAAGTCTATTTAAGAAAATATACAAATAGATATACGAAACAAAAGTAACTAAACGACGTTAAGTAAATATGCACAAGTATACATACAACTATTTCAATGACACCGCAACATAACTAACACAACAAAACAGTAATAAATATCATAATATACAACGACAACAAACAGCATAATACAATAACACAAATACTTTTCATACAAGTCATGGGTTACAAAATAGGCATACATCTACCGATTTTAAAACAAACCATTAACATACACAATTGAAGAGCATGCTAATTACGAGTTAGGAACGACATAGTATTGCATGACAGCGTAGTAATAGATTAAAATGTAAATAACTTAATAAAAGAGAAAAAAATTAATTATCAACATGAACACCCAAATAAATTATAGTAAAATCTATGCATTTATGCATTTCTTTCGGAATTATATATACAACGATATTTATACAACAATAAGATAAGCTATACAAAAAAGATAGAGTACATGTAACAAAAAAAATATATATATATATATAATTATCATTAACGACTACTATAAGTTCAAAAAGAGAGATCACGGTAAACAAAGACTCAATTGACGCATAGCGTGTGTACCGCTTAAAACTCAACTAACAAACAATATAAACATAATACACGTGACAAACTGCAGATAACGATTATGAATTCATGAGCTACATATTGTACGTAAGTCATACATGCGTTTAACATAAGAATACACAACATATTATATGTCTATACCAAACATGTTTAACGACTTAACAATTAAAATAACAAAACATATTAAACTCGTGTATGCTGATATATGTAATGGACGGAACTACATTCGAGCACTGCAATTCATCCCCAATCCGATAGGCAGTCGGAGAGGACGATTCAGACTATTGAGGATATGTTGAGGGCTTGTGCACTGGACGTCAGGGGGAACTGGGATGGTATGATCAAGCAATTGAGTTCTCCTACAACAATAGCCACTATAGTGCCATTGGCATGGCACCCTTTGAGGCGCTCAATGGACATAAGTGCAGGTCCCCCTGTTAAATGGAACGAGGTTGGCGAACGTACTATGTCGGTCCTGAGTTGGTCGAACAGACTAGAGAAAAAGTGAAGTTGATGCGTGATAGGCTCAAGGTTACGCAAGACGGAACCAAGAGTTAGGCAGATTCGAAGCGACGCCCTCTAGAGTTCGCTGTGGGCGAGAATGTTTACTTGAGGGTGTCGCCTATGAAGGGGGTTTCATGACTTGGTTAGAAGGGTAAGCTGAGGCCTCGCTACATTGGTTCGTATGAAGCACTCGAGAGGGTCGGTACCTTGGCCTACCGATTAGCGTTACCCCTTGTCTTGGCTCAGGTGCTCAGCGTATTTCACGTTTCTCAATGGAGGAGGTATGTTCCGGATCCGAGCCATGTTCTAGATGCGCCAATATTGAGGATTCGACCGGATATGACTTATGAGGAGACTCCTATCAGGATATTGGCCCGTAAGGACCAGGTAATGAGACACCGAGTTATCCCTTACGTTAAAGTTCAGTGGACCAATTATATGGAGCGCGAGGCGACTTGGGAGCTCGAAGAGCATATGCGAGGGAGATATCCACAGCTCTTCGAATAAGGTACGTCAAGTTTCGAGGACTAATCTTTTTGTAAAGTGGGTAGGATGTTACAGCCGTGATTTTTTAAATAATAATAATAATAATAATAATAATAATAATAATAATAATAATAATAATAGAGGATAAAGATAAAATGAAATGAAGGAAAGTTACCTAATCTAAATCATTCAAGATAACTAACTTATCCTATTTCCATAAATTATTCTATCAAATTCCTAAAATCTCTCCCCTAACCAAAATAAAATCCCCCAAACCCCTTTACCCTAAAAAGAACGACATTTTTGTAGAAGAAAGGAAAAGAGAACGGCTGTGAGGGAGAGGGAGGAAAAGAGAGGAAAAAGAAAGAGGAAAAAAAGAGGAGGAGAAGAAGAAGGCTAGCGAGACCCCGAAGCCAAGATCCAATCCGTCAAATCTATTCGGTTCCAGAGTCAAACAAGGTAGGTGCCTCTCTCCCCCCTCAAACGGGTATAATCCATGCATGGTGATGGTATATTTATGTGATTCGTTGTTTTTATTTGTTTAAGATATTAATTTTGCATATGTTTTATATGGCAAAGCATGAGATGATTTGTTTATGGCTGGTACATGCGTATATGTGTATGGATTTGGTGGTAGGATTGGATTAGAATAAAAATACCCTCAAATTAATCCAAAAGATTAGAAATTTTCATACTTGGAGTTGTTAAAATTGCTTGTTGGACTTAGGATAGGTTCATCTAGCCCGGAATAGGTTGGGATTGGGTTGGAAGTCGACAAAATAGGTCTGATTTACGTGTTTCTGGGGGTGGCGCGTAGGGCCCACGCGCGGCCCCAGACTGCGCGTCCGGACACGTATGACGTGTCCACTTCAAAAAGATACATCTTGTTATAACGAGTCCAACGCAACTGGTTTGAGGTCAATCGGAGTTAAAACGAAGATTTTATTGAGGTTGGAAGAAAATAGAATTTAATAAAAAAAAGAAAAAAACAAAAAAGGCTATTGGACCGGCCAGGCTGCCAGACCGGACCAGATGGCCAGCAGACCGGATCAGGGCAGCAGGCCGGCCCAAATCGAAAAATAAAATAAAATTCCGAAAATTAATTTGTGAAATGAATAAATAATAAATAATTAATTAAGATTAGTTTAAAATTCAAGAAAAATATATTTAATTATCAGAAAATTCTAAGTAAATTCTAGAAAATATAAAAGGTTAAAACTAAATTATTTTCACCTAATTTATGAATTTTGGTAAATGCAAATAATTAAAAATAATTAGTAATAAATAGAATTTAATAAGGAAAAAATAGAGAAAATTAGTAGAAAAATCTAGAAAATTAATACAAGCTAAGGAAAAATAAGGATGATGCTAAATAACAACTTTCCAATATTCAAAAAATTTACGAAACCAAATATTAGGTGCCAGAGATGGTGAGGATGGACGTACGGGCCCCGTGTGACTTTGTTGTTGTATTCATGGCACCTGTATTTGCATTTGGAGTGGGTTGAGATGTACGGGTCTCAGACACTCGAGTGGAGTGGATCAGTGTACGGGTCATAGGTACTCGGTCTTGGTGGATCATGGTGTACGGGCCATGTGCATTGGTTATGGTGGATGGTGGTGTACGGGCCACGGGCATCGGTCAGGGTGGATCGTGGTGTACGGGCCACGGGCATCCATCAGGGTGGATTGTGGTGTACGGGCTACAGGCATCCAGTCAATCCTGGGATAATGCATTGCATATAGGTCTAAGGGCATATTGCGTGACATGATTTTTGTGTGTGTGACACGTGGATGGTGCATATAGGTCTAAGGGCATATTACGAGCACATCTTTGTTGAGGACGAGACGGACATAGCTGAGTGTGCTGGTTGAGAGCTGCATCTAGGATATGAGGGGACACTGCAGCTGATTGTTTCTTATTTACCGTCTGAGGATTTTCACAGACTTCTTAGTGCTTTTGTTATCAGAATTTTTATGCAGTAATGTAATGACAATCATTTGAGTTTAATTTAATTTATGATTTACGTTTCCGCGAGATAAATTTCTACGTCATTTCTGACAGGTAAGAGATTGATTTGACGCCTTGTATTCTCCTTAGCGAGATACGGCGGGTGCACTGTTCCTGAGGCTAGGGCTTGGGAGTGGGGCGCTACAGCATATAGGTCTAGAGACATATTGCATGACATGATTTTTGTTGCGTGTGACACGTGGATGGAGCATGCATCACGTAGTTGCGCATTTCTATGTGGAGTGCTTCACTTACGACATTTACTTTATTTTATGCATGTTGTATCATATTTATGTGCTATGTGGTTATATCATTTCGGTATGCACGTTTTGTATTGGTTTGAGGCGGGCATCTACTGGGTGATTTTCTGTCACTCACCCCTACTTTCCAGGTGAGCCGGATGAGGACTACGAGCACATCCTCGTTGAGGACGAGACGGACATAGCGGAGTGAGCTGGTTGATAGCTGCATCTAGGATACAAGGGGGCTCTGCAGCTGTTTGTTCTTATTTATACTTTGCGGATTTTTCACATATTTCTTTATTACTTTTATTATCAGGTTTTTATTCAGTAATGTAATGATGATTATTGGAGCTTAATTTAAGTTATAATTTACGTTTTCGCGAGAAAAATTTCTACGTCATTTCTGGCATATAAAAGATTGATTCGACGCTTTGTATTCTCCTTATCGAGATACAGCGGGTGCACTGTTCTCGATACTAGGGCTCGGGAGCAGAGCGCTACACTAAAGATGAGGCAAAATATGAGGTCTTCAATCACGCATAGCCACGTGTACAAAAGTTTTTTTTTTATAAAAAAAAGTGCAGCACTCCATTCTTTAAGAAAATGCTTACATACACGTGGCGACGCTTGATTGGATGCCTCATATTTTTTTTTATTGTTAGCCTTCTCAAATCTCAACAGCATTGGTGCTTGTTGGGAATACGCCAACATGACTGGATCATGTCACATGCAACATTAAATTACCGGTTGGAACATTATTATGTTCGCAAAATCTCAATATAATCAAAGCACAATTCCATATAAAATTTTATTCGAAGTTTATCTCTTCTATATTTTTCTGCATGCGAAAGACAATATTTACAGAAACTGTGACACTGATTAAATATTTTCTTTAATCAATAAACTAAGCCCATTGCATCTAATATATTCAGTAAGATGATTTTAAGAAAATACTCCAAACTTGATCTAAATTATACACTAATTTTAACACCAGCTAGCATTAGGATGCAATACTTGTGCGTAGGTCGTGATGAGCCCAGAGCTCAGCTGCTAGATACGACAACTGCCACTTCCGCCAGACAGTAAACAGTCGACTGATGGAAAGACTATGTGCACCTCGGCCGTCTGCACCTCGGCCATGTGCACATCGGCTATATGCACTCCTGTTCCGTAAGATGCTCACTCCTGGTCCATAATATGCACATGCAACTTATAATTATCCCAAGGAATCAAGTTCGGCCTCGGCCGTCCCTGGAGTTTACCCTAGATAACTTTGCCAACTTAGACTCTTTGCCAGGTGTCCAAATGTAGCTCAACCCAACACAGCACAATGCACATGGCAAGCATGCAGGAACAAGAGTCACCGTTGTTGCCTCACTACGTGTCACCTCCTCTGCACCTTTGCACATGCATTGGCCAGAACAGACACATAAAAGGCAGAAAATAAGAGAGAGAAGAGCAAGTCAAAATCACACAACACACTGTTGATCATCTTCCTCACTGTAAAAGGGAAAATTACCAGGTTTACCAAAGGCCCACATAAATTTATTCTTCCAGCATATAAGCTTCCCTCATAAATGGCCCAAAATGACTTGAGCGTCAGAGGGTTTTACCCGGGGCCTTAGTCCTTAGGTCCTCTAACGTTTTTATCTATGCAGGTCAGCAGACGGGATTATACCCAGTAAAGTAACGGGAAGTTAACGGCGTAACCCATCCGGATCATCTTTGCTACTTGGTGAAAATTTGACTTCATCAAACTGGCGTTAGAAGGAGGGTCTGAACCTTCGTTCCGTAAAAATTGTTGATGTTCTGTTAAAATTCGCAAGTTAGATTCCACCCCTTAATATAGGGAGAGGACCATGTGAAGGATTGGGGGAGTCCCCCAACCCTCGTCGTCGTAAAGATGCCCATTCTGATCCGCCGGCACAGGTTTCCAGGGGACCAGAACAATATGTCAGGCATACTCTAGGAGTAACGGTGGAGGAGCGCGAGAAAACCATGAAGTATGTGGCGGAGAATTTAGAGGTGTTTGAGGCCGTAGTGGAGCGGCTTAAAGGAAAGCGTCCAGAGGTCGAGGATATATAGGAAGACCTTCTCCCTTTTCATCTAAGGGAGAAGGCCCATCAACAGTCCTCTCCGGCTCCTCAAGGGTTCATGGTAGATGCTAGACGGGACAGTGTTAGAGCCCCAACAGTAGAATCGGTGCCTTTGCCCAAACATAATCTAGGTGTGAGGCCCCGGTCCTTCAAGAGTGTACCGCAAGAGGTTGAAGATCGCCACAGGCCGAAAAGCCACCATGGAGAGCCTCGGCAGGAGTACGTAAGGATAATTCAGGAGAGTCCCTTCTCATGGGACATCGTAGAATACTTGGCACGGATAATTTTAAGGTGCCTAAGATGGACACCTATGATGGGACGTCAGATCCCACTGACCATCTTTTCCAGTTTCAGACAGCTATAAGTTTGAAGAATGTCCCAGACTTGCTGCGTTGCAAGACCTTCCCTATGTATTTGCATGGAAAAGCTAGAAGATGGTTCCAAGAACTCCCACCGCAGTCAGTGGAGTCTTTTAGACAATTGGCACAAAAGTTTATATCTCAGTTTGTATCTAGTGCTCTCTTTGTTAAGAATTCTTCGCACTTGATGACCTTGAGACAGGGTCCCGAGGAGTCAGTGTTGAAATATATGCAACGTTTTTCGGATGAGCCACTGCAGGTCAGTGATAGAAATGAAGGAGTTAAAGCGGCGGCTTTCATCAACGGCCTCAGGGCTGGTCGCCTCTTCTCTCAACTGGCTGAAGGGGGACCCATATCACTAAGGGAATGTCTTGAAAAGGCGCACCAGTTTGCCCGAGGAGAAGAGGCAAACAAGTTAAAGAAAGAAGCCGAGCAGGGGCCTCGGCGGGAAGGTCGGTCCAGTTCGAAAGGAGATCGACGTGAGGGAAGAGATCGTGATCGGCGCAGTGCGTTCGATCGCATGGGCGGCCGAGGTAAGGGTGGCAGAGAGGGTCTGCCCCTTTTGGCCTCAAAAGATAGAATTCTGTCTGTCATGGAAAAAGACGACTTAAGGACTGACCCAAAAACCCTTGGCTATTGCCTGTATCATCGTGACATTGGCCATGATACTGAAGATTGCCGGCATCTAGCTCAAGCGATTCGAAAATTGATAGAACAGAGTCATTTGAAGCAATTTTACGACCTCGCTCGCGCCTCCACAATCATTTAGACTTTTGCAAGAGCCTCCAGAAGGATAAATGCCAGCCTGAGACACCACCTCAGCGCACCAGGTCGGATGATGATGAGGAGCTAGGCTGACATGGAGCTACAGGGCAGCCCCAAGTCAATTCCATCATCTACACCATTGCGGGAGGACCACCTCACCTGAGCTAAGGAGAGCTCAGCTCGGCGGGAACCTCGTCTGGTCCACCCACTAGGAGGGCCAGGTTAACCACGGAATTGACCTATGGACCGGGAGATTTCATCCCGCCAAACTCCAAAAACACTGGTCAAGTAATAGACCTATTCATACACTTAGCTCCAGATAAAATAGTGGAGAAACGACGGGTGTATGTAGATACCAGAAGCGCTGTGAATCTGACGTATTATGGTGTATATCAACAATTGAGTCTATTGGATTCCTTAATGAGGCCAGTAACTTCATCACTATATGGCTTTACTGGCACTGCGGTTCGGCCAGCAGAGCTGGTCACCCTCAGCGTCAGCTTTGGAAGACCCCCGACGTATCGTTGTCTGTGGATAGATTTTGTGGTGATCAAGAAAAGGTCGACATATAATATTTTGCTGGGCCGACAGCCTTGGTGGCCTTAGAAGTTGTGGTATCACCCTTACATGTTAGTATGAAGTTCCTCACCCCGGCTGGGGTGGTGATGATTCAAGGTGATATACCAATGGCGCAGAGCTGTTACACCGTTGCCACCCAAGGTAGTGGTGTCACTCAATAGGGCAGCCTAGATGATTTAATTCCACCAGATGAAGAGCAAATGCACTCAGATGACGTAGTCAAGGAGTTCATCCTTAATCCTCTCCGCCCCGACAACACTAGTGGGACGTGGATGCCAGCCGAGCTGTTAGCCCGGCTTCAAGCTCTGCTAAGAGAGTTCGCTGTGATCTTCGCGTGGACAGCGGAAGATATGTCAGGGATTCCATCTAGCCTGGCTAAGCACAAACTTAATGTTGACTCCCATGTGAAACCTATCAAACAGAAGAAGCGAAACTTTGCTCCTGAAAGAAATAAAGTGATTGCGGAGGAGGTCAAAAAGCTCCTTGCGGCGAAATTTATCATGGAGGTCTTATACCCAATATGGTTGGCCAACCCTGTGGTGGTCCCTAAACCAGATCAGACGTGGCGGATGTGTGTTGACTACACCGACCTCAATAAAGCGTGTCCAAAAAATTGTTATCCCTTGCCTAAAATTGATAGGTTGGTGGACTCTACTCTGGGGTATGAGATTTTTAATTTTCTTGATGCCTTTAAGGGTTACCATCAAATTATAATGGCTAAATAAGATCGAGAAAAGACATCGTTCATCACAGGGTCTGGCACTTATTGTTATGTCAGCATGCCATTCGGTCTGAAAAATGCTGGGGCAACTTACCAACGTTTGGTTAACTCATTGTTCAGTGAACAAATTGGCCGAATTATGGAGGTGTATATAGATGATATGCTCATCAAGAGAAGGGCTCTTGATCAGTATATCCAAAATTTGCGAGAGGTTTTTGTTATATTAAGAAACTCACGCATGAGATTGAACCAAAAAAAGTGTACCTTTGGAGTGCATACTGGAAAATTTCTAGGATACATGGTTTCCAAAGACGGGGTGCAGGCTAATCCTGCCAAGATTGAAGCTTTAAAGACCATGCATCCACCTCGGAACATCAAAGAAATTCAGAGGTTGACGGGCAGGATAGCCGCCCTGAGCAGATTCCTTTTCAAATCTGCTAAGAGATCACTTCCTTTTTTCCAAGTTTTGAAAAAGAAAACTGCTTTCAAGTGGGACGATCAATGTCAGAAGGCATTTGACGATTTGAAGGCACACTTGGCCGAGGTGCCGATGCTAACCTCCCCCCTGCCCGGTGAGGTCTTGTATATATATATTTAGCAACATGCCACGAGGCAGTAAGTGTAGTTCTACTCAGGGAGCAGGACAATGTGAAGAGGCCAATCTATTTTGCTAGTAAAATTTTACATGGGCCTAAAGTGCGTTACCCTAATGCAAAAAAAAATAATCTTGGCACTAATAGTGGTAGCGAGGAAATTCAGACCTTACCTCCAAGCTCATCCCATTATAGTAGTGACAGATCAACCTCTGAAGCAAATTCTAACCCGACCAGACACTTCTGGCCGAGCTGCCAAGTGGGCTATGGAACTTGCCGATTACGACATTGAGTACAAGTCATGAACCTCGATCAAGGCTCAAGCCTTAATAGATTTCTTAGCTGAGGGTATATCTTTTGAGGAAGACATTCCCCAACCAATAATTGGATCTTGTACGTTGATGGATCCTCTTCTAAAGAAGGAAGTGGGGCAGGTCTTTTAATAATTAACCCAAATGAAGAGGAGTTAGAATATGCTCTGCGTTTTAACTTTGAGACCACCAATAATGAGGCTGAGTATGAGGCCCTAATAGCCGGGCTAAGCCTTGATCGAAAATTAGGAACACAGTGAGTCACCGTCTGAAGTGACTCACAATTGATCGTCTCGCAAATAATGGGGATTATGAGGCCAAGGAGGACAACATGAGGCGATACTTAACCAAGGTGCAACAACTTAGTGGAACATTCGAGCACTTTAATATGGAACATATCCCCAGGTCGGCCAATAAGCGAGCTGATGCATTATCCCGGTTAGCCTCTTCCACCTCGGCCACGATAGGAAAAAAGATTGTCGTAAAGTTAGTAAAGCATCGTGCATTTGATGCTAATGGAGTGCTGCAATATGATTATCGTAACACATGGATGGACGAGATAGCTAACTACTTGCAGCATGGAACCCAGCCTGAGGATAAATCTGCAGCTTGGCGTCTACGCCTAAAATCCTCAAGGTATGCTCTCTTTAATGATCACTTGTATAAAAAATCTTTCTCACAGACATTGTTGTGCTGCGTACCCGAAGAAGAAGGGGATTATATTCTTCGGGAGTTGCACATGGGAATATGTGGAAATCATTCATGCGCGCGTTCATTAGCTCGTAAATGCTACTTGACCAGATATTACTGGCCTACTATACGTCGAGATGCGGAAGAGCTAGTCAGGAAATGTCAGTCTTGCCAGGCTCATGCCCCGACCTCCCACTTGCCGAGCCAAGAGTTTTCCGCCATCACCAGCCCTTGGCCCTTTGTACAATAGGGAATCGACCTTGTAGGTCCTTTGCCCCGAGCTCCCGGCTCGGTCAAATTTCTGCTGGTAGCCATTGACTACTTCACTAAGTGGGTGGAAACTAAACCCTTAGCCACTATCACAGGTGCTCAGGTAAAAAAGTTCCTATGGAAGAGTATCATCTGCCGCTTCGGCCTACCACAGGTTTTGATCTCGGATAATGGAAGGCAGTTTGCTGAAGATCGTGTTAAGAGTTGGTGTACTGACTTGCATATTAAGCAACGTTTTACCTCAGTAGCCCATCCTCAAGCCGACGGCCAAGTGGAGCTCGCGAACAGAGTGATTAAGGACGGCCTAAGAAAGCGTCTGGACAAAGTTGGGGCGAATTGGGTGGATGAGCTCCCCAGCGTTCTATGGGTTATCGCACCACGCCGTCCAGCTGTCCGGACTAATGACCAAGAACTACGTTTGAATCTGGACGAGCTAGAAGAAAAGAGGGAACAAGCCCATATTCGCATGGCCCAGTATAAAAACTTAATTGCCCAATACTACAACTCGCAGGTGCGGCCCAGATCCTATCGAGTAGGAGATTTAGTAATGCGGAACAATGATGTCAGTCATGTGGTATCAACGGGAACCTTCAACCCTAAATGGGAAGGTCCTTATCGCATAGCTGAGGTACGCTCTGCAGGAGCATATAAGTTGCAGACCCTGGAGGGCCGGACTCTACCACAAACTTGACACTCTTCCCATTTACGACTTTTACATCAGTGATGTACTTGTAATTATATCCTATATAAGAGCGTTGTTGGTTCTCCTTTGAACAAGCATTCAAACATAGCCCACATCACCTCGGCGGGAACGAAGCGCCCGAGCAGAGCTCAGTCATTGAATGGGACAGGTATCCCAATAAGACCTCGGCAGGTCCGAGGCACATGCCCGCTGAGGGTAAATAATATGAACAGGTTTCATAAGCCCTCTGACAAAGGGGGGGGCAGAGGTAGAGCATGACAATGCACATGCACCTCATCAAACCTAGCAGAGCTAGGAAAAAACTGCACCAAGGTAGAGAAAACTTTCATGATCCTCGGCAATGCTGAGGCGATAACAGAGCCCCTTGGCAGGGCCGATGTGGGGGCATTAAATACCTAGTTAGACGAGCCACTTCGGCTAAACTTAACTGAAGCTTTACTCACGAAGCAGAGCTGACATCAAGAACTTGCAAAATTTCGTTCGTTAAAGCATTATAACGCAAAGAATGAGATAAACAATACTGAAAAAACAAAGTACGCAGAAGAACAAAAAAAAGGATTTTCATTCAAGATATTCAGAAATTCTACCAAGGATAATACAAAAGTTTCCCTAACCGATCTACAACTCCCTAAGGTCGGCTCCACTCCTAAAAAGTTCTAATCGAGTTTGAAACTCTTGTTCAGCATTAGGCTCGCAGAGCTCAGCCACTTGAGGATGATTCTTGTCCAAACCAGGGAAGACCTCTGAACACACATTGACTGCGTAAGTTTGGCTGGCAACCATCATGGAGCTTTGAAGGACTAGGAGATTGTCGGTGAAGTAGTCAGATTGCCTAAACTCATCAATGGCTTCCTTCTTAATTTCTTCAATACGAAGCTCCAACTGTTGGGTCAGCTTTGACTTACTCTTCACCTTATCTTCCCACTTTTTTTGTAGGCTTCCAACTCAGCCTAGCAGGACTTCAACTCCGCCTGTGTGTTAGTAGACGTCTGCTCCATCTCAGCCACGATTTTTTGCAGTTCATCCACTTTAGAGTTGGCAGTGGCCAGCCTGGTGTCTGACTCTTCTTTCCCTTCTCTAAGCACAGAATTTTCAGAGGAAAGAGTGGCCACCTCAGCCCTCACACCGGCCAACTCTGTATCGAGTTCTTCTGCCCCTAGTGCGAACCAGCTTCAACTCCTCCATACCTTTCTCATTGGCCCTCTGAAGAAAGGCACTCTTCTCGCATGCAAGAACAGTCTGGTTGTGCATTTCTTCAGTCCGCCTGAGAAAGTTGAATTGCTGAGCATGCATCTGCAACACTTGTACACAATTAGTAAAAGCTCTAAGCACAAGGTGAACTGGAAAGCTTAAGAAAATTTTAAAAGACTCACCAAAGACATGTTGGTCTAGAAGGTGTTGGTAGCCGTAGTCCAATCCATCCTGCCATAAGTTTCCCAATCACGTGGCAGGATGGATATCTCTGAAACTCTCCTTGCCACGAAAGGGTCCTTGACTGTGTCATCAGTCCAGATGACATGCATTTGCGGCTTCTTCAATGCCCAAACGAAGATTCACCCTGGTCGGGATGAGGAGCCTTACCCTTCTTCTTGCGCTGGGCAGACTCCCCAGTGGACCCCTCTTCTGAGGGAGCCTCAGTAGGGGAGAAACCCCAAGCTTTTCTCTGGGGCCTGAGTCAGGTCCCGCCCCAAGGGAGGCCAGCCCAGCCTCGGCAGCAATAGGGAGTGGGGCAGCAGATGAAGTAGTTACCACCATCTCTAGGCCCAGGGGCTGGGACTCAATCTGAGCAGGGGCCCGGACAGATTCAGCAGGAACCTCAACTACAACAAAAAAGGAAGTCAGAAAAACTTTCCTCGAATCCATTCACCCAATCAAATGGAGTAATCCAATGGAAGATTACCTGTGTCAATTCGCAGTAGGAACATCCTCAACAGATGGGACTGGGGCAGGAGGAGCAGAAGTGCAGATAGAAGCCCGGTCCGAAGAGGATTGGCCTTCTTCTGTCCTAGGCCTCTTCCTCATGGCCCTCATCTTAGACATTGCGTCATTCACCATTGTTCCTGCAAAGTTGAGGTCATACGGTCAGACCAGTCATTAATTGAAACCCAAGACGAGTTGAAAAATACAATACATACCCTGAACAATCTCTAAACTTCTCAGGCTGAGAGGTTGGAAGTAGTGACCAGAGCACAAATGGTCCAGGTCGGCAACCTCCGCAACTGACCTGTCCACCTTTCGCCAATCAACTGCTAGTGGCAAATGCAAGAGCCTGGAGGCCTCATTGCAGAATCTACTGCTCGACCTCGAATTATCTGCTCTGCCTGCCTTCCAACATACAGCTTCAGACAGACCTACTCTTTTTACAAAAAAGAAACGACCTTTCAATTTTTTGGTGAAACTGGGTATACTCAGGGCATGATTGAACTCTTTGTCAGGGAATCTCCTACTGAAATAGAACCAACTCTCTACCGATTTACAAATAAACATCCCCCCTAAAGACTCTCAGATCAAACTCAAGCCCATAAGCTCTCAAGTAAAGGAGAAAACAAAGGACTACCTTTAATCCGTTGGGCATGATCTGGGGTAACCTAAGATGGTAAAAGTCCAGAATCCGAAACAAAAGTTCAGAAATAGGGAGACGAAAACCAGACTTGAAATATTCTTCATAAACTGCTTCATATCCCGCAGGAGGGTCGTAAACAGACTGATTGGAAAGGGGAAGAATAGGTTGAAATAAACTTTTATCAATATCATAAAGACTACATAAGCGAGAAACATCAGCGGCCTTTAAAGTGCATGCTGAACTGTCAACTGCCGGTGACGGTGTTCCCCTGCCAATTCTGACAGGGACAACCTCAGTCACTGGAGCTATCAAAAGAGGTACCCCACCACAACGCATCCTCTGCAGAGCACGATTATCCCCACTAGAAGCTGTCCCATCAGAACGAGGGGAGACTTCGCCGGCAACCCCCCCAAAACCACCGGAATAGGAGCCTACTGACCTATTCTGGGAATCAGAAGAAGAAGAAGAAATTACAGCCATGATTTAAAAATAGAAGCTTATAGAGGATAAGAGCAGGAGAAAGGAGCCTGATGGAAGAAAGGAAGAGCAGACTCGCCGGAAGGTATGAAAGCGCAGAGAAATTTGAAAGGAGAAACGTAAAGTCGCACCGGTGGTTTCGGGGGAAAGAAAGAGAGGATCTTTTAAGGGAGGAATTTCCAAAAAAGCTTGACGCTTTGAAATCTCCCCCCATCGAGAATTACACCCGCCGAAAAAGTAATGATCACTTTATGGTGATCCGTGCTAGCACTAAATGCTGACTACAGCCCAATACACCACGGATACGTCGTCAAATATACCTAAACAGATTCCTTTGCCCTTGCCAGCCAGCTAGGTCAAGATAAATCTGGGGGCAGATGATGAGCCCAGAGCTCAGCTGCTAGATACGACAACTGCCACTTCTACCAGACAGCAAACAGTCAACTGACGGAAAGGCTATGTGCACCTCGGCCGTCTGCACTTCGGCTATGGGCACCTTGGCCATGTGCACATCGGCTATATGTACCCCTGCTCTGTAAGATGCTCACTCCTGGTCCATAATATGCATATGCAACTTATAATTATCCCAAAGAATCAAGTTCGGCCTCGGCCACCCCTGGAGATTACCCTAGGTAACTTTGTCAGGTTAGACTCTGTGCCAGGTGTCGAAATGTAGCTCAACCCAACACAGCACAATGTCACATGGCAAGCATGCAGGAACAAGAGTCACCGTTGTTGCCTCGCTACGTGTCACCTCCTCTGCACCTTTGCACATGCATTGGCCAGGACAGACACATAAAAGGTAGAAAATAAGAGAGAGAATGACAAGTCGAAATCACACAACATACTGTTGATCATCTTCCTCACTGTAAAAGGGAAAATTACCAGGTTTACCAAAGACCCACATAAATTTATTCTTCCAGCATATAAGCTTCCCTCATAAATGGCCCAAACTGACTTGAGCGTCGGAGGGTTTTACCCGGGGCCTTAGTCCCTGGGTCCTCTACCGTTTTTATCTGTGCAGGTCAGCAGACGGGATTATACCCAGTAAAGTAACGGAAAATTAACGGCGTAACCCACCCAGATCATCTTTGCTACTTGGTGAAAATCCGACTTCATCAGGTCGAAATATAATGAATTATCTTTCTGTTTGCAAACTACCAATGGATACGAAGAATAAAGGTCATATTTCCATGTCTCCTGCAATCTATTTCATGTTTAGAGCAAATTTCTTCGGATGTTTCTTATTATCCATGACATTCACCCCCAAAAGCAATTCAATAAAGGACAAAATTTTAGAGGTCCTTAAGTTATTTTTAAGAAAAACGTTTTGACTTTTTATTTTTTTTAGAAAATAGTTTAGCCCTTTCTATGAAAATCTCGCAAACTAGCCAAATTTTAAGTATAATTTTGTCTTTTCAATGTATTTTTCCACGATCTTCATATTCTCCGAGCAACCACCACCCATCGCCGACTATTCTCGCCACCTACCTCCTGGATCTTCCCTATTCGCTCCCCTACGCCACCCGCCGCCACAACCGTTTCACTTTCAAGCGCTCTTTTCTTAAATTCATGAAACGCAGCTGTCCGTTCAGTCAAGAAAATGAATTTACGAGTAGAATCACCTCTTCCACACAAAACATTGGATCTGATCAAAACCTTCCACGAAAGATGGCGACATCCTGGGTTCTTATTCTTATTTTTTTAGGAAAATGTAAATTATCATTATTATCATTATCCCAGAAAATGCCAAGGCATTCACGCCATGGACAATCAAAAGTTGCACCTAAATGGGGGTGCCACCCGTACATTGACATGAGAAAGCAGTGACAACAGGTTGCCCTGCCAACCACCCAATGCCAAAATTACATGAAGATAAAAAAAGAAAAGAAAAAGAACTTCCAAAGACAACATGCTTCCTTGTGGAAAGCAAAATAACCTAGAAAAGAGCTACCATCCTTGCGCAGCATGCTGCAACAAGGTTAAGTAAGTCTATAATCTGAATGGATGCTACGAATACAATAACTCAAAATTTGGTGTAGTGTAGACAATCCGTAAAACAATGGTTGCTAGCAGTCCGATGCAAGAGCAGGAAAAGTCTTGAGCATAACCCTGTGTACATAAGTGTATACTCTATCCGCAACATCCATTGGCAAAAAGGCAATATTATCAAATATCACTTTGTTTCTGCACTGCCAAATGTAATAAACAGTTGCAGCAATCGATAGTGTAACAACCTTGTATCTAGGGTGTTTGTTTTTTAAGTTTTTCTGTGCCCAGGCAAGTAGGCGAGTAACATTTCTTAGGTTTGGGGGCATACCACACCAATTTGTAACTGACGACCACACTAGACTTGTTCTTGGGCACTCAAAGAAGAGATGTCTAACAGTTTCTAATGGTGCCCCAGAGAGCACACAGGATTTGTCATTGATGTAAGGCATGCAGTCCTTAGTTTGAAGTTTTCCAAGTGCAGTTAACCAGAGGATAAACGCATGTTTAGGGGTTAGTATTGGATCCCAAACAATTTTTGACCAAGGCACCCTAGAACCCTTCGGCCTAAAATACTCATAGGCCATACCAGAATATAGACATCATTTACTACCCACAGTTTGAGGGTTTCCTGTGCTCCCGCGATCGAACCAACGTTGCGGACAATAGTATCCCTAATTTGGAGCAACTTCTTAATAAGAGGTGAGTCAAATTTCCTAGTCGTATATGTCCACAACGTATGGTGCAACTTATACGTATGATTTATCCATTGAACCCAGAGTGTATCCCTTTTTTGTTGGAGGCTCCAAAAATGCTTTGCTAAGAGGGAGGTATTCCAAGCGCTTAAATCAAAAATTCCTAGACCACCTTCAGTTTTTGGTAGGCAAACTTTTTTCCATCCCACAAGCGCCCTTCTATTACCCTGATTTGATTGTCCCCAAAGAAAATGTAGGCAGATGCAGTTGATTTGTTGGAGGACGGATATGGGAACTGGCAAGGCACTAAGCCAAAAGCAATGGATACCTTGAAGGATTGACTTGATTAATGCAAGTCTACCTGCATAAGAAAGGGAGGATGTTTTCCAAAGATTAATTTTTTGGAAAAGTTTTGAAATATAAGCGGAGTAATGACCAATTTGTAATTTGTATCTGGCGATGGGTATGTCGAGATAGCGGAATGGCATGGTACCAAGAGAAAAACCTGTGATGCTTTGTAAGGGGCCAATGTCGTCGATACCAGCAATGAATAGATTGGATTTTTGGAAATTTGCTAATAAACCAGAACAGTCCCCGAATTTTTTGAGTATGTCCATGACTTTTGAAACAGAGGAGACATCTGCTTTGGCGAAGATGACTAGGTCATCGGTAAAGCAAAGGTGAGTAATCAGCTGTTCCTTGCATTTAGGATGAAAAGTGAATTCAGAGTCCCAATGCAGTTTTCTTAAAGATCTAGAGAGGTATTCCATGGCTAAAATAAAAAGGAATGGGGACAGAGGATCTCCCTGTCGTAATCCCCGCTTCCCTTTAAAATGCCCATGGGGACTGCCATTTACAAGGACTGAGTAAGAGGCTGTTGATACACATTACATGATCCATTTTACGAAAGTAGCTGGAAAACCTAGGCCTGAAAGGACAGTTTGGAGGAAGTCCCAATCAAAGGAATCAAAGGCTTTTCTTATATCAACTTTCAACATGCATTTGGAGCAGGTCTTTTCCTTCCATACTCCCTAATTAGCTCCTGGACAAGGAAGACATTTTTGACCATGGACCTACCTTTGAGGAAGCCCGCTTGAGCTTTGTCAATTATTTGGTTCATTACGTGAGCTAACCTATTGACCATAACCTTGGAAATAGCTTTGTATATAACATTGCAACAGGAAATGGGTCGGTCGTCCTCAACTCTAGATACATTGTCCGACTTTGGGATAAGAGAGATAAAGACATGATTTAGTTGCTTGAGGAGGGAATCATTCCTAAAAAATTCATGGATTGCTGCTAAGGTACTAGGCCCCATAATATCCCAAGCAGAAGTGAAAAAAATCAGATGTGTACCCATTGGGTCCAGGGGCCTTATCTTTACCAATGGAAAAAATTGCATTCTTAATCTCTAGGTCAGTGATAGGCAGAATGAGATCATTTGCTGTAGTAGCAGTGATTTTGGGTCCAAGATCGAGGATGCTATGTGATGGCGGGAGAACTTCATGAGAGGACCCTAACAATCTTTTGTAGTACATGACAAATTGTTGGCCTACATCATTGAGACAGGTGGTGTAGGATCCGTCTGGCTTTAGGACTTTGGGGATAAAGTTTTTGGCTTTCTTCCGCTTGAGTATGGAATGAAAAAATTTTGAATTTCTATCACTGAGATGGATGTAGGATCCATTCGCTAGTTGAGCGAAGTACCTCCTTTCACAATCCATAAGGTGTCTAGCTATTTTCTTTTTATTTTGGAGAATTTGTGGGTCACAAGGATTTAGCTGACAGTCTTCTAGGTCTTTAACAGCCCTATCAACCCTGGAGGATATGTGAGAGAAGCTTTTCTGGTTAAGAGAGCGAAGAGATGCTTTCAGGTTTTTGAGCTTTTTGCAAAGGACAAACTGCCTAGTCCCGTGGAACTGTGTATTCCACGAATTTGCAATTGTGCTATGGAATTGCGGGCACGCAGACCACATGTTGAAATATTTAAAGGAAACAGGCCCTCCATGGATTGAATGTGATGTAAGAGTGAGTGTGGCTAGAGAATGGTCCGACAGGCATCCAGACGGGTGGAAGTGAGCGGTAGCATGTGGGAAGGCTTCAAGAAAGGAGCCATTTCCCATTACTCGATCCAGCTTGGATTTCACACCACGCTCATCCCAAGTGTGTAAGAGGCCAGTAAATGAAATGTCAACTAGACCAGTTTGCGCAAAACAATCTATTAGTAAGTAACTGGTCGACCCCGAACCTTCTCATCCTCAGAAATGATGCAATTAAAATCACCTAGCACTACCCAAGGTTCCGGGGTAACTATCGATTGCTACAAAAGGCAATTCCATAATGGTCTACGATCAACAATTGAATTGTAAGCATAGACAAAAGTGGTTTAAAATGATATAGCAGAAATAAGACAGGTAATGCGGCAGTAAATCATTTGAGCATCATGAGTAACCATTGAGACACTTACTTTCATCGGGTTCCATAATATTAGGATCTGCTTACCATGATGGGACTCAAAATTATGTACGTAGTCCCAGTGTCTAATGGTATAAACTAATCTAGCAAGCATGGTAGCATTTAGCTTAGTTTCTAGCATGGCCATGACATCAGTGCTGGACGTTTTCAAAAAATTTAATAGACCCTTGTGCTTGAAGGGTGCATTGCAACCCCTTATATTCCAAGAGGAGATAATCATTTAGAAAAAGTAGAGGATGTAGACCTCTTTTTGTTATTTTTCTTTTTTGGTGTGTGTTTAATCCAATCTGACTCCAGTTGTTGAGTCAAGGTTGGATCATCCACTGCCTCAGTGTGTCATAGAAGCGCTTAGTGAATTTTCCCCTTGTGCTATCAGCAGCTTCCTTAGTGTCTGGAAAGATGGCCCCCTGATCGTTGGAGGATGTCGTAGCAGACTTTCCCCCCCATAATCCATAGCTGAAGCGCTTCCAGCTCATGAATTTGCGTACATGTTTTATACAATGTTTGTGACAGGACGGTGCCCTGACATCCAGGCACCAATTTACTTACAGATGGGGAAGACAAATTTACATTGAGGGGTGTTGGGGATATACATTGCTTCCTAGCCCTAAGTGATCTTCCTGACTCATCACTACCAAGTCCGCCGACAGAATTGGGCCCAGACGACGGAGTTGAGTCCAAAGTGTCAACAGCTACAGCATTAGGCCTGAAGCTGTCATCTTCAAGGGGTTCCTGACCAGTATTAGCAGGCAAAGAAATACAATCTAAAAGGGCTTGTTCATGCCCCAAGGATGATAAAGCATAAAGTGTCCCCATCTTTTTCTCGCTTGTTAGGACTTGTACCAAATTGCTTGAATTTGATACAGCCCTTTGTGCCTCACCATGTTTTTTGACATTTTCCTCCCAACCTGTGGCTCACTTTTATTTTTTGAATGTACATTTCTGTTTTTAGCAGGTTGTTCTGGTGCCATAGAGGGATGCAATTTAGGGATGACATTCTCTGTAGCATAGGAGTTCTAAACATGAGTGTGTTTAGACTTCGAATGGCCAATTTGCATGCAGTTATGGCAAAACAATGACAATTTTTCATAAATGACTTTCTGAACGAGGGACTCACCATTAGAAAGTTTAATTTCTAATTCCTTGAAAATTTCACCAGCTAGGTCAATTTCAACTAAGATTCGAGCATAGTGCCATACCTTTTTCCTAGCGGTGAGGTGATCAGACATGACATGAACACCAAGTTGCGACCCGAGTGCAGCAAGGTGTTTGGCCGTCCAAAGGTCCAGCGGTAGTGAAGGGAAACAAACCCAAACAGGTACAGTGGAAACCTCCAAGGTACCAAAGTTAAACAATAGTGGCATCTTTTTAAGAATAAAAAGACGCCCATAAACAAAATAAGGACCCAGGCAAAGCGTTTCTTCCATGTCACTGACAGTGCTAAACTCAAACACTATCCAACTAGACTCATGGAATTTTACCGCTAGGGGGTACTTCCAGGATTTAATAAGGGAGAAAAGGACTTTCCTGCCCGGGAAGGATTCTGTAAAGCATCCCACAAGGCACCTAGAGCTTGCTTCATTTAAAGGGATTTCGTTGACATCAAAGAAAACATTACCCGTTTTTTCAGAAAAATCATGGCTGAGTTTTAAACAATTTACCTGCGCTCTCTTGGTTGCAACAATAGACTTCCAAGTAGGCTGTGCACTGACCTTTTTGTGCGTCTGCGTCTGATCAATATACAAGGCAGCAGGGTTGTGTTGCTGATGACCAGCTGTAACGTCTTTGGAATTCCGGGGCACAATAGTTGTAGAGGAAGGCAAATGGTTTTTTTGTATCCATTTGAAATTGCTACCAGGTCTATGTCCACGTGTAGATCCATCATTGGGGCAGGTAGTGGTGGGTTTGCCAGGTGGAAATTCCAGTGGGGCTACTGAGGGGTCATCAACTATAGTTGGTGAGTTCTGATTGGCAGAAGGGTTGATGAGCTGGCTAGGATGCATACGTGGCAATGGAAGGTTTGAAGAGGAGAGGTCATTTGGTAAAACATCAACGTTTCCCTCTTGTACGAAAAAGCTCAAGGATTTCTTGGAAGCTGATAATTGATTGTGACCCTCATTAATGTAAAGGTCCACTTCAGAAGACTCTTGTGAAGTTTCTGCATTAACCTTTCCACGTGTCTCATGATTAGAGGCGGGAGTGGGGGTGCAATTAATGCTGCACTGCTTAATGCCTGATTTGTCACATTGTAGCAGAATAGAGACGTTGGGTGCAACTCCGAAGTTTAGGATTCCGGCAGCCTTTTCACTGGCAGCAGTTTCTACGGCGCCGCCGTCGCCGTCGGCAGGGATTCTGGCAGACATTCCAGTACCAGTTCCAACCAAATTTTTCAGAGAATCACCCGCACAAACTGCAGCAGAATGGACCCCAACATTCACCAAGTCATCACAGGAGTTATTTCCCTTCGAAGAAATAGCAGCCAACATGGAGGAACTCATGCTAGCAGCACTATCAGGAAGGCGATCAGTGAAGGTAACCTTCTTGTGGGATGAAGGCCCAGAGCTAACAAAATCCTTTAGGATGCTTTTACTAGGAACTTCAACTGTTGGATCCACTTTTGTTGCAGAAGACACCTCATCGTCAGATTCATCTCTAAAAGAGAAGGAGTCTTCCTTTTCATTTTCGAAAGAATCTTCCGCCTGGCATTCCTCAAGATCAGCATCTTTTAAGGCCCTGCATTTGGCCTTTGATCCACGTGTTTGTTTCTTCCGGCTCTTGCCTTTGCAGGCAGATGAAGACGAAGATGAAGATGATTTTTCATACTTCTTATTCTCCAAATTTTCCTGATGCTAGATTTCCCACGTCCCCCCATGTTTTAAGAGAGGAACAGTGAAGAAGAAGCCATTCAAACTGAGTACATGAAGGGGGGGTGGATGGAGATGATTGTGTACTAGGAAGAAGAGTAGAAGCTCAAGGAAGGTGCAGCTCCGACGAAGATTGGAAAGACTTCTCAGTAAAGAGAAGCGAGAGAGTGTAGTCGTTTCTTATTTTGATGAGACCAAAGTTCACCTGCTCGGACAAGATAAGACCCAAGTTAGTCAATAACGGTCAATGTAAGTCCACCTCGACCAGTTGACCGGTCAGCCTCGACTCAGCCTAGGTAGGTCATCTAAGGCCTCTAAGGCAGTACAGAGTCCCATTTCAATTCTTGGCCAGCTCGGCCAAGTGCCTAAGGCAGGTTAGCCCGGCCGCCATTCTATCAGAAGTATGAAATGTCAGACTGCTCTAGCTGATCAGCTCAGCTCGGCAGAGCTCCCTATTCCTCTTGGCCAAACCCCATGCAGGGCAATTCAGCTCAGCCACAGTGCGCTTCGGCAGTTTTTGCTCAGCCACAGTATGCTTAAGCAGAGTCCTGCCACACAGTAAGATTGGCCTTCTCGCCCGACACATGGCGCCACTTGGCCTTCATGCAACCAAAAACTGCCAACGGCGCAGCCATTCATCTCCACGTGTCAACCATGCAAAGGAGAATAGCCAGCACAGCCAATCTCAGCTTCTACGTGGCAACCAGGCAAGCTAGAACTACCACTAGACAGCCAGATGTTATCACCACCTCTACTCAGGGACACGCAGCTCTCAGCTTCAACCACTATAAATAAGGCTTCCTCTGTAAAAGCAAGGGACTCCTCTCTCCAAGCCAAATTTAAGCCATATCAAGTCTAAGTGACATCCCGGACCTAATAGTCCTCGGCTCGACCCTAACTGCGCCTCAGCAGACCCATAAACAGCCATCCTCTCAGAAAGAAAGTTCTAAACAGGTTTATTACAACCTTTGATTCCAGCATAAGCTACACACTAAAATGCCCACAACTGACTTGAGCGTCGGAGGATTTTTCCCAGGATATTGACCATGGGCCTGTAACGTTACCTTTTCTTCTCAGGTTCTAAAGACGGACCCTAACGGAGAGTTGACGCCATACCACAAAGATCGTCCCTGATCCACCTGGTGAATATCCGACTTCATCCTATGGCGCTAGAAGGGGGGCCTGAACCTCCGTTTTCTCCAAAAATAGCCTTCCAAAGGCTTTCTAGGCAACCAGCCCCTCATCCACCGTCTAAAGGACGGATAAAAATGGTCAGAAAGGGGCAAAAGACCCATGACCCCACGGAGGCATTTGTGCTCCACACCTTCCCCAGAATAGGATTCCCCAGGTCCAGCAGAGTCTTCAACCCCTGCTGCTAGCTTTACATATAAGGGACACCTGAGAGTCATCCGCTATGTGGCCCAGAATCTTAACGTGTTCCAGGCAGTGGTAAAGGAAATGAAGGAAAAAGCACCAGTTGCTGGACCCAGCGAGGTCCATCCCACTGACTCTCTTCGGCGAAGAGAACTCGTGGAGTATTCTCCAACTCGCCCTCAATATTATCAGGAACCTCGGGGTGAGTTCATGGCCGAAGCCAGACGCTCAGGACAGCTATATAGCCGCCAGCACTTTATGTCCGAACCCTTAAGAGCTCTGGACTATCATCTGAGCGCGCACGAAAAGCACACCTGCCACTCAGACATTGCAGATAAGTTGACAAAGAGGCCAAGCCCCACCTCGGGAAAAACGTGCTGCTCATCTGAGGCTGGGCGGCCGAGGCAAGGAAAGGGTGCCCTTGTTGCCTCCAAGGCCCATATTCTATCCACTATGAGGAAGGAAGGCCTAGCAAGAGATCTCAGGCCCTTGTCAGGACCCATCCACAAAAGGGATCGTCAATTATATTGCCTCTTCCTTCATGATATCGGGCATGATACAGAAGACTGCAAGTAGCTCACTCACGAGATTGAATGCTTAATCGCGCTCGGCTACCTGCAGCATTACTATAATCCCAGCTCAAGGCTGCACAACAGACTGAACTTCACTGGCCTCCTCCTGATGAAAGGTGCCGACCTGATCATAGATGTCTGTCACCTGAGGATGAAGACCCAGATGCGGCTGGGGAAAGGATGCGGGGTGCTAAGATAATTAGGCCGACCTGAGGATGAAGGTCGCCAATTCGAAGGACCATAGTCCAAGTCCCCCGCATATATCCAAATCTTTTTGTATATACATGTATATTTTAAGGCTAATGCTTCATCAATGTTTATTTCAAATTTGCTATTGCAAATAAGTTGCCCAGATATGAATCAAGTTTCATCTCGGCTAATGGGGCACAAATATCCCAACCCTACTCAGATTTTTGGCCCAACTCAGCTCGACCTATCACTCTACCTGACGTTCAGCCTGTGTTGGAGGCTTAATTATTATTCCTTCACCTTATGGTTCATGAAGAGATTCATCTAGACTGCGAGAAAAGTTCTGTTTACCTGACGTCCACTTTATGGTTCGTAACAAAATTGGGGCCCGACAAGATTCGCGCTTAGCCGATCTCTGCTTTATGGCTCGTGAAGGGACTCAGGACACAAGCTTTCCCATCTCAGTGACTTGTCTCTTATGGCTCATCAGATCAAGGAAACGATACATTATGAGTCCAATAACAGCAAAGGTTCACCTCGGTCTAAAGGCTTGTCAGAGGTTTACCCTGATTTCCTTCAGGCCTCTACCCTATAGCTTAGAAAGGCCTCGGCTCGGACAAAACGCCCTCCCACGTCGGGGGTTCAACTATTTGCTCTCTGTCTTATGGTTTTAAGGGAGCCTCCAGATGCGACAGGTTTCGCACCTCGGGAATAGTGGCCTAAGTGGTCACCTCCGTTCTCCGCCTTATGGTTTTGAGGGAACCCCGAACGTGATAGGTTTCACGTCTCGGCAAAATGACCTAAGTGGTCTCACTTCTCTGCCTTATGGTTTTAAGGGGATCCAAATTGACCGTTACAAGGGAAACCTAGGCCATATAGTCTCATCTCGACCGCAACAAATGATGTCTCGGCCATATAATCTTAGTTCGGCTTAATCGAAAACAAGCTCTTAGCTTCAAAAGTCTCGAATTAAATTGGGAAAGTTGCTGCCCAGGCTCGAATAGCCGAGCAGAGAGTGACGCCACCGCAGCAGGTCTTGCGGCAACAAAGGAATTTCCTTAGAATAATTCTAAGTTATCGTCTCCAATATTATTTAATCCGCTCTCGGCTAAAGCAGATCAGGTCTGTTGGCTCAGTTTGATAGCCCAGCAGACCCCATTCTTAGCCTATTTTTGGCTCAGCCCAACAGGATAACAGGTTTATTCTAAATTTAAAGCTTGCAGACTTAGTTTATTTTTATTGAAACTGTCTGCAGAATTAGAAGTTTGCCAAGTGCAAAGCCGACCCTGAATCTCGGCAACATCAAGTTTGAAAACTTGGTTCAAGAAATATTACTTAGGAAAAATTCCGAGTGAAAGAACAAAGCAGAGAATAAAGAACTGAAGTGCAAAAGAAGCTCAACACTTGAGAATTTGCATTGAGAAGTTTCAAGTACAAAGGTTTTACAAGGTCTATTTGGCCCCATTACAAGGAAAACCTAAGTCTATTCCTCAGTCTCCCTCAGATCTGCTCCATTCAGAAACTTCTCAAACTGGGCGTCAAAATCCAGATCCGCAGTTGAGCTATACAGCTCGGCAACTCTGGGATCTTCCTTTTTCAATTGGGGGCAGACCTCCGAACAGGCATCAATTGCCTTGGTCTGGCCCATCTGCATGGCAGAGCCTTGCTGAAGTAACAAGTTCTCTTCAAACAGTTTGGATCTTCTGAACTCTGCTACGGCTCCAGCCCTTGCTTCCACAAGTTGCTGAGGCAGACTAGCCAACTGCTGTTCCAGAATTTCCTTTTGTTGCAGCACAACTTCTCTGTTCTTCTGCAGAGACTCTACTTTAGAAACTGCCCGAGTTAAGGAGAACTCTAACTCGGCGTTTTTGCCTTCCAACTCATTTGCCTTGGAATCTGAAGCTGGCCACTTCGAATCAGCTTCGTCTTTCTGCTCTCGAAGAGTAGAAATCTCGACCTCAGTGCTTCGACATCTTTGGCCTGCTCGGCCATGACCTTGCGAGTATCCTCAAGTTCCCGGGTCTGGGCATCAAAGGCTTTATGTAACTTGTCTCCTCGGAAAAAAATTTCTAATTGCTGAGCTCGGATCTACTTGGAAAAAATCATACATTAGTTATGACTCAATCAGGAAGTAATCTAAGGGAAAAAAGGGTCACTCAACAAGGCAAGGTTGATGTGGTAAGCATCACCGAGATGCTTCCAAGATGCGGCTGAAAACCTTTGACGGTCTAGAGGCAGAACCATCAAATTATTCAGCCGCTTGGCTGTGGCGGCATCGGACGCAAAGTCCTGCTCCGTGAATTCCCCAAGAATCAATCTCAGATGTTGTGCCGGAGGAGTTGGAATCTCAGCCTCTGGAATGGCCAAGTCTTGGCCACGGCGTCTCTTCCTCAGACTAGAACCTTCGGCTGCGTCAGAGGTCTGGTCGGACTCGGCCAAGATCGGAACCCAAGGGGACGTCTCACCTACCGCGTCCCTTGCTTCTGCAGTTGGCAAGTCTGCCCCATCATATGAAATGATGAAGATTATCATCTAAACTCAACAAAACAAGAGTAGAGAGAAATAAGGTTAAGGTACATGGACCAGCAGACTCGGATACAACCAGAACAGGCTGACCCACGGCAGCCTCATCCAACATGGCTTCAGTTCCTGACTCAGCCACAGGAACATCTTTCGTAGGGGGCAGAGCTGAGGCAGGCTGCGTCTCAGCTGCAGGCTCCTTTCTGGCCTTTTGAGCTTTTCTGTGAGCTGCAATCTCAGCAACTCGGGCCGAGAACTGGCCATCTCCAAGAGCCATTGAACCTGCGTAGAACACAAAGGCTTTCATTACTTGAAAAGAAAGGCAACACAAGGAATTGTAAACAAGCAAATACCTACCCCTAACTATCTACAGGTTTCCTGGATCAAGAGGCCGAAAATTGGCGCCCGAGGCCAAGTGGCCCAGATCGGCCGCTTCTAGAATTGCTGCGTCCACCTTGTGTCAGTCTATGACCACAGACAGAGAATGCAATTTGGCCGCCTCGTCACAAAACTCTGGAACTGGCTTCAGATTATTCGCCTCCCAAGACTTACAGATATCCCACTTGGGTAGCCCTTGTTTCCCAATATAAAAGAACCCACCTTTCCAATTTTTGGTGAAGGTGGATATATTTGTGACAAAATTGAACTCGGTGGTGGAAGCTCGTTTATTAAAGTAATACCAGCTATCCGAGACTCTACAGGAAAACAGACCCCTAAACACACTAAGGTGAAATTGAGACTCAATGACTCTCAGAAAAAGGAAAAATCAGAGTATAATCTTAGACCATTGGGTTTTATTTGTGGGAGTCTGAGATTATAGGATTGGAGGATACGAACCAAAGATTCAGGAACTAGAAGATTGAAACCAGATTTGAAGTACTCTTCATAGACAGTCTCATAACCAATTGGAGAATCATAGACTGTCTGACTAAGCCGAGGCAGAAGGGGACTAAATCATTCTATGTCAATTTCATACACATCGCAAATCCGAGTCAGGTCGGCCTCGGTCAGAGAGCAGGAAGACCCTTGAACTTGAGCAGAAGGGGGGCCTCTGTAAACTATCCGTTTCTGCATAGGCGAAGACCTCGGCAGAGCTAAAGGAATCGCAGCCGCCGGAGCAGGGACAACATCCTCCTGCTCTGACGAGTACTCAATCATAGTAACGGCTCGGCTGCGTTGAGCACGTTTACTAGGCCTAATGGGACCACCAACGGCCTTATGCAGCCTGGACAAAGGACGATCATCAGTAGCAATTGTCTTTTCCGACGACCATCACCCTGGCATAAGACGCACCTTCAGACACATTCTGTGAATCAGACGCATCAGACATGATGAGAGTGAGAAGAAGACTTACAGAGGAAAGATAATGGCTGGAATGGGACGTGAAGAAGACTGCCGGATGAGAAGGAGAAAGACCGGTAGAAAGCTCGGAGAGGTCGCCGGGGAAGAAGAGAATTAGAAAGAAGAGGACAGACGATAACGGGAGGGAGAAATGAAACTCTGCCCAACAATCTATATTTAAAGCCCTTGGTGATCCATCCCAAGAGTCGCCTCGAAAGTCCCGTCCTCGGTATCTCCAACCGTCGAAAGCAAAAAGGCGTCTAACGCTTCGCAGTCTGCGCCAGCTTTAAAGGCAAGCCACTGCTCTGCCAGAGGCAGACACGTCATTACTTGACATGACAACACATTAAAAGCTCTGAATCGATTAGCCTGCCCTCCCTGGTCGGCTCAACCAAACTAATCTGGGGACAAAGTGATGAGACCAAAGTTCACCTGCTCAGACAAGACAAGACTTCTAAGTTAGTCAATAACGGTCAACGTAAGTCCACCTCGGCCAGTTGACCCGTCAGCCTCGGCTCAGCCTATGTAGTTTATCTAAGGCCTCTAAGGTAGGACAGAGTCCCATTTCAGTTCTTGGTCAGCTCGGCCAAGTGACTAAGGCAGGTCAGCCCGGCCACCATTCTATCAGAAGTATGCAATGTCAGACTACTCTAGCTGATCAGCTCAGCTCGGTAGAGATCCCCGTTCCCCTTGGTCAAACCCCATGCAGGGCAATTCAGCTCGGCCACAGTGCGCTTCGACAGACTGTGCTTAGCCACAGTATGCTTAAGCAGAGTCCTGCCACACAGCAAGATTGGCCTTCTCACCCGACAAATGGAGCCATTTGGCCTTCATGCAACCAAAAACTGCCAACGAAGCAGCCATTCATCTCCACGTGTCAACCATGCAAAGGAGAATGCCAACACAACCAATCTCAGCTGCTACGTGGCAACCAGGCGAGCTAGAACTACCACCTAGACAGCCAGATGTCATCACCATCTCTACTCAGGGACACACAGCTCTCAGCTTCAACCGCTATAAATAAGGCTTCCTCCGTAGAAGAAAGGGACTCCTCTCTCCAAGCCAAATTTAAGCAATTTCAAGTCTAAGTGACATCCCGGACCTAATAGTCCTCGGCTCGGCCCTAATTACGCCTCAACCGACCCATAAACAGCCATCCTCTCAGAAAGAGAGTCCTAAACAGGTTTATTACAACTTTTGATTCCAGTATAAGCTACACACTAAAATGCCCACAAGTAACTTGAGCGTCAGAGGGTTTTCCCCATGGCATTAACCCTGGACCTCTAACGTTACCTTTCCTTCTCAGGTTCTAAAGACAGATCCTAACGGAGAGTTGACGTCATACCACAAAAATCGTCTCCGATCCACCTGGTAAAGATCTGACTTCGTCATATTTCTTCTCTTCACAGTTACCATAATCTACCTTCACCATTAAATTTTTAAATTTATGTAACAGAGAGGGAAGAGGAAGATGAGAGGAAAGGTGGACGACTTGGTTTGTGCAAATGGCGGGGGGAATGGAGGTGGTGCTGTGGTAATGGCTGGAGAACAATGGTTGTGAGGCGGCAATGAAGTTTCAAGGGGAGGAGTATATGTTGCTTGAAGGAGTAACAATTTCTATAAAAATTTAAAAAAAAAAAAGGTAAAATTATCATCCACCCTTTAAATCTGGCCACTTGACTAGAATTTTCTGACTAAAATGTTACGTTTTAAATAAATAAAGGACCAAAACATTTTTTTAACAAAAAAAAAAAAAAAAGATAAGGCCAAAATGTTTCTCCAAGAATAGTTTATCTGACTCCTGAAATTCTTTGCCCTTCAATACAATGTGCAGCCACTTACATTTACTGTTAACAATTTGTCAAGATAACATATTGCACAGCATATATATTGTAGGCAAGGATAATTAAGTAACAACACTATAATGTATCATAGACATACAGAATTTCTAGACAGCCAAAATGATGCTATTAGCATTTTTCTACACATTTAATGCACTTCCAGCGGATCAGCGACCTCCAATTTGTAACTGGTAATTTACGAAACAAAACCACATTTGCCGCAATAATGTGATGCTGCTAACACATTTCTGCACTTCAGAGGATCAGCGGCCGCCAATTTGTACAGAATAGTCTATAAAACAAAACCAGATTTACCGCATTGATACTGGAACCAGTAGGGTTCCTTCCTGACCTCGTCCCGTTTTTCATGCCATGCCAACTTGCTTATGTGCAAACCTTAACCTCAGTGTATTTACAGAGCAATTGAAGCTATGGACTGAATTTGAAAACATGATTTAACTAGGCTTATGAATGTGATCTCAGAGACTCCAAACACATGCCATGAAGCCCCAACAAACCGTGCATCTGCTTTATCTTCACCAAGATCTCCATACCTTCTTTTAAGGCGTATCTAGAACTTGTACATTCAGTATGTTTCACTTAATCGAGTCGAAGTTCAGACTGCTCAGGTAATCAAACGAGCTGGCATTACCATTCTCAGGTTACTATGACTACCTCAAAAGATGTGATGCCAACATATATTTTACTCCATGGACTCCCTAAAGACAACTAAAAATAGGTAAAGAGAATTTGCCTCCTACTGTTATCTATGTGGAATCTGTTTAGGATCCAGTGCCACGTGGGCGCTTAGGATAAGCAGGTTTTTTATGATGCAATGGCTTGTTCTGATACCTCACCACTGCGGAAGCAGACATGCCAGTTTTCTGATGACGGGAGGCAGAATTTTGACCCTTGCCACCATAAATAAGCGAAGAAAGGAAACTGTTGTGCTTGAGATCAGTCCCTTTTTTTCTTTCACTACCTGACTGACTAATTTCTGTTATGTCATCCATGGTAGCAAGCCCTTCTACAGGTTCCGAAGACTGCGCAATTCCTGCCATTCCATCGAAGGAAAGAATACACAACGCTGCAGATATGGAGGCCCCAAGAAATTCAGGAAGAACTTTCCCTGGGTTGGATACCTACGGCAACACACATTTTATCCTCAACAAAAGTTACCCCCAAGTCACAAGAACATAGAAGATAATTCTCCATTTGCAGAGACCTCACAGAAGGAAGATTGTCATACGCTATCAACAAAGAAACCTCATAACAAACAAACACACACACACACACAGAGAGAGAGAGAGAGGTTACCTGAAATAAAATTGCTGCAGACAGTCTCTCTCTTAGGCAGTAGATTTGTGCCACATCAACAGCTGTAGACTTGAAAGAAAGCCACCTATCAACAATAACCTGGACTGTGTTATCAGGAGAGGACATTATTTTATCCCCTGGTTGAGCACCGGAGATCTTGTTATTCCCCGTCTTCTCATCCTCCGTGTCATTATCATTTTCATACTCGCTATTATCATCCTCGTCCGCATCCTCACTATTTTCATGCAAAGGAGCAACAACAATTTCTGTAGATAACAGTAATAAAGGAAGTGGTCCAACAATACTGCAGTTCCGGATATACAAACCCCCATCTCCACGAGTTATTTCATCATAGACGATTAAAGGCTGACCATCACATCTTCTAAATGGTAATTTGAAGTTAGTCGAGTGAGGGTGCAAGCGAACTTTATCACCACTTGCTGTCTCGATAACAGGTCTCCTTCCCCCTTTCAGAGGTGGAAGCAACCTTCCTACCATCGGATACAAACCAGCAACCAGCACAGAGTGAAGTACCCCAGGATCATGTGCATTCAAGCTATAGCGAGATTCATCTCCTGAAAGAAATCCATTTCTAAGTAGCTCAGACTGAAGTTGCTTGCGCAATCCTGATAACATATTCATAGTGCCTGAAGACACAAAATATTGAGAGCAAAATCTTGCTTCTTGACCTCTTTCTTTTGCGCATTTCCAACACTCGAAAGCAGCGACTACAGCTAATTGATCGCTAAGACCACCAAACAGGGAAGCTAGCTCAGATTTAGCAGCCGCAGCTCTCTTTTTTTCATTAGGTAACATGGGTAAGGTGAATGGATCTCTGTAGTCAGAGGTACAAGCTAAAGTTAAGGCTGGGTCAAGACAGTTAAGCAGTATAGCTATAAAAAGCATCTTGCTTGTAAGTGGATGAACAGGCAGGGAGCCAAGCATTTTTCCTAGTTCCGTAAGTTTCTCATCAAGAGACAAGGCACCAATATCTTGCAAGACAATGACTGCATTCCGTATTGTCTCATAAAGAGGTGGATCCAATGTCTTCTGCAAGAACTCCTCTATTTTGCAATCAGGATCAAGTATCTTCACCTATTAATTTAGCATTACTATTGTAAATAGTGATCATATAAGTTGATCGAAAGAACAGAGGGGACAGAAACGAGAATGACATAAAATACAAGGGCCAAAACAAGAAACCATACTTCCTTAGAAAATCAAAAAGGAAAAATGTAACACCATGAGGGAAGTGAAAAATTGAATAAGTATCATCACGGCATCCAATTACTGAAATATCGTCAGGCAAGCAACAGCGGAAGACCCAGCTCACAAATATTGTAAAATGTGAATTATGGGTACCCTGGAACAAATATCTCCAAGTTTTATACCAAGCCTTTACACTATCCATAAGCTTAATTTAGAAATTGGAACATCTAGCTTATCCATTTCGAACCTCAAAGCTGCTAAAAGAAAGAATATGTGGATGAATATGTGGTTGGCAATAACTCTTGATAGTGATTGTGAGGTTACCTTTAAAGGTTTTTCTACACCCATCCAAGTTTAGTTCTTTAAGAAATTAAAAGGGCTCATATTTTACCTGTAGACATAGCTCTTCAACTGGCATTCTTCTGATCTCAGGAACTTGGAAATCTGGTAATGACTCTGCTCTAATTTTTGAATAAAGATGATAACAGATACCAGGTTGGCAACGTCCAGCACGTCCCTCACGCTGTTTTGCACTAGCTTTTGAAATCCAAGAAGACTGAAGAGTGGATACATTATTGTAAGGGTCGTAGCTCTTTTCTTTCATTCGTCCACTGTCTATGACATAAACAACGTCATCAATGGTAATAGCTGTCTCAGCTATGTTGGTTGAAAGCACAATTTTTCGGCAACCTGGAACAGGACGTCTGAAAACCTTCTTCTGCTCAGCTGATGGAACCATAGAATGCAGAGAAATAATTATAAACCTAGATGAGTCCTTGAAATAAGAGCTTTCATGTAATCTTTCTCGTGTCCTGTTTATATCATCCCACCCAGGAAGGAAAACAAGAATTGCTCCATCATCTGAATCGGCACATATTCTTCTTAAAAGCTTTTCTATAAGCACATCGTCCACTAGCTCCGGGTTCACACTGGATAAATATTTGTCGATCAAATGTTGCTCTTCCTGGGAGTTCGGAAAATTACTCCCCATATGTTTTTCTAATATTTGAATACACTCTTCTTTGCTCTCTTGTTTAGCCCAATCAAGAGAAGTCATTCCATCCTTGTCCTTTATGTTGCAGTCGGCTCCTAAAGAGAGCAGCATGCAGACATCACCTACACTGCCTTTCCCAGCAAATAACATCAACGGTGTCACACCCGTAGAAGAATGCTGGTGATTAAAATATTTATGTCCAACCTCAGAAGAAATAAGATCCCGTAGCAGATCCACTTCATCATTACATAGAGCTAAATCAATGGCTTCATCAAGAGCTGCAGTATCCTCGTAGGACAAGTCAGATTCTGCATCTTGAATACTTCCAGGATGGCCATTCAAGTGAGTAGCTTCATTTGACTTCACAATAGAAAGAACATCCTCCAGATAATGGATTTTCACCTGAAACAGAAGCAGCCTGTTTGTTTTAGAAACCAGTAATGAACGGAACTGGACCATGTCAAGAACATACTCACAGGATGAGTAAACCCTGGAACCCGTATAATTGGACATCCACCAAAATATGTTGAGAAACGATCAGCATCTATAGTGGCACTCATTAGAACCTGATAAAAAGTGATCGGTAAATGAACTAAACAGTTCACACACTAAAAGTTGAATACTAAAAAATGTTAAAGAACTAAAAGTTAAATACTAAAAAAATGTAAAAGAGATAGAGAGTCTGTCCTAACCAGTCGCAGATGGGGATATAAAGGAAGAGTGTCTCTGCAAGTTAAAAAAACACACATATAAGCATGAAAAGTTCCAAGTTTAGCGCAACGATCTCAACTGAAAATGCAGAATATTTATTTATTTTTCCTTTTTTAGTATCCAAAAAAAGTGCAGGACAAAAGAACGCTAATCCTTAGGCAATTAAAAAAAATTATCTGGATAAATTTACCGACTGATACACAACATCAAAACAAGGAATAATATTAGGAGATGTTCTCCAGGCAGGTGCAAGCAAATAAGAAAGTTGCATGCCAAGCTACATCAGACAAATATATTCAGAAAGGGGCTGATTGGCACAGCTTAGAAAACTTAGGATGGGCACTCAAGCAACGCCAAGGTTTTTTTAAGTCAAGCAATGCCAAATATTTGTGCTGACCTGTGCCTAAAGCACAACATTCGGTTACCATGATATTCATGCGGTTTTCTAGCAGAAGAAAATTAGGGCCCAATAACAGCTTTTATCTGAGGTCATCATCCGTTGCTGAATATCAGAGATTTACCCCATATTAGGCTTAAGTATTAAATCAAAACAGCTACAGCCAGAAAAAGGGTTCATAAATATTATCAAGAAGGTGATTTTTCATATACATGCTACTCATCTCTTAAGTTCTAAACCTTTCAATGTGACCTTCCATTGCAATGTCTAAAAATAAAATATTAATGTCGAGAAAATTGTGTCTCAGTTTCAGCTTCTTCCGATCCATCTTAACTGCTTGGAAGTAAGTGGAAACGCCACCAACTAGTTGTACCAATTTCAACCTTTGAAGAAATATTAACCTTCAAACACTTCAGCTATCTCGCTATCAAAGACTTCTATCCCTCTCAAATTACAAGGAATGCCTATAATATGCCAATGACAGCCATCAGTTTCTAAACAATATTTGTATTTCTCTGAATGTTGGAGAACATGGAACATAATGTCTTTTCATTTTTCTTTTTCTTTTTTTTTTTTTGAAGCCAGATGATTCTTTTTCTTTTCATCCCTAGCTAATATTTTCCCTCCACATTTCTACGACTCCCAGAATTGTAAAGCAAGAAGATTATCTTTTTTCTTTTTAAGTTAAAATTTTCATATATAAGCCAAAACTGGCAAATTTACACAAGGGTAGCCAGAGTGGGCAACAGAAAGTATGCTTGTTCAAAATACAAAAGGCACAAAGTGTTCGCCAGCATATTCTAACCATAATCTAATGCCAAACATAACCCTAATTCCATTGGCCAAATTCAAAAGCCTAAAGCATAACTCCCCAGATGAGTTACCAAAGCCTTCAAAAATAGCAGAGGAAACACGGCTGGTGTAACAGAACCACAAAAGGAATAATTCCCAAGACAAAAGATAGGTACATGAGTCTAGAAAATTGAGTGAGATGAGAAGCAATCCCCAACCTCCAGGGGAGGGAAAGCATAATGTCTAGCATCATAGGGCCAAAGCGGAAAGGTGCCTCTCCAACAAGTGGTGAATTCTGACGAAGCTCGTGCAGTTCCATTTATCATTATGATACCAAGTACCAAAGATGGAAATCAAAGGAGAACCTTCCAACCAAGATAAAGCAGAATTATGATTGAGCTTTCATTGAGATGTCAAGATTAATAGAAAGTTTTTTATAAGTCTAAATTTCATAGATAAAAGCAAATTTACAAAAAAGTAGCCATTGTGATAGGCAATACCAAGAGACTAATACTAGAAAACTAAAGCTCAGAGTACAATATGGGTAAAAAATAGTGTCTCGTCCACTATGTCAAGATATAGGATGGACAATCGCTGGTAACAAAATAAGATGGAGTTACATAATATGCAAAAAGGCCATCAAGATAGGGATCGAGTGAACTCAATGACTGGACTGACCATATATAGATGTACCCCAGATAGACCAAATTCAAAAAATGCAAGCATTAGGGCAAAAACAAGCCAAGGCAAACCTGTAGCTTCAAAAATTATAATTTGTAACTCTATAATACATAAAAATGCATGTAGCCAAAATTAACTCATTTAGTTGATATCTTCATAGGAAGCTCCAGGTTCAATGCAATGATCAACTCCCTGTTTAATGGAATTGAACTGAAGGCACGGTTGAAGGAAACTACTTGGTTATTCCATCCTCTACCATATGAGAGCCTCCAAGAATAGCCATCCAAAACAAAATACACCTTGGCATCATTACTGATATTCAACTTCTTTTTAAGTTCAGGGTGAGTTGCACACAGGACAACCCATGGATGACAAGGGTCATTGCCAAAAGAAAGTGGTTTGTCCATTCTTAATCTCCTAACAAACACTGAGAAAATTTGTCCCTAATCCAAAGGAGCTTTTTCTAAAGCCAGGAGTCATCAGCCTGTGGCGTAGCCTCCTATATGGAATTACCTTTTAAAATAACCATATGTACCCATTTGACCCAAAAGACCCTCTTTAACCTCACATAAATTCCAACCACTCTTCATGATGTATGCGTAATTTATCAGACCCAAGTCACCAACCCTATCTTTTGGCTGGCAGATCGTAGACCATTTGACCTTAGCTTTCTCGGACCCTTCCCAAAGAAAGAATATTAGATCACTTCTTTAATCACCCTTATTGGTAAAAAAAAAAAAAAGAGGCTATTCAGTATCTGCAGACAGCCATCAGAACAAAGTTGATCAATTGGAACTTCCCTCCATATGAAAGATTTTTAGTAGTTCAATTTTAGACTTTACATGCTAGTCTGTCCAAAAAGGGACTACAAGCAGAATAGGAGAGCTTACCAGACACCAGCGAAACACATAAGTATCTAATAGAAATGATTTCTAGAGCCATATTTAGAATGTTGGACAAAACAGATCTGTCCCGGGTACTTATGCCAGAAGTGTGTACTTCACACTTCTGGAGGTTGGGCTGCAATCCAGAAAGGGCTTAGAATTCTTCAAGAGCATCTTTGATAACATGAACAGATATAGGATCACCCTTGGACATAATAAACAGGTCATCAGCAAAACTAAGGATGAAAGGCTACGGCGTTCACATTTTGAATAAAGCTGAAGTTGGAAGGAGTTATGTAAATCCTTCCATCACCAGAATGAACAGGCTTGAGGATTGAAAGGATCATTAACTAGCTCAGCTTGGGCATCCTCTAGTTTGACTCTAGCAATAACTTTATTTGTGATGTTACCATACTTTTCCTTGCTTAATTTCTTGAGAGGGTTCTTTTCGTCTTTTTAGTTGCTTGACAAAGCAAACCAGGGGATTCTCCTTTTCATGTTCAACCCTGCTTTCCTTAAGAATATTCTGAAAGTTGGGGTGTTGAAGTTAACCTTTGATAAACTTGAAATGTTTACGCTCAAACTTCAGGTTTTTTGGATTGTGGGAATGTTAGGAGAGTGGTCAGAGGAGATTGGGCTTCATAATCCAGTTGAAAGTACGGATTTTGGTCCTTTCAATGCTCATTATAGAACATGTGATCTATCTTACTGAAGACTCTCTTGTCTTCATCTCTGTTATTTGACCAGGTGAACTCAAACCCTGAAGGAATACTCACCATGTTTATGCCCTTAATTCAATAAGTAAATTCTCTAATTGCATTCATGTTTATTCTTTTCCTACCTGTTTTACCTTGACCATCTAAGATAATATTAAAAATCTTCCATTATTAACCAAGTCTCGTTATCAAAAAACTGGTTTTGGTATCTATGTTCCCTCCATAAGTCCCTTACTTCTCTCATTATAAACATATACAATGGTAAGGATAAACATTTCATCATTAGAAGTTGGTTTCACACTACAGGTAATGGCTTGCTCAGTACTATGCAGTATTCTACAGTCAAAGAAGCAGGGTTTCAGGCCATGCAGATCCTGGAAACTGAGTTAGGCAGTATGTTATGGACTACTTGCCAGTTTCTGAAGATAATCCTTGAAACACTATCAAGTTTCCTTTGCCTAATTTTAGCTACAACTAGACCAATAAGGCCAATGTTTTTATCTCCTATGAAATTCTTTACTTCTTGTTGCTTAAGAGAGGAGTTGAGTCCTCTCACATTCCAACAAGCTATTTTAGCCAGCTGACTGTTTTGGTGTATCTAGTTCTGCTCCTATTTGCACCTCTACAATACTATCTAGCTTATGGGGGGCCTCTATCTCATTTACTAATTTCTGAAACTTTGTCATTAAAAGGGCTCCCACCAGTCTCATGATTAGAGGGAATTGACTTTCCCTCATCTGTCTAAACTGGGCAGTTTGGTGTTTGGTTTTCCTAAATACAGTTCTTTTCCCCTTATTCTTGGCATTGGATGGAATTTTCCTCACAATCTGCCCTGCTGAAGTATAACTATCCAGGGATTCGGTGTCAGAATGGTTCTAGTTTTTGATTTTTATCCTTCTCCTAATCAGAGACATCGCATGCCTCTTCAACCTCATCAACCTCCTCAAAAGAGGGAGAGTAGTAACACAGGCTCCCTCCCTTTCTGAGTTTATTCTATCTCGACCATCCCCCTGTTCATCCTCCTTACTACTAAGAAGGCTTGAAAACGTAGCAATGTCCATGTTCTTACCTGCAAGAGGACTCAACTTGTTAGCATTACTAGAATGATTTGAAGAAGAAACCAATTTGTTGGTTCCTTCTTTCTTATACTTATCCTTTCTACTTCCTGCAGTCTGTTTTAGGCTTCCTTTTGATACAGTTGTAGTGATAACATATGTATGTTGCTCAGTCCTCTCCAGACTCGTTTGTTGGGAAAGAATGTTCGCATTATCACTTTCATTACTAGACACATCCTCACTGTGACCATCTTTCTTAGCTTCAGGAACGGTACATTCAAGGCCTTTCCTTTTTTCAGACGGGGAAGCTTTTCCCGTGAGGGTGCCAACCTCCTTATTTGCTTGACTCCTTTTAGCATAATGTTGTCTTTCAGTGATTTGACCTTTGTTGTGATTCCCAACAGCAGCGTTATAGGTGGCTTCACCTTTGGTTGTGGCAAGGCTGTCATTCAACTGCATGGCTTCACAAGTGTATCCAAAAGTCTTACATTTTAGGCATTAAAATGGCATCCATTCATATACAACCTCTTGCATGCAATCCTGCTCATATTCATCAGTAAAGTTGATGAACTTTGGAGGACGTTGACTAGTTAGAATGAACTCTTCACCCTTTGAGTAGATTAACCTAATCTTGCAGGTAAGATTTGGGTTCCAACCCACCCAAATCCTTGAAATAGTACTAGGTAAAATGTTGTTTAGTACTTCTCAACATCTAAATACACTCTTACATATGTTTTCAAATTTCCTTCGTCGACCTTGACTACTACTAATCCAATTTTTTTATCTTTATTGCGTTAACTTCTTGTTGCCTCAAAGAAAAGTTGAGTCCTCTGATATTCCAGCAAACTAGTTTTACCATCGTAAGGATTTAGGACCTCTTAGTTTACCCGTGCTTCACCCATGTTGTACTTCCTTATTAGAGGGATGCCTTTGTCCACCTTGTACATTTCCATATTTCCAGTTGACTAGAGTGGTCCTCTATGTCATTTGCTTTGGATTTGAGGAGCCCCCTCAAAGGGACCTACTCTTTTTTCTTTGTTTGTACACCGTTTTTGTTGTAGTTTTGTCTATTCCACGGTCTAAGGAAACCTACTCCTAATCAAGGAGGTTGTGTGTTGTGTGTTTTACAATTTTTCCTTGCACTTGAACTTCTGATATAGATTGGTCTATATCAAGCCCCTGGAAAACAAGATTATCCAATAGATCCTCAATAGATGTTGAAATTGGTCCACCACTTTGTCATTGTCGTAATCATCATAATCCTCATTAGGAGAAACTAGAGAGGTATATCACTGCTCCCATCATAAACTTGTGTGAGTTCTGTCATCCTGAAATTCTTCATTGTTGCTTTAGCTTGATGACCCTTTGTATTCGAATATAAGCCAACCAGATGACTAAACTTATTAGTATTGCTTGTATTAGCCGGAGAACCATCCTGCTAGTGCTTCCCTTGTTGCTTGATCGCTTTTACTGAGCTTTCAGAGGACTCTTCTATAACGCAGAGGAATGTGGCTTACTTATCAAAGACCTCCGACCCTTTCCCACTTTGGGTTAGTTGCTGAAGGGGAATAGTTTCAAATTCAGCTATTACAGTTTCCATCAAGCTTGGTAAGTGGTCTCTTGAATAAGTCTTACCTTTACTTTGTTGCTTGATATGTGTTGTCTTTTGCTGACATAGCTTATCTTGAGGTTTCCAATTACTTCCATTAACTTCAGAAGGAGGTATGTATCCTCTCTTTGGTTCAGTCCCAACATCATAGTTGTGGCGAAAGATCTTACATTTGGCATGGCACACTATACAAGCATCCACTCGTACGTAACTTCTTGTCGAACATCTTTCTCATATTCATCTAAGAGCTTTACCTTATCAGGTTGCTCATCTCCCGCATTAATTTCCACACAAATCCTGGCATAGACCATTCTGTTCTGGACAATGGTGGGCCCATTTATAAACATAGGCTTGCCAATCAGCGTGTCAATTCTACCCACCATAGTAAGGTTGAAATGTTAGAGTATCAAGAAAGGTAACGAATCCAAACTTGAATGACATTCGGTTTTAACTTTTCAATACTTTTCTCTAGATTCCATGGTCAGAGAAACAAAACTCTGCTACAAAAAGGTAGAGGGAAGAGACCCAAGATTTCTTGCTTGCTTTCTCATATTGGAATATGAATATGAAAAAGCCTTCATCCAGTTCCTGAGTTTACGAAGAACTTTGTTACTCCATTTCTCTTCTGCGAACTTCTTCAGGTTGTAGAAGGAAGCTATTTCCAAGAACTTGTCCAACAATAGTGGTATTCAATTTTATTCTGCAATTGCTAACTTTTTGGGGTGAAATTGCAACATATTTTTCACCTTTTGTCGACTTCATATATGTAGGATTGAAGGGTGGGTGATTCCTCAGATTCGAAATCAGGCTTGAGCGGGCTTGCTCAATCCAATTGTGTGCATGATGTCTTGCATGTAGATCATGCAAAGATCTTAAATATCTAGCCATTTCAGAGAGAATTAAGGAATAATTTTGTTTTTCGACCGTTTTTGCGGTGGCTGGAGTGGCCTAGACGGCCGAGGAAGACACTGGAGGTTGCATCAGGCACAGTCAATGCGAAAGGAATCAGGTTTAGAGTTGAAGGGGAAGGAATTAGGCTGTTGAAAGGTGAAAAGTGGCAGAGAAAGAGACATCAGGGGAGGAGGAGAGAGAGAGAGAAAATAGACGTTAGTGGTTTAAGGAAAAATTTTTACTCATTGAATATGGAGAGAGAGTAGAGAATTCCCTAAAATCAACAGACAATCGATCATCTTATCTTCCCCTTTTTCTCTGAGCGAGAAGATAGCTATCAACTGAAGTTTCACATTCATGGGTGATTCAACAAGTTCAATACTGAGTCTTTCTTGAACATCAAAGCTTGTGAATGACTTCTCAAATTCTGATGGGTGGCGAATCAAGTACATAACTTACTAGATTGGAAAAGAATGCGGATCATATCAAGATAACCCTTCAAGGATCACATCCACCTATGAAGATGATTCATCTAACAATGTCCCAGAAGAAACTTCGTAACAAGAATTTCTTGAGGATGCATGTAATCTGAACTCATTCAATTAGACACTTGGGAAAACATTAACAGCTTAAATGCTTAAACAACTATGACTGGTCACTTGTGGACCTAGTGCGGCAAAGAAAGTATTTATCTGATTCGACTTCCCAAACTACGTCCAGGTCACTGTAACAGTCCATAACATCTAAAAAGCCCTTCTAATGATGTTGCCCTCCCGGATTATAATAGTTTTCTTCATGTAGGTCATGTGACGTCGTTTTCCTGATGTTCAAAGTATTACTCTTCTGCTTTTTTTTTTCATTTTGAAACATGCTTGTGTCTATTCTCACATATGTAGTTTTATTGCATGGACTGTTAGTGTATGTGTCCTAGGCCATGATTTGGATGTTTATGTTATACATTTATTATTAATAAAAGAGGTTTTAGTATCATTATTGTTGGTCAGTATGTTACACAATTATGATATATGTCCCTGGTTCATTATTGTTATAGAGATAAAATAATTTATAACCAGTATGAGTATTGATTTGATAATCATGAGATGATTATGTGTATGGTGATACAAATCAATCTCATAGATACTTGTTACAGAACACCGTATTAGATAAACTCATCATGAGATTACTACATGGATCAGCGTCATAAGTAAATCTCATGATAGTCATGTTTTAATCCTTAGACTTGAGATTGTCATAGTTTCCAACATAAGGACTATTATATATTGACATGATCTAACGTTATCCGTAACTGGATAATAATAAAGGCCATGATTGAGTATGATAGAAATTATGTACAGGATATTAAACGATCAAGATAGAATTTATCCCTCTCTTTTGAGAGTATATTTTTGGACCCCTCGATTAGTGAGACTGTGAAATGCATGGTCGTGCTCAAATGAATTGATAGTGTCATCAACATCATTTTTTTTATCAGTCTACTTAGAGATCGAGTAATCATATGTTTGAACAATATAAGTATGACGCTGACCATGACTTATGTTCAAACTAGATATCGTGTGACAAAGGGATTAATGCATGTGCTATTATTAGGCTAGTTGGACTGTACTCGTATTAATTGGGGAATCATAATGTCTTGCTATAGACCAATTACGACTTGTTGGTTTAATGGAGATTCAATGCCAATTAATATGGGCCTATCGGATCACACACAAGGATGTGTATGGGCTGATATTAATAATATCAATATTAGATATTAATTATTATTATTATTTTCGTTTTTTATATATATACTTATATCATCGGATAATAACAATAGAATCCATATATGATATGGATTTTGATTGGTCTTATCTAATCCTAACAGAATCCGTATTTGATACGGATTATGATTGGCATTAACCAATCCGAACTGGAATCGGATTTTGATATCTATATATATGTATATATCCTTGTGTGTCTCGTACACAACTGAGAACAAAAAAACAAAAGACAATCGTTTTTGAGAAAAGCCGAGTTCTTCAGCAGCGCCGTTCAAGAGCTAGCACTCCGAACGGAAGCATTCGTGTGGATACCGTCAGAGGGTGTTCGTGTCATCGCACCTCCTATGTTCGCACCTTCTACGTCTGCAGATTTCAAATCTACAGAGGTATGGTTTTTGATTTCTTTCTTCGAATTAAACGAACATGGATCTTTGGTAGGAAATCGGAGATCAAGTTTTGTTTTCCGCTGAACATTTGTGCAGTGATCTTGTCGGATTTCCTAACATGGACTGCAGTCATTTTTCCGCTGCCAAGACCCTCTAACATCAGTCAATTAAATGTTTAATCAATCCTTGATCTGAAACGTTTTTATATGCACAAACTTATAGATCTGAAACCTTTTTACTGGACATAGTGAAAGGGTTGATGACTTAGTGTCAGAGGAGGATTTCAGTATTTCATAACTTTTACTGATGATTTCAGTAGGTATGGCTATGTCTACCTAATAAAACATAAGCATGAGTCTTTTGAAATGTTTAGAACTTTTCAAAATGAAGTACAAAATCAACTTGGTAAGACAATTAAAACGCTTCGATCAGATCGAGTGTGAATATTTGAACCAAGAATTTGATCAACATCTAAGAAATTGTGGAATCGTTTCACAGTTGACCTACAATGGAATAGTGTTTCTAAAAGGAGAAATCGAACTTTATTAGATATGGTTCGATCTATGATGGGTCAAGTAGATCTTTATCTTTTTGGGGTTATGTCTTGGAGACAGCTGCATTCATTTTGAACCGTGTACCCTCTAAAGCGGTTGAAAAAACACCATATGAGATATGGACTGGTAAGACACCCAGTTTGTCTTTTCTTAAGATTTGGGGCTGTGAAGCTTATGTGAAAAGATTAGTGTCAGATAAGCTAGCTCCAAAGTCTATCAAATGTATTTTTGTGGGGTATCCTAAGGAAACTAAAGGGTACTATTTCTATATTCCCTCAAAGAACAAAGTGTTTGTTGCTCGAAATGGAGTCTTTTTAGAAAAGGAGTTACTCTCTAAGAGAACTAGTGTGAGTATAGTACAACTTGAGGAAACTCAAGTTCCACAAGATATCATTGAACCGTATTTAGAGACAATTTCAGAACCACAAACAGTTGTAGAGCCTGAAAATGTAACACAAGTCCAACGCAGATCTGATAGGATACATCGTCAGCCAGAGAGATATGGATTGCTTGTGACTAATGATAGTGAAGTTATGCTCATAGATCAAGATGAGCCTACTACCTATCAAGAAGCTGTGTCAGGTCCAGATTCAGATAAATGGCTTGGAGCCATGAATCCTGAGATGCAATCCATGTTTGATAACCAAGTTTGGTCTTTAATTGATCCTCCAGAGGGTATTAAGACTAATGGTTGCAAATGGGTTTTCAAGAAGATAACTGACATGGATGGAAATGTGCAAACCTAAGGCTTCTTGCTAAAGATTTTAAGCAAAATCATGGTATTGACTATGATGAAACCTTTTCGCCAGTTGCTATGCTTAAGTCTATTAGAATTCTCCTTGTCATTGCAGCATACTATGATTATGGGATATGGCAAATGGATGTCAAAACTGCTTTCCTTAATGGAAATTTACTTGAGGATGTGTACATGACATTTTGTAAATCCTGAGAATTCAAAGAAGGTTTGCAAGCTTCAAAGATCCATCTATGGATTGAAGCAAGCATCTCGAAGTTGGAATCTTTGTTTTGATGAAATAGTTAAAAACTTTGGTTTCATCAAGAATGAAGATGAACCTTGTGTTTACAAGATGGTTAGTGGGAGTGCAGTAGTGTTTCTGGTCTTATATGTGGACGACATATTGCTTATTGGGAATGATATCCCTACCTTGCAAAAGGTTAAGGCTTGATTAGGGAATTCCTTCTCAATGAAAGACTTGGGTGAGGCTACCTATATCATTGGTATCAAGATCTATAGAGATAGATCTAAAAGGATAATAGGCTTGAGTCAAAGTACATACATAGACAAAATGTTAAAGAGGTTCAACATGCAAGAGTCCAAGAAAGGATTCCTGCCTATGTCTCATGGCATTCATCTTAGCAAGAATCAATGTCCTCGGACATCTGATGAGCGAGACCGAATGAATAAAATTCCTTATGCTTCTGCTATATGATCGATCATGTATGCCATGTTATGTACTAGACCAGATGTCTCATATCCAATGAGCACAACAAGTAGATATCAAGCTGACCCCGGTGAAGGTCACTGGACAGCTGTCAAGAATATTCTTAAGTACCTCAGAAGGACTAAAGATGTATTCTTGGTTTATGGAGGTTTGGATGACGAGTTAGTTGTAAATGGTTACACAGATGCTAGTTTCCAAACCGACATAGATGATTTCAGATCGCAGTCCGGTTTTGTATTTACATTGAATGGTGGAGCTGTTAGTTGGAAGAGCTCAAAATAAAGCACTGTGGCTGATTCTACAACAGAGGCTGAGTATATAGCAGCATCAGATGCAGCTAAAGAAGCAGTTTGGTTGAAGAAGTTCATCAATGAGCTAGGAGTGGTACCTAGCATTGCAAATCCTGTGGACATTTACTGTGACAACTATGGTGCCATAGCACAAGCAAAAGAGCATAGGTTATCAGAGATCTAAACATATACTCAGGCGCTACCATCTCATCCGAGACATCATCGATAGAGGAGATGTCAAAGTATGCAAAGTTGATACAAACGATAACATAGCGGATCTATTGACTAAGCCTCTCTCACGGGTCAAGCATGATCAGCACACTAGATCTATGGGTCTCAGATATTTGTAGGCCTAATGCAAGTGGGAGATTGTTAGTGTATGTGCCCTAGGTCAATGATTTGGATGTTTATGTTATACATTTATTATTAATAAAAGAGGTTTTATTATCATTATTGTTGGTTAGTATGTTACACAATTATGATATATGTCCCTAGTTCATTATTGTTATAGAGAAAATAATTTATAACCAGTATGAGTATTGATTTGATAATCATGAGATGATTATGTGTATGGTGATACAAATCAATCTCATAAATACTTGTTAGAGAACATTGTATTAGATAGACCCATCATGAGATTATTACATGGATCAGCGTCATAAGTAAATCTCATGATAGTCATGTTTTAATCCTTAGACTTGAGACTGTCATAGTTTCCAACATAAGGACTATTATATTTTGACATGATCAAACGTTATCCGTAACTGGATAATAATAAAGGTCATGATTGAATGTGATAGAAATTATGTAGAGGATATTGAACAATCAAGATAGAATTTGTCCCTCTCTTTTGAGAGAGATATCTTTGGGCCCCTCGATTAGTGAGACTGTGAAATGCATGGCCGTGCTCAAATGAATTGATAACGCGATCAATATCATTTGTTTTATCAGTCTACTTAGAGAACGAGTAATCATATGTTTGAACAGTATAAGTATGACGCTGACCATGACTTATGTTCAAACTAGATATCGTGTGACAAAGGGATTAATGCATGTACTATTATTAGGCTAGTTGGACTTTACTCGTATTAATTGGATAATCGTAATGTCTTGCTAGAGACCAATTACGACTTGTTGGTTTAATGGAGATTTAACTGACTGCCAATTAATATGGGCCTATCGGGTCAAACACAAGAATGCGTATGGGCTGATATTAATAATATTAATATTAGATATTAATTATTATTATTATTATACCAGCAGAGGGTGTTCATGTCATCGCACCTCCTACGTTCGCACCTTCTATGTCTGCAGATTTCGAATCTACAGAGGTATGGTTTTTGATTTCTTTCTTCGAATTAAGCGAACAATATGGATCCTTGGTAAGAAATCGGAGATCAAGTTTTGTTTTCCGTTGCGCGTTTTTGCAGTTATCTTGTCAGATTTCCTAACATGGACTGCAGTCATTTTTCCGCTGCCAAGACCCTCTAACATCAGTCAATTAAATGTTTAATCAATCCTTGATCTGAAACGTTTTTATATGCACAAACTTATAGACTGAGGCACACAATGCATGTATCTAATTGTGAGAGAAAAATTTCTTTCAAACAAAGAAAGCACACACAAGAAATTGTAATAAACATCCACTAGACGTGGACCAGTACCTGAGGATTGCCAGCATAAAATCAGCATATCTATCCCGCTCATGGATCTCATCCTGCCAGGGACAGAAGGAACATCTAAGACTTTTTCCTTTTTTTTCTGTAAGTAAATTTCATATATCATCCCTATGAGGCAAATTTAGAGAGGCTTAACACCATGACTAGGTGTTAGCAGGCTAGCCAGTAATCTAAGACTTGTCCAAAATAAAAAAAGGGCAAAGTTCCATTACAATTCCAATATCAAGTAACTATGACTAATCTATGAAACTTTGCCAACTTCAAAATGCAAAAGTCCCCAGAACATATATGGGGTAGAGTCCCTACAACATCTAAGACTTATTCTTTTTATTTTCTTTTTTTTTTAAAGAAATAAAAAAAGAAGATCCAATCCTTTAGTGATGCATGTTCTTATGAAGGAAACAAAGAACAAAATGGAGGTTGCCTGAAACAAATGGAGCTATAAGAGGTTGCTTGAAGTTCAAAAGCTTCAGAATGAGCTTTTTTTGTTTACATTAAATATTGAGCATTACAAGCAACAGCCTACATTACCTTTAAGACCATGGGTTTTGAATATATACCCATTTAGAACTGCAATATCTCACTACTTCTGCACTCAGCTAGGAGTCTGATTGGACGACACTGTTCGCTGTTAAGTTACTAGTGAGAACCGAGGTTGGTTTTTTTCTAGGATTGTAGATCCAAGAAGGGGAAGATTAAAAATAAGATTTGATAAAAGAATGCGATGTTGACATCAGTCAAAAGGTGGAATAAGAATGGAATGTAAGGGTATATAAGAAATCAATGCAGTAATCTCTAGGTAAGTGAAAAGATGCGTAATGTTAGGTCATATGACTCTTACGTACAATTTTGTTACACACCTACCATTAAATTTTTTTTTAAACATTTCTCAAACGATATCTGGAGTACTATAACGCGATTATAGCACAACCACATGTCACAGGTATAGGAATTTCATAGCAGGGAACCATAGCTGATATAGAAAGAACGGCACATAGAATATAGGACCTGACTGCCTTGTATGGAGACTTGAGTGACTAACTAACAGCAGAAGTCCTAAGGCACCAGAGCTTGGAGCAACAGAATACTCCAATTTCCTTAACTAAAGATGCAAAAATAATGCCAAACATGCCTCGAGCAAATTAACAGAATAAAGATTTAACGCTAGAATGCTTAATTCATATCAGAGAGAGAGAGAGAGAGAGAGAGAGAGAGAGAGAGAATACAAGTGGTGAAAAGGACAAACCACAATAATGTGAGTAATATCTGAAGCTTCATTCCTTGCAGGCCTCTTGGAACGTTTCCTCCCTGTTCCGGGTCCTCCTTTACTAACTAAAACCCTCAGAAATACACCACTGGTGCAGAACACAATGGATGAATGTCTTCCACCTTTACTTTCCAACCGTATCTACATATTTCAAAAAAAAATTTTGATGCTGACACTAATAGCGGAGATACCAGCAAGAGACATAAGTGGAAATGAGAAATATGAACATAAATATCAAACACTGTACACCTATGACCACAAGAATGACCATGAGTCAATCCTTTTGCTACACAGACATTATATCTTGATCAAGTCAAGCTAAGAGAAAATTAAGGATACATATTCCGCAAGGTATTGCTTCACATTTGTTTGAAAAGGTAACTTTCCTCCATCCCTCTAAACCGACGCCGGCTCCCTGTTTTTTGTGTTTCCTTTTTTTCTTTTCTTATTTCTCCCTTGAAAGACCAAAGAAGAAAAGGGCCTCCTTAGACCTGATGCATTGAATGTTGTTGTTCTTTCTGTTTGACTACTAAACATAATCTACACTTCCATACACCAGCAATATAAAATATCTTGAAACATTATGAATTAATATTTGAAACAATCAAGAAATTTTCCATTTCCAATGGAGTCAATGACACACTCTTCCTTGACTTTGGAATATGATGGAATAAAGCAAAATGACTCACTAAATTGGTTGCGCTTCTTATATTGTGAAGTAACAGTTGATCGACATAACTTGACGCATTATTATGGGTCATCGGAAAACAACATCTATGTGATATGGTTGCGTGCATCCGACCCCCCATACCCCGCCATAGGCGGGAGCCTTTAAGGCAATGGGTAATAATGTTGTTGTTGTTGTATTTGAAACAATCAAGAACCTTGATCAGAATAGTCAACTTCACTAAGATACATGCATGTGTGTAAGCTCTGACTCCAGGCCTTAAACCAAATTTCTGCCTAACCTAGTAGCCAGAAAAATCCTCACAGTTCACACCCTCTCTGACTACAATTGCTGTGAAAGGGTTGAATTGGATCAACATGAGTATTGCATGTAATGCAATGAGGTGGCTTGCCTCAAACTTAATGCAATCGGATCCTTTATTATGAGACATTATGGTCCAGGAGAAACTAGTAAACACGTTCCCTGCTAAAAACAACTTCGGTAAGGAATTCAAACCTATGAACAAGGAAGTAAACAGTCCAATGCATGTGGACTGCACTCACTTCCATAGACTATTAGACGTAAATACTTACAGGGTTACTCAATCTATTGGTTAAACTTTCTTCCCATGCAAAATGTCCAAGAAAACTAAGGTACTCTTTTCCTTCTTGTGGTTAGTTCATTTAGCAACTAGGAGTTTCCACCAAAACCTCCGTTTTGAAAATTTGAGAAACGGGTGAAGTTAGTAATGGAGAGAAACAAAATGTCGCTGAGGTATGTCTTCATTATAGAATAAATCAATTAACAACCAAACTAAACCCAATTCAAGTCATCTAGATAGAATTCCTTTAAAAGGCTAGGCGCCCACGTATACAGATGGGTCAGAAAAATGTAGCCAAAAAATATCAACAAAAAGGTAAAATGAGTTGAAATTACGTTCCTAATCGTTTAGAAAGGAAGATGTACCTTGTAGCCGACAGTTTCTCCAACCTTTTCACCTCTTTCAGATGCAATTCTCTCAGCAACTGTAAATACATTTAAAGGAGGGAGAAGAACCTGTGAGGGAGAAGCCGCACCCAAATAGTACATTGAGAGAGCAACAACAATGCAAAAAGAGCAGTGAAATGTACGAAACTCAGTACTTAACATCTTAAGCTGATGCATATGACAATATCAACACAGGAAATCTCCCGGTGGATCTTACTGCAATATAATTTGTTCAAATATGTATTAAGCCCAAATTGGGCTCGCCGGTGAAAAATGTGGTTGGCCCGCAACAGGCGGATTAGAGTGCCTAACTGTTATCAGTAAAGCTTTAATCAACAGCTTAGACTACTAGATAATGTAAAAGAACAGTTATCACCTGATATAGCAGAGATCCTTCGCGGTTGGGTACATACTATTTTAGAGGCTTCTTCTTTGCCCCACATATGATCTAGAATGAACTGTGGAACCTATATAAAGCAGCTGGATATGATCAGAAAGCTGCAAATAGAACAGTAAAGCAGCTGGATATGATCAGAAAGCTGCAAATAGAACAGTATGCCTCGGAAAGTTATATAGCATAATATAGAGAAATACACTTATATATACTACACATGTATAGATACTGAGGATAATACGTATGCAATACACTATATACGAATACAATACATGTTGTGCACATACATTATACAAACAATATACATACATATATCATGTACTACTATATAGAATAAATGATAAAAACAAATGCAACTTGTATTATAGCCGTTAGGCTTTTCTTATTATAGCCATTAGAATTGTGTTGAAGTTTCTTTCTAGCCGTTTGTTTTACATGAGGAGGAAGAGACAGTTCTTCCTATATATTAGATACTTTGTACATACTTTACCTTTTCAAGTGTGAAGAGATTAATAATACTTTGCCTTCACCTTCACTTTTTCTCTGCTCCAACTGATCTTCATTGTTATGTTCATACTTTGTTCTTTATTGTTGAGTGTTAAAATTCCACACATAAACAAGCAACTACTTGATACTTGACTTTAGAAATTCGAGCATTACAACAACCACCACCCTCAAACTTATGGATCAAGCATATCTTTTGCGTTTTATTTATTTATCTATTCTTTTGCGTTTTATTTTGTTTATCTATTTTGCTTTTTATGTTTTTTAGTCGTAGCCTAAATCTTGCACTCTTTTTGTATCTCCTACTACCATGTGCCTTTAGAATACGCTTCTTTCAAAAATATTATATCATCTCAATCGTGATTCTGGCCCAAGTACTTAAATTTCTCACTTGAATCTTATACCCTCTACATGACACCGGCTACATGAATCAACTATTTCCACTGTGCTCTGTCACAGACCATATGCTCCTCAATTGTCACATAAGTCCTATCATTTTTTTATTATCTCTCTCCATGTCTTCTTTGGTCTCCCTTTCCTACGTTTAACATGGACATCATTCATCGTCTCCCACCGCCTGACAGGTGCATCTGCACGTCGCCTTTGCACATGCTCAAACCATCTTAACGTTGACTTCCTCATCTTCTCTTCTAAAGGAGTCACCTCAATCTTTCTGATTATATGTTCATTTCTTATTTTATTCTCTCTTGTATGTTCATACATCCATCCAACATTCTCATTTCTGTCACTCGCATCCTTTGTTCATGCTCGTAATTGACTATCTAACATTTAACTGTCTAACATTCAGACCGGTACATCAGTGCAGGTCATACGTTGTCCTGTAAAACTTCTTTTTAAACTTTAAAGATAATTTCCTATCACAAAAACAGACTTGCCGCACTCCTTCACTTTAACATCCCGTCTGTACCCTGTGATTCACATCTTTGTCAATTGCTCCATCTTTTTGTAGTATGGATCCTAAATAGTTAAATCTCTCACTCAGGTGAATTTATTAGTCTCTCAGTTTTACACAATGTTCCAAGGCCGTTATTTTGTTGCTAAAATTAAATTTCACATACTGTCTTCTTTCAAATCAATTGAAGTCCTTTTCCTCTAGCGTCTCCCGCCAACATTCTAACTCAGCATTGACTTTTTCGCTAGTCTCATCCACCAGCACAAAGTGATCTGTAAATAACATGCTCCACGGAACTCTGTCTTGAATGTGCCAAGTGAGCTAATATATAACTAAAGCAAATAAGTATGGACTAAATATCGATCCTTGACGTAAATCCACTGTAATAGGGAACTCTGAGCTTAGTCCTCCTGGACTCCTTATGCTTGTCATTACGTTCTCATACATGTCTTTAATAATTTCTATATACGCTACTCTAACACCTTATTTTTCAAGCACTCTCCAAACGATCCCTCGTATGACTTTATCATGTCTTTTCCAAGTCAATGAAAACCATATACAAATCTTGCTTCCTCTCTCGATGTCCCTCTATTAATCTTCTCAAAGACGAATGCCTTCATTGTTGACCTTCTCAGCATGAATCCAAATTGGTTTTCAAATACACCAGTGTCTTTGAGAAGTCTTTTCTTAATCACTCACTTCCAGAGCTTCAATGTGTTGCTCATTAACTTAATTCCTTTATAATTTGCACAATCTTGTACATCTCATTTGTTTCTATACGGAGGTACTAAAGTGTTTTTCTTCCACTGGTCAAGCCTTTAATCAGTCTTCACAATCTTGTTAAAAGATCTGTGAACCACATAATATCTTCTTTCTTTAGGCAATTTCAAGCCTCACTTGGAATGTCGTTGGCTCCAATTGCTTAACCATTCTTTATTCTTTTCAAAGCATCTTCCAACTCTGTCAATCGGATTCTCTTACTATATGTTAAGTTTCTATCATCTTCAAAGTTACATGCCTCGTTCAGTACGAGTTCATCTTCCAACGATTCATTAAAAAGTTTCTCAAATTATCTTCTCCATCAATCTTGTATTTTATTTTTCTCTACTAAGATTTTGTTATCTTCGTCTTTAATGCATTTATCTTGAGTCAAATATCGTGTCTTCATTTCTCTCCCTCTAGCAATTTTATAAACATCTTTTTCACCTTCTTTCGTGTCCAACCACTTATGAAAATCTTCAAACACCTTTGATTTGGCTTCACTTACGACTTATTTAGCTTCTTTCTTAGCCAGCGTATATATTTTCCAATTCTCTTGATTTATGCAAGGTTGGAGTGCCTTACAACCAGTTCTCTTGGAATTTTAATTTGTCTTGCACATCTCCTTTCTACCAAAATTCTTTAGGTGCTCGACTTTTTAACTCGCCAAGTAAATTTCTAGTTATTTTCTTTATCTTTATTGTCATACCCTCTCATACTTCATTTGCACTTCAATTTCTTAAGACTTTTTGCTTTAATACTACTTTTCTAAATTTTGTGCTTAGCTTCCTTCAAGTTCAACCATTATTTCTACGGTTATCTTCTATGTCGGATATGGACGTCCAACACTACAAAGAGGGTTGCATTGTTAAACTTTCTCCTGGAATCACCTTATAATACTTACAAGCTCTTCTATCTCTTCTACATGTCATGAAATAGTCTATTTATAGCTTATTTGGTCCATTTTTGAATGTAATCAAGTGTTTATCTCTTTTTTGGAAAAATGTATTAGTCACTATAAAGTCATACGCTATTAAGAAATCCAAACTTGATCTTCATTCATGGTTCATGTTTCCAAAACCAAATCTAACATGTACCACATTGTAATCTTATTATCTTTACCTACATGTCCATTTAAATCTCCCCATATAAAGATCTTATGATCTATTAGAATTTCACGCACTAAGTCTTCTAAATCATTCTTTATAGTCTGCTTTAAACCCACTTGAGGAGCATATACGCTAATAATATTGATTGTCTCTTTTCCAATCACCAACTTAAGAGCTATAATTTTATCTCATTTCTTAATAGCACCTACTCCTTCGTATCTTAATAACGCATCCATATAACCCTAACTATATTTGTAGTCTTATTTTTTCCTGTGTATCAGAGTTTAAATCCTGACTTGTCCACCATCTTAGCTCTCTCACCTATCCACTTTGTCTCTTACAAATATAAAATATTTACTTCTTTTCTTATCACGTGTCTACGATCTCCACTGTCTTCCTCCTTAGAGTTTCAATGTTCCATGTTTCTAATCTAATACTCATACCTTACCTAGTATTTCTTCTTTAAGTATCTAGCTTACGGTCTCAGAACTCTCGATTATTTCTCACTGGATCTGAGTTCTCTAGCAGATGCAGCGGCCCTAGCTCAATTGTCGCCGCATTCGAACCATGTGACGGGGATCCTTACTTATTTGACACTACATCAAAGCCCCCCAGACGCAGCACTCCTTGCCAAGATACCGCATTCGTACCTACAATGCATTCCTTACCGGCACATCCTAGCATTAACCATAATTTCTTGCTTGATCTCTAATCATGCTTCGCAACAATGTTTTACACTGGCTGTCAACCTAACGCAACCCTCCTCCTTTACCCTAGCTTTGGACCAGTAAATGCTCAATCAAATATCCCTAAAACTTGTTGCAGACAACTTAAGATCCATTGAGCCCTGCTGCACTGACGCATTGCATATCTTAGGCACTGGATACAACCCATATATAAGAAAGAGCCCAAGGTTGTAGAGGATGCAAGATAACCTTAATTTTGTGGAAGGGGGTGGCAGAATCCTCCTTATGGCATGTCTGGGAGGATGAGATACGTGAGTTCATAAGTGCCTGCAACAACGTCCCAACTGACCCGGGAGGCTGACTACTGGAAATGGTAAGCTGAAAAGTCATTTATTAGTATTGCCAGATCTATCTTGATGGAAAACCCTCCCAAGGTAGCATGGGCAAATATTGTACATAGCAAGGAATATGCACCTTTTCATTTCCAATGGAGTGAAGGACACATTCTTCCTTGACTTTAGAATATGATGGAATAAAGCAAAATGATTCACTAAATTTGTTGCGATTCTTATATTGTGAAGTAGCAGTTAATCGACACAGGTTGACGCAATTTTAATTATGAGTTATCGGGAAACAACTTCTGGTGTTTCTAACGCATGAGTATGGTTGTGTACATCCGACCCCCGATACCCCGCCATAGGCAGAAGCCTCTAAGGCAATGGGGTAATGTTGTTGTTGTTGTTGTATGCACCTATATAGCCATTATACTATGGTGATCGTGTTGGGACTTACCCTACACGAAAAACTGCTTGAATGGTGGCCAATTCAGAACAAGTGTGTTTTGTGTGACTATTGTCAAGAGAAACAAGAGGATCTATTTTATCATGCCCATATTTGGCTAAAGTATGGAGTTGTCTTCAAGGGAGCCAAGTGCGGCGAAAACATCTACAATGGCAAGACATCTTAGATTGGTTAAATTCAGAATCATGGAGATCAAGTTTCATACAGACCTCATTACATTCAGATTAGCAGCTATGCTTGATGGAATCTAGAGGGAGAGACAAAGGATACATCAAAGAAAAAAGCAAGGACACTAGAAGAACAGCTCAAGAAATAGTAGAAATAGTACATTTTTCTAAGTTCCCAAACAGGAATTAGAAAGAACAAATCTACCTAAGGAAATAGCAGTGAATATGCCTTTAGATCTCAATTTATTTTTGTGGAAAACCAGGACTGCACACTTTTTGGATTTTGAGGCATGAAGGTTTGCCTGCTAGAAATACCGCAATCCTTTTTATTATCGATATAATTTTAATTCACAGGAAAAAAAAAAGAAAAAAAGAAAAGAGGGATCTGCTGCAATTATACTAGTGTGTGCGTAGGCTTTTCAACCAAGCTTAAGACACCAAAGTTCATCAGACGCTTGGTCCAATGCTCCCAGCAGACTCAGTTTCTTAAGTTAATATTCCAAATGCTAATGTGAAAAGGCAACTTGAAACCCTTGGTTATTTGAACTCACTTCCCAGAATTATATGTCCGAAGTAGAAATAGTGAAGGAGAGATAAGAACCTGCGTGGTTTTTCCACATCCAGTTTCACCACATATAAGCACCACCTGTTTGAGAAATGGACAACCTCAAAATCTTATGGATACATTGGCATAATAAATAAACAATCCTATTGATCATATTATCACAAAGCACTGACCTGATTAGTATCTATAGATGATGTGATGACATCTCTGAATGATGCGATTGGGAGCTTAGCCCTCTCTTCAGTTATCTACAACCAAATTTCAAAGAATATCCTGAAACACCAGTAACTGAGGGGCAAAAAGTTGTACCATGTAAAGCACGATATCCACAAATATTATGAGATTAACACAAATTGAGAAGTTTGCAGGTCAAATATTGTATTTAAGTTATATTTTATTCCCATGCCCATCAATTGACATGTCTCAAGTTCAGATTCATATCTGAAAGAAATATTGTAAAATGACATTAAGGACTCGGAAAGGACTCTAAGAGAGTATTTCTTATAAACCTGACTTAGGTTTTGGCTCTTCTCTACACGTGAAGTAAATGCTGCCATCTTTTTTACGATTTCAGATTTGCTCATCAGAGGTTTGCAGAATGTATCATCTGTTCTTTCTCTCACTTTATCAGCTCTACCGTCGTTCTTTTCAGCCATAACTTGGTTCATCTCTTCATCGCCAGGAGGATGATGCATAAACAAAGTCTGCAGAACATTTCTTGATTCTTCAGAAAATGTGAAACAAGTAAGGTTCTCCCTTCCATTAGTAATGTCCGCTGTCTTCTTAGTTTTAAAAACAGAAACACGTCGTCGATCTCCTCGTCTGCACAAGGGTATATGGAATAAAACAGGAAATTGTACGAAGAACCAGCAGCAGCATTGCTCTTTAGGTAAAAGGAAAGAAATGACTCTCATAAACTAAAACTAAGACATCCAAGATCAAGAAAGAAAGACAATTGATAAAATGACATAAGTCTGGATACAAGATACATACCCAGAACTTTTAGATTTCATGCCCATTTTCCTGCACAAGATATGCACTGCGGCGCGTTCATGATTCGTCAAGTTCTCTTCAAATGTGTACTCTGCGGTGTCAACAGATGGATACTCAAAATCTCCTTTTGATTGAGCAGTTCCACATTTCATAAAAAAACATCTTTCTGCTTCTCTAAGAAATTAAAATACTTTAAAGGAAATATCTTCTCTTTCATAAGAAGAAGTTTCCTGCTTCCATTCTGGGCGGATTGGAATACAACAATTAGAACTCATTGCAATTCAGATTCAAACTTCTTCCAGGGTAAAGAGATAAACTACTTAGGAAATGGTTTATCAATCATCTCCACGTTTTCATGGATGAGTACCATAATTTTCCAGTTAGATCAATGGGACCCTAACCAGTGATTCTATTTGTGCTGTTAAATTACCATCTCCTGGAAGAAGAAAATCTCGTATGGTGGAAGTTATACTGAGATGAGATCTAAATGCATTCCATTTCGAGTAACAGATCACTTGCAAACCTCAAAGCAATTTATCATCGGCTCCATATTCATGTACTGTACAATTTTACAGTACGCTAATTAGAGCACTCAAAAATACACAGAAGAAACCTTATTCCTAATGCAAATAGTTGGCTTACAATAGTTCTTGATTAGCATGTGTATATAAGTGCTTCTGAACCTTCACGTGGGTGACATGGTCAAAATTTTTCAAAAATGCTAATTGCTGCCACTGTTGTTCTTGTATGTTATTAGTGTTTAGTTAAAGTTTCACGGTAAGAATCTCCTCAAACTTGCTTCCAACACTGCCTTTTTGTAAATTAAATTTTATAGATTTGCAAAATTTACATAATGGTTGCCAAAAGCTGGGGCTAGCAAGATAATCTTACTTAATCTTACTTAAAATACATAAGGGGCTAGGAAATCCTGCTTGATGATACCTACACTACTAGAAGGAAAGGGCCTTGTATCAAAGAGCCAGGTTACAGCAACCTGGTCCATGGCCGATTAGCAAAGACAAAATATACCCCCTATGCACCATAGCAATACATAAAAGAGATACAGGGAGTCTCTATAGCCATGTGGAAAACAAAAGTATACCCATAAACCCATACCATAGCCATATACAAAAGAGAGGCAGGAAGCCTCTATAGCACAGAACAGTAAACTAAACAGATCACAAGGCACACAGAACAATTGGCCAAAAGGGGTGTCATGTAGGTACAGTAGGTAGCCAAGTTTTCCTTTTGGAAGGCTCTTTCCCATTTCCAAGGACCCCCTCCCACCAAGATTGGACTTAATTTCTTCCACAAGTAATGGGTGATCACAAGCTTGGCTTAGACACATAAGCATTAGAAGAACACAGTTCCAGCAGCATAAGCCTTTATGAGCCCTGTGTGTCAAAAATCTTCATTGGCAGGCCAAGGTTTATGGTAAATTCCTAGTTCTTCTTGTTTCTTCTTATGGCTCTCCATAAAAATGCACACAAAATCTTATGTTTCGGAGAATCTCCTTAATGGGGCTTTGACAATCTCTTCCAAGATGTTGGTGGAATCTTTGATTCCTTTCTCTCCAAATATCAAACACTACAGCTGAAAACACAAACAACAGTAATTCTTTTTGAAATTTTGATAACCGATTTGTCCTGATAGCCAATCCAGAATGTCTTGCAATGTTGTCATTACACATCATTTGCTTCAAAATGGATATCCAAACCTCAGCAGAATATGGACACTGGAATAAAAGGTGATCATGACTCTCAAAGACTTGTTCCAAAGACACAAGTATTAGTTAAAATTAGTCCTTAATTTAAGAATTTGTCTTACGTAGACATCCTCTTCCAACATGCCAACTAGAGTATAATTGCATATCTTGGAAGGTGATGTCTACACCAGATAGTTTTGTATCAATTTACCACTCAGTCACTTGTATAGCTGATGTTGCACTTCTAAATGAAAAAATCCTTATCAGGGATTCACTTCTATTGATCAGAACCATTTTTTGGCTAAACGGTTCTGCAAGCTTGGTAAAAACCAATGACCTGATCATCTCAGCCTTTTCCACACTGTAGCTTCCATTGGTTGTTTTCCAGAACATAGGACACTTTAGAATTTGGTCTGATATTTAACTTCCTTTTCATTTCAGGGACCACATTGTTAAGAATACCCCAGAGATGCCATAGGTTCTTCCAAATGTTTGTAGTAGCTCCATTCCAAATTATCTTTTTTATATGCTGAGGGAACTGGTCCCTCACCCAAAACAGCCTCTTCCAAATCCACGAGCCTGTGTATTTACTTTCTGCCTCCCAGACTAAGGTACTTTTTAGGATAACTGTGTGCACCTACTTGACCCACAGACTTTCTTCGTTTTCACGTATGTTCCAAATGAGTTTTACAAGGTAATCATAGTTCATCAAAATCAAGTTTGTTATCCATGGTCCTCCACTCATCTTAGGCGGTGGATGAACTTCACCTGATTTTTGCCTTCTTTGCACCCCTTCGTCCACCCCCACCCCGCCGCCCAAATAGAAAGACTGAAAGAGTTCTTTCAATTTTTCTATAACCTTCTTGGACATAAAGTAAGAGGCAGTCCAATACCTGCAAATCGCTATTAAAACATAAGTTTATAACTTGCACATTTCCCCTATAAGAAAGATTTTCGGCTGACCAGCTACTAATTCTCTTGTTCAATTTGTCAAGCAACGAAGAACAATCTGAGCATGTAATATTTCCAGCAATCAGTAGGACACCCAGGTATCTTATGGGCAATGTCCCTAAAGGCATGCTCAGTATATCTGATATTTTTTTTCCTATCAGGTGTTGAACCACGATGAAGACTTCAGATTTATGTAGATTTGGCTTCAGACCAGAAAGGTCTCGTAATTCTGTCTCTGATGACTTTAATTGACTCCTCGTTTACTTTTGACAAGATAAAAAGGCCATTCGCAAAAGTAAAGGAGGAAAGTTGTTCACACTTATAGTGGTATTTGAAGAAGGACCTCTGGGTTTTGGATTTGAGCAACTGATGAAGCCTTCCATCACCAGAATAAAAAAACAGGTTGATACGGTGCCACTTTGTCTTAAGCCTCTATAAGATTTAAAGTTCCCTGTCAGAGAGCCATTGAAGTTTGAAGAGAATAAAGCCGTAGAGATGTATAAGTGAATCCTTTCTTGTGAGCTGGGAAAATCATGACTCTGAGGAGTTCCATTAGGTAGTTCCAGTTAACAGTGTCAAAGCCCTTCATGATGTCAACTTTGAACGCACAATTGTCCAGACCTCCAATTTTTTGATAGCTCTTGAACATTTCATGCATGAATAGTATATTGTCATGGATATTCCTTCCTTGAACAAAGGCTAATTGATTCCGTCAACCGGTGAAAGCAGCAGGACTTCAATCTTGTTAAAATTTTTTGAAATGACTTTATACGTAACAATGAATTATGATATAGGCTTGAAATCTTTCACCTTTATTGGACCATCAACTTTTGGAATCAGTCAGATTGTTGTACTATTCATTGGATAGTGGATAAAATCATTGCTAAAGAAGAAATGGATGTCATCAAAGAACTCCTCCCCAATCAGTTCCTAATTTTCTTGAAAGAATTCAACAGTGTACCCATCTAGATCGGGAGCAATATCTTTCTTCATAGAGAAGAAATCTTCCTTCATTTTCTTTCTAGTTATTGGAAGTTCCAAGTTGTTTCTTTATTGTTATGTAAGGGTTCTTCCACTCTAATCTAGAGAAGGCAATAGCTCATTGTTTGTCTCAGAGAACAGGTTTTCAAAAAAAAAAAACCCAATAGCCATTTTCTTTATTTCTTCATAATCCTCCACCATTTGGTCTCGTTCATTTTGTAGCCTGGTGATTTTGTTTCTTGATCAGTAAGCTTAGACTGATTTACGGAAGAATCGTGTGTTTCTGTCCCCCTCTTTCATCCATTTGACTCTTGTCTTTTCTTTCAAGAAGGTTTCCACAAAAGAGAACATCCTTATACACTCTTACAACAAGTTCTTCTCCTAATCCTGCGGGTCAGTATTGTAGTTCTCCTGAATTTTTTCTAATTCCAACCTAGCATTTGCCACTTTTTTGGTGATGTTCCAGTAATGCTCCTTGTTTAGGTCCTTGAGTGGGTTGGGTCTTTCAACCCCTTTAGCTTTTTAGTTAGCCTGATAAAGGGGTTACCCTGCATAAGCAGTGCCCAGTTTTCAGACATCAGACTCTTGAGCTCTAGATGTTTCATTTAACCCTTCATAAATTTTAAAGGTTTTGGTAAAAAATTACTCCAAGTATGAATCGACAGCACGCCAGAGAATGATCTTAGATGCTTGGAGCCTCATAATCTAACTTAAAATGAGAAAATATCATTTTTCATTCATCATTACAGAAGATATGGTCAATCCTTGTGTTAAATATCTGATATGTCCCCCTTTTATCTGACCATGTGAATTCAAAACCCTTTGATGGAATGTTGAACATATCCATGTCTTGTATCCAATCTATGAACTCATAAATAGCATTTTTGTCTACCTTTTTCCTCCCTGATTTCTCTTGAACATTTAGTATGATATTAAAGTCTTCAATGATGATCTACGGGAGAGAACGATAAACAATGTTCTGGCTTCTTAATTCTTTCCACAATGCTCTTCTGTTGCTTCTTTCATTGAAGTCGTATACCATAGTAACTATGAATTACTCTCTATTTAGAAGGTTAGTTTTTATTCTACAGGAAATACATTGTTCTTCTACATATAGTACCTGACCTTCAAAAACGTTTGGATCCTACACTGTGCAAATTCTGGAAACTGTGCTAGCAAATGTGTTGCTTACAACGTCCTATTTCCCTGCTTAACTTGTCAAAGTTCTTCTGTCGTACTTCAACCCACCATGTCGATGTTCTTCTCCTTGATATAGTTGTATACTTCTTTTTTCTTTTATAGAAAAATTTATTCCTTTAATGTTCCAACATGTTATCTTTATCATTGAGAAATGTTAGTTCCTTTCTTCCTCCCCTTTCTTCTGCTATACCTACTAATTTGTTTTTCTTGTTGTTTCTCTTTTTGTGTATCTATAATCAACTCATCTTCCAAAGGAATTAGAGGTTTTATCTTGTTGTTCTTTTGAGGGAGGGTACCTTTTGGACAATAGCTGGCATTGGCCTTATAGACACTGTGTTATCTTCAGCAATAGAAGCATTATTGGAGTCATTGATGTGTCTACCAACTTCCTTGCATGTTGTATTCCTTGATCACCTCTATTACATTTCCTTGTATCATTAGAGTCATATTAATCAGACCATATTTCCTCTCTTAAATGCCTGCTTTACTTGAGGAGCTCCTCTTTGAGAAAGGTTTTTGTTCCTGAGCGATGCTCTCGTTTGTCTTTTAAGAGGTGTATTCATCAAAAGCATCCATTTCAGTGTCAGAGGACTGGATCACTTCATTTTGACTTAGCAATGGGTCATGCTTTTGAAGGCTCACATTTCCTTGTTTGTCTACAAGGTCCGCAATATCAATAGCTATATCTGCTGAGAGCTAAATTTATTTGGGCTATTTATCTTTCCAACATCAATTTGAAACATTTGCTGAAGGTCCATCTTAATACACCCTTGGGAAGGGTTTACCATTTTAAAGAGGACTCCGAGAGTTTGTTCCAAGTTTACCTTTTGTAGTGGAGTTTCACTTTTCACTTTGCTTTAATCCTGATATGACTTGTTTTATCCTCAGGCTTGCAGGGTTGTAAGTTTATCACCATCCCTAGCAGTTTTCCAACTTCAGGCCTTGTTTTAGCAACTTTATTTAGTGTTTGTTCTTTCCTTTTACTTTGTCTTTGTTCATTTCTTCTCTTACCTTCCTGATTTCCTTTTTGTGATATCATGTTGTCATTCTGATTTTCACTCATTGGCACATTTGCTTTCTTGTCGTTTGAATCACATGAGAGTCCAAATACTTTGCATTTGGAGCACTGAATTGGCATCTATTCACAGACTATGTCTTGGTGAATATCTTTACCATATTCATCAATGAACTTGAGCTTATTTGGAAGTTGTGCTCCAGCAATAAACTCGACGCAAATTCTGGCAGAAGTGACTCTTGTTTATGACGTAAAGGCTTTGTTCATGAAAAGAGGTTTACCTATAAAGCTACCAATCCTCTCCAATGTATCATTTTTGAAATAATGTAGCCTTAAGTTTGATAGACGAATCCATACTGGAAGAACGCCCAATTTAAACTTTTCAATTGGCTTTTCAGGTACCCAAGATAATTCTATTACCAAAATACTTGTCTAGAATTTTTTTTTGTTTGGAATCTTGCTTCCAACACTCCCATGCACTTGTAATGCAGAAAGGAAGAGTTGTATGCTAAATCCCCCATTTAAACATCCTCAATACTTGCTAAGTTTCCCCAACAAATACAAAAAGTGTGTTCATTAGCCCACTTTTGGTCTCACTCTACGTTTTTCAAAACCGAACTCCGAGCTCTTAACTTTTTTTTCCTTCTTCTCAACTCAAAAGCATCGCCCACAAAATAAGTCGCAAAAATTTAATTTACCATGTAAAATGAAACGCTAAAACACTTGATAAGCTACCGAAATCGCTTGATGATTAATGGCTCAGATTGTTATCCACAGTAACCCAGATTTAGCTCCAAAAGAAAGGCACACCAGTTTGCTGAAAAGCATCCGCACGCACAAAACTGAACAGGCAATAGCATTATCCATAGATGCCCATTAAAGACAAAATTTGTTACTGACAAGTCTTGCTAAAACCCAAGTTAACATATGAATTTTAAGGTACTCTTACAACAGACATAAAAGAAAATTTATATTGAAAAAAAATGTACAAAAAAAGACATAAAAGAAAACGAAAGAAATAACTTGTCATGCAAAATCTGAGGTTTTCCTAAACTCGACATCTTTTTGAAGCAAACTCTATTTATTAAAAAAAAATAGCCAAAACTAAACACAAGATTCTAAAAGGTAAATGAAACCAGCAAAGTATCCTATCTTGGCAAAGTTTTTCCAGTTCGATGATACCTCGTTCCTGGGTCGCCTGGAATTCCTCAAGAATTTTTGCAATGTTAATCCGAGTGGATTCGGCAACATTTGTATTTGCTTGACGCCCTTGCTTTTGCCCTTTCTTCAGCTTCTTCCGGCCGAGATTTCCTGGTGGATTTGACGCTGCTCCGGCGGTTGTCTCCATTTTCTATGTTCTTTTTACTTGTTTCCCGCTATCTCAGTAGCAAGAAAGCTGAAAATTGGAGGCTTCGTCAATTGTCCAGTGTACATTAGCACAAAAACGCCCTTAATTGATCTTCTCGTCAGGAGTCTAGGGGGGAAGCAACAGAGCTGGGAGCCGGGGGAATCACGGGGTCCACGGTTAAAGAAACCATATTTAAGATTAGATAACCAAAGGTGTTAGACAGACATTGTGTTTGTATCTATGTTAAAATTCTTGTATGTTATAATCAAAGTATCTATTACCAATTAGGATAGTTGTTTATATTAGCTAATGATTTAAGAATTGTCAAATGTAAAACAATGATAGAGGAACATTTAAGTTTATAGGCTCTTGTAATCGTTTTTAGTATAAAACATCCTCAAACTTCTTTTTTAAACTAAGTCTTAACAAGCATAATAACTGTACAACACTAGATACCACACTTTGTGAGGTCGAGTTGACCAAACTCTATAATATTTGTAGATCAAATGAGTTTACATTTGTTTGGTGAGGAAGTTGAATCTTTGCCAAGTAGATCAGAGGCAATCCGAAGACAACGCCGTCAGCTCCTCGTTAGGCTTTTTCTGGAAACTGCGTTAGAGGCCCAGGACTACTGCTCCGGAAAAAACTCTCCGACACTCGAATCAATTATGGACATAGTTGTGTGAAGTTAGATTGAAAGTGATGGTTGAAAACAACATAGAGGGTCTTCTCTTAAGAGAGCGGCTGTTTTTGCTGGGAAGAGTTGGATGTGGCTTAAGTTTAGCCTTAATTCAGCTTGGCCTGACCTCAGGTGGGGGTGCGCTCCTTTATAGATGTTGGAGTAGACGTTGCATGGCAAGGAGCGGTATGATGATGACACATGGTTGCCCTGTTGGCAGCCTTTGTTTGCATGGATGCCAAGTGGTGACACATGTCATGGTGCATGGGTGTTATGACCCGCACCCTCCGTAGAGTGATTAAAGGATAAAAGGAAAATCAAATGAATTGATGACGGTCAAAGGTAATAAATTAAGAAATTAAATATTGGATTAAGTGGTATTTATGAAGAGATTAAATATAAGAATTAATGAGTATTTAATTTAGAATTAAATATTATAATTTAATCCTTTAAGATAAACAAGATAATAGGATATAACTTAGAAACTTCAAATTTCACCCTTCCCATATTAAAACTGACAGAACGTCAGTTTCTCTCCATTATCAGAAAAGAAACCGACGTCTACTCTTTTCTTCCCCATTGGCGATTTCCCTCTCCCCATCATAGGCAGTTTTCTCATCTCCCATCAACCCTAGGAGAAGAACTCTCTCAAGATCTTCAATCCGTTCTTCTTCCGTTCTTTGTTTTTCCTTCGAGTAATCAAAGGCAAGTAATCTACTTATAAGTTATTACGTTTTGTGAAAGAGAAACGGCCTATTTTTGATAACAAAATTGGATCACCATGCAGTAGTTTCTTTCGGTGAATCTATATGTGCCTTGTGTGTTTTGGTTTCGGAATTTGGCCATTATATGTTGAAACCATTGTTGTTTTTGTTGTTTATGTGAGATCATGTAAATCCCAATCTCTTGAACCCTACTTTGTTGATAATGGCGGTTGAAGGGAATGGAGAGTGAAAAGATTAGATTTTTGGGCTTGATTTGATGATTACTTTGAGTGCTAGGCTTGAATCCGTGAATCGTATGTTAAAGGCGTTGCCTTGGGTGAATTAAGGATGGATTGATAGTGGGGAATATGCTTAGAATGGTTTTGAAGGAAGTTGGGATCGAATTGGGGGGTGATTTCTTCAGTTTCTGCAGAAAACTACAAAATGGAATTCTAGAACGGGGACGTCGATCGATCGACGTCAGGGTATGACGTACGCCGATCGATCGACGTATAGTAAGTGAAGGGATGACGTGCCTCAGAAGGACATAGATCGATCGACGTAGGATGAGTGAGAGATCGACGTGCCTCATATGGACGTCGATCGATCGACGTAGAATGAGTGAGAGATCGACGTGCCTCAGATGGACGTCGATCGATCGACGTCAGGGTATGACGTACGTCGATCGATCGACGTCAGGGTATGACGTCAACCAGTTTTGTGGGAAAGTAAGGGAAGAAATAGGGAAGCTAGGGTACCCTTTGGGTGACCTTAGGGACTTCTTAGGACTTGATTGAGGTTAGTCTAAGTCTTGGGAACATGACTTAGGATGATGACTCAAATGTGGTGATTTCGTGGGGTATCCGCATCGGATTTCAACGTGAATGACCTAAGGGGTTAGGAATGAATGTATGAGGCTTTACAGAGTTCAAGAAGAGGAGTGTGAGGGTTCCTACTTTATCCTTTGGGTCTAGAGTGAATGTTAGGGATGTTGACTTGTCGGAAAGAATAAGTTCGAGTGTACGAACGAGGTGAGTCTCGTGTGACTGATTGATATTGAATGTGATGTGAAGTATGAAGAATGTGATTGATACAAGGAGTCTTGCATTTTGCATCATGGCACTTCCATTTGCATAATGTTTTGAAAAGAACTGTGCTTCGGCACAGGGTATAAAGTTTGCGAAATGGGCTGTAATGTGTCATGAGATGGAAATATAAGCCATGATACATTACAAGGTATAAAGTTGGCTGTAACGTGACACGGGATGGAAATATAAGCCGTGGAGCGTTACAGGGTATAAAGTTGGCTGTAATGTTACACGGGATGGAAATGTAAGTTGTGGTGCATTACAGGGTATAAAGTTGGCTGTAATGTGACATGGGATGGAAATATAAGCCGTGGAGCATTACAGGGTATAAAGTTATATGACCGGACATTGTGACATGCATTGCACTGTTTTGAAAAGAAATTGCATACGCATTTGTGACTGTGTAGTGTAGTGCATATTTTGTCATGTATCACAAGAGTTGTTATGATGTGATTGGCTTGTAACTGAGTTGTCATTGAACTGCTTTGATTGATAGTGAACTGTCGAATGTTATGAATTACTGTTCTTATGTTTTCATGCTGTTAGATCTATGCTCTTGAAAGTATACAAGACATGTGCCCCATTATCCCTTGAGTTATATATTACTCATGTCTTGCCATGTGTTGATCCCGTATGTCTTATAAGCGGGTTACTTGCTAGCGTTTTTCACTAAGGGTACTACCTTTGTGATGCAGGTGAGCCTGAGTATGATATGATCTTCATAGAGGATGACGGCGAGTGGGCGGAATGGGATGCTTAGAGCATGTTGGGAATTGTTTAAACTGTTTCTTGTTATTTCAGTTTTCTTATTTCATTTGAAGATTTAGATGGCTGCGTCCATAAACAGTTGTTGATAGTCACTTTATCTTTTGGTGTACCGCATTGATGGTTTAGATTTATGAGATACGTGTTTCCGCACTTATTTCTCTGACGTCATTGATGATGTGTATTCGAGAGATGAGACATCTTGTAGTCTTCTCAGTAAGCTACGACGGGTGCACGGGTTCGGATTCCGCTGTCCGGGTCGGGGCGCTACAGGTGGTATCAGAGCCTAGGCTTCAGATCTACCTCGGAGACCTAGGTTTTGCCATGTAGAGTCTTAAGCTATGATTTTGACCTTAGGTTGATCCATAGGTCTAAGTATATGATCTTAGATATAAGTTTGGCTGGGTTGGGTGTGTGCGAGCGCGATAAGAATTTAATTAATCAGCTTTATTACTCTTTTAGTTTACGAGCTCTGTTCTGTACAACGCTTATGGGATTTCAGGATTATCTTTGGAATCACGGAATGTTAATAAGCGTTGATTTTGCAGACAACGCCTCCAAAAAAAAAAGAAAACCAAGGGAATGGTGGCAACGGGAACGAGAATCTTCCACCACCGCAGATGGAAGTTCCCCAAGAACTAATGGACGCTGTCACGGTGATCGCACAAGGAGTTGCTCAGCAGCAGCAGCAACCTCCTCCGCTACCATCGCACTCGGACTTGAGACTCTTCCAACACGGATGCGGAGTGATGGCGCAGCCAACTGACGCCGCCGATCACTTGGATCTAAATTCGGAATGAGTTTAAGAAGTACTACGTGTTCGACAGTGCGATCTTTCAGAGCATGGTTCTATATCCACGGCGGAATATAGATTCAGAACATGATCTTAGAGATTAAGTTACGATTTTGCCCCTAAGTTATAATCTTAAACCTAAGTATCGATTTTTAGTTGTAAGCAAGGATTATATATTAAGCACATTATTGGAAATAAGACATAACCTTAGAAGTTAGGGGATGATCTTGCCCGTAAGTTCTGATTTTATCCTTAAGGAATGACAATATGAAATATCGGCTTTAGAAATTAAGTGGTTATCTGTACATCATGTGATGATTTGAACATAAGCACTGATCTTAGTCATAAGTTGTGATTATATTCTAAGTATTGGACTTAGAAAAATGATTTTAGACGTAAAGAATGATGATACTAAGTATCGATTCTAGAAATAAGTCATGACATTAGACCTAAGTGATGATCGGATAAGCTGTCTGCCCACGTACACTTAGGGCACTCCATACGACTCTGAATTATTTACTTTACCTAATCACTGATTATAATCATTTGAATAATCCCTTAGATCCGACCCTTGCAACCGGTACCATTATGATAAATGGAGCAGGTTCATACCTCTACCTCGATAGTAGTGTCGGAACGAGACTAGGTCTAGGTTGTGATCGTAGTTCTTAAGAAATGATTTATAGTAAAATGATGATAAGTATCGATTTATTAGCGTCATGATCAGTAGAGTTTTGCAAAGAATATCGTACAAAGGGGATTATAGTTATGATTAAGATGCTGAATTTTAGAGTATCAAATAGGCCGAAGATATTAGTCTGATTAGAGGTATTGATTGATAGTGACAAGTGAGTACTACTAAAATAAGTACAGTGGGATAACAAAGTATTAAGCGTTGATTTTTACAAACACGCAAGTACTGATGTATCGAGTATGCTTGAATTGAAATAAAGTAAGTATCAACAAGTAGTGGGTATTTTTTTTAGAGAGGCCTAACTAAATTAGAATTAGCGGTTGAAATAACCAAGTGAAGAAGAACGGTAGACCAGTGAGGCGCGCGGAAGCATGGTGAATTAGAACACCTTAAGTTGATTAACATTTAGTGCGCCATGCTAGGTGTGGACAATTTAAGTTAAGGATTTTGTTATGATAAGACGAAGGTTAGACTTATAAGAAACGGTACATATGCGGATTTTTCATTCACATTAAGGGATGACTTAGAAAATTTATACGAAGCTTTGGACTATTATTTTTCAAGTAACTAGTTATTTTCATATAAGCATGCGCATCAAGATATATTCTATATTTCAAAGGTATTCCAAATGTTTTTATTTCTAAATCTTTCAACTACTTTCGCTCTTTTTATATAGTATACTGCTTTACAGGGCAATATTCTTTTTTTTTCTAATTTATATATCAACATAATGAGATTTCAACTACTCCGACAACTCTGAAAAAAAAATAAATATATTTTAAAACAATGAGGTTTTCGGAGAACGATGTTTATATATCCCTTATATTCCTCACACTTTCATTTAGCTATATCTATTTTGCTAAAATAATTTTATTTGTCAACTGTCGATATCGCAAGCATTTTACCTATTAAATGCTTTTAAGGTTGGTTATCTGCTTGCGATGAACTTATTAAATTTTGGAAAGTTTAAATAGTTTCAAGATATATATGTACTTCTTTTTGAAACGAGAGGTAATTTATCTAAATTGTTTTATGAAACTTTATATTTACTGACTTTTCTTTGTACTTTGCGAAACAAAATATTGCTTTTAAAAATATATATTTCCTTGAAAAAAAATTAATGAATTAGGGATATTGTGTAAATAATTAAAGTTGTATTATAGCCACTTAAGCTATATTTTATCTAAAGAGAAGCATGTCCATACATATATTTCGTATACTAGGCTTATGACGGTATCTATGAGAAATTAAGAACATGATCATAGAGCTAGTTGGTAAGTATGTAAGAACTGCTTTTGAAGACTTAGTTGTATTAAGGAGGGGTAACGGTTACCATACTGGCATACACAAAGGATGTTAGTATAGTTAAGTATCTAGGTGATAAATCATATGTGATAAGTTTATGAATCTGGTATTGTAGATGGTAATAAGCTGGATAATGCATGTCAGGTGGTATAAGGGGAAGTTTGTAAGCACTGATGTTAGTATTGACTAAATTAAATTGTACTAGAGCATAACGTATTTCGAAAAATACATATAATTTCGGGGATGAGTCTCGTGAGCAGGGCGTTAAGTTAAAGATGGTACTACATCTAAGAACTGATTTCAGAGGGTTGCTCATGATAGCGAATATAAGCACGATATAGATCGACGATTAAGTTATGAAGCTAGTATAATGACGATGCCCTTAAGGTTGATTCGAGAACGATACAAGGATAGTTTACGATCCATCAGGCGGAGGACAATGGATTTAAAGAGTACATTGTGTGTATATACACCGAATGATTTGAGAACTTCGTCCTGTATCGAGGAAGTGAAATGAGCAACATACCGGAATACGCAAGGGATACTAATTTCGGCCATAATCTAAGTAAATAAATTATGAGGGACTATACTAAGTCATTGATTTCGTAACACCCAAGTTTCGAGGACGAAACTTTTTGTAAGGAGGGTGAAATGTTATGACCCGCACCCTCCGTAGAGTGATTAAAGGATAAAAGGGAAATCAAATGAATTGATGACGGTCAAAGGTAATGAATTAAGAAATTAAATATTGGATTATGTGGTATTTATGAAGAGATTAAATATAAGAATTAATGAGTATTTAATTTAGAATTAAATATTATAATTTAATCCTTTAAGATAAACAAGATAATAGGATATAACTTAGAAACTTCAAATTTCACCCTTCCCATATTAAAACTGACAGAACGTCAGTTTCTCTCCATTATCAGAAAAGAAACCGACGTCTACTCTTTTCTTCCCATTGGCGATTTCCCTCTCCCCATCATAGGCGGTTTTCTCATCTCCCATCAACCCTAGGAGAAGAACTCTCTCAAGATCTTCAATCCGTTCTTCTTCCGTTCTTTGTTTTTCCTTCGAGTAATCAAAGGCAAGTAATCTACTTATAAGTTATTACGTTTTGTGAAAGAGAAACGGCCTATTTTTGATAACAAAATTGGATCACCATGCAGTAGTTTCTTTCGGTGAATCTATATGTGCCTTGTGTGTGTTTGGTTTCGGAATTTGGACATTATATGTTGAAACCATTGTTGTTTTTGTTGTTTATGTGAGATCATGTAAATCCCAATCCCTTGAACCCTACTTTGTTGATAATGGCGGTTGAAGGGAATGGAGAGTGAAAAGATTAGATTTTTGGGCTTGATTTGATGATTACTTTGAGTGCTAGGCTTGAATCCGTGAATCGTATGTTAAAGGCGTTGCCTTGGGTGAATTAAGGATGGATTGATAGTGGGGAATAGGCTTGAAATGGTTTTGAAGGAAGTTGTGATCGAATTGGGGGTGATTTCTGCAGTTTATGTAGAAAACTACAGAATGGAATTCTGGAACGGAGATGTCGATCGATCGACGTCAGGGTATGACGTACGTCGATCGATCGACGTATAGTAAGTGAGGGGATGACGTGCCTCAGAAGGACGTAGATCGATCGACGTAGGATGAGTGAGAGATCGACGTGCCTCAGATGGATGTCGATCGATCGACGTAGAATGAGTGAGAGATCGACGTCAGGGTATGACGTACGTCGATCGATCGACGTCAGGGTATGACGTCAACCAGTTTTGTGGGAAAGTAAGGGAAGAAATAGGGAAGCTAGGGTACCCTTTGGGTGACCTTAGGGACTTCTTAGGACTTGATTGAGGTTAGTCTAAGTCTTGGGAACATGACTTAGGATGATGAATCAAATGTGGTGATTTCGTGGGGTATCCGCATCGGATTTCAACGTGAATGACCTAAGGGGTTAGGAATGAACGTATGAGGCTTTACAGAGTTCAAGAAGAGGAGTGTGAGGGTTCCTACTTTATCCTTTGAGTCTAGAGTGAATGTTAGGGATGTTGGCTTGTCGGAAAGAATAAGTTCGAGTGTACGAACGAGGTGAGTCTCGTGTGACTGATGAAAGTGATGTGAAGTATGAAGAATGTGATTGATACAAGGAGTCTTGCATTTTGCATCATGGCATTTACATTTGCATAATGTTTTGAAAAGAACTGTGCTTTGGCACAGGGTATAAAGTTTGCGAAATGGGTTGTAATGTGTCATGGGATGGAAATATAAGCCATGATACATTACAGGATATAAAGTTGGCTGTAACGTGACATGAAATGGAAATATAAGCCGTGGAGCGTTACAGGGTATAAAGTTAGCTGTAATGTTACACGGGATGGAAATGTAAGCCGTGGTGCATTACAGGGTATAAAGTTGGCTGTAATGTGACACGGGATGGAAATATAAGCCGTGGAGCATTACAGGGTATAAAGTTATGTGACCGGACATTGTGACATGCATTGCACTGTTTTGAAAAGAAATTGCATACGCATTTGTGACTATGTAGTGTAGTGCATATTTTGTCATGCATCACGAGAGTCGTTATGATGTGATTGGCTTGTAACTGAGTTGTCATTGAACTGCTTTGATTGATAGTGAACTGTCGAATGTTATGAATTACTGTTCTTATGTTTTCATGCTATTAGATCTATGCTCTTGAAAGTATACAAGACATGTGCCCCATTATCCCTTGAGTTATATATTACTCATGTCTTGTCATGTGTTGATCCCGTATGTCTTATAAGCGGGTTACTTGCTAGCGTTTTTCACTAAGGGTACTACCTTTGTGATGCAGGTGAGCCTGAGTATGATATGATCTTCATAGAGGATGACGGCGAGTGGGCGGAATGGGATGCTTAGAGCATGTTGGGAATTGTTTAAACTGTTTCTTGTTATTTCAGTTTTCTTATTTCATTTGAAGATTTAGATGGCTGCGTCCATAAACAGTTGTTGATAGTCACTTTATCTTTTGGTGTACCGCATTGATGGTTTAGATTTATGAGATAAATGTTTCCGCACTTATTTCTCTGACGTCATTGATGATGTATATTCGAGAAATGAGACGTCTTGTAGTCTTCTCAGTAAGCTACGACGGGTGCACCGATTCGGATTCCGCTGTCCGGGTCGGGCGCTACAATGGGAAAGGCCGCTGGCTGGCAGATGTCTTCCTAAGCATGCTGTCGCTGAGCTGAGGTGCTGTCTTAGTGCGGCTAGGTAGCCGAGGTGGGGGTAGCATGTCTGAAGATGGTCCGTGGCGCTCTGCCGACCTGACCTGAACAAGCTGACTTGAAAGGCGCTGCCCTTAGCACTCTTGCCGAGCTGAACTGATATAAGTTGCTTGGACATGATCGACATTTGGCCATAGCTGAGCTGATGGTCCAGGACGCTCTGCCGACCTGACCTGAACAAGCTGACTTGAAAGGCGTTGCCCTTAGCACTCTTGCCGAGCTGAACTGATATAAGTTGCTTGGACATGATCGACATTTGGCCATGGCTGAGCTGAATTGATCGAGGCCTGCTGGGGAAGTTTTCCTCCTAGACCAGGCAGGCCTGTTAACTCAGCAAAAAGACTTCATGGGCAGAACTAAGATGGCCGAGCTGAGCTGGACTGCAGCCAGTAGTGGGGCCTAGTAACATTGACTGTTGCTAGCTGAGGTAGAATTACTTGCATATCAAACAGTTAGTTTTTTGTTCGTCACATGCCCTCAGATTAGTCTGGCTGAGCTGAGCATTTAGTTCGACGTAGCATGAGTAGACTAATCTTCTAACCAAGGCATTCTGCTCGGTTGAGGTGTTGACGTGTTAATTTCTGATTGGGCAGCGTCGAGTAATTAATGAGTAGTGGGTGTCAATACTGTAGCGCCCCGACCCGGACAGCAGAATCCAAACCGGTACACCCGTCGTAGCTTACTGAGAAGACTACAAGACGTCTCATCTCTCGAATACACATCATCAATGACGTAAGAGAAATAAGTGCGGAAACATGTATCTAATAAATCCAAACCATCAAAGTGGTACATCAAAATGTAAAGTGCCTATCAATAATTGTTCAAGGACGCAGACATCTAGTCTTCAAATGAACTAAGAAACTGAAACAATAAGAAATGGTCTATAACCAGTCCCAATATGCTCTAAGAATCCCATTCTGCCCACTCGTCATCGTCCTCAATGAATATCATATCATAGCTAGGCTCATCTGCAAAACAAAGGTAGCACCCTTAGCGAAAAACGCTAGCAAGTAACCCGCTTATAAGACATACGGGATCAACACATAGCAAGACATGAGTAATAGATAATTCAAAGGATTGGTGAGGCACATGTCTTGTATAACTTCAAAAATATAGACTAGTAGCATACGAAAGCAAGAAACCGTAATTCATACGCACTTAACAGTTCAATGACAATCCAGTTGCAAACCAATCATAACATAATGACTCGCGTGATGCATGACAAAATATGCACTACACTACACAGTCACAAATGCGTATGCGATTTCTTTTCAAAACAGTGCAATGCATGTCACAATGTCCGGTCACATAACTTTATACCCTGTAATACTTCACGGCTTATATTTCCATCCCGTGTCACATTACAGTCAACTTTATACCCTGTAATGTACCACTGCTTATATTTCCATCTCGTGTAACATTACAGCCAACTTTATACCCTGTAATGCACCACGGCTTATATTTCCATCCCGTGTAACATTACAGCCAATTTCGCAAAATTTATACCCTGTGCCGAAGCACAGGTCTTTTCAAAACATTATGCAGATGCAAGTTCCATGATGCAAGACTTCTCATTTCAATCACATTCTTCGTTCACACAATTCAAGTCACATTCAATATCAATCAATCACACGAGACTCACCTCACCTACACATTCGAGCTTATGCTTCACGCTAGGTCATCAACACCTAAACAACGATTCTAAAACTCAAAGACCAATGTGAGAACCCTCACATACCTCCATTGAACTCTGTAAGACTTCATACGTTCATTCCTAACCCCTTAGGTCATTTACGTTAAAGTTCGACTCGAATACCTTGCGAAAATCTCCACATTTGATTCACAATCTTAGGTCAGATCCCCAAGACTTATACTAGCCTCAATCAGGTCCTAAGAAGTCCCTAAGGTCACCCAAAGGGTCCCCTAGCTTCCCTCTTTCTTCCTTTATTTTCCACCAAAACTGATGGACATCATCCCCTCACATCGATCGATCGATGTGACTTCATACCCTCACATCGATCGACCGATGTCCATCAAAGAACATCGATCTCTCAACCCTTCCTACATCGTTCGATCGAAGTGACTTCGAACCCTCACATCGATCGATCGAAGTTCATCTGAGACACATCGAACCCTCAACCCCATATACACCGATCGATCTATGAACTTCCGAGGCTCATCGATCTCTCAGCCATCAGACATCGATCGATCGATGTACTTTGAACTCTGACATCGATCGATCGATGTCAGCGTTTCTCCAGAAAATCTTCTGCGAACTTCTGCAGAAACTGTAGACCTTCAACCAACCGTTTTCCAATTTTCTTCCAACCATTCCAAGCCTAAACTACACTATCAATCCATTCTTAATTCATCAACACAAAACCTTCTCAAACCAATCTCGGATCCAAGCCTAAAATGCACATCATTCATCAAAACGAACCCAAGATCTCACCTTTTTCACTCCCAAACCCCATACAACAATGAAGTCACATCAAGAAGGGATTTACGGGGTAGGGATTTACAGGATTTCAAGTAATCAACAACAACGAAATGATTTTCAACATATAATGGCCAAAAACATCAACACCAAAACACATAAATCACATATAGATTCACAGAAAGAAACTACTGCATGGTGATCCAATTTTGATATAAAAAAATAGGCCTTTTCATTCGCAAATCGTAAGAACTTATAAGAAAGTTACTTGCCTTTGATTACTCGAAGACAGATCGAAGAACAACCAAGGATAGAATGGCTTCTTGAAGAACTTCTCCTAAGGTTGCAGAAGAAGATGGAATCGCCTAGGGTAGAGAGGAAGGTTGAATCGCCTAATAGAATGGAGGGGGCGTCGGTTTCTTTCTGTGAAGGAGAGAAACTGACGTTCGGTCAGTTTTGTTATATAGAAACGGTAAAATTTGGAGTTTCTAAATTATCTTCTATTATCTCGTTTATCTTAAAGGATTAATTTCTAATATCTAATTCCAAAATTAAATACTACTTAATTCTATATTTAATCCTTTCAATAAATTCCAATTAATCCTAATACTTAATTCCTAATTCATTATCATTTATTGTCCTTAACCTATTTAATTTCCGTTTGTCCTTTATTTATTTTTACGGAGGGTGCGGGTCATAACATTCCACCCCCTTACAAAAAGTTTCGTCCTCGAAACTGGCGTACCTTATTAGAAAAGATGTGGATATAGCTCCTTCATTTGCTCCTCAAGCTCCCACGTGGCTTCACGCTCCGTATGGTTACTCCACTGAACTTTGACATACGAATTACGAGTCTGCGTAGGACTTGATCTTTTCTATCCACAATCTTCATTGGATGTTCTTCATATGAGACATCTTCTTTAACATCCATTGGTTGAGCTTCCAGGATATGGCTCGGGTCCGATACGTATTTCCTTAGGTGGGACACATGAAATACGTTGTGGACTTGTGACAAACTCGGAGGCAAGGCTAACCGATATGCTCTTTCTCCAACCTTGCCAAGCACTTCATATGGACCAATATATCTAGGGCTTAACTTGCCCTTCATTCCAAACCTCGCAACTCCTTTGGTGGGTGAAACCCGTAGATAAACCTTTTCACCTTCCTCAAACTTCAAGGGTCGTCTTTTAGTATCGGCCCAACTCTTGCTACGATCTTGAGCCACCCTTAGCCTCTCTCTTATCACTTTCACTTTTTCAATTGTTTGTTCAACCAATTCTGGTGCAGTGATTGTCCTTTCCCAAACTTCGTCCCAACAAACCGGGGACCTGCACTTGCGTCCGTATAATGCTTCAAACGGTGCCATGCCGATTGCGCTGTGATAGCTATTATTATAGGAAAACTCCATCAACTTCAACATGCTATCCCAGCTTCCTTTAAAATCCAAGGCACATGCTCTCAACATATCCTCCAAGGTTTGGATAGTTCTCTCGGATTGTCCATCCGTTTGAGGGTGGTACGCGGTACTCATTCTCAGCTCGGTACCCATCACCTTCTGAAATGCCCTCCAAAACTTAGAAGTGAACTTGGGATCACGATCCGACACAATGATGACGGGGACTCTATGCAAGCTCACAATGTTATCCACAATATATATTGGATAATTTCTCATATGAGGTGCCATGTGGCATGGCTATGAAATGGGCTGTCTTCGTCAAACGGTCTACAATCACCCAAATCATCTCATTCCCATTTCTGGTTTTGGGTAACCCCATCACGAAGTCCATAGTCACATGCTCCCATTTCTATTCAGGAATCTCAAGTGGCATCATCAAACCACCAGGTCGTTGATGTTCAGCTTTGACTTGTTGGCATACCAAACATCTTTCAACATACTCCGCTATAGATCTTTTCATCCCCATCCACCAATAGTTCCTTTTGAGATCCTGGTACATTTTAGTGCTCCCGGGGTGGATAGATAACCTGGAATTATGAGCTTCACATAACAACTCCTTTCGAAGCTCGTCATTATTAGGTATGCACAACCGATTTTGAAACCATAGACTTCCATCTCCTCGCAATTGGAAATCTTTTAATGGTCCCGTAGACAACTTGTCGCAGATTTCTCTCAGTGCTGGGTCATCATACTGCGCTTCTTTAATTCTGTCTACCAAGTCTGGGCTGATAGACAAAGCTGTAAGAACATTCGCTACTGAATCCACCACTTCGAGGCCAAACTCCTCGATCTCTCTTTCCAACGGGGATTGTCTAGCGTGGCTAGACTTTCTGCTCAGCGCATCCGCCACTCTATTTGCCTTACCCAGATGATAGTTGATGGTCAAGTCATAATCCTTGAGTAACTTCAACCATCTTCTCTGTCGTATATTTAGCTCTTTCTGTGAGAATATGTACTTCAAGCTCTTATGATCAGTGAACACATCACACTTTTCTCCATACAAGTAGTGTCTCCAGATATTAAGAGCAAATACCACAGCTGCGAGCTCCAAGTCATGCGTCGGGTAGTTCTGCTCATATGGTTTCAATTGTCTTGACGCGTACGAAATGACTCGTCCATTTTGCATCAAGACACAACCTAGTCCTTTCTTGGACGCATCACTATAAATCACAAAACCGTTGGTGCTAGAGGGTTGTGCCAACACCGGGGCTGTGGTCAATCTCTTCTTGAACTCAGAAAGCCTCTGTTCGCATTCAGCAGTCCACTCGAACTTAGTCTTCTTCTGCGTAAGTCGACTCAATAGAACTGCTATGGTGGAGAATCCCTCGACAAACTTCCTATAATAGCCTGCCAAGCCTAGGAAGCTTCTGACTTCGGTCACATTTGTGGGTCTTGGCCATTCAATGATGGCTTCTATCTTTTTAAGATCTACAGAAATCCCATCTTCCGAAATCACGTGACCGAGAAAGGCTACACTCCTTAGCCAGAATTCACACTTGCTGAATTTGGCATAAAGCTTTTGTTGCCTCAAAATTTGCAACACCACTCTTAAGTGTTCAGCATGAGCTTGCTCATCGGGGGAGTAGACCAGAATGTCATCGATGAACACCACCACGCATTGGTCCAGCTGCTCTCGAAATACGGTGTTCATCAAGTCCATGAAGGCTGCTGGAGCATTAGTTAATCCAAAAGGCATCACCAGGAATTCATAATGCCCGTATCGTGTCCGAAAAGCGGTCTTAGGTACGTCTCCTGCTTTCACAAGCATCTGATGGTACCCCTGGCGAAGGTCAATCTTTGAAAACCATCGGGCTCCCTTTAGTTGATTAAATAAATCCTCAATCCTTGATAGAGGATATTTGTTCTTGATGGTGATCTTATTCAGTTCTCGGTAATCAATACACAGCCTCATACTGCCATCTTTCTTCTTCACAAACAATACAGGAGCTCCCCACGGTGATACACTGGGACGAATCAACTTCTTATCTAGCAGCTCCTGAAGTTGTCCCCTTAGCTCTTTAAGTTCAGCTGGAGCCATTCTGTAAGGTGTCTTGGATATAGGTTCGGCTCCTGGGATCAAATTGATTTCAAACTCCACTTCTCTTGATGGCGGAACTCCCGGTAAATCATCCGAAAATACATCCTTAAATTCATTGATTACTGGAATCTGATCTATGGAGGGAACTTCTTGCTTAGCATCTATTGCATACACCATAAATCCCTCCGCTCCTTTTTGCAAAGCTTTAAAGGCCTTAATCGCTGTCAAGTATATCTTCTTTGGGGCTTTTGTTAACTTGACATTTCCTTGTACCGTTATCTCCTTCATCTCAGGGTCCTTAACGGTCACTTGCTTAAGTTTACAATCGATATTGGCATGATTCTTGGTCAGCCAATCCATGCCCAATATCACATCAAAATCCTTCATCGGAATTGAAATTAACGTCACAGAAAACACCTTTCCATCCAACTCCAACTCACAATCTTTGTACTGGTGGTGGAAAACCAGCACTTGTTCATCGGCTGCCTGCACCCTGAAGGGGTTTTCAATCCATTCGGGTAGACAGTCGAGTCCTTTGGCGAATCGCTTAGAAATGAATGAGTGACTCGCTCCGCTATCAAACAATACGTTCGCAGGTACTTTGTTAACTAGAATCACACCTAACACAGAGTGTAGCACATAAAGGTTTTCACATAAAGCACATTTAATCTCCAACTTAATCAACTAAAATTCAACTTAAGCAACTAGTATTTAACTTAGGTCGTACCTGTCACAACGTCGGTGTCCTCCTGTACTTCAGCGTCCGTCATCGCGTGGACTCTCGCGTTGGGCCTGCCTCTCTGCTGCTGAGCCGGCCCTGCTTCTCCCTGCGACTTTGGATTCCACTCGGGGCAATCCTTTATCCTATGGCCGGTCTTCCCACACTTGAAGCATGCTCCGGTCTTTTTCCAACATTCACCCACATGTCTCTTCTGGCAGTGTGGGCATACTGCTGGTGCTTGACGGTCGGGCTGATTTTGTTGCGGTGCCCTCTGAATTTGTCCCGTCTGCCCCTTCCTGGGAATTTTGACCCAACGTCCGGGTCTACCTCCACTTCTTTCTTCTCTGGGCCTCTTGCTGGTTTCGTCACGAGCCTCTCTAGGCTGTGACCGGCGTATGTCACTCTCCACACGGTAACATGCATCCAACATCTCCTCAAAAGTTTTCAAGCCAGACCCTGCTATAGCCGTCCGTATGCGGGGGTTCAGTCCTTCCTCAAATTTCAACATTTTCATCCTGTTGTTTTCCAACACCATGGGCGTGAATTTTCCCAAGGCATGGAATCTATCGGCGTAATCAGAAATAGACATCATCCCTTGTTCAAATTTGTCAAACTGCCTCATCTTCTCTAAAATGGAAGTTTCAGGCACATAGTAATCCTTGTAGGCCTGCACGAACTGCCTCCATAGGATCGGGGGAGTCATCTTAGGCAGAATACCATTCCACCATGCGTTGGCTCTGCCGATCAGTAAGGGCGTAGCTACATCAACCTTGAGTTCTTCAGGCACTTGCACAAGCCTGAAGCACTTTTCCACCTCATCCATCCTAAATCCGGCCACCTCTGGATCAGTAGTCCCTTCAAAGGTGGGGGCATGCATCTTCCGCATCTCCCCAATATAGTATCTGATTCCTTGCTGAAGAGGTGGTGGAGGAGGAAATTGTTGTTGTTGCTGGGCAACTCCTTGTGCTATCACTGTGATAGCGTCTATTAATGCCTGAGGTTCTAACACTGGTGGTGGTGGAGGGTTCTCGTTTCCATTGCCACCGTTTCTTTGGTTATCTCTTCGGAGAGGCATTTTCTGCAAAATCAACGCTTATTAGCATTCAGCAATTCCAAAAGTAAACACTGAAGGCACATATGCATTGTACAAGGTGGAAATCGTACACTAAAATAAAATAACATTTGTTGGTTAAATTTTTATTGCACTCGCACACACCCATCCCAATCAAAATTATATCTAAGATCATTTACTTAGACCTAAAGATCAACTTAGGGTCAAAATCATAACTTAAGACTCTACATGACATAACCTAGGTCTCCGAGGTAGATCTGAAGCCTAGGCTCTGATACCACCTGTAGCGCCCCGACCCGGACAGCGGAATCCGAACCGATACACCCGTCGTAACTTACTGAGAAGACTACAAGACGTCTCATCTCTCGAATACACATCATCAATGACGTAAGAGAAATAAGTGCGGAAACATGTATCTAATAAATCCAAACCATCAAAGCGGTACATCAAAATGTAAAGTGCCTATCAATAATTGTTCAAGGACGCAGACATCTAGTCTTCAAATGAACTAAGAAACTGAAACAATAAGAAATGGTCTATAACCAGTCCCAATATGCTCTAAGCATCCCATTCTGCCCACTCGCCATCGTCCTCAATGAATATCATATCATAGCTAGGCTCTGTAGGATCTGCAAGGCACCACTAGAAGGGGGGGGGGTTGAATAGGTGGTGCGGAAAATATGGTTTTTAAAATTTCTTTAAACCTAACCAATTCAAGTTCTGAAAACAGATTCTGTTTTCAGGACCAGTTTTAAAACGTTTTAAAAACTAAGTTAGAGGTCTCCAAAAATTATGAAATTTTGAGAGAACTTAGCCTCAGATGTTGTGAGGGTCCCCTAAAAATTTCAAATCAAAATTCAACCTTTAACCCCTTCAAAAACCGTTGGCACTCAGATTGTGCAAATCTGCCAGAACCGGTAGATGGTTTTGAAAAATTAATTCCTATTTGTGTGAATGTCCAAATGATCTGAAAATTTGACCAATAACTCTTCACACACTGTATTTAAATGGGTTGAAACAGTTTTTGAAAATTCTTTTGGGAAGTAGGTCAAATACACCCAAAGTCTCAACCTTTGCAAGTCTGAAAATCAGACTGCACTAGTCTCAGAACTTTTGATGTTTGACTGACCTATACTTGTCCAAAAGGGTTGAAACTTGTGCCAAATTAACCCTAGAACGTTTATGTATGTTTCTGGAAATTTTTATAATTTTTAGAAAACGTTTACTATTTTTGCGAACGTGAACAATATGAGTAAACAGCGCAGAAACTGAAGCGTAAATGCAGAAAGTAAATTGCACCAAGAATTTTATACTAGTTCGGTTATAAACAACCTACTCCAGTCTTCAAGGAACACCTTCCTTGGTTCACACTAATTTCACACACGCAGTACACCTTACCGCAGGGTTGATAGAGTTACACCTTAACTCCAACCCTTTACAAACCTTGTATTGTGAGTACAATTTGCACGAACACCACCACCTCGCTAGAATGAAGATTGATCACACCTTGATCAATCTTGTACAAAGATATATGAATGGTGGTTTCTATGAAGCCTATTCAAGAATGAAAGAAGTAAAGTACAATAGGCTTTTTACAAGAGAAGAAAGAAAGAAAGTGTAGGAGAAGAAAGCTTTTGCACTTTGATCACTTTTGAATATGATTCTTGGTGTTGCTTTTGTTTGTTCTTCTCTTCTCTTTTTAATCAAGTCCAGCCGTCCACCCTATCTTCTCCCCCTCTTGAAAATTTCCTTTTAAGTGCTTGAGAGGGTGTGAGACATCATGGTGACAACATCTTGCTTACTTGGCATCACTCCATTAGACCATCATTTAGTCATTGTTTACTTGGCATCTTTTGATTGGCTCAATGTTGTCATCATTTGATGACATGGATATTCTAAAAAAAATACTGAATATTTGCCAAATAATCATCACATAATACATTCCATAACTTGAGAGATATTCACATAAATTGTGAGACATAAAATTCCTTTCTTTCCATCTCAAAAAATCGGCCATATCAAATTGTTAATGCTGAAATTTTCAGCATTTACCATATGTGATAAATCAATATTTCTTCCATTTTTCTTTGAATTTCTTCCATAAAAATACATCCATTATTTAAGGCAAGTCTTGCTACAAGATTGAGAATGAACTTGGACACCAAAGGGAGACACCATTCGGCCACAACCCTCCTCACACATGCTGAAAAATTTCAGCATGTGTGATATGAAGAATATCACACTTAATAACCTTACATACAATTCAAATCATTTCCATAACTCCTTTGATTTATTCCTTAATAAAAAATTGACAATTTATATTCCTTAATGATGAAGAAATCGTCCATGGCTAGTGTGACATGCTGAAATTTTCAGCATGTGACATAAGAGAGGTGTATGTTGAAAACTTACCTTTTGTAGCTTCTCTCTTTGATTCATCAACATTGTATGATTGATTCTTGACCAATCAACATGCCATCAAGGCTCCACATGTGCTCCACATCAGCTGTAGGTGGCGTTTAAGTGTGTATATGCATGTGCTGAAATTTATTTTTGCTAACTTTGAAAAATAGTGCACATTTAATATTACACACATGTAATATTCCAATCAGCCCTTAATTTAATTTTCTAGAGCACTTTAAGATGTATATTATATGTAAAAAGTGTCTAGATACGTGCCACATCATGTTCAAGAAAAACGTTCCATGTCAAGTGCGTAGAAAACCGAATTTTCGATATTTATCGATTACCCGATTTTTCTCTAATTTAAATTCCAACTTTTGCACATGCTATATATATTATGTTATACATAATATATATAATATATACTTTAATTTCCAGCACTTGGCTGATTTAAAGTGGTACCTTAAACATGTGACAAAAATAAAATTGGAATCTTCACATTTTGGCCTAAATGTGGGATAATTTGTGTGTGCCAACATGGAAAGTATTTTTGTCTCAATATACAGTGTATGGCACGAAATTTTTAATAAATTTTGATGTATATGGGCTGGCCATTTATTTATGGCAAGTACGTGACACGTTGGCGAAGTTTCGGTATCGCCCGATACGACAAATTTCGGTTTAGAACCTTTTATCGTGTCGTATTTAATTTGTCATCACCATATCTTATATCATATGATATAAGATCTGAATATACTCATAAATATGAGTTAAGTATAATGGTGTGACGTAATCATACATTCGTAAGATATATAACGTGTCGATAGTACGTTGGAATAAATGTGTATGTGCCTTTTTAAAAAATCTGAAAATATATATATATTATGTATATATGGCGTGTGAAATTGATGTGGGGAGGAGGAGAGAACTTTCCTTTCATAGCCATGTTGCCTTCATGTCTTTTCCAAATGCATCTTCCTTTAATGAACTACTTAGTTTATTAAACTAGGTAATTCACTTAATGAACTACTTTAGTTCATTAATTGTGGCACCTGAAAATAGTATAAACTCAACAAATGTTTGCCATATGATGTAAGCTTTAAAGCTTCATGGCTCGTTAGTACGGCAACATAATATATAAGCTAAATAAGGCAAGTTATCATGCATACATGTACACTTGTGTATATATATATATATCCAACGTTTATATATATATGTATATTCAAATTTCTTTATTTTGAAATCACTCAAACCCTCATATTCCTACAATCTCCCCCTTTTGATGATTTTCAAAATAACTAGTGTACATGATTTAAGTGTTATCTCTCCCCCTTGAATTATGCACAGATTTGAAATTTGAATTTTGAATTTCAAATCCGGCTCCCCCTTGATTCATGCAATTAGGATCAATCAGTGATCTTCTCTCCCCCTTAAATCTCGCTTCTCTCTCCCCCTTTATTTTGGAAAGTTAATCAAAAGATTCCTGTCAAAAAGGAAAGTAAATCAAATGATATCGCATTAAATCACATCAACAGGAAGCATGCCTAATTTAGAACGGAGAGATTCAAATGTGGCTTGATTTAAGGCCTTTGTAAATATATCCGCTACTTGTGATTCTGTGCGTACGTGATCTATGACAATATTACCATTGTTAACGTGATCACGAAGAAAATGATAGCGAACTTCTATATGCTTAGCCTTAGAATGTAATACGGGGTTCTTAGACAAATTTATTGCACTCATACTATCACAATATATAGGAATTTTATCTACGGTAATTCCAAAGTCCGAAAGTTGTTGTTTTATCCACAACAACTGTGTGCAGCAAAGGCTAAGAGCCATATACTCAGCCTCAGTAGTGGACAAAGCAACACTTGCTTGCTTTTTGGAAAACCACGAAATAAGGGAATTTCCTATAAATTGGCAAGTTCCGCTCGTGCTTTTTCTATCTATTTTGCAGCCACCATAATCTGCATCAGTGTAAGCATGTAAGTCGAATGTAGAGTCCTTATCATACCAAATACCTAAGGTGGGCGTGTGCTTAATATAGCGGAATATTCTTTTTACCGCATTTAAGTGTGACACCTTAGGTTGACTTTGAAAACGAGCACACATGCATACGCTAAACATAATGTCAGGCCTACTAGCAGTTAAATATAGTAAAGAGCCTATCATAGATCGATATAATCCATTATCAACGTCTTTACCATGTTCATCTTTGTCTAATTTAGTAGTAACACTCATAGGCGTGGGGGATGGTTTCAAATTTTCAAAATTGAACTTCTTGATCATGTCATTTACGTACTTAGCTTGGCTTATATGAATTCCTTTACTCGTTTGCTTAATCTGCAAGCCAAGAAAATAATTAAGTTCACCAACCATAGACATCTCAAATTCAGCTTTCATACAATTTTCAAAATCTTTAACAAGTCTATGTGAGGTAGAACCGAAAATAATGTCATCTACGTAAATTTGAATAATAAGTAAATCTGATTTTTCTTGTTTCAAAAATAGTGTACTATCTATAGTACCACGTTTAAAATTATTTTCTAAAAGAAAAGTGGCAAAACGATCATACCATGCTCTCGGCGCTTGCTTTAGGCCATATAGTGCCTTCTTTAGTTTGTACACGTGATCTGGATGTTTCAAATCTTCAAAACCGGGTGGTTGCTTCACGTATACTTCTTCTTGTATAAATCCGTTTAGAAAAGCACTTTTGACGTCCATTTGATATAATTTAAAATCTTTCAAGCAAGCAATAGCAAGTAAGAGTCGTATAGCTTCTAAACGTGCTACGGGTGCAAATGTTTCATCGTAGTCTATTCCTTCTTCTTGATTATATCCTTGAGCTACGAGTCTTGCTTTATTTCTAACGACCTTTCCTTCCTCATTCATTTTGTTCCTAAATACCCACTTTGTGCCTATTATTGTCTTATCTTGTGGTCGTGGCACTAAGTCCCATACATCATTTCTAACGAATTGATTAAGTTCGTCATGCATAGCATCAATCCAAGATGAATCACTCAAAGCATCATGCACATTTTTGGGCTCAATTTCAGAAATCATAGCATGAAATTCATTTATTTCATTCGAAGTGATTCTTCTACGTGGTCGCACACCGTGAGTGATGTCGCCTATGATGAGATCATGTGGGTGATCTCTATGCCATCTTAGTTGATTATTTTCTAAGTTATCATGCATTTCTATATGATCATGCATTTCTAGTGTCTCATTCATCTCATGCATATCAAAAGAATCATTATCTTCATCCAAAACGGGTTTCAATTCAAAATCATCATCATATTCCTTTTCTTTATCAATCTCTCCAAATTCATTGAATTTAACATGAATAGATTCTATGATTTGTCTAGTGAGAGGATCATAACATCTATATGCTTTTGAGTTTATGGAATACCCAATAAAAATGCACTCAATTGATTTGGATTCAAATTTATCTAAGTTATCTTTTGTATTCAAGACAAAGCATTTGCATCCAAACACACGAAAATAATCAATCTTAGGCATGCGATCATTCAAAATTTCGTAAGGCGTCTTGTTTATTTTCTTTCTTATAGATAGGCGATTTACAATATAGCATGCACAGTTTACGGCTTCCGCCCACAGAAATCTAGGCAATTTATTTTCGCAAAGCATAGTTCTAGCGATTTCTTGTAGTGTGCGATTCTTTCTTTCTACTACTCCATTTAATTGTGGAGTTCTAAGTGGCGAGAACTCATGTTTAATTCCTTTTTCTTCACAAAATGAAATCATCTCTTTATTTTTAAATTCACCACCTCTATCGCTTCTTATTCTTTTCACATTTACGCCGTATTGATTTTCAAGTTGTTTAATTAATTTAGCGATTTCTACGGCGCTATCATCCTTATGTACAAGAAATAAAGTCCAAGTATAGCGAGAGAAGTCATCAACAATCACGCATGCATAGTGACGCCCACCAAGGCTTGTAGTGCGACTAGGACCAAACAAATCGATATGCAATAGTTCTAGTATTCTAGTCGTGCTTATCTCATTTTTAGTCTTAAGTGACTCACGTGTTTGTTTGCCTTTTATGCAAGATTCACACAACTGAAAGTTGTCTAAATCAAGCTTAGGCAATCCCCGTACTAGGCTCTTTCGTTGCAATTTTTCTAGTGTAGAAATACCTATGTGTCCTAGACGTCTATGCCACAAATTCACATTGGGTTCATTTGACATAAAGCATTTAACTTTGGCATCTACTACATCATCCAAGGATAGTGTGAATATGTTTCCTTCACGTTTTCCTTTTAAAACGGTTTCTCCATTTTTATCTATTATATTACAATAAGGGTGAGTGAAACACACATTAAAACCATTGTCAACAAATTGTGAAATACTAAGAAGATTGTAAGATAAGTTGCTTACCAAAAACACGTTTGAGATTTGAAGTGTATCCGGGTTTCCAATCGTACCTTTACCAATGATCTTGCCTTCATTGTTGTCTCCAAAGGTCACGGATCCGCCTTTTGTGACCTTCTTTAATTTGGAGAAGAGGCTCGGGTCACCTGTCATGTGCCTCGAGCAACCACTGTCAAGGAACCACTTTATTGATGTGTCTTTTGATGAGTGGTCTCCCTGCAATGTAAAAAGGTGATTTAGGTACCCTTTTAATTTTGGGTCCTTTCGAGTTAGTTAATCACCTTTTAGTAAAGGTACCTTTAGGTACCCATACTTGGGTGATCCTTCTCGGTCTATCAAATGGCAAGAAAGTAGATGAAGGTGCGACATAGTATACATGTGGTGCATGTACTTTGGGTCTTTGCCCAAGGACTCCGCTATACTCATTGTATGAAGGACGTTTGTGATATGTCCTTGTGTGTGTGTGCGTGGTGCGTGGATGATATGTATTCCGTGTATGCATTGATCTCTTCTTCTCATATCTATATGGTACAACATTATATTTCACATGATATGAGGGAGTGGGGCGTGTGGAAGGGGGTGCTTTCTGCGTCATCTTAGACGCCACTTGATGCTTAGGGGTGTCTACCTTTTTAGACACAACAAACTTGGTTGGTTTGGTTGATACTTCGTTAGTATCAACGTACCCCAATCCAGTTTTGTCACTGTCATACTTTTGCGATAATATGATGCGATGCAGCATGTTTGACCCTGTATCGAATTGTTTCATCATTTTCTCTAAATCTGTATTCCTTGATTTCAAATTTGAAATCTCGGATTTCATTTCATTATTTTGAGAAGTTAATGATGAGATCTCGGTTTTTAATGCAGTGATGGCACATGAAGACTCTTTCTTTGAATCGCTTAATTGAGCGACAAGATTCTCGTTAGAGGATTCTAACAGTTTCTTGTCTTCAATTAAACGTTTCTTTTCTTTTGCGAGAGTCTTAGTAAATTTATGTAACTCAAGATATTGACTAAATAAATCATTGTAAGAAGGTTCAGAGTCAGAGTCAGAGTCAGATGATACCTCATTAGACGCCTTTGAAGCGAAGCAAACTTGAGCGGTCTCCTCTTCGGTCTCAGATTCAGAATCTGATGAGTCACTCCATGTGGAGGCCTTTAGTGCACGTTTCCTTTGTTTAGGATCTGAGACGGGTCTATTTTTGTTCCGCTCCTTGTCAGGGTACTTATTAGTTTGCTTTTCTTTGTTTGGGCAGTCATATGATAAGTGTCCGAGTTTGCCGCATTCATAACATTTAATGTCCTTATCATTTGACTTGTTTTTATTTCTCTTAGATGTAGTGCCCTTGTTTTTATTTCTAAATGATTTTCTCATGAATCTTCTTAGTCCTTTAGCCAATAGAATTAAGTCATCATTATCCGATTCGGAATCACTATCTTCTACGTGATCGGAGGGAGGGGAGACGTATTCATTTGATTTGAAAGCAATTGTCTTACCTTGTTTGGTTGATTCCGATTTCCGAATAATGAGTTTGTTTTCATACACTTTTAGTGAACCAATGAGTTCTTCCATTTTTATTGACTTAGTCTCCTTGCTTTCTTCTATGGCAGTCACTTTAGGATCCCATTCTGAAGGGAGGCTCCGTAGGACTTTCTGTACTTTTTCCTGCGTTGTAAAGGCCTTACCAAGAGACTCAAGAGAGTTATAGATGTTAGTCAAACGAAGATCCATATCAACAATTGACTCATTAGGCAACAACTTGAAAGACTCAAGAGTAGACATAAGCATATTGATTTTAGACTCTTTTACTTGACTCGTGCCTTCGTGTTTCATTTCTAAAATTCTCCACATTTCTTGTGCACTCGAACAATTGGACACATAACTAGACTCACTCTTACTTAAACCATTTAAGAGTAATTGCATGGCCTTAGCATTCATACTCAGTTTCTTTTTGTCTTCACTAGTATAGTCTTGTCTCGTTTTAATTACTTCTAGTGTGACTCCATCTACAATGGACAATTTAGATGGGACATATGGACCATCTTCAATTATTGACCAAAGGTCTATGTCTATAGCCATAAGAAAAAGTTTCATCCTAAGTTTCCATTGAATAAAAGACTCACCGTCAAAGAGTGGAGGCCTTTGGCTCGACATACCTTCTTGTTCGGTTTTGAGATTTGTGGATGCCATCTCACTGAATCGTTGGATTCCTTGTCGTGAGTATTCCTGCGCTCTGATACCACTTGTAGGATCTGCAAGGCACCACTAGAAGGGGGGGGGGTTGAATAGGTGGTGCGGAAAATATGGTTTTTAAAATTTCTTTAAACCTAACCAATTCAAGTTCTGAAAACAGATTCTGTTTTCAGGACCAGTTTTAAAACGTTTTAAAAACTAAGTTAGAGGTCTCCAAAAATTATGAAATTTTGAGAGAACTTAGCCTCAGATGTTGTGAGGGTCCCCTAAAAATTTCAAATCAAAATTCAACCTTTAACCCCTTCAAAAACCGTTGGCACTCAGATTGTGCAAATCTGCCAGAACCGGTAGATGGTTTTGAAAAATTAATTCCTATTTGTGTGAATGTCCAAATGATCTGAAAATTTGACCAATAACTCTTCACACACTTTATTTAAATGGGTTGAAACAGTTTTTGAAAATTCTTTTGGGAAGTAGGTCAAATACACCCAAAGTCTCAACCTTTGCAAGTCTGAAAATCAGACTGCACTAGTCTCAGAACTTTTGATGTTTGACTGACCTATACTTGTCCAAAAGGGTTGAAACTTGTGCCAAATTAACCCTAGAACGTTTATGTATGTTTCTGGAAATTTTTATAATTTTAAGAAAACGTTTACTATTTTTGCGAACGTGAACAATATGAGTAAACAGCGCAGAAACTGAAGCGTAAATGCAGAAAGTAAATTGCACCAAGAATTTTATACTGGTTCGGTTATAAACAACATACTCCAGTCTTCAAGGAACACCTTCCTTGGTTCACACTAATTTCACACACGCAGTACACCTTACCGCAGGGTTGATAGAGTTACACCTTAACTCCAACCCTTTACAAACCTTGTATTGTGAGTACAATTTGCACGAACACCACCACCTCGCTAGAATGAAGATTGATCACACCTTGATCAATCTTGTACAAAGATATATGAATGGTGGTTTCTATGAAGCCTATTCAAGAATGAAAGAAGTAAAGTACAATAGGCTTTTTACAAGAGAAGAAAGAAAGAAAGTGTAGGAGAAGAAAGCTTTTGCACTTTGATCACTTTTGAATATGATTCTTGGTGTTGCTTTTGTTTGTTCTTCTCTTCTCTTTTTAATCAAGTCCAGCCGTCCACCCTATCTTCTCCCCCTCTTGAAAATTTCCTTTTAAGTGCTTGAGAGGGTGTGAGACATCATGGTGACAACATCTTGCTTACTTGGCATCACTCCATTGGACCATCATTTAGTCATTGTTTACTTGGCATCTTTTGATTGGCTCAATGTTGTCATCATTTGATGACATGGATATTCTAAAAAAAATACTGAATATTTGCCAAATAATCATCACATAATACATTCCATAACTTGAGAGATATTCACATAAATTGTGAGACATAAAATTCCTTTCTTTCCATCTCAAAAAATCGGCCATATCAAATTTTTAATGCTGAAATTTTCAGCATTTACCATATGTGATAAATCAATATTTCTTCCATTTTTCTTTGAATTTCTTCCATAAAAATACATCCATTATTTAAGGCAAGTCTTGCTACAAGATTGAGAATGAACTTGGACACCAAAAGGAGACACCATTCGGCCACAACCCTCCTCACACATGCTGAAAAATTTCAGCATGTGTGATATGAAGAATATCACACTTAATAACCTTACATACAATTCAAATCATTTCCATAACTCCTTTGATTTATTCCTTAATAAAAAATTGACAATTTATATTCCTTAATGATGAAGAAGTCGTCCATGGCTAGTGTGACATGCTGAAATTTTCAGCATGTGACATAAGAGAGGTGTATGTTGAAAACTTACCTTTTGTAGCTTCTCTCTTTGATTCATCAACATTGTATGATTGATTCTTGACCAATCAACATGCCATCAAGGCTCTACATGTGCTCCACATCAGCTGTAGGTGGCGTTTAAGTGTGTATATGCATGTGCTGAAATTTATTTTTGCTAACTTTGAAAAATAGTGCACATTTAATATTACACACATGTAATATTCCAATCAGCCCTTAATTTAATTTTCTAGAGCACTTTAAGATGTATATTATATGTAAAAAGTGTCTAGATACGTGCCACATCATGTTCAAGAAAAACGTTCCATGTCAAGTGCGTAGAAAACCGAATTTTCGATATTTATCGATTACCCGATTTTTCTCTAATTTAAATTCCAACTTTTGCACATGCTATATATATTATGTTATACATAATATATATAATATATACTTTAATTTCCAGCACTTGGCTGATTTAAAGTGGTACCTTAAACATGTGACAAAAATAAAATTGGAATCTTCACATTTTGGCCTAAATGTGGGATAATTTGTGTGTGCCAACATGGAAAGTATTTTTGTCTCAATATACAGTGTATGGCACGAAATTTTTAATAAATTTTGATGTATATGGGCTGGCCATTTATTTATGGCAAGTACGTGACACGTTGGCGAAGTTTCGGTATCGCCCGATACGACAAATTTCGGTTTAGAACCTTTTATCGTGTCGTATTTAATTTGTCATCACCATATCTTATATCATATGATATAAGATCTGAATATACTCATAAATATGAGTTAAGTATAATGGTGTGACGTAATCATACATTCGTAAGATATATAACGTGTCGATAGTACGTTGGAATAAATGTGTATGTGCCTTTTTAAAAAATCTGAAAATATATATATATTATGTATATATGGCGTGTGAAATTGATGTGGGGAGGAGGAGAGAACTTTCCTTTCATAGCCATGTTGCCTTCATGTCTTTTCCAAATGCATCTTCCTTTAATGAACTACTTAGTTTATTAAACTAGGTAATTCACTTAATGAACTACTTTAGTTCATTAATTGTGGCACCTGAAAATAGTATAAACTCAACAAATGTTTGCCATATGATGTAAGCTTTAAAGCTTCATGGCTCGTTAGTACGGCAACATAATATATAAGCTAAATAAGGCAAGTTATCATGCATACATGTACACTTGTGTATATATATATATAT
>AP025048.1:21069258-21110860 GCA_036186865.1 Eustoma russellianum | reverse complement strand
ATATATATATATATATCCAACGTTTATATATATATGTATATTCAAATTTCTTTATTTTGAAATCACTCAAACCCTCATATTCCTACAGGCTCATCTGCAAAACAAAGGTAGTACCCTTAGCGAAAAACGCTAGCAAGTAACCCGCTTATAAGACATACGGGATCAAAACATGGCAAGACATGAGTAATAGATAATTCAAAGGATTGATGTGGCACATGTCTTGTATAACTTCAAAAATATAGACTAGTAGCATACGAAAGCAAGAAACCGTAATTCATACGCACTTAACAGTTCAATGACAATCCAGTTGCAAACCAATCATAACATAACGACTCGCGTGATGCATGACAAAATATGCACTACACTACACAGTCACAAATGCGTATGCAATTTCTTTTCAAAACAGTGCAATGCATGTCACAATGTCCGGTCACATAACTTTATACCCTGTAATGCTTCACGGCTTATATTTCCATCCCGTGTCACATTATAGTCAACTTTATACCCTGTAACGTACCACGGCTTACATTTCAATCCCGTGTAACGTTACAGCCAACTTTATACCCTGTAATGCACCACGGCTTATATTTCCATCTCGTGTAACATTACAGCCAACTTTATACCATGTAATGCACCACGGCTTACATTTCCATCCCATGTAACATTACAGCCAATTTCGCAAAATTTATACCCTGTGCCGAAGCACAGGTCTTTTCAAAGCATTATGCAGATGCAAGTGCCATGATGCAAGACTTCTCATTTCAATCGCATTCTTCGTTCACACAATTCAAGTCACATTCAATATCAATCAATCACACGAGACTCACCTCACCTACACATTCGAGCTTATGCTTCACGCTAGGTCATCAACACCTAAACAACGATTCTAAAACTCAAAGACCAATGTGAGAACCCTCACATACCTCCATTGAACTCTGTAAGACCTCATACGTTCATTCCTAACCCCTTAGGTCATTTACGTTAAAGTTCGACTCGAATACCTTGCGAAAATCTCCACATTTGATTCACCATCTTAGGTCAGGTTTCCAAGACTTATACTAGCCTCAATCAGGTCCTAAGAAGTCCCTAAGGTCACCCAAAGTGTCCCCTAACTTCCTTCTTTCTTCCCTTATTTTCCACCAAAACTGATGGACATCATCCCCTCACATCGATCGATCGATGTGACTTCATACCCTCACATCGATCGATCGATGTCCATCAGAGAACATCGATCTCTCAACCCTTCCTACATCGATCGATCGAAGTGACTTCGAACCCTCACATCGATCGATCGAAGTTCATCTGAGACACATCGAACCCTCAACCCCATATACATCGATCGATCTATGAACTTCTGAGGCTCATCGATCTCTCAGCCAGCAGACATCGATCGATCGATGTACTTCGAACTCTGACATCGATCGATTGATGTCAGCGTTTCTCCAGAAAATCTTCTGCGAACTTCTGCAGAAACTGCAGACCTTTAACCAACCGTTTCCAATTTTCTTCCAACCATTCCAAGCCTAAACTACACTATCAATCCATTCTTAATTCATCAACACAAAACCTTCTCAAACCAATCTCGGATCCAAGCCTAAAATGCACATCATTCATCAAAACGAACCCAAGATCTCACCTTTTTCACTCCCAAACCCCATACAACAATGAAGTCACATCAAGAAGGGATTTACGAGGTAGGGATTTACAGGAAATCAACAACAACGAAATGATTTTCAACATATAATGGCCAAAAACATCAACACCAAAACACATAAATCACATATAGATTCACGGAAAGAAACTACGCATGGTGATCCAATTTTGATATAAAAAAATAGGACTTTTCATTCGCAAATCGTAAGAACTTATAAGAAAGTTACTTGCCTTTGATTACTCGAAGACGGATCGAAGAACAAACAAGGATAGAATGGCTTCTTGAAGAACTTCTCCTAAGGTTGCAGAAGAAGATGGAATCGCCTAGGGTAGAGAGGAAGGTTGAATCGCCTAATGGAATGAAGGGGGGCGTCGGTTTCTTTCTGTGAAGGAGAGAAACTGACGTTCAGTCAGTTTTTTTTATATGGAAAGGGTAAAATTTGGAGTTTCTAAATTATCTTCTATTATCTCATTTATCTTAAAGGATTAATTTCTAATATCTAATTCCAAAATTATATACTACTTAATTCTATATTTAATCCTTTCAATAAATTCCAATTAATCCTAATACTTAATTCCTAATTCGTTATCATTTATTGTCCTTAACCTATTTAATTTCCGTTTGTCCTTTATTTATTTTTACGGAGGGTGCGGGTCATAACAAATACAAATGTCGATGTAGATGCAGCGAATTACTTGTGCGACGGTTGAAAATTTTGAGGGCGAGTTCTACGAAAAGTCAACTCGATTCGTGGGTTGAGATTATAAGTGTTCACTGGGCAAGACATTTCATATTCATTTTCTTCTGCAATCATACTTGAATTTAGCTTCCTTCTATCTCCAGCAACTTTTTTCTCTTTTTCTATTTTCAAGTAAGTCTTCTCTCGCCTTCTTCGTACCATTATGTCGTCATCTAGTGATTCTCAGAATCCCAAAATCACCTCCGCTGGCAACGAAACAGAGGGTTCTTTTTCTTGGTCATCCTCCAAGGGGAACTCGGGTGTTGTAGCAGGGCCAAGCGAAGTTGTTGGACCTAGTAGCATGGCCCCTTATAGCATCCCCTTCAGGGCGTCCTAACTTAAATTGCAAACCTATAGAAGTAGATTTTGCTTCTCTATCTTTTGGGTCGATTAATCGCGGCAACGCCGCGAGCTTGTTGGAGAATCAATTTTGCACTTTGTCCCAAGCTGAGCTTTCTGAGTTCTGCCAAATTTATCAAATACATTGTGATAAGTTTGATCCCCTTCTTCCCGCAGCTGGGTGCACTGCCCATGATCTCTCAGTGGGATATGAGGTAGTGTATGAAGAGTATTTTTAAAACTGGCTTTTCTCTGCCATCCCTAATCCTTTGAAGCTGATTCTCCTATTCTATCATATTAGATTGCCTCAAATAGGACTCAATGGCCTCAGGATTTTGGCTTGTTATTTTCTTTTTCTTCGTTTTGTCCAAGTCAGCTTTGACATTAAGACTTTCAAAGGTTTCTTCACATGCTAGGCCTCTAAAAGTTGGTTCAATTTCAGTAGACGGGCCTTAATTAAGGCATTCCGCTTTTCCACTAACCTGCCTTTTTTCAACCAAAAATTTGAAAGGAAAATTTTTCTATGTGGGGAAGGTTGGCACTACAGCCAGGATGTTTAGAGAACGTCCAAGGCTGACAATAAATTACCCATTGTTCAATTTCAAGAGGTAGCCAAGAGGCTGCAGAACTTCGAGGCCGCAGCGATTTGGCCCAAGGTCGATGGGCATGTGCTGAAAAAGGCCGAGCTGGATCATCTGGTGTATGTCCCAGTTTCAAAATTTTAGGTGAGAAAAATTTAGAGGTCGTCTAGAGTAGGAACCTATCCTTTATTCTTTTATGGCACTTTTGACTTGGGGCTGAGCTGACCTGATGATTTTACAGGAGCTATGGCATCTTTCACTATGGACCTCGTCGCTGTGATTATATCTAAAAGAACGAGGAAAGAAAATAGCAGCAGCGAGCCAAACTGAGGTGATTGCCCAAGGGGCAGAGGAGTCCCAGTCAGACACACTAGTTAGGCTAGCGTATGGAGCTCCTGAGGGTAGCCAGCTCAGAGAGTTGCAAGAGCAAAGGGTGCATCTGGCACTAGGTAAATTTAAGTTTCAACTCTTCGTTTAACTATTTCTTCTATCTACTGACCTTGCGAAATTATGCAGAGTTATGCAAGAGGCGAGGGTCATGCCCCCTGTTGGAGCTGTGCCAGCTATACAAGCTGACCCCATCAACATTGTAGTTGAAGTGATCATTTCTCAAGAGGAAGTGGAGGAGGCTGAGCTGGCACTGCGCCCAGCAAAGAGAAGGCGGGGCCAAGGACTGGGCCCCTCTGCACAACTGCATTTCAGTGTGGAAGAATGGCTCAGCCCTGCTGGGTCTCCAACTCTATAGGTGCCGCAGCCTTCGGGAGATAAGGCAAAAGAGAGACATAGCGAGGTTCCTGAAGAGCATACCGCTGAAAAAACTAGCGTAGCTCGCCATCTAAACAAGGGGTCAGTGTCATCGGCCGGCCTGAATAAATTTCAAAATCTATCCTTTGGAGAGCTGGTGGACTAAGTACATCGCGACCTGGCACTAGTAAGTATTTTTACCTGTTTGAAATCTTGATTTACATAACAAGTCTTAACTTTTCTGGCCTCTTTGCAGTCCAGAGCCTCTCAAATGGAGCTTCTCAATCGGGCTGAGGATCTTAGGGGGCTTCTAGAGCAACAGATGAACTCTGGTATTCAGTTTGCCAAATTGGCTAAAGAGAGAGTTTGGCGGATAGCTGAACTAGAAGCTGAGCTGGAGAAGTCAAAGAAGCCACATCTTCTCAAGATAATGAGGCTCTACAGGGCCAGTTGGTAGAGATGGAGCAATCTCTGAAGGGAGCTAAGGTTGTGAATCAGAATCTCAGAGCGGAAAACCAAACTCTTGCATCTGAATTTGAAGAAGCAAACACATGTCGTGCAGAGGTGGAGCGCAAAGTAACTAAACTTCGTGGTGAAGATGCACTGATTCCTTAGTGATTATCCGACGCTAAGGAGCAGGCTGTAGCTGGGTTCAATAAATCCTCTTTTTTTGATCGAGAATGTGGCACTTCTGTAAGGTTTTGTCGTGTAGATGGGCCAGATTGAAGCTATCGACGTCTGAACTGCATTTAATCCTTCCCTAGATAAGAATGACCCCTGCATAGCTGAGCTGTATCACCCTAATGCCAAAGAGGCTTTTAATACTTAATGTAAACGTTTTTGCGAAGAGGTAGATCTTAGGGAGGATTTTTTGTAAGTCTAGACATTTAGTCTTCTTTCTTGACTCACCCTTGAATGTAATTGTTCCATCTCTTGAATAAAGGAAATTTGTTTGTATCCGCAACATCTCTTTTACAGTTAAACTTTTATTTTATCTTGAAGTAATAAGTGTTGAAATATGTGCTCATAAACTTAAACATCAAAGCAAGGCCTTAACAAACCCTCTTAATAACTGATGTTGGCAGAGTGTGAGCAGAGCGTAATAACTTGAATAAAAATAAACCTGTTAACCTGCCAGACTGAGCTAGAAATCCTTAGCTGAAGTGACTCTCGGAGGATAATTGCCAGTTGAGAATATCCATGAATAAATTTGATTTGAGATCAGCCAAGGTGAGTTTTAGGGAATATTAGAAGGGTGCATGTCCAATGTTTATCCCCTTTTGAGCTTGGTTGAAACATCTGAATTCCCTTAACAGTAAAGCGGAGGATTAATTTGCAGAGGTGAACCTCTTATAAGCCATAAGGCCGGGGTCACCAATTGTGGGGCATATGCGAAACCTGTCGCGTTTTAAGTCCCCTTATAAACTATAAGACAGAGTACTAATAGTTGTAGGATGACAACACAGAGGAGAATGTTTTTTACAAATGGCGCATCAGGTCGACCGAGGTGGATCCCCTTATGAACCATAAGGCATGGGTTCAATACTTGTTGGATGATGACACAGATGAGAAATTCCTTACGAATGGCGCATCAGGTCAGCCGAGGTGGATCTCCTTATGAACCATAAGCCAGAGGATCAATACTAAGGTCCCCTACATTGGAGGAAATTTATTCCCCTACATGGGAGGAAACAAGGTTCCCTATATCGGAGGACATCAGTTGGGTCCTGTACATTGTAGGAGCTCCATATTTGAACTTGCATCTATTTTTTTAGTCCGGCCGAAGTAGGCTGAATAGTATTGCCAGGTATTAAGCTGATGTAAGCCGTGTTAAATAATCAGAGCGGAAAACAGACTCGCTAATCTATGCTAAGCGTAACGGTGGAATGATAAATGCAGCAACTAGACGCCCTTAGCTGATTTGGGCTGCATTAGGACATGCACCAATCACATGCGTGAGTTGCGATGGCCTTGGTAATAAGAAAAACAGCACGGCTCATCAATGAGTAGAACTGATTTTTGGAACCTTGTGATGGCAAGGCAATAGATAATCCCCATAGAGTTGATTTACCGAGGAGAATAAAATAACAATTTGGATGCGATGACAGTGTGGGCCTCCATGTCCCATTTAAGCTAAGATTGCTCGGATTAGTCCTGCTTTGTATCTGAGCACATTTTGAACATAATAGCATATATTGAACAAGATATACTTGTTATTTCTATTAAGTAATTTACATATACAATATACAACAAAATTTGGATACATGCCGAGTGCTTGGACTTCTAGTTTCTAGTTAGGCACGTCTGCCAACAGAGCCAGGCAACTCTAGAGACTTTCCTGTACAAAATATTGTTCACCTCAGCCTATTTACAAAACCACTTCAATGGTCAGCCGAGGTGATCTTTTCAGCTGCCCTTGGGCATCCTTAAGGCCAACCATCCTGGGTCAACCTTATGTGTCCAGCGCTTCGCTACATCTATACAGTCATGTCTGGGTCCCTATCATCGGGTGACCTGCATCGATAATTAGGTCGACATCTTTCATCTGGAGGAGGCTGGGTAAATCCCAGCCTGTTATGCAACCTTGATCGTGGGTTATAATATTGCTGCAGATATCCTAACTCGATCAAGAGCTCAATTTCATGAGAGTGCTGTCTGTAGTCTTCATTTTCGTGGCCAATGTCATGGTGGAAGAGGTAGTACAACCTTGAGTTTCTTTTGTGGATTGGGCCCTTCAATGGCGGAGGATCTCTTGATAGGCCTTTACTCCTCATGGCCGTCAAAATATGAGCCTTGGAGGCCAACAGAGGCAGACCTTCTTCGCTCGGCCTCTCAGTCACTTTAGAGCAGCAAGCCTTTCGCGTGATTTGCCTCCAACACTCTTGTCAACTTTTCTGCTACACCTGAGTGGTTATAACGCTTTCTATGTGCGGTTAAGGTGGATTACTAAAGCTTCTAAAGGCTCAACTATTGGTGATGGCTGGCGGCTTGGTCGCCGACCTATGCGTCTGGCCTCGGCCATGAACTCTTCTCGAGCTTCAGGATAATATCATGGACGTGTTGGAGAGTACATCATATGTTTTTGCCTTTGCAGGAGTCACTGGGGGAGACTTCACTAGGTGCACCAACTAGAGCTTTCCCTTTCATCTCATCCACCACGGCCTGAAATACATTCATATTCTGAGCTACATACGGGATGGCCCTCACGTACTCCTCATATGTAAATCCAGCGACTGAACTTGAGGATTCTCCTAGACCTAGGGAGACCTGCTCCGGTGGTGGTCGTGGAGTATGTTTGCGCCTTGGTGGGTGAAAGATCTCCTGCCCCCTGCTGAGAATCTTTTTCCATCTTTAGAAGATGAAATATAAACTATGTTAAGAAAACTATATACCTTTTAGGAAGAGTCGGAGGTTCATGCCCTTCCTCTAATGCTAAATGACAAAGCCGGATCTTCACCAGGTGGATCAGAGACGATCCGAAGACAACGCCGTCAGCTCCTCGTTAGGCTTTTTCTGGAACCTCGATGGGAAGACGATGTTAGAGGCCTAGGACTACTGCTCTGTGAAAACCCTCTGACGCTTAAGTCAATTATGGGCATAGTTGTGCGAATTTAGATTGAAAGTGATGGTTGAAAACAACCTAAAGGGTGTTCTCTTAAGAGAGTGGTTGTTTTTCCTGGAAAGAGCTAGACGCGGCTTAAGTTTAGCCTTAATTCAGCTTAGTCTGACCTCAGGTGGGGGAGCGCTCCTTTATAGATGTTGGAGTAGACCTTGCATGGCAAGGAGCGATATGATGATGACACATGACTGCCCTGTTGGCACCCTTTGTTTGCATGGATGCCATGTGATGACACATGTCGCGGTGCATGGCAAAGGCCGCTGGCTGGCAGGTGTCTACCTAAGCATGCTGTCGCTGAGCTGAGGTGCTGCCATTGTGCGGCTAGGGAGCCGAGGTGGGGGTAGCATGTCTGAAGTTGATCCAGGACGCTCTACCGAGCTGATTTGAAGGGCGCTTCCCTTAGCACTCTTGCCGAGCTGAACTGATATGGGCTGCTTGAACATGATCAATATCTTGGCCACGAATGAGCTGAACTGATCGAGGCCTGCTGGAAAAGTTTGCCTCCTAGGTCAAGCAGGCCTGCTAACTCAGCAAAAGGACTCATGGGCGAAACTAAGCTGGTCGAGCTGAACTGGACTGCGGCTAGTAGTGGAGCCTAATAACGTTGACTGTTACTGGCCAAGGTAGAATTGCTTGTCATATCCATTAATCAGTTTCTGGATTCGTCATTTGGCAAGTCTTTCCCGGAAGTAATGACATCAAAGAATTGCTTATCAATATAGCAGCCTATTCCCCACCTGTAGTATTTGAGCTGGAATCTCTTTATTGTATATATAAAAATATATATGTAAATATCATCTCCTGGCCTTTTTGTGTATATCACACAACATAGACATGTATATCATTTATTTGTTTCATTTTTCTTTGAATTAAAAAGTGTATATAATGGATCCAAATAATGTGGGGAGCGTCCAGGTATTCAAAATCATTCTATCCGATTTTTTTGGTTGCCTACAAGTAATTCTTTTTGGTGTACCGTTGTATATGGCTTGCATACGGTGGTAGCGAGATGCCCATTGTAGGCAGATCTCGGTGCTTTCTGTGAGATGTTGGATCTTCCATGGCTTTTGGGAGGGGATTTTAATACATTTCTGACGCTGGATGAACACAAGGGCAGATCATCTCCCTCTCTTCGTTCCTTACAAGATTTTAATGATTTTATTTCAACAACATCTCTTCAGTCAATTACTTCTCAGGGATCTTTATATACTTGGTGTGATGGGCGAGGTTTAGGCCGCATTTGGCGGCGATTGGATCGTTACTTATGTTCATCAAGTTTTCTGGATATGTTTTTGACAGTACAGTGCTAGCATTTGAATCGTGCTATGTCAAATCATTCTCCCATTTATCTGGATTGTTACTCGGAGAATCTCTCATCTGTTGCTGCTTTCAGATATTTAGATGTTTGGGCGACACATCTAGATTTTTATACTTTTGTCGTCGATCAATGGCAGCCGTTTCCGATAGTGGACGGTATGTGGGGTTTCTATAATAAATTACGACAGCTAAAACAACAATTACGCATTTGGAACAAAGACGTCTTTGGAAATATATTTGATGCTATTGTTGAGGCAGAGACTGACACCACTCATTGTGAGCGGGCTTATGACTCCACTCCCAAATAAGAAACCCGTACGTCATATCACAAGAGTGTTGCGCAACTACGACTGGCTCAGTCGAGAGCCTTGTTATTTTGGAAACTGAAGGCAAATGTTAAATGGTATAGGGATGGTGACTCCAATACCAAAATTTTCCATCAAGTTGTTAAAGAGTGCTGTAGACGACAAATTATCACGCGAATATTACGTGAGGATGGCGTGGAATGCACCGACCCACATAATATCGAGATTGAAGTTGTTTGTTATTATGAGAGTTTGTTTAAGGCAGGCACTAATTCTCAGTATCATTCTATTTTACAATATATTCCTGCTTTAGTTTCTGATGTGGATAATGAGATGCTATTAGCTATGCCCGAGTTGCAAGAAGTTAAACAGGCGGTATGCACTCTAAGTCCGACCAGTGCAGCTGGCCCAGATGGTTTTCCAGGATCTTTTTATCAACTCTTCTGGCAGACCATTCATATGGATGTTTACAAAGCAGTCCAAGAATTCTTCTTAGGTATTCGCTCGCCACGTCAGTTAGCATCGACACTTATAACACTCATTCCTAAAGTCGTCAATCCAAGTTCATTTGCTGATTTTCGTCCTATCTATCTCCCTAATTTTATTGCAAAGGCAATAACCAGACTACTTGCGACTTGTTTATCTGTTTTGTTGCCGAAATTGATTTCACCAGAACAGGTGGGATTCATGAAAGGTAGGGATATTACGGAGCAAATTCTTCTTGCACAGGAAATGGTGCATGTCTTAGATAGGCCTGTGTGTGGTGGTCATGTCTTAATTAAGTTAGATATGGCAAAGGCTTTTGATAGAGTATGTTGGTCGTACCTGCAAAAGATTTTATATAAAATGAGATTTCATCCGCGATTGGTGCGCATACTCATGAATAATTTAGCATCCTCATACTGTTCAGTTTTAATAAATGGAAAACCAACTAGTTTCTTTTCGGTTTTTTGAGGTGTAAAGCAAGGTGATCCATTATCTCCTCTTCTATTTCTTCTGGCATCCGAAGAATTTTCACGTGGTTTAAATTCCTTACTCTCAACTGGTCATTTAGTTGGATTTCATGCAGGACGAGTGCCACAGGTATCCCATTTGAGCTTTGCTGATGATCTTGTTATTTTCCTGAACGGGTCAGTTCGAAATTTACAAGGATTTCGGCTATTTCTAGAATCATATTAGCAAGCATCTGGTCAATTAGTGAACCTTCATAAAAGTCAAGTTGTAGTGGGGGCAGGAGTTTCGCCTACTCGCACCTCTCAGGTCTTAAACATGCACCTAGCTACTTTACCCATTAAATATCTTGGGTCTTATTTGTATAAATGTATTAATCGGGCTACGTATTGTGCTCCACTGCTAGCACACTTCGATGCTAAGTTACACTCTTGGTCCTCCAAACTTCTTTCTATGACAGGGCACCTAATGTTAATTCGTCATGTTCTATGCTCCATGCCATTGCATATAATAGCCACCTCAAGGCTGCCTTCAAGTGTTATCACATCGCTCAATCGGAAAATGGCAAATTTCCTATAGAATGGACGCCATCATTGTCATAGTTGGGATATGATTTGTCGCCCAGCAGAGGATGGCGGCTTGGGAATTCGAAATCTGCAATTAATTCAGAAATCATATGATTGTCAGATATGGTGGAAATTTCATCATTCACAAATGTTGTGGGCTGTTTATGCACGGCGTAAGTATGGTAATCGTGATACGATATCTTCGCACATTTATGATTCATCTACTTGGAAGCACATTTGTCGCGTTCATGATTATATGACTTCTCACGTGCAACATTCTCTGGATGGATTTCATTGGACAGCTGATTCTAACGGGCAGTTTTCTTTAAAGTCTGCTTATAAATTACTTGTCTCAGATGCCTCACACTTGGAATATACATGCTTCATTTGGTGGTCACGATGTCCTCCTGCATACAGCATATTTATTTTGGAAACTTTGGATGAAATCTTTGCCGATGTCTGATAATATGCGCACATGGCAGGCCATTTATCCTAGACAATGTGTCTTTTGCCGAGTTCATTCAGATTCTAGAGATCACTCTATTCTCCACTGCTCATTGATCAAACCACTATGGCAAGAAATCTCTATTTTATTTTCAAGGCCACTGCCTGGCAACATGACCGTTCTTAATTATCTTTTGCGCTGGTGGCATACATCTTCACGCAGCCATATGCTTGGCCAACTACGGACTGTAGTTCCTTCTCTTATTGCATGGGTTATTTGGGAGGAGTATACGAGTATTCGTTTTGGGGAGAATAGTTTCTCTTGTACGAGATTATTTAGCCATGTTCGAGAACATATTTACGCATGGTGTGCTTCGACACAAGGGAACAAGTTTTCGCAGACTATACCCTATGGTTACATCGTCATAAAATTGTACGATGGGAGTTACCGCCTACAGACAAGTTAAAATTAAATGTGGATGCTGCGGTAGGTCCAGACACCGCAGCAGCAGGAGCTGTGTTGCGCAATCATCAGGGAGAATTGGTATCTGCTATTTGTTTCATCCTGCCACCGTCAACCCCACTGAGGGTGGAATTAATGGCTTTGCAATATTCTTTAATTTATTACGCCACACATTATGATTATTTAATGGTTGAGACGGATTGTCGTGGCTTGTTAAAGTATCTTTCATCTTCAGGACAATGCACGGGTGCCCTCGCCATAGATCTACATCGCATAATACATTTCCTGCAGCTTAATGCCTCTATACTCTCTTACTGCCCTCGAGAATCAAATACTGCAGCACACAATCTTTCAAGATATGGTTATCATTCAGTTGGGTTGACAATATATTCGTCGATACATGCTCTCCCAAGCGAAGTGCGTGGGGCCATCAGCTTGGATGTTTCAGTTCCGAACATCCGACTCTAAAGTTTCAAGTCTTCCGATGGATTGGCGTACACATTCTTCGGTTGCCTATGCCGATTACTAGCATAGGCAACGTTGGTATGATTCTCTGATCTTTTCTTTTTTCTATCTCCATCTTCATTATGGTGTTTGGTTAACATATTTTTGTCTACGACGTGTGCTGGATATTATCTGTCGTATGCTGGTGAGCTTTGTTGGAGTCATGTTTTCTTGCTGTGGGAGACGACGGAGATGTCTACGTGAGGGCTGCGTATATTTTCATACTGTTGTCTGTATCACTGGCTGGTATAGACAACATGGGTACGTCACTTCTATCTTAGCATTAAACTCTTTTGGACTACTTGATCCTTTTGCATTACTCTTGATCACTATTATGTTTGATGCACATTCTACTCACGCAATATTAATCTCCGAGGCAATGAGCTGCATCATTACTCTCCGAGGCAATACCATGGACAACTGGCTTCGGGGACTATGGGTGACTTGCTGGATTATATTGATGTTGCCCGTGTTCTGCATAAATGCAGGCAACATGGATATGCCTGCTATCATATCACTGTTCTCATTATGCTGTTTCTATATTTTTCTAATCCTTTGCGTATTGTGTCCCTTGTGAATTCTAAGGAACATCCCAATGGACTACAAGCTGGCGACATCATCCCTTCTCCACAAACACTGCTGGTTGCCAATGGCCACACTCCAATTATATAAATATGTACGCTTTTTCCTTCGCCAGGGTTTTATCTACAAGGGTGGTTTTACTTGGCAAGGTTTTAATGCATCATATCATATATGATTGGAGGTTGGCCATCCTTAGCTCGCTTCATTATCTTTTTACATATGATACATTTATTGTAATATGATTTTCATCCGCCAAAAGTGAGGCTACATAATAATAATAAATGAGGCTTTAATAATATATATATATATATATATATATATATATATATATATATTAAAGCAGTACATGAATTTTTTCTTGGAGTTCCACAACCCTCAGTGATGGCTAGCGCGCTAATCACGTTGATTCCAAAGACATCCTCTCCTCAAACATTTAGTGATTTTTGGCCTATTTGTCTCACAAACTTTCTGAGTAAAGTTTGTACTCGAATCATTGCCACCCGCTTGAGTAGCCGGCTTCCCAAATTAATATCTCCAGAGCAGACAGGTTTCTTACCCGGCCATGATATCTCAACGCAAGTTTTAATGGCACGTGAGATAGTTCACATGCTTGATAAGGGTGGTTCCCAGTTATATTTGAAGTTGGACATGATGAAGGCTTTTGATCGAGTCAGCTGGGAATATCTGGAATTGCTGCTGCGACAATTTGGTTTCTCAAATTTTTTTCATTCGGATTATTCTAAATCATTTAGCGCCACTACCCTATCAGTCTTGATTAATGGCCAGCCATCTATGTCATTTCGGCCCTATAGGGGAGTCAAGTAAGGTGACCCACTGTCTCCTTTACTTTTTATTCTTTCATCTGAGGGTTTCAGCAGAGATTAAAATTCATGGTTTCCTCCGGAGCATTATAGCCTTTTCGACTAGGCAGGGTCTCTTTTACTATCACACATTTGGCATATGTGGACGACCTTCTTGTATTCTTGCGAGGTACACAGCGTAATTTAAGCATATTTCACACATTCTTAACATCATATGAAACTGCTTCTGGTCAGAAGGTAAATTTTCAGAAGAGCAGTTTCATTCCTTCTGCCCGCACCACTGCACATCAGCTACATGCTTTTGAGACCATGTTAGGCATGTGGTGCTCTGCTTTACCATTTCGATACCTAGGCTCCTATTTACATAAGGGTATCAATCGCTCTCGGTATTGTAATTCTCTGCTCCAACATATTGATGACCGATTACATAGATGGCACTCCCGGCTTCTTTCTTCAGCCGGTCGCCTGGTGTTATTTCATTCTGTGATCTCGGCTCTTCCGTTACATGTTCTTGCAGCAGGAGGTTTGCCTAAGTCCATCACCAAAATCATAAAGGAAAATGGCAGCATTTTACTGGGGACATCGACATCATTGGGTGGCCTGGTCTACTATTACTACACCTATTGAAGAAGGTGGTTTGGGCCTTCGGGATCTTAGCATGTTACAAAAGGCTTATCACTGTAGAATATGGTGGATATATCAGCAGCACGATACTCTTTGGAGTAAATATATGCATCTTAAATACGGACATAGAGGGGACTATATACCACGCCTACCAGATTCACCAGTTTGGAGACTTATCTGTCGGATTCATGCTACCTGCTTAGCTCAGTCTGCAGGCCATGGATCGCTACTTACATGGACGCCATCGGCATTGGGGGAATTCTCCTTACGATCTGCTTATGACATTTGCCAGACAGGACGACCAACATTACTATCGGCTAGATTCATTTGGTTCAAGCATCACTCACCTGCCACAAAGCTATTATTATGGCGAATTTTCCATTCAGCTATGCCTTTTGAGGACTACATTGGTAAGTACTCAACCGCTCGTCCAACATAGTGTCCTTTTTGTAGGCAAGCTTCTGCCACTGTAGATCATGTCTTTTTATACTGCACTAACATTCGTGCTATATGGACCTTCTTTGCCTTTGAGCTACACGGATTAGTGCCCAGGTCTTTGCATCTTCGACAATATTTGCTATCGTAGTGGTATCGATCAATATCTTCATCTCTATTTGGGGTCTTAAAAATTGTTGTACCAGCTATTGTGGTGTCTAACATATGGCGCACCTACGCGTCTCTGGTATATGGAGAGCCGACCTCCTTTATTACATCCTCTATTCGGGCTTCCATCCATTATGACATAGAAATGTGGATCAAAACAATTCATGGCTCAAAACTTGCGGCAGGACCTCCACTACATCTTTCATGGGTTCCAGCGATTCGCTCTCCACATCTGCAAATAGTTCGGTGGCGAACTCCCCATGCTGGCCGATTGAAGTTAAATGTAGATGCGGCGGTTGGTAGAACTTATGCTTCATGAGGGCTATTTTGCGCGGTACTTCAGGTAACTGTGTGGGAGCGGTCTCCTTTCGATTACCTCCAAGTACGCCTCTTCAAGCAGAGATACAGGTAGTGGTGTTTGGTTTCCTATACTTCCTCCCGCTTTACCGTTCCATAATTTTAGAGACCGATTGTGAACAAATGCTATCACGCCTCAGGCAACCCCAGATGGTTTTTGGAAATTATCATCTGCGGTTATTACAGACCCTACTTCATCTCCATCGGCTGGAATTTACACATGTTTATAGAGAAGCAAAAATGGCGGCTCACTTTCTTGCCCAGCACGCGATGCTATTTCCTCAGACACAGCATTACACTCGCCACAATATTCCATCGATAGTTCGTGGCTCCATCGCTTTGGATCTCTCATCGGCGCATGTGCGATTTCCTTAAGCTCCATCAGTCTTCCATATGGATTGGCACGCATTTTTTCTTTATGCCTGTATCCTAGGGGATGCAGGGAGACTCGGTATGCTTTGCATTCTCTTGGCGTTCTTTTTCTTGCCCTGGCTAGTATACTGGTTTAACTTCTCATTTTCCCTCACACGTACATGGACGGGAGCAAATATCAACACCACCAACAACTTTGACATGGATGCCGTATACAATCATAGGAGGACCACGCATCAACTCCAACCACTGAATTCGTCATGGCTTGCCACTATACGGATCTTCTCATGGTCGCCTGGCCTTGCATTATCTTTCATAATGTACTTTAATGTATACCAACTCTCCAATTATATAAATATGTACGTTTTTTCCTTCGCCAAGGTTTTATCCACAAGGGTGGTTTTACTTGGCAAGGTTTTAATGCGGCATATCATATATCATTTGGAAGATGGTAATCATCAGCTCTTTTCTTTCGTTATGCTTTGCCACAGACTTTTCACTGTAATAAGGTTTTCCTCCGCCAAAAGAGAGGTCTGACATCAATAAAATCTTCTTTTAATATATATATATATATATATATATATATATATATATATATATATATATATATATATATATATATATGGTAATCCTCATCTACTAGTTAGTGGCAAGTTGTTTGTAGTTGCTATCTTTACATCTTGTACGTTTAAAGCTATGCAATTCATGTACTACACCTTTAGTAAATAAAGTAATACTTGTATCAAAAGGTGAAATCTCTCACCCCGGAGGTCTTCACCGTCTCAGCCCCAAGGAGCATGTGTGGAGGATGTAAATCAAGAGCCCAACGGTCTCCTAGGTTGAGTGAGATCTTACGCAGTTGCCCACACAAGGTGTCCTCCAACAAACCAGGCCTTTGGCCTAGCAGCAGAGGAACACTCACACTATGCGCATCTCTGGATTCAAACTCTTGACCTCTTGGAGCAAATCCCAACTCGAGTACCAATTCGACTATGCTCTAGGAGTGTAAATAAATAAAGAAATACTATTCTGCGTTATGGGTGATCAGGATCGTGGTGCACAAACTTCCGTTTCAGCTCTGAAATCACCTAAACTATTTCCATCCTTCGGATCACCTTTAGTTGCTTATTGTAACGCAACATTTTAGCGAGACTTGTACAATAATTGTTGTTTGAAGAAAAAGCATTTCTAAATTCCTTCATGTTTAAAAATAAGGGATGATTTCTTTATAGCTCGATTGTCAACCTTCTGTTGCATCCATTCAATTTTTCATAGTCGCGACGTGCAAGGCCATTACAACAAACGTTGAAACACAATAAATATAGCGCCCCGCTCCCGAATCCTAACATCGGAAACGGTGCACCCGCCGTAGCCTGCTACGAGAACTATAAGGCGTCGCTCAATTCTCTTACACATCAGCAGTGACTAGAAAATTCCGCAGCGAAAAAGAATTACATAAAATAAACATTCATTTTATTTCAACATTTCAAATCCAACATCAAATAAGTACCATATCTAAGTTCATTATTACATTTCAACATAAAGAAAATAAAACTGCCAAGGTAAACATCTTCTCACTCTAACTACCCCACTGGCCATACTCCGCTCCATCTTCTATATAAATATAATTGTACTCCTGTTCACCTGGGAAAAAATAAAGGGGTGAGTGATATAGAAATATCACCTAGTACGTTTCCGCCTCTTTCCGAACAATTTCATATATGGCAACAAATATCACGTAGTACATGTATAAACATGAATAACTAAGCAAGTAAATACAAACCTGACACAACAGTTAAGTTATGTCATGATGCATGCTTGTGTTACACGCAACGATATCTCAACACCCGAATGTCTGCCTCTCTACCGTGCAATGCATGAACCTCGAGGTAATCCTACCACACGCCTCGTCAGGCCACACGCCTCGTCGGGCCACACGCCTCATGGGGCCACACGTCCCGTAGGACCACACGCCTCATAGGGCCACACGTCCCGAAGGACCACACGCCTCATAGGGCCACACGTCCTGAAGGACAAACTCGACCCAAAGGTCATGCTATGCTCGTGCCATGAATGCGAATGCAATATGTCAAATAGCACATTTTCCCTTTTCCTCTTCTCTTCCTCCTCATTTTCACATTTCTTCTCAATTTTCCTATAATAATTTTCTCTTATTTATTGGCTTCTCTTTATAAATTTATTTTATTTATTGGTGAATCTACTTAATTTGATTTTCCAAACCATCCCCAAATATATTATGCTTATATACATTAATATATATATATATATATATATATATATATATATATATATATATTCTTTAGAAAAAGAAACGTAATTTTTTTATTTCATATTCAGAAATAATTTAATTAATTATTTTCTCAGGTTATTTTGTACAACAAGTCTCCTAGAAATTTTTTGTTTTTTATTTATTTAATACACCATTTTTTTATTTAATTACCAAAAACATGTTATTTTTTTAGAAATCTGCTTTTTTTTCTTAATTTAAAACTAAACTTAAAACCCAATAAAAAATAAAAACCCCAACCAGCAGCCCCTCCAAAAAAAAACCCAGCCCACGCCCCCTAGCCCCAGCCCAACCCGCGTCCCCCTCCCATGCGCCCAGACCCGAGCCCCCTAGCCTGCCCAGCCCACCAGCGCCCCCTTTCTTTTTTGGGCTCTCTTCTGCCAGGTCCAAAATCCTTGACCTTTTATTTTTTTTTCTTTCCATTTTCCTTCTATTGGGTCAACTTCCATCGGCCTTCCCGCCATCCCACTTCGAAACCAGCCCCCCTTTTTTTCCTCTTCTTATCTTCTTCGGTCCAATCAACAACATTTCTCCAATCTCCATTCAATTATCATTTTGAATACAAAACTAATACTTAAATTCTAAACTTACTATTATATAAAAAAACAGCCAAACATATCATCAATTTTTTTCCGTTCTTTATATATATATATATATATATATATATATATATATATATATATATATAACTCCAATGATAACATTAGGTAATATACCAAATTTTCCTAAAACCAATTTATACAATTCTTATACATAACATAAACTTTAAACAAATTTTTTTCATAAAATTCCACAGCCGAACATCCAGAAATAAATAAAACATATGCACAATATTTTTTTATACAACAATAGAAGCAACTAAAACATATAACACATATCATATATGTGTTATATGCTCTTTTTTTCACAAAACGATTTGAGCACGATGTCTTTTTCTTTCCAAAGAAATACAAATCTTGAAAACTATGTTTTATTTGTTTTGTCAACTATCGACATTGCAAGTATTGTATCATTAAATGCTTTTGAATAGATTTATCTGCTTAAGATGAACATATTTAATTTTGTGAAGTGGAGATAGTTTCCAAATATGCATATTTTTTTTGGAAAAGAGAAAGTACCTTATCCAAATTATTTTATGAAACTTTATAATTGTTGTGTTTTCAATCGTTTTATTTTGCGAAACAAAACATAGCTTTCAGAATTTGCATTTCTTTGGAAAGAAAAAGACAGCGTGCTCAAATCGTTTTGGTGAAAGAAAAAAAACAACTTTGCGATTGTTGTGTTTCAACTATTTTAATGCAATTTCATCGAAATACTTGTGCAAAGTAAGTTGTACCATTATTTTACAAATGGTCAATTGAGACACCGCTTTGCGAAAACAAATATATGATACCGTGGGTCTTGTGTTCACAAAAAATTAGAATGCATATTATTTCAAACAATTTGAGCTATAGTTACGTAAACTACTTTAAATTGAAGGAATTATGTCCATGCACATACTTCGTATACTAGGTTGTTGGTGATATATCTGAGATAAGTAAGGACATGATCATAGAACTAGCTCGCAAGTACATAAGAATTGATTTTGAGACTTGATTCTAAATCTATGAAGTGTAATAAGTAATAAATCAGAGGACTTGATGAATATTCTGGACATGTAACTAGGAGATGAAACATATATGACGAGTTGAGAATTCGGAATTGTAAACTACAATAAGTTGAATGATACACGTCAAATGATATAAATGGAGGTTTATAAGTTGTCATTATAGAGAATTAAGTTAAAGATTATAGTATATCTAAGAACTGATTTTAGAGAGCTACTGATGGCCGCAGATACAAGTACGTTATACACCGACGATTGGGTTATAGAACCCCGATATGATGACAATATCCTTAAGTTGATTCGATAATCATATGTAGATTAGGTTACAATCTTAAACAAGCAAAGAGAAATGGATTAGAAATTATTTGTATGTATACAAGGAATGATTCTGAGGATTTAGTCTTATGTCGAGAAAGTGTAATGTCAACATATCAACTTATGCAATGGATGTATAGTTTGATCATTATCTAGGTGGATGAATCAAGTAGAACCATGCTAAATCATTGATTACAATACGCAAGTTTCGAAGTCGAAAGTTATTGTAAGGGGGGTAAACTGTTACATCTCGGTAAAAAAATTAAAGGAATAATTAAAAAACTGACATTATATTAAAAAAACCCTTTAGTAACCCCCACCGTTTATCTTGTCTTAATACCCACTACCTCTTTCCCATTCCAAAACCCCATTCCATTAACTCTACACCTTATCCTCCTTTATTCCCCTCATAAACCACCATGTAACTCCTACTCTTATCTATGCCTTTTAGCCAACACAACCATACAAAGGAAAAAAAGGAGGGTGCCATAATCAAAAGAAAGGAGAGAAAAAGAAAAAAAAAGAGAAGGAAGGAAAGAAAAGAAAGAAGGAAAAAGAGAAGACGAAAGTGGAGGCTCAAACCACCACCACTAGCACTACCAACACCACCACATCACCACTACCAACCTTAGCATACAACCAAAAAGTAGGTGGCCTCTCTCTTTTTGAGTTAATTTCATATATATAGTTATTTTTATTTGCTTTATTAGTGTTTATTTTTGCATGTTATAATTCAAGTTGATATGCTTACATATTTTAGTTGCTTCCATTGTTGCTTAAAAAATGTTATGTGTATGTTATTATTCATATGTTCGGTAGTGAAATTAAAATTAAAAGAAAGATTGTTTTAAGTTCATGTTACATTAGAATTGTATAAATCGGTTTTAGAATTTTTTTTGTGTATATACATAATATTACTTTTGGAATTATATATATAAATATACATAAAAAACTAATCTCGATTCCAGTTGTTATAAATAAAAATGTTTTTTCTGAAATTGAAATTAAAAGAATTTGAATTTAATGGAGATTAAATTTAGAATTGGAATTACTTTGTTTGGGGAAGATTATTGGATTTGGGCTGAAATTAAAACAATGAATAGTGCTGGCCCATTGTGTAGAAAGAAGGAAAAAAGGCTGGCTGGATATGGGGGAAGGGAAAAGGGGGCGGGCTGGGCTGGGCGGGGAGGGGGCGGGCGGGCTGGGCTGTGGGAGGAGGTTGATTTGGGTTTGAGATTTAATTTTAATTTTAATAAAATAAACAGTAATTTTTATTTTAAAAAAAACTGGTTTCGGTAAATTAAAAAAACTGTGTTTTAATAAATTAAAAAAAATAGAAGATTTGTAGAAGAAGTGTTGTACAATTAAAATGAGAAAGATAAATACTTAAATTATTTATGAATATGAAATAAAAGAAAAGGTCAGATTTCGTTTTCTTTAATAAAAAACATAATAAAAGAAAACTTTATATTAAATAATAAAACAAAAACACATGTTTCGGTTGTTAAAAAATAGTAATATTAATATATATTTGTGCATATTGAAATGTACATGAACATAAATATATAAAATATAATTGAGGATAGTTTGGGAAACCAAATTGGATAGTTTTCACCAACTAATTTTATAAAGAGAAGTAACTAAATAAAGGATAATTATTATGTTAAGGATAATAAGAAGAAATACGAAAATGAGAAGGGAGAAAAGAGGAAAAGGAAAGAATGTGTTAAGTGGGTTTGGAAAAATAATTATTGATGTATGATGTGCGGAAGTGTGTATGGACGCGGGCATATATATGAGTATGGATACACCTGATTACGTAATGACCCAGGATACAGCAAATTGCATCAAGCCGACTCAACAGTGATCACTTGGATCTTGGAGAATATCGACACAGAACTGGTTAATCAGTATATTGATTACCTGACCTCGTAGGATTTATGGAGAGGAATTGAAGCAACGTTTGGATCTGGAAGGGATCCACTGGAGATATATGACCTGACAGTGAAAGCCAACACTATGCAACAAGGGACTCAACCACTGGAAAGATAATACAGCCAATTGCAGGTGGCCTGGAAGGGGATAGACCGGAGACAGCCAAATCCGATGGAATGCCCATCGGATATGACCAAATACAATCAACTCCAGCAACAGAACCGTTTGTACCAATTCTTGTAGGCTGTCAGTGATGAGTTTGATACAGAGAAGAGAGATTTACTGAAACAGGAACCATTACCACGGTGCAGGAAGTCTACTCCCAAATCCGATGAGAGGTGGCCAGGAGAGGTATCATGAAGGGGGAAGGAGGACCATCATGGGGAGAGTTTCCCTTAGGTGTTGGAAGCGGCCTAGCAGTGACTAGGGGAGGCATGCGCTCAGATAGATTTGATATCGGAGGGACAAGATTGCAGCGATCAAAGACCGAAGGAGCCTCTTCATCTCGCAGAGAGGATGAAAAGGCACATCTGAAGTGCACCTTCTGTGGAGGCACAAGACACACCGCAGAAGGATGCTTCAAATGGATAGGCTACCCAGATTGGTGGCCAGATAGCCGTAAGAGAGGAAGAAAACCAAGAATGGCAGGAACGACGGTGAGTGACCAGGAGGCCACCAGCACCAACGAAGTAAGCAAGGAAGGAGCTGCAGTAGATCTCTTTGCAGGAATGGCCAGGCAAGAGGATGCAAAGGGAAAAGATAGAGGTAAACCATCTGGGGAAAGGGGAGAGAAATTTCCCTTTCCTGGACAAAAGGCACCTTTTTTCAACATAAAAGGGCGCCTGTTTTCAACATAAAGGGGCCGCCCTCAATTATTGTGCATGCGGTGATAATGACCCCCAAGGAGATTACCCGCGGTCAAGACTCCGTAATGAGTCTTTGATTGCGGAGCGACTGATACTATGTCATGTGACTCGTCCGATTTCTACAGTCTCACGCAGTCTTCAAAATCATTTATTAAAACTGCTAATAGAGGAAGCTCACCAGTCCGAGACTTGGGCACCATTCATCTCATTCCCTCTACTAAACTTAATTATTGTCTCTACGTTCCCACCTTATCACACAAATTATTGTTTATCAGCCACCTGACCAAGGAATTAAACTGCATTATACTGATCTATCCTTCATTTTGTATCTTGCAGGATATTCAAACATGGAAGATTCTTGGGCGTGGTTCTGAGCGTCACGGGCTCTACTTTGTCGATGAAGTGGACCAACATGGGGCGGTGGCACTTGCTCACGGGACGGTTGAGAGGCAGGCCTGGCTGTGGAACCGTCGGCTGAGACATCCATCTTGGGGGTATATGAAACAGCTGTTCCCTAAATTATTTTCTAAGTCTTGCAATTTCTCATGTGACACATGTATTTTAGCTAAAAGTCATAGACAACCATTTCCATTGAATAATATTAGAAGTCCATATCCGTTTTCATTAGTACACTTCGATCTTTGGGGTCCATCACCAGTTCCTAGTCTTAATGGTTATTCCTACTTTGTATTATTTATTGATGACTGCACACGCATGACCTGGGTCTATTTCCTCAAACATAAATCAGAGGTGTTTGAGAAATTTTCCTCGTTCTATTCTCTTGTACAAACCCAGTTCCAAAAAAAACCCAGGTCCTCCGCTCTGATAATGGTGGCAAGTACATCAATAAACACGTGCAACAATTTTTCCAAGCCAATGGCTTAATTCACCAAACCACATGCCGAGACACCCCGCAACAAAATGGGGTGGCCGAACGGAAAAATTGGTTCATTCTTGAAATTACTCGAGCTCTTCTTCTTGAATCCCTTATCCCTAAAACATACTGGCCCGAAGCTGTGGCAACAACAGTCTACCTAATGAACCGCCTTCCTACCAAAATACTAAATCTCCAGACTCCTATAGCCACTCTCACCAAACAAGTACCGGTTCCGGATACTCTCACTCTCTCCCCCAGGATATTTGGATACACGGTCTTTGTCCATGTTCCCATATCTCATAGGCACAAACTTAAACCATTTCCATTAAATGTGTCTTCCTTGGTTATGGAGTCAACCAAAAGGGCTACTGATGTTATGATCCAGTCAACCATCGTATGTATACCACCATAGACTACGACTTCTTGGAATTCAAATATTATTTTCAATCATCAATCAGTGGTCAAGGGGAGAAAAAGATTAGTGACTCACTCGATTGGTTACTCAGCCCGGTCCTACCTGCTAAAATTATCCCAATAGAGCAAGTAGACCAAACTACCTGACCGCATTCTGAACACAAAGGACAGTCCGATACCTCAGGACCACCTCCAGACTCGACTCTCTAAACCTCCTGAGGTAGGTACATCTGATTAGCTGTTTGATTCAGTTGAGGTTTCTACTCATCAAAATGTACAGGAACAGTCTTTCACTAATAGGTACACTCTTCCACCGAGGAGCAACCGTGGAGTACCACCTGTACGCTACGAGCCAGAGAATCTCCCTCAGGCGATATTGGTGGGAAGCAAACGGTAGTGGCTCTGTCCAGCGCGGAGGCTGAGTTTCGAGGGATTGCGCGAGGATTAGCGGAGGTGCTATGGTTGCGGAGGTTGTTGACCGAAATGGGCTTCCCACCTAAAGGAGCGTGTCAAATCAGATGTGATAATAAAGCGGCAATCAATATTTCTGAAAATCCGGTTCAAGACGATCATACGAAGCACGTAGAAGTAGATAAACACTTTATCAAAGAAAAGTTGGAAGGAAGGATCATCGAGCTTCGGTATACGCGGTCGGAAGATCAGTTAGCTGACATCCTAACTAAAGCAATATGGGGAGGAGCGTTCCACTCGGCATTGGGCAAGTTGAACATTGGCGATCTGCTTGTTCAACTTGAGGGAGAGTGTAAGGAAAATAACTATACGGATTAAAATAGACTCAATCAAGGATATGATTGATGGATAAAGAATTAATGTTGATTGATTTGTTACCTTTTAGTATGCAGTCAGTGTAACTATATATATGTATGGGTGTAAACCAAAGAATTCAATCAATCAATGAAAGAAACAATCCTGCTTTTCTAATCTTGATACTTTATTTCTAATATAAACCACATGTTCTGGGTAGTACACATATCTTCAACTAGGGATTGCATCGCCTTGGGCGATGTAGATATAGCTTGGGGCAGTGTTCTGGCCTGCATCATGCCCATTATTTAGTTTCAACGCGTTAAGCGATGATATAGCCGCCTGAGATGATCAATCATTATCCAACCTACGTAACAAAATCTCTTCATGTATTTTACTATATGTTAACTTCTCAGTCATCGTTCGATCAAGTATATTAAGCAAACACTCATAAAACCAATACAGAATATATGATTTACTCACTCAATCATGATAATTGATCTCACTATGTATGTTCACGTATTTATATACATGCTATAAGTTATTACATGCTTATGTACATGTGATGTGGTTTATCATTCTTTGACCTCTTATTTGGAAACAGAAAGCGATGGACTTCAAACCATCATTAAAGATTACAAGTGAGGCGAAAGGCGTAAAAGGAATTGCATGTAGAAGACAAAAGTTGCTTTGGTATATTGAAATGATACCGGAGACGACCATAAGTCTTCAGCTCATCAGGCGGTTAATGTTATCATACGCACTATGAAGAATTTAGTCCATATACGTGCTGTGAGTAACAAGGTAGCCTGCGTCTTTCTCAGCGCTTGATTTTGATTGCAGCTGGCGTTTGACTAATACCAAGACTCGGCATCCGGGTGAACCATCGGGTGATGTGATACATAAAGTTTTTAGTATGCCTCATTAAAAGGGCTCCGAAACAAACAAAAAGATTCGCGCCGTACTAAAAAAGATCTATCAGTGATATAATGAAAAAAGATGGAGATGATATCAAGTCCGCATGGCCGTTATGGGATGGGCCAAACACGTTCTACAATAGCAACTACAATGGAAAAAAAGAATATACACACATGTATGCATATATATATATATATATATATATATATATATATGTATATATATATATGTATATATATATGTGTGTATATATATGTGTGTATATATATATATGTGTGTGTGTGTGTGTGTGTGTAATTTATACATACAACAACAACATTACCGCATTGTTTTATAGGCTTCCGTCTATGGCAGAATATGGAAGGTCGGAGGTACACAACCATACCTATGTGTTAGAAACACACCGATATTGTTTCCCGATGACATACATACATACATATATATGTGTAGATAGACGCACACACACATATATTTATACCTGAACAACCTTGTTTTCCTACATCAAATGCGAAATATCTAATATCGTCTACGTCTAATTTACGAAAATGTTTTTAGAATAATATATCGATTTATTATTTATTGCCATAACCATTTTCAGTTAAATTTAATTTTCAAAAGTTCCTCTTCCAATTTTAAGCTTCGTGTCTTTAAAGGTGGACCTTCACCGGTTCAGCCTTTCATATCCTAATCGGATCATGTGATCAAAGACTTTGACTTGGGCCTTTCATCCTTCCATAGGCCAACAGGATCATGTGATTATTATTTATTATAGATAAAAAACAAATGAATTTACCTTAATTGGAAGTTAGTTTTAGTTTCTCGAGAGGTTTAGGCTGTCAAGTAATCAAGTTACTTGGCAATAGCACATGGATGATTCATACCTTTTCTATAATGTCAAACTTGTTCACGTTGCGTCTTCTTGCATAACATGTCGAAGAGCCCAACCTTGGAGCAAAAAGTCATTCTATGACTATGAGGATTCCCACTGTCTCAGTCTCAAAGAGCATTGTGGAGGATACAAATCAGGAGCCTAGCGGCTTCCTAGATTAGGTGAGGACTTACGCAGTGACCCACACAAGTTGTCTCCCACAAACCAGGCCTTCGGACTAGCAGCATTGGAACAACCACACTGTGTGTGTTCCTGAAATTGAATTCTTGACCTTTTGGAGCAAAGATGTCAAACCACTCCCATATCTAGAACTGAGGGCGGCCTGCCTCAGGAATATCTACTTCCACAGGTCAAGTTGCAAAGAAAGTACAGGTAGACCAATTGATATTTGTCGTTGGAATTGTCACACAACAAACCCGCCAGAAGCGAAAATATATACGCCCTAGACCTTTGCTGAATCTACTCCTCAGATAGTTATTCCGGTAGGCTCGTATAGGTAAGCCACTCCATTAACTTCTTCGGCGATACAAAACTGCCTTTTATAACCGACATATATGGAGTCCATCCAAGAAACTCAATGTATAGCTAACTGTAAGACCTGTATAGCACCGCTAGAAGGGGGGTTGAATAGTGAGTGTGGAAAATTTGGTTTTTAAAACTTTTTGAACCAAGTTACTCACTTCTGAAAATAGTTTCTGTTTTCATATCCTGATTTGATTTATTTAAATGACCTAGTTTTAGACCTCCAAAAATTATGACATTTGGTAAAGTTGTACTCTCAGGTGTTATGATTAACTCAAAAAAATTTCAAATTAAAATTCCAAGCCTAATCCTTTGAAAATATTTTTTGGTTAGATTGCGTCAATCTACCAGAAACTATACTCCGAAATGAAAATTTTATTCCTATTAATTGGAAACTCTAAATGACTTGAAAATTTTATGGTTTTACCCTCAAGATGTGTATTTTAATGAGTTGAAACAAATTTTAAAAATTCTCTTGGGAAGTATGTCAACAACGTTGATGTTCTCAACCTTTGCAAATCTGAGAATCAGATTGCACTAGTCTCAGATCTATTAACGTTTGATTGACTTATACTTATCCAAATGAGGTGACACATGTGCCAAATGAAATCTATGACATGTGGCTATGTTTCTGCAAAATTTTATGATTTTTAAAAGTCGTTTGATATTTTTACCGTTGCAATAAAAATGATGCAGAAAACTAGAAATTGAAAGTAAAGTGCTGAAAAGTAAGAACACCAAGAATTTTATATTGGTTCGGTTAAAACAACCTACTCCAGTCTTCGAGGACACCTTCTTCAGTTATCACTAAACACAAAAACACCTTATCACAAGGGTGACTTGAGTTAAACACCAACTCCACCCTTTTACAATCAAAACAATCAAACAAACCAATCACGAACACCACAACGATCGAATAAAGGTTTGATCACACCTTGGTCAACCTTTTACAAGAAATGAACGTGTATAGGTGGTATAATCAAATCCTATATGTGAAATATATGAACGATAGGCTTGAGTCTAAGTAGAAGAGAAAGAAAGGAAGAAGAAGAGAGTAGTCTTGTTTTTTGCACTTGTAAGAATGTCAATTGTTGCATTGCCTTGTCTTGCACCATCTTCTTCTTTTTATAGCATCATGACCGCCCCCTAGGGTTCCTCTTCCTCCTTGAGAATCGTTTTTAATGCCCTTAGAAGATTGCCTTGTGTAAAAGATGACACAATCTTGCTTACTCGGTGCAATATGATTGGAGGGATGACTTGTCCTTGCCTAGTTGTAACTTGTTGATTGCCCAACATTAGTCCATCTTGGCACCCTTTAAATGAGCTGTAAATTCTTCAAAAAATCTGAGACATGTGCCCAAAATTAGGATGAATTATTACCATATAATCAGAATTTAATACCCTCAAATTTTAGAAGACAATTGAAGCCAAAAATCATGACAAAATCGGCCACCATAGCAAACATGTGTTGAAATTTTCAACATGTGTTTCTTTTGAATTCTTTCCATATGTGTTGCCCTCTTCAATGTCACCAATCTTGTGTGGCATGTCCTCCACCAATTGAAGTGCTAAATAAGATCCACCTTGGCTCCAACATGGCTGAAATGGTGTGTAAAGGAGACTGCACATGTGATGAAATTTTTTTTTGGCAAGCTTTGTCAAATAATTCACAATATTCACACATATATGGTAAGTTATAATCAGCCTTATTTTGAATTTTTTAGAACAATTTAACATGTCTTGAATGTATAAAAGGTGTCTAGATACATGTTACATCTATGCCAAAAACGTTCCATGCGTGTACGTTGGTAGAAAACTGAATTTTTGACTTTCATCGATTACGCGATTTTTGTCCGATTAATTTCAAACTTCTTACACATGTAATATATACTATGTCAAACATAATATACATAAAATGAAGTGTATATTCAGCTATAATGACTGATGAAAAACGTTTCATGTGTAAAAATAAAATTGAGTTTGAATTCTCTACAAATCTAGGCTAAATTATGGGTGATTTGTGTGTGCCAACATGGTATGACTTTGTGGCTGATTGTAACATGTGGATCACAAAATTTTTGAATAATTTTGATATGTATAGGATGACCATCTTTATATGGCAAGTATGTGACATGTCGGTGAAGTTTCGGTAGTCACGCGATACAACAATTTTTGGTTTATGACCTTGTAACATGTCGCTATAATTTTGACGTCATCATGACTTATAACATATGATATAAGACCTGAATATACTCATAAACATGAGGTGTATATAGTGGTGTGACGTCGACATACGTTTATAATGTATGTAACGTGTCGGTGGTACGTCAGAATATAAGTTTATAGTGCCTTTTAAAAAAATACATAGATATATATATATATCATATATATAATTGGCGTGTGAAATGAGTAGGATGAGGGGACTTTCCATTTCAAAATTGTTTCCATATAGCTCTCTCCAAATATATCTTCATTTAATGAACTTGTTAGTTCATTAACTTAAGCATTTCACTTGATGAACTAGTTTAGTTCATTAATTATAGCAGCTGAAAATAGTATAAAGACAACAAATGTTTGCTATATGATGTAAGCTTTAATGTTTCATGGCTCGTTAGTACGGCAATAATATATTTAAGCATGTAAAACATGTTTATCACATAAGCGTGGCAAATAACAATTTATTTATGCATTTCATAAGTACGTAACATTTAAATCAGGTATTTGTAAATCACTCAAACTCTTTTTCTCAACAATCTCCCCCTTTTGATGATTTACAAAATAACATTGGTTCATGATTTAAATGTGATTGCTCCCCCTACAATTATGCACAAATTTGATATTTGAATTTCATATCGTGCTCTCCCTTAAATCATGCTTCTCTCTCCCACTTAAATCATGCTTTTCTCTCCCCCTTTATTTTTGTAAATGTCATCAAAAGAACAAATAAGAATAGAAGGAATTAGCAGTTTATAACATATCAATGGAAATCATGCATTTTTAGGGCGTCCTTAAGGGTTATTTATTCAACTCTTTGGAAATGTAACTTTTGGTACCCAAACTTGGGTGACCTTCCTCGGTCTTATAAAAAGTGAAAAAAGAGATGAAGAAGCAATATAAATAGATGTTAGGCGTAAATCCGTTTGGCCTATGACCGAGAATGCCATCATGCTCATGATAAGATTTTTGTTTTTGATATGCCTTTGTGTTAGTGTGCATGATGTGTGATCTAGATGCATTTGTGTTGTATGAATGTCGTGTATGCATCAACGGTTTCATTTCATATCTATATGGCACATGATTATATTTCGTATGAGATGAAAAAGATTATATTTCGTATGAGATGAAAAAGAAGAAGTACGATGAGATATAATGGGTTGTGCACTAGACATCTTCTTAGTATGCATAGTTGCATGCGGTCTCTTAGATGAGGATAAAATAAAAATTTTTGACTTGTTTTGCACTTTATTATCTTCAACGCATCCTACTCTAGTTTTATCGCTTTCATGCTTTTGGGAGGAAATGAGACGATCTAGCATGCTCGTACCCGAATCGAATTGTTTTACTGTTTTTTCTAAATCCACGTTTCTTTATTTCAAATTTGAAATCTCTATTTCATTTCATTATTTTTTGATGTTAATGAGGAGACCTCTGATTTTAATGCATTAATTATGAAAAACGGCTCTTCTTTTGAATCGTTTAATTGAGATACAAGGTTTGTGTCAGATGATTCTAACAAATTCTTGTCTTCAATTAACCGTTTCTTTTCTTTTGAAAGAGTCTTTGTGAATTTATGCAGTTCAAGATATTGACTAAATAAATCATCATAAGAGGGTTCGGAATCAAAATTAGAGTCAGAAGATACCTCGTTTGATGCTTTGGATGCAAAGCATACATGTGCCTTTTCTTCTTCGGTTTCTTTAATCTCAGAATCGGATGAGTCACTCCATGTGGAGGCTTTAAAGGCTCTTCTTGTTCTCCTTTTTTTTAGGTTCTGAGACGGGTCTAGTTCATTCCTTGTCACGGTTTTGTTAATTGTTTTGTTTGAGTCCTTGTTCGGGCAGTCATAAGAGAAGTATCCAAGTCTCCACAAGTATAACATTTAATATCTTTATTATTATTCTTATTTCTATGTTTCTTAGATGAGGTAGGCTTAGGTTTGTTTTTAAATGATTTTCTCATGATCTTTCTTAATCCTTTATCCAACTTGAATATATCTTCATTATCAGAATCCGTGTCACCATCATCTACATGATCAGAAGAGGTAGCGATGTATTCATTTGATTTAAACGCTACAGCCTTATCTTGTTTAGAAGTTGATTCGGAATTTCTTAAAGAGAGTTTGTTTTCATATACCTTTAATGATCCAATTAGTTCCTCCATTTTTATTGATCTTGTTTATTTACTTTCCCAAATTGCTGTGACTTTGGGGTCCCATTCAGATAAGAGGCTTCTTAGCACCTTTTGTACCTTTTCTTGTGTAGAGAATGCTTTTCCAAGAGACTCGAGAGAGTTGTAAATGTTAGTCAAGTGTAAGTCCATATCAACAAAAGATTCGTTTAGTAATAACTTGAAAGATTCAAGAGTAGGCATAAGCATGTTTATTTTGGACTCTTTAACTTGACTAGTCCCTTCATGTTTCATTTCAAGAATTCCCCATATTTCTTGGACAATAGAGCAATTTGACACATAATTCGATTCACTTTTACTCAAACCATTGAAAAGAAGTTGCATGGCTCTAGCATTCGTACTTAATTTCTTTTTGTCATCACTAGTATATTTTTGTTTCGGTTTTACGACTTCTAGTGTGACACTATCAACCGTGGATAAATTTGAAGAAATAAAAGGACCATCTTCTATAATGGACTACAAGTCTATTTCAATAGCCATAAGAAAGAGTTTCATTATAAGTTTCCATTGTATAAAGGACTGACCATCAAAAAGAGGAGGCCTTTGACTCGAGATACCTTCTTGTTTGGTCTTGTGACTAGTGGATGCCATCTTACAAAGATCGTTGGATCCTCTTGTAGTGAGTGTGCCTGCTCTGATACCACTTGTAAGACCTGTATGGCACCACTAGAAGAGGGGGGAGGGGGTTGAATAGTGAGTGCAGAAAATTCGGTTTTTAAAACTTTTTGAACCAAATTACTCACTTCTGAAAACAATTTCTATTTTTAGATCCTGATTTGATTTATTTAAATGACCTAGTTCCAGACCTCCAAAAATTATGAAATTTGGTGAATTTGTACTCTCATATGTTATGATTAACTCACAAAAATTTGAAATTAAAATTCCAAGCCTAACCCTTTGAAAATACATTTTTGATCAGATTGCGTTAATCAGTCAGAAGCTGTACTACGAAATACAAATTTTATTCCTATTAATTGGAAATTCTAAATGACTTGAAAATTTTATGGTTTGACCCTCAAGATGTTTATTTTAATGGGTTGAAGCAGTTTTTGAAAATTTCCTTGGAAAGTATGTCAACAACGTTGATGTTCTCAACCTTTGCAAATATGAGAATCAGATTGCACTAGTCTCAGAATTATTAACGTTTGATTGACTTATACTTACCTAAATGAGGTGAAACTTGTGCCAAACGAAAGCTAGGACGTGTGACTATGTTTCCAAAAAAAATTTATGGTTTCCGAAAATCGTTTTCTAGTTTTATCATTGTAACGAAAATGATGCAGAAAACCGAAAATTGAAAGTAAAGTGCTGAAAAGTAAGAACACCAAGAATTTTATACTAGTTCAGTTAAAACAACCTACTCCAGTCTTCGAAGACACCTTCCTCGGTTATCACTAAACACAAAAACACCTTACCACAAGGGTGACTAGAGTTCAACACCAACTCCACCCTTTTACAATCAAAACAATCAAACAAACCAATCACGAACACCATAACGATCGAATAAAGGTTTGATCACACCTTGGTCAAACTTTTACAAGAAATGAATGTGTATAGGTCGTATAATCAAATCCTATATGCGGAATGTATAAACGATAGGCTTGAGACTAAGAAGAAGAGAAAGAAAGGAAGAAGAAGAGAGTAGTCTTGCTTTTTTACACTTGTAAGAATGTCAATTGTTGCATTGCCTTGTCTTGCACTTTCATACCCCGTAACTTTTAAGCATGAATTTCAATACTTAGAAGTCAACCTTAAATACAATTTAATTAATTGTATAGGTTATGAGACTTAGTTAAATAAAAATATAGAAAAAATACAAGAAAGGGTTAAAAGTGAGAATTAAGAAAATTAGGCAAAATTACCAAAATGCCCTCCCCACTTAAATGATGGGGGAGTTACACATTTAGTATAACTCCCCAAAGGAGAGAGGGGCCATGGGTTATAACACAAAAGAGAGGGGGAAACCGCCTGGAGAGAAAAGAGAAGGAGAAAGGAGAAAGAAGAAGAAGAGAAGAAGAAAAGGAAGAGCGGCCAATCTAGGTTCAACATTTCCTGAAATCCTGCAGTACACTCGTAAGACTATCTAGAAACAAAGGCAAGTAATCTTTCTATACGCTTTACGCAAATTTTGATTCAATATGCCCTATGTTCTTGTAAAGAGAAAATTCGGATCACACATTAGTAACTTTGATTTGTTTATGTTAAATGCTTTACTATATGTAATTGTTGTTGTTGATTGAGTAAAGTCATGATCTTTGAGCCAATTTCTGAAAATGGTTATGTTGTGATCTTTGTTGTTAAATATGTCCATAAAAGAGTTATCCGTGATGTGTTCATTGTCTTGGTATAGGTTCTTAAGTTTATTAACTACGCTTTAGATGTTTTGAGAGTATTTGCAGGAAGTTGAAGGATGAGTGATGGATTGTTGTAGACTTGTTGTGTTGGAAAGTTTGAAGATATATATTGAAAGTTGTGGGCGATAGAAGGTTTAGTGTGGATACTATTTTACATTTTTGAGAATCAACTCATGTTGGTTGTGTTTTAAGCATGATGAATCTAGGTGTTAAGATGGATCTTGAAGTGTTAAACATGAAAGGGGTGAATGAGGAAGGTGATAGGAAGAAGTTACTGCAGAAAATTGAAGTTCTGAAACCATCAGAACACTTCGAACACCTACTTTAGGCGCTTCAAGTCACATTAGGCACCTAAAGTAGGCGTTCAATGTGTCCCAGTGCATCTCCGTACACTTCGAACACCTACATTAGGCGCTTCATGTTGTTAGGAAATCAATCGAGATCACTGCAAAACGCGCAGCAAAAAAACAAAACTTGATCTCTGATTTCCTACCAAGGATCCATGTTGTTCGTTTAATTCGACAAAAGAAATCAAAAATTACCTCTGTAGATTCGAAATCTGCAGATGGAAGAGGTGCGAAATCACGAACACCCTCTGTCGGTATCCACACGAACGCTTCCGCCCGGAGTGCTAGCTCTTCAAACGGCGCGGCTGAAGAACTCGTTTTTCACAAAAACGATTCTAGGATCTTTCGTTTTTCTGTTATTTCGTTTTTGCTGATTGCTTGGTGTACATGATACGCCAAGCTCCATACATATATATAGATATCAAAATCCGATTCCAGATCGGATTTGTCAACGTCTATCATAATCCGTACCAGATACAGATTCTGTTAGGATTAGATAAAACAAATCAACAACCATATCAGATATGGATTCTCTGTTATTATCCGATGATATAAATATATACATTAAAAAAACGAAATTAATAATAATAATAATAATAATAATAATTAATATCCAATATTAATATTATTAATATTAAAACTATAATAATAATAATAATTAATATCCAATATTAATATTATTAATATTATTAATCTCAGCCATACGCATTCTTGTGTGTGACCCGATAGGCCCATATTAATTGGCAGTTGATTAAATTGCTATTAAACCAACAAGTCGTAATTGGCCTCTAGCAAGGCATTACGACTACCCAATTAATACGAGTAAAGTCCAACTAGCCTAATAATAGTACATGCATTAATCCCTTTGTCACACAATATCTAGTTTGAACATAAGTCATGGTCAGCGTCATACTTATATGGTTAAAACATATGATTACTCGATCTCTAAGTAGACTGATAAAACAAATGATATTGATCACACTATCAATTCATTTGAGCACGGCCATGCATTTCACAGTCTCACTAATCGAGGGGCCCAAAGATATCTCTCTCAGAAGAGAGGGACAAATTCTATCTTGATTGTTCAATATCCTCTACATAATTTCTATCACATTCAATCATGACCTTTATTATTATCCAGTTACGGATAACGTTTGATCATGTCAAAATATAATAGTCCTCATGTTGGAAACAATGACAATCTCAAGTCAAAGGATTAAAACATCACTATCATGAGATTTACTTATGACGCTAATCCATGTGGCAATCTCATGATGGGTCTATCCAATACACTGTTCTCTAACAAGTATCTATGAGATTGATTCATATCACCATATACATAATCATCTTATGATTGTCAAATCAATACTCATACTGATTATAAATTATTCTATCTCCATAACAATAATGAATCAGGGACATATATCAAAATTGTGTAACATACTAACCAACAATAATGATAATAAAACCTCTTTTATTAATAATAAATGCATAACATAAATATCCAAATCATGGCCTAGGGCACATACACTAATAATCTCCCACTTGCACTAGGCCTACAAATATCTGAGACCCATAGATCTAGTGTGCTGATCATGCTTGACCCGTGAGAGAGTCTTAGTCAATGGATCCGCTATGTTATCGTTTGTGTCAACTTTGCATATCTTGACATCTCCTCTATCGATGATGTCTCGAATGAGATGGTACCGTCTGAGTATATGTTTAGATCTCTGATGAGACCTAGGCTCTTTTGCTTGTGCTATGGCACCATTGTTGTCACAATAAATGTCCACAGGATTTGCAATACTAGGTACTACTCCTAGCTCAGTGATGAACTTCTTCAACCAAACTGCTTTTTTAGCTGCATCTGATGCTGCTATATACTCAGCCTCTGTTGTAGAATCAGCCATAGTGCTTTGTTTTGAACTCTTCCAACTAACAGCTCCACCATTCAATGTGAATACAAAACCTGTCTGCGATCTGAAATCATCTATTTCGGTTTGGAAGCTAGCATCTGTGTAACCATTTACAACTAACTTGTCATCCAAACCTCCATACACCAAGAATACATCTTTAGTCCTTCTGAGGTACTTAAGAATATTCTTGACAGCTGTCCAGTGACCTTCACCAGGGTCAGCTTGATATTTACTTGTTGTGCTCAATGGATATGAGACATCTGGTCTAGTACATAAAATGGCATACATGATCGTTCCTATAGCAGAAGCATAAGGAATTTTATTCATTCGATCTCGCTCATCAGATGTCTGAGGACATTGATTCTTGCTAAGATGAATGCCATGAGACATAGGCAGGAATCCTTTCTTGGACTCTTGCATGTTGAACCTCTTCAACATTTTATCTATGTATGTACTCTGACTCAAGCCTATTATCCTTTTAGATCTATCTCTATAGATATTGATACCAAGGATATAGGTAGCCTCACCCAAGTCCTTCATTGAAAATGAATTCCCTAACCAAGCCTTAACCTTTTGCAAGGTAGGGATATCATTCCCAATAAGCAATATGTCATCCACATATAAAACCAGAAACACTACTGCACTCCCACTAACCATCTTGTAAACACAAGGTTCATCTTCATTTTTGATGAAACCAAAGTTCTTAACAGTTTCATCAAAACGAAGATTCCAGCTTCGAGATGCTTGCTTCAATCCATAGATGGACCTTTGAAGCTTGCAAACCTTCTTTGAATTCTCAGGATTTACAAAACCTTCAGGTTGTGTCATGTACACATCCTCGAGTAAATTTCCATTAAGGAAAGCAGTTTTGACATCCATTTTCCATATCTCATAATCATAGTATGCTGCAATGGCAAGGAGAATTCTAATAGACTTAAGCATAGCAACTGGTGAAAAGGTTTCATCATAGTCTATACCATGAGTTTGCTTGAAACCTTTAGCCACAAGCCTTGCTTTGTAGGTTTGTACATTTCCATCCATGTCAGTTTTCTACTTGAAAACCCATTTGCAACCAATAGTCTTAATACCCTCTGGAGGATCAATTAAAGACCAAACTTGGTTATCAAACATGGATTGCATCTCAGAATTCATGGCTCCAAGCCATTTATCTGAATCTGGGCCTGACACAGCTTCCTGATAGGTAGTAGGCTCATCTTGATCTATGAGCATAACTTCACTATCATGAGTCACAAGAAATCCGTATCTCTCTGGCTGACGATGTATCCTATCAGATCTGCGTTGGACTTGTGTTACACTTTCAGGCTCCACAACTGTTTGTGGTTCTGAAATTGTCTCTAAAGACGGTTCAATGATATCTTGTGGAACTTGAGTTTCCTCAAGTTGTACTATACTCCCACTAGTTCTCTTAGAGAGAAACTCCTTTTTCAAAAAGACTCCATTTCGAGCAACAAACACTTTGTTCTGTGAGGGAATATAGAATAGTACCCTTTAGTTTCTTTAGGATCCCCACAAAAATACATTTGATAGATTTTGGAGCTAGCTTATCTGACACTAATATTTTCACATAAGCTTCACAATCCCAAATCCTAAGAAAAGACAAATTGGGTCTCTTACCAGTCCACATCTCATATGGTGTCTTTTCAACCGCTTTAGATGGTACACGGTTCAAAATGAATGCAGCTGTCTCCAAGGCATAACCCCAAAAAGATAAAGGAAGATCTACTTGACCCATCATAGATCGAACCATATCTAATAAAGTTCGATTTCTCCTTTCAGAAACACCATTCCATTGTGGAGTTCCTGGAGGAGTCAACTGTGAAACGATTCCACAATTTCTTAGATGTTGGTCAAATTCTTGGCTCAAATATTCACCACCTCAATCCGATCGAAGCGTTTTAATTGTCTTACCAAGTTGATTTTGTACTTCATTTTGAAAAGTTCTAAACATTTCAAAAGACTCATGCTTATGTTTCATTAGGTAGACATAGCCATACCTACTGAAATCATCAGTAAAAGTAATGAAATACTGAAATCCTCCTCTGGCACTAATGCTGATTGGGCCGCATACATCTGTATGTACCAAGCCCAATAAGTCATTAGCCCTTTCACTATGTCCAGTAAAAGGGATCTTTGTCATCTTTCCAAGCAAACAAGACTCGCAATTTTCAAATGATTCAAAATCAAATGAATCTAATAATCCATCTTGATGGAGTTTAGATACGCGCTTCTCATTTATATGGCTAAGGCGACAATGCCATAAATATGCAGGGTTTAATTCATTTGGCTTAGTTCTCTTTGAAGATATGTTATAAATATTACCGTCATTAGAATCATCAAGGTTAAGGACATAAATGCCATTATAACTACTTGCAATACAATAAAGCAAGTCATTTTTATCAAAAATAGAACACTTCTTATTTTTAATCAAAAACGAATAACCTTCATCATCCAAAACAGATACTGAAATAAGATTCCCACTCATAGTAGGAACATAAAAGAAATTGTTTAAAACTAACAAAAGCCCATTGGGCAAGACAAGCTCATAGGTCCCTACAGCTATAGCAGCAACTCTTGCTCTATTGCCAACACGTAGGTCCACCTCGCCCTTCTTTAGCATCCTACTCCTTTTGAGCCCCTGCATATTTGTACAAATATGGGATCCACATCCAGTATCTAATACCCAGGAAGAAGAAGTAGATAAATTAATTTCTATAACATAAATACCTGAAGATGTAGTCGCACTACCCTTCAGCTTCTTCAACTCCTCCAAATAAATGTCACAATTTCTTTTCCAATGCCCAAGCTTGTTGCAATGGAAACAAGTCCCTTCCTTAGGAACTTTTGCCTTGGAACCAGGTTTTGGTTTAGCTTGACCCTTTACCCATTTTGCACCCTTTGCACCTTTAGCCTTACCCTTGCCTTTAGCTTTCTTTTTCATTGGCTTGGTATTGACACTCAATACATGGGTAGGCTTTTTGATATTCCTCTCAGCAGTTTTGAGCATACTGTGTAGCTCAGGAATGGACTTTTCCATATTATTCATATTGTAGTTCATAACGAACTGAGAAAAACTGCTAGGCAAAGAGTGTAGGATCAAATTCGTGGCGAGTTCCAAACTCAGGGGATATCCAAGTCTTGCAAGGTGATCTATATAGCCTTTCATCTTTAAAACATGAGCGCTAACAGATTCACCTTCAGACATCTTACAGTCAAAAAGTGCAACAGCGGTGTCAAACCTATCCTGCCTGGCCTGTTGTTGGAATGCTTGTTTGAGATGCACACTCATCTCATAAGCTTCTAAGTGTTCCAGGTCCTTCTGAAGTCCTGGACACATAGTTGCCAACATAAGACATCCTATGTCGCTGGAATCTTCCACATGCTTCTTATGCTTATTTCTAGCAGCAACAGAAGCATCAGCAGGAGGGGGTTCAGGGACAGGGTCATTGAACACGTATGACTTCTTTTCTTGCTTGAGAACAATTCTCAAATTTCGAAACCAATCAACAAAATTAGTCCCACATTCTTTTAATTTTTCCTTCTCAAGGATTGATCGCAACGATAAGGTGGAATTGTTATTAGCAGCCATTTATGATCTACAAAACATGCAAAGTAACACTTTATTAATAATGAGGTTAAAATTTATAAAACTCTCACTAAAACATAACCCTCAAAAGAAATATTTTAGTGAGCTAAGATCCATATTTGACTTAATTTTAAACTCAGCTTTGACATGATGCTTAAAATTAAGTTTTTTAGGTAGGTAACTTCTTTACCAATTACATCTCATGTAACTCTTAGAATTTACGGAATAATGATATCATATATCTTTGTATGTTAGATTCCATCTAATGCCTTGGGCCCAAAACCGTTTTGATAGCCCAATTAAGTCTAACCAATTTTAAATATATGAGTAGCACTATTACTCATCCTACGTAGCTAGGAATGTTTAAAGCACATTGCTTTGGCAATACCTACTTTAATACAATCCCAGTTTTAATAGGTGTTTAAGACATGGATGGCATCAAGACTTAAATTATTAATGAGGGTTCAACTTAGTTTATGTCTTGCATTGCATATCATTATATCGTAGCATCCTATATGCATATATAATATATCATCCACGCATCTCATACAAAATGATAAATATGAAAACGTGACATAGCATGGCCAAACTAAATATGATCTTCATGAGACCAAATGAAGATCATAAAGGAAACCCTATGTGAAAGACTTCCTATTACAACATTTGCAATGATATATATCTTCTACTCTTGAGCTCGTGCCTCCATCTCCATGGAATCCACTCGTCCTTGGTATGTGTCGCCATCACCACTTTTGTAGCTTGATTCTTCATTTATTACAATAATAAAGAAAAACCTAACTACTTGATAATTAAATACAACAAAAACTACAGCGGCACGCAGGCCATAATAACCCAAAACAGAAATTTGACTAAGTCAATCACATAGGTCCTGAGGCCATGCTATGCACCATGCAAAGACATCAACAATTATAATATATTTTACACAAACATATTATAACAAATAAATATATATTGACATTCTTAATATCACGGTAATGCACTATAGGGCGTACGCATACGGCGGTCCCGCATTGATAATTTTCTTTTCGAAACCCTAGCACAGATGCGTCAATCATATTAACGATCTTACTGTTTTGATTACGTGTAAACCCTTATAGAAGCATCGATCGAATCGATTGCTGTCATTCGCAAACCTTAAAACAGAATATCAATCAAATTGATAATCTTCATCCGAAACCAGAAATCAGAATCATCATCGAATTGTTCATGTCGATATAAACATAATCGTTTTTGATCATCTCATGAAAAACGAAAACTTTATATCACATATAACAATCTCGAATTATAACATCTGATGAAAACGAATTGAAAACATCAATCCGCTATCAGCAGATGAGATTCGAATAAGGTTTTACACATATGGTGTGATTATATCTAATATAAACAAAATCGGTTTTGATCATCACATGACAAACGATTACCGCCGTATACAAATCATCTCATGAAAACGAATTAAAAAAAACCATTCTTCTCTCATCATATGAAATCCGAATTACTGTTTTATACATATCATGCCATACGAAAAGCAGTAAACATATAAGCATGATATAGTCGATTTAAATGAGACAACAACCTCGCTCTGATACCACTGTTAGGAAATCAATCGAGATCACTGCAAAACGCGCAGCGGAAAAACAAAACTTGATCTCTGATTTCCTACCAAGGATCCATGTTGTTCGTTTAATTCGACAAAAGAAATCAAAAATTACCTCCGTAGATTCGAAATCTGCAGATGGAAGAGGTGCGAAATCACGAACACCCTCTGTCGGTATCCACACGAACGCTTCTGCCCGGAGTGCTAGCTCTTCAAACGGCGCAGCTGAAGAACTCGTTTTTCACAAAAACGATTCTAGGATCTTTCGTTTTTCTGTTATTTCGTTTTTGCTGATTGCTTGGTGTACATGATACGCCAAGCTCCATACATATATATAGATATCAAAATCCGATTCCAGA
>AP025048.1:20942823-21069248 GCA_036186865.1 Eustoma russellianum | reverse complement strand
CGCCAAGCTCCATACATATATATAGATATCAAAATCCGATTCCAGATCGGATTTGTCAACGTCTATCATAATCCATACCAGATACGGATTCTGTTAGGACTAGATAAAACAAATCAACAGCCATATCAGATATGGATTCTCTGTTATTATCCGATGATATAAATATATACATTAAAAAAATGAAATTAATAATAATAATAATAATTAATATCCAATATTAATATTATTAATATTATTAATCTCAGCCATACGCATTCTTGTGTGTGACCCGATAGGCCCATATTAATTGGCCGTTGATTAAATTGCTATTAAACCAACAAGTCGTAATTGGCCTCTAGCAAGGCATTACGACTATCCAATTAATACGAGTAAAGTTCAACTAGCCTAATAATAGTACATGCATTAATCCCTTTGTCACACGATATCTAGTTTGAACATAAGTCATGGTCAGCGTCATACTTATATGGTTCAAACATATGATTACTCGATCTCTAAGTAGACTGATAAAACAAATGATATTGATCACACTATCAATTCATTTGAGCACGGCCATGCATTTCACAGTCTCACTAATCGAGGGGCCCAAAGATATCTCTCTCAGAAGAGAGGGACAAATTCTATCTTGATTGTTCAATATCCTCTACATAATTTCTATCACTTTCAATCATGACCTTTATTATTATCCAGTTACGGATAACGTTTGATCATGTCAAAATATAATAGTCCTTATGTTGGAAACAATGACAATCTCAAGTCAAAGGATTAAAACATGACTATCATGAGATTTACTTATGACGCTAATCCATGTAGCAATCTCATGATGGGTCTATCCAATACACTGTTCTCTAACAAGTATCTATGAGATTGATTCATATCACAATATACATAATCATCTTATGATTATCAAATCAATACTCATACTGATTATAAATTATTTTATCTCCATAACAATAATGAATCAGGGACATATATCAAAATTGTGTAACATACTAACCAACAATAATGATAATAAAACCTCTTTTATTAATAATAAATGCATAACATAAATATCCAAATCATGGCCTAGGGCACACACACTAACACATGTCACATAAGGCGCTTCATGTAGGCGTTCAATGTGTCACAGCACATTCCAAAACACTTCGAACACCTCCAAAGGCATTTGATGTCACATAAGGCGCTTCATGTAGGTGTTCGATGTATACCAGCACATTCCCAAACACTTCGAACGCCTAGTATAGGCGCCTAATGTCACTTTAGGCGCCTCAAGTAGGCGTTCCAAGTGTAATGGAAGTCATTTTGACCCATTAGGCGCCCTATGTATGTGTAATAACTCTATTCTCTTCCTTTGATCATAAAATGCAAGGGTATTTGAGGTGTACTTGAGAGATAGATGTTAAGTTTGATTAAGTAAGGGTAAGATTGGATCTCAAGTGAGTTGGTGATACGAACAAACTTAGAAAAGTACGAGCATGGAGTGTCTGAGGGGCAAGATCATTAACTTGATATGTAAGATGTGTGTGTATGTTACATGTTTGATATGAAGTTGCATGAGCATCCTGCATCATGACATGAACATTTTGCATTTGGCATGAGAATTGCTTTGCGAAAGAACATGTGTTTAGAAGAGAAGATTAAAGTTTTCGAAAAGCAAATCATGGCTACTGGTTGATCACAGGGTACAAAAGTCACGCATGTGAAAGCAGGGTATAAAAGCGTGATCTCTGAATCAATAGCAGGGTATAAAGTATTTTGTGGGGCCGTGGACCTATCAGCACAGATATATGATATATGTAATGGGGCCATGAACCTTTCAGCACGGGGTATAAAGTTCTGTTTGCTGTGGACTGATCATCCACAGGGTATAAAGTTCTGCTACGCGAAGAATATGAAAAATTTTGTGAAATGACACGCATAGCATATTTACAAAAGAAGTCATATGCATTGGTTCTGTGTGTGGTTTTGAAGAAGTACATGCATCATGATACATGAAGCATAAGATTTGACATGCAAGAAATGTGACTAGCTTATGTTCTGTTTATGTGTTATGTTATTTTAGTTACCTGTTTGTTCTTGTATCTGCGTATCATTTATGTGATTTATTTGTTTTGAGTAATTATTATAAAGATGCTATTTGCTAACCCGAGCACTTTATTTTGGGCAATAACTTATACACTGGTGACTCGTTGTGTGTGATCCCGTAAGGTGTATAGACGGATTAGTTGCTGGCGATGTTTTCTCTAAGAATAGATACTCCATCTTCTTTTCAGGTGAGCCAGAGTACGAAATGATATTTGTCGAAGACGATGGCGAGTGGGCTCAATGGGATGATGGTCATGGAAGTAGATAGATTTTTGGTCATTCTCTTTTAACTTGGAAGACTCGATGTTTATTATATTGTACTGGAGGATATGTTAGACTGTTATCCGAACAAATTTTATTTCCGTTGTATTTCTTTGGTTACATTGATGTTGGTGAAGTTTTAAATTTTACGACGTTTCCGCTGATTTATCTTACGTCATGAAGGACGTGCGCTTGATCTGCTTTGGCGCTTCGTAGTCCTCGTAGTAGACTATGACGGGTGCACTGGTTCCGATGCCAGTATCAGGCCGGGGCGCTACAAGTGGTATCCGAGCCCAGGCTTCAGATCTATCTCGGAAACTTAGGTTCATGATCTTTTAGCAATTTAAGATATGATTTTCCTTTAAGTTTGATCCTTAGTTATAAGTGCTGATTTCTCTAGAGTTTAAGTATGATTACGGTTGGGTGTGTGCGAGCGCGCTTATCATCTAATCTCATACTAATATTTCTATTTCATACCCCACCCATCCTTACGCATTCAAGCTTTCAGTAACATCTTGTATCAACTGATTGCTAATGGAACGCTGACCTTTCAGAGAAAATGCCCCCAAGAAGAGATAACACTGGAAACTCTGACAACGGACAAGAGAACCAGCCACCACAAGTGGTTTTACCCTAGGTGCTCACTGATGCACTAACAGTGATCGCATAAGGGTTTGCTCAGCAACAGCAGCCTCTGCCTCCTCCACCGTCGCAACATAATATCCGATTCTTTTACGGAGAGATGAGGAAGATGAGAGTTTCGGAGTTTGGAGGATGCACTGATCCTGAGGAAGCTAGCACTGGTTGGCTGAGGTGGAGAAATGTTTTTGGTTAGTGCAAGTGCCTGAAGAGATAAAGGTAGATGTGGCCACACCCCTTCTATGTGCCAAAGCTGGCGAATGGTGGGCTGGAATGGTGTTGAGAATGACCCCACCAATCTCGTGGGCACAGTTCTGTGATGTTTTCTTGAAGTACTTCCAGTGGTTCAACAGGCTGTGAGAGTTTGCCCACACTGCAATAGGAATCATGTCGGCGAATGTAGAAAGCTTGCGGGAGTGTGTTACCGGTGTGGACAGGTGGGCCATATGATTAGGGACTGTCCGGAGATGAAGAAAAATACTCCAAGAGAAGCAGCTCAGCAGCCGAGGGTGAAGCCACGAGCAACTGCCTGTGTACATATCATGACAGACACTGATGTGCAGGAGCCTACCAATGTAGTAGTAGGTACCATTTAAATTAAGTTTAAATCCTTATTGAATTAAGTATTTGCATGCTTAACTCTCTGTATTAAACTCGATATGGTCTTAGGTGCGGTTTTAGTAAATAAGATACAGGCCAACGTGCTTTTTGATAGCGGCGCACGCCACTCTTTTGTAGCAAAGAGATTCACTAAGCACCTTGGTAATCTGCCTGAGTGGTTAGAAACTCTGTATCGTGTTCAAGCGGCAGGAGATCAAATTATGATTTCGTACCAACAGTACCGGGATTGCGAATTAGAGTTTGAAGGACAAATGTTCTGTGCAACACTGATCCCTATTCAGATGTATGACTTTGACGTTATATTAGGAATAGACTGGTTGGCCAAGTATCACGCCAGTATTGATTTTCGATTGAAGCAAGTGACAGTCAAGACTGCTAAGATGGAAGAGGTAATGTTTCAAGGAGAAGCGGAACGAAGGAAAGTTCCCAGGAAGGTATATATGTCCGTTGCACAGGCGTGCAAAGCCTTAAGGAAAGGTTCTGAGGGATTTCTAGTGTATGCCATAGATGTTACTCAGGAAGTACTATATATTGAGCAAATTCCAATAGTCAACGAATTTCTGGATGTATTTCCGGAAGATTTGCCAGGAGTGCCACCTCCGAGGGAAGTCGAGTTCGAGATAAACTTGATTCTAGGAGCTGAACCCATTACTAAAGCCCCTTATAGAATGGCTCCGGCAGAGTTGAGAGAGCTGAAGGAACAACTGCAGGAGTTATTGGACAAGAAGTTTATCCGTCCAAGTGTGTCACCTTGGGGAGCACATGTTCTATTCGTAAAGAAGAAGGATGGTAGCATGAGGCTGTGTATCGACTACTGTGAGTTGAATAAAATTACCATCAAGAATAAGTACCCTCTTCTGCGAATTGAGGATTTATTTGACCAACTCAAAGGTGCCAAGATCTTCTCTAAAATTGATCTTAGATCAGGATACCACCAGCTACGAGTAAAGGCTGAGGACATCGCAAAAACAGCCTTTCGCATGAGGTATGGCCACTATGAGTTTGTAGTGATGCCATTTGGTTTGACTAATGCCCCTGCAGCCTTTATGGATCTTATGAATACCGTCTTTCGGGAACAGTTGGACAAGTTTGTAGTGGTATTCATAGATGACATTCTGGTATACTCTCTTGACGAGCAAACTCATGCTGAGCAGCTGAGGACCGTTCTAGGCATTTTGAGGCAGAAACAATTATACGCTAAGTTTAGCAAGTGTGAGTTTTGGTTAAGAAGTGTGGCTTTTCTAGGTCACGTGATATCCGAGGAAGGGATTGCTGTGGATCCGAAGAAGGTGAAAGCTATCACGGAATGGCCTAGACCTACTAATGACACCAAAGTGCGAAGTTTCTTAGGTCTAGCGGGTTACTAGAGAATGTTTGTCGAGGGATTCTCAAGGACAGCAGTGCCTCTCACTCGCCTTACTCAAAAGAAGTCTAAGTTTGAGTGGACGGCAGAATGTGAGGAAAGTTTCACAGAGCTTAAGAAGAGATTAACCACAGCTCCAGTGTTGGCTCAACCCTCCGGAACTGATGGGTTTGTGATTTATAGCGATGCATCGAAAAATGGTTTAGGTACGCAAACTGTAGCATAAGGTTATGATGTTGTATACCAATTAAGTTTAGTCTAATGCCTTGTTTTTAGGTTGTGTTTTGATGCAAAACAAACGAGTCATCGCATATGCCTCAAGACAGCTAAAGTCTTATGAGCAAAACTATCCGACACACGATCTTGAACTCGCCGCAGTTGTGTTTGCCTTGAAGATCTGGCGGCATTATTTATATGGAGAAAAGTGCGCAGTATTCACAGATCATAAGAGTTTAAAGTATTTATTCTCTCAGAAAGAATTAAACATGAGGCAGCGGAGATGGTTGGAGTTACTGAAATATTACGATTTAACCATTCATTACCACCCGGGAAAGGCTAACAAAGTAGCGGACGCTTTAAGCAGGAAATCCAGCCATGCACGGCAATCACCATTGGAAAGAGAAATAAAGGAATTTGGTTTGGATTTGGTGGGGTCCACGGTGAACGTCTTCACAACATTGACCATCACACCGAGTTTGATTGACCGGGTAAAAGTGGCTCAAAAGAATGATAAGACCCTAAGTGAGTTAATTTAAAGGATGAAACATGATCAGGTTGAAGGATTTCAGATCAAAGAGGACAAGAGCTTATGGTTCAGAGGAAGATTGTGTGTACCTGATGTTGACGAACTTAGAAGGGAAATTTTGCAAGAAGCTCACAGCTCAAGGCTATCAATACATCCTGGTAGTACCAAGATGTACAGAGACCTCGAACAATATTATTGGTGGTCCGGGATGAAAAGACATATTGCGGAGTTTATAGGGAGGTGTTTAGTTTGTCAACAAGTCAAGGCGGAACACCAACGGCCTGGTGGATTGTTGCTACCATTGGAAATTCCGAAATGGAAATGGGAACATGTCACTATGGATTTTATAGCTGGTTTACCAAAGACAAGAAATGGATATGACATGATTTGGGTCATTGTGGATCGTTTAACCAAGTCTGCACATTTTTTATCCATCTCAAGTGAATCGTCTCTTGACAAGTTAGTGAATCTATACATGGAGAATATTGTTAGCTTGCACGGTGTTCCAGTAAGTATAGTGTCCGACCGAGACCCACGGTTTACATCTAAGTTCTGGACAACATTTCAGAAAGCCATAGGTACAGAATTAAGGTTGAGTACGGCGTATCATCTCCAAACCGATGGACAGTCTGAGCAAACTATTCAGACTCTAGAAGATATGCTAAGGGCTTGCGTTTTTGATTTCAAAGGGAGTTGGGATGGAATGGTAAAGTTAATGGAATTTTCTTATAATAACAGTTACCATAGCGCAATTGACATGGCCCCTTTTGAAGCTTTGTATGGAAGGAAGGGTAGGTCTCCGGTTTATTGGGATGAAGTCGGTGTGACGACCATCACCAGACTTGAGCTATTCGAGAAAACGCTAGAAAAGGAGAAATCATTCAGGAAAGACTCAAGGCGGCTCAGGATCGCAACAAAAGTTGGGCAGATTCCAAGCGACGACCATTGGAATTTAATGTGGGGGAAAAAGTTTATTTGAGAGTATCACCTACGAAGGGCATTATGAGGTTTGGAGTAAAAGGCAAGCTAAGCCCCCGTTTTATTGGTCCTTACGAAATACTTGAGAAGGTAGGAGCCTTGGCATATAGGTTACCATTACCTCCGGTGTTGGCACAAGTCCACAACGTATTTCATGTATCACAACTGAGGAAGTACGTGACGGATCCAAGTCATGTGCTTGAGGCACAACCTTTGGAACTCAATGATGATGTTACTTATGAAGAGATACCAGTGAAGATCGTAGACCGGAAGGACCAAGTATTGAGGAAAAAGGGTGATCCCTTATGTGAAGGTTCAGTGGAGCAACCACACGGAACGCGAGGGCACTTGGGAACTCGAAGAACAGATGCGGGAAAAGTATCCTCAACACTTCAACTAAGGTACGTAAGTTTCGAGGTCGAAACTTTTTATAAGAGGGGTGGAATGTCATACCCTGTAACTTTTAAGCACGACTTTCAATACGTAGAAGTCAACCTTAGATACAATTTAATTAATTGTATAGGTTATGAGACTTAGTTAAATAAAAATATAGAAAAAAATACAAGAAAGGGTTAAAAGTGAGAATTAAGAAAATTAGGCAAAATTACCAAAATGCTCTCCCCACTTAAATGATGGGGGAGTTACACATTTAGTATAACTCCCAAAGGAGAGAGGGGCCATGGGTTATAACACAAAAGAGAGGGGGAAACCGCCTGGAGAGAAAAGAGAAGGAGAAAGGAGAAAGAAGAAGAAGAGAAGAAGAAAAGGAAGGAAGAGCGGCCAATCTAGGTTCAACCTTTCCTGAAATCCTGTAGTACACTCGTAAGACTATCTAGAAATAAAGGCAAGTAATCTTTCTATACGCTTTACGCAAATTTTGATTCAATAGGCCCTATGTTCTTGTAAAGAGAAAATTCAGATCACACATTAGTACCTTTAATTTGTTTATGTTAAATGCTTTACTATATGTAATTGTTGTTGTTGATTGAGTAAAGTCATGTTCTTTGGGCCAATTTCTGAAAATGGTTATGCTGTGATCTTTATTGTTAAATATACCCATAAAAGTGTTATCCGTGATGTGTTCATTGTCTTGGTATAGGTTCTTAAGTTTATTAACTACACTTTAGATGTGTTGAGAGTATTTGCAAGAAGTTGAAGGATGAGCAATAGATTGTTATAGACTTGTTGTGTTGGAAAGTTTGAAGATATATATTGAAAGTTGTGGGTGATAGAAGGTTTAGTGTGGATACTATTTTACATGTTTGAGAATCAACTCATGTTGGTTGTGTTTTAAGCATGATGAATCTAGGTGTTAAGATGAACCTTGAAGTGTTAAACATGAAAGGGGTGAAGGAGGAAGGTGATGGGAAGAAGTTATTGCAGAAAATTACAGTTCTGGAACCGTCAGAATACTTCGAACACCTACTTTAGGCGCTTCAAGTCACATTAGGCGCCTAAAGTAGGCGTTCAATGTGTCCCAGTGCATCTCCGTACACTTCGAATACCTACATTAGGCGCTTCATGTCACATAAGGCGCTTCATGTAGGCGTTCGATGTGTCACAGCACATTCTAGAACACTTTGAACACCTCCAAAGGCGTTCGATGTCACATAAGGCGCTTCATGTAGGCGTTCGATGTATACCAGCACATTCCCGAACACTTCGAACGCCTAGTATAGGCGCCTCATGTCACTTTAGGCGCCTCAAGTAGGCGTTCCAAGTGTACTGGAAGTCTTTTTGACCCATTAGGCGCCCTATGTATATGTAATAACTCTATTCTCTTCCTTTGATCATAAAATACAAGGGTATTTGAGGTGTACTTGAGGGATAGAAGTTAAGTTTGATTTAGTAAGGGTAAGATTGGATCCCAAGTGAGTTGGTGATACGAACAGACTTAGAAAGATACGAGCATCGAGTGTCTGAGGGGCAAGATCATGTACTTGATATGTAAGATGTGTGTTACATGTTTGATATGAAGTTGCATGAGCATCCTGCATCATGACATGAACACTTTGCATTTGACGTGAGAATTTCTTTGAGAAAGAACATGTGTTTACAAGAGAAGATTAAAGTTTTCGAAAAGCAAACTATGGCTGCTGGTTGATCGCAGGATACAAAAGTCACGCCTGCGAAAGCAGGGTATAAAAGCGTGACCTGTGAATCAACAGCAGGGTATAAAGTATTTTATGGGGCCGTGGACCTATCAGCACGGATATATGATATATGTAATGGGGCCGTGGACCTTTCAGCACAGGGTATAAAGTTCTGTTTGCTGTGGACTGATCATCCACAGGGTATAAAGTTCTGCTACGCGAAGAATATGAAAAGTTTTGTGAAATGACACGCATATCATATTTACAAAAGAAGTCATATGCATGGGTTCTATGTGTGGTTTTGAAGAAGTACACGCATCATGATACACGAAGAATAAGATTTGACATGCAAGAAATGTGACTAGCTTATGTTCTGTTTATGTGGTATGCTATTTTAGTTACCTGTTTGTTCTTGTATCCGCGTATCATTTATGTGATTTATTTGTTTTGAAGAATTGTTATAAAGATACTATTTGCTAACCCGAGCACCTTATTTTGGGCAATGACTTATACACTGGTGACTCGTTGTGTGTGATCCCGTAAGGTGTATAGACGGTTTACTTGCTGGCGATGTTTTCGCTAAGAATAGATACTCCATCTTCTTTTCAGGTGAGCCAGAGTACGAAATGATATTTGTCGAAGGTGATGGCGAGTGGGCTCAATGGGATGATGGTCATGGAAGTAGATAGATTTTTGGTCATTCTCTTTTAACTTGGAAGACTCGATGTTTATTATGTTGTACTGGAGGATATGTTAGACCATTATCCGAACACATTTTATTTCCGTTGTATTTCTTTGGTTACATTGATGCTGGTGAAGTTTTAAATTTTACGACATTTCCGCTGATTTATCTTACGTCATGAAAGACGTGCGCTTGATCTGCTTTGATGCTTCGTAGTCCTCGTAGTAGACTACGGCGGATGCACTGGTTCCGATGCCAATATCGGGTCGGGGCGCTACATGCACCATCTTATTCTTTTTATAGCATCATGGTCGCCCCCTAGGGTTCCTCTTCCTCCTTGAGAATCGTTTTTAATGCCCTTGGAAGATTGCCTTGTGTAAAAGATGACACAATCTTGCTTACTTGGTGCAATATGATTGGAGGGATGACATGTCCTTACCTAGTTGTAACTTGTTGATTGTCCAATATTAGTCCACCTTGGCACCCTTTAAATGAGCTGTAAATTCTTCAAAAAATCTGAGACATGTGCTCAAAATCAAGACGAATTATTACCATATAATCACAATTTAATTCCCTCAAATTTTAGAAGACAATTGAGGCCAACAATCATGACAAAATCGGCCACCATAGCAAACATATGCTGAAATTTTCAGCATGTGTTTCTTTTGAATTCTTTCCATATGTGTTGCCCTCTTCAATGTCACCAATCTTGTGTGGCATGTCCTCCACCAATTGAAGTGCTAAATAAGATCCACCTTGGCTCCAACATGGCTGAAATGGTGTGTAAAGGAGACTGCACATGTGCTGAAATTTTGTTTTGGCAAACTTTGTCAAATAATGAGCAATTTTCACACATATATGGTAAATTATAATTAGCCTTATTTTGAATTTTTTAGAACACTTAAACATGTCTTGAATGTGTAAAAAGTGTCTAGATACATATTACTATGCCAAAAACGTTCCATGTGTGTACGTTGGTAGAAAACTGAATTTTCGACTTTCATCGATTACGCGATTTTTGTCCGATTAATTTCAAACTTCTTACACATGTAATATATACTATGTCACACATAATATACATAAAATGAAGTGCATATTCAGCTATAATGGCTGATGAAAAACGTCTATTTTAAAATAAAATTGAGTTTGAATTCTCCACAAATTTAGGCTAAATTGTGGGTGATTTGTGTGTGCCAACATGATATGACTTTGTGTCTGATTGTAACATGTGGATCACAATATGTTTGAATAATTTTGATGTATATAGGTTGGCCATCTTTATATGGCAAGTACGTGACATGTCGGTAAAGCTTCGGTAGTCACCCGATACGACAATTTTCGGTTTATGACCTTGTAACATGTCGTTATAATTTTGACGTCACCATGACTTATAACATATGATACAAGACCTGAATATACTCATAAATATGAGGTGTATATAGTGGTGTGACATCGACGTGCGTTTATAATATATGTGACATGTCGGTGGTACGTCGGAATATAAGTATATAGTGCCTTTTAAAAAAATATAGATATATATATTATATGTATAATTGGCGTGTGAAATGAGTAGGATGAGGAGACTTTCCATTTCAAAATTGTTTCCATATAGCTATCTCCAAATATATCTTCATTTAATGAACTAGTTAGTTCATTAACTTAAGCACTTCACTTGATGAACTAATTTAGTTCATTAATTATGACAGCTGAAAATAGTATAAAGACAACAAATGTTTTCCATGTGATGTAAGCTTTAATGCTTCATAGCTCGTTAGTACGGTAATAATATATATAAGCATGTAAAGCATGTTTATCACATAAGCGCATCAAGTAAGAATTTATTCATGCATTTGGGTAAGTATGTAACATTTAAATCATGCAATTGTGAATCACTCAAACCCTTTTTCTCAACACTGGCATCACTGCACTTAACTATACGAGGGCCCCCGGCCATTAATAGCCTCACCATAAATGGAAGGCCAAACAAGACTGCTAGATCTTGTAACGTAACAGTGGTCTCGCCTAAAGGTAGGTGAAATGAGTGGGTCTCTTTTCGCCATCTCTCCATGACTGCGGTGATCAAACCGTGATCCAACTTAACCTTACTACACTGTAACACTTTTCATAGCCCCATATGCTTTATGCACGTCCTGCAACTATCGGAGAGGACCAAATCCCTGTAGAAGGCTAATGTCTTCAGCACATCCGGCATGCGGTATCTAGTGCTAATCCTAAGACGGAGGGTCCTATGCTCACTCTGGAACGTTAACAAATCCTATATATGTGGCATCAACTCGTCAAAAATACCGCTACTTCTAGCAAAGGACGTCATAACTAAGCCTAAATATGTAATTAACTTAAATTAAATGAATGCAGACATAAATGCATTACATAAAAGAATAAATAGTTAACCTAAATTAAACAAATTACACGTTCATGCAATCGAAACAAGCAAATAATTAAATACTAATTAGGTTCATGCAATCAAAATAAGTATATAACAATTATTATATACTAATATATGTTTATACAATCAAAACAAGTAAATAACAATAATTAAATATTAATATAGGGTCACACAATCGATATACATAACTAATAATAATAAAATACTACTATACGTTCATGCAATCGAAATAATTAATTGACAATAATTAAATACTACTTAACATGCAAAATTATGATAATTAAATAAAAAAATTATAATAAATAAATTACTCACAATAGTGAGAAGTCTCGAGTCTATCTCAGGTGTGTTTGTGCATATATTCCGGCAGAACTTCGTTGTCTTTTAGAATGATAAAAAATTCGAAGTGAAAATGAAGAGTTTATATAGCCAACCACAATGTGACCTAAGAAAATTATGTCAAATTTGTATTGTGCAAGACGGTTTTGACAGAACCGGCTTGTGCCAAAAGTCAAAACGGCACAAGACGGTTTTATCAAAACCGTATTGCATGACATAATATAGTTTTGGCAAAACCTTCATGTGTAGATATAGGTTTTCTTCCAAATGTACAATATAAGTGGGTTTTTTTAATTAATACTACTGCATATTTTTTCCGATATACATACTACATTAATTCGTGTCAATAATGCTAAGGACACTTAGCAGAAAAATGACACTTGTGAGATTCAAGTCAAACACAACTAGCTATACCATTATAAACATTAAAATGATACCTCGGGACTGTAACAACATTATAAGAGTCGGTATACTTCTCCTTCCACAATGGTCGGCAGACATCTAGTACCCCTCACACGTTCACATGTACGCCCCAAGTGAAAACCAAAAAACTTGTGAACTCTCAATAAGTCTACTCTAAAGATGCCAGATTCCCAAGAGAAAATCATGGCTCTCAACCTCAAGAACAATTTTTTCAAACCATCCATCTTTTCTCCCAAAGCTATACGTCTAGCAACAGGGTTTTTGTTTGCAGTTGTCATGCAAATCGTATTCATTCTCTTCTTATGTGAACATTTCTCACCAACTCGATCCCCTACTACATCTAGATCTATATCATCTCGCACACGCGTTGACACTGCTGTTAAATTAGTAACAGAGCCTAATCCGATATGCGAGTATGGCAAGGTCTATGTATATGATCTACCACCAATCTTAAACAAAGATCTCCTGGAAAACTGCCAGGAGCTCAGTCCATGGACATCGCGCTGTGACGCAATGTCCAACGGTGGCTTTGGTCTCAAGGCCACCGGATTAGAGACTGTGGTCCCCAAAAATCTTACCTCCGCATGGTACTGGACAGATATGTACAACGGGGAGGTAATTTATCATATCAGAATGCTAAATTACAAATGTAGAACCATGGATCCACTAGAAGCCACAGCATTTTATATACCATTTTACGCTTGCCTTTCCTTAGGCAAATATGTCATATCCAATATCAGTGAGCGCGATCGGCATGGTGAAATGGTTCTCGATTGGCTAAAGGATCAACCGTCTTGGAAAAGGGAAAATGGGTCTGATCATTTCATCATGCTTGGGAGCATACCATGGGATTTTCGACGACGAGAAGACGATGATAACGCATGGGGAACAAAGTTTGTGTACATGCCTTTGATGAAAAATGTGTTTCGGCTTTCAGTAGAGAAACTACATTGGGAAATATCAGAGGTTAGTGTCCCTTATCCGACGTCTTTTCATCCACGTACACACAATGATTTGTTGGAATGGCAAAGGTATGTGAGTGCCCAAAAGCGCAAAAGTTTGTTCTGTTTTGTTGGGGCAGAGCGCAAGAAAGTCAAGAATGATTTCAGGGGATTGTTAATGGAACAATGTAAAAAAGAAGTGGGATCATGTAGAGTTCTTGATTGCTCAAAAACACCTTGTTATGATGGGGCCCCACAAATTCTTGAAACCCTTTTGGATTCAGATTTCTGTTTGCAGCCTAGAGGTGAAGGGATGACAAGAAGATCATTTTTTGATTGCATGTTGGCAGGGTCAATTCCAGTGTACTTTTGGAATGAGAGTTTTGTGGGACAATATGAATGGCATTTGAATTATCCAAGTAATGAATTTTCGGTTTATATACATCGTAATGATCTGAGAAATGGTAAGGTATCATCAATTAGAAGAGTTCTTGAGGGATTCAGCAGAGAAGAGGTGAGGAGAATGAGGGAACAAGTGATTCAAATGATTCCAAGAATTCTTTATGCTCTTCCAAGTGAAGGTTTAGGCAACACAAAAGATGCATTTGATATCAGCATTGAAGGTGTTCTCAAGGCGCTTCAACAAAAAAGAACAGAACTGTAGATCTTCCATTTTGCTCCCTAATGGGATTCTTGAAACATAGGATTCAATCTTTTTTTTCCCTTTTTTTTTCATAATTTTTTTGAAGCGACTAATTTGTTAATTACAGAGGTTGTATCATGTATGGCTGCTAATTTACACACTTGAATCTGTTTTATTGAAAAGGTTTCATTAGATCCACGATGGAAGGGATTTCAGAGTGATCTTTACTGTAAAGTTGGATGTTCGTTATTGAAAAGATGGTTATTGGACAGTTTGAACTATATTTCGTGTCAATGTGGAGCATCAAGAGCAAATTATGGTTTATTATTTATTTATTTATCTTGTAAAATGTGAAGGGTTTTTATCAAGTCCAGCGTTCAGAAGTATTGCATATTGTGAGAAAGACTTTGCTGAATTTCATGATATGGGAATTGAGCATGCAATCTTGGTCATTTAGATCTTAAAATGATGAGATTATATGCTGGTAAGGTATAATAGTCCATCCAATATAAAGTAAAAATGGGATCGTGTAAATCTTAAATTCGTAAAGAATATATTTTCAGTGATGGTATTTTGTTGTATACATTCATCTCTATCTTATAGTATAATTAAAAAAGCCGAATATTGTAACTAGTAAATGAAGAATATTTTTTAAACTTAGACGATTTAATTCTTCTTGATTACATCTATAGAATCAATCACATGTTCTATCACTCCTCGTCAAGGTGAGTAGTGGGATTCACAATACCCAAGTTGCGTAATGCTGATTCAAATATTTGTCCAGCAACTGTTTTTGTGAGAATATCCGCAAACTAATCTTTAGATCTTATGAACGAGAGTTCAATAATTCCTTCCTCGAGTTTCTCTTTTATAAAATGCCCATCAATTTTCACATGTTTCATTCTGTCGTGATGTAAATGATTTCAGAAATACATATCGTTGTTTTGTTATCACACGTCAAATGAGTCAGAAGCTTAAGTGGGAATCTAAGTTCATTCATCTATTTCTTTAACCACGAAACCTCTATTATCCTTTTTGCTATACCCCTGAATTTTGTCTCGGCAATGGACAACGTTACTACTTTTTGTTTTTTTTGCTCTTCCATGTTACTAAGTTCCCACCTACCAAGGTAAAATGCCCCGAGGTAGATCACCTATCATTCGAGTCACCTGAACCAATCAACATCAGTATAAGCCTCAACATCCAGATGTCCATTCCTTCTGAAAATTGTGCCCCTTCCTGGTGAGACCTTTAGGCATCGTACTATCTTCATGACTTCCCCATATGTTCTTCTTGAAGTTGATGCATAAACTGGCATATTAGGTATAGTGTGAGATAAAATAGATCAACTTCTCCATTAACCTCTGATCCTGCTTTTGATTTGCCAATATGACATCTTCAATCACCTTGAGCTTGTGATTCACCATTACCAAAGTATTACTTGGTTCACAGTCTACCATCCCAGTTTCAGACAGTACGTGCGGAATGCATTTTTGTTGGGATATGAAGATTTTTTTTGTTCGATCGAAAAATTCCAATCCCCGGAAAATATTTTAGTCCACTTATATTTTTTATTTCGTAAACAAACTCTTTCTTAGCTGTGTAACTTCTTTCTCATTATTACTTGTTATAATCATGTCGTCTATGTCTATTATTAGACAATTAATTAAGTCTCTCTTTTTCTTGAAAAACAGAGTATGTCAACCGTTACTCTTCCTCTATCCATTATGCTTCATAGCCACTGTAAATCTTCCAAAACACACAAGGGGAGACTGTTTTAATCCATAAATAGCTTTCCTGAGGTTGCACAAGCCATTCATAGTTTTTTGATTGCGAATCAGCAAGTCAGAACTAAATAGGCAAAAGAAGTCTGAGCAGAAAAAAACTTAAGAGACTTGGGATAACTATGATTCTATTTAAATATTGATCAGTACAATACCATGGAAGATTACAATCAGAAGACCTAAGAAGCTATAGACTAAGTCTGCCTAATCAACTCATCGGCTTCTCTCAAATTAGCGCCTTCAAAGAAGAGTTGGAGTTGTTGACCATACTATGTTTGCACAACTTAGTTTCACAAGCCATATATATTTGTGGCTGCTCTCTGTTTATCAGTGGATCCTCCTATGAGTTGACTTCGACAGCCCTAGTCTGCCCCATCTTCAGAATGAAGCTCTATAGAATGTCTAGGTTGTCGTAGAATAAGTCAAACTTAATAAACTATGCCACCGCTACTGCTTTCACCTCATCCAACTGTTGCTCCAAAAAGTTTGTCATTTATTGATTTTCTTGCTGTAGCCAAGCGAGTTGCTGTTCAAGTTCATACTTGCTCTTCTCGGCCTCATCCAGGTCCCTATGTAGAGACTCCACATTTGATTTGGCTTCAGGTGAGATGAGCTCTGAGTCCAAGACGTTTCCTTGAAGCTCATCTATGTGTGATTTGCAGGTGGCTAGTAGGTGTTTGCCTCCTTCTTCCCTTTTTGCAGGTCTATGTTCTCGGCCTTCACTATTGCATTATCGGACTTAACCACCTCAAGATCTTTGTCCATTTGTTTGTTTAGCTTGGCCAACTCCTCTCTTTGATGCCTATCAAAGGTGCCAACACTTCTCAATTCATCTGCTCTATATAGCAGGTCCAATTACGGGTCGTTGAACAGAAAAACAAAACAGAGATTAATTAGGAAGTGGAAACAGTTAGACGCAAATGGTATAATCCAAAGGTACATACTGGAAGGATAAGTCTTACTAGAGCCATATTACTGTGGATGCAGTTGTTCAACATTTCCCACATCATCGACTAAGTGTGCATGCATTAGCTCGCATGACAGAATTCTTGTTCAGCCTAAGTGCGATCACGTGGCTAGTGGCAGAATTGTTTGCTGTGAACCGCTCAACAGGTGTTTCTTGCAGCAGAGGAGGAAGCACATCGGCAGGTGATGGCTCTATTGGGGAGAGTCATTCGGTAACATCATGTGAAAGCCCCTTATCTTGGCTCCTCTTCCTCCATATTTGGGCCAAGGACTCGTCCTCGGTGGCCTCAGGGATTGACTTCACTCGTACTGGAGCCTAGAGCTAGCTGGGATGGTATGGATGGCATCTTGGTGATCCCGTGCTTGTCGAATTCTCCTCAACCTCAACCATTCTACCTTCAGAAAAAAGTCAAAAAAGGTCAACAAAAAAACAAAGGAAACTAACCTAGGTCAATATGGACATGCTCATCACGTAGTTCATGTAGATGCTCATACACTTGCATTAGTGGGGCGGGCACACCTGGCCTAACTTTCTGATAATCAACCCTAATGGCCTATTTACCTCCAAGATTGCCATCTCGACGTTAGAAGCTGAGGGGAGGGAACAACATTGGCCTTCTTCTATTGTTTTGCCGGCTTCTTTGGCACAACCTCGGCAACCCTGTTCATAGACATGGCTCCTACCAAAAAGAAATAAGATGTAGGTTAATTACCAAATACGTAAAGAGTAAATGTTAAACTACTCTAACTAGATAGTACTCTTGATGATTTCAAAGTCCTTTTGGCTCGGCCTGCTGAAGTTGGGACCCGACATCAAGTGGTCTAGGTCAGCCTTATCAAGGACTAAGTTGTCCATCTTTAACGAGTCGACCATCACATTTAAGTCTTGGAGCATCAATGCTGCCTTGCAGTATTGTTGGCTTGGCTTTCTGTTGTTAGCCTTAGGAGTGCTCTAGACGTCGACATCCGTTACGCCGACCTTTTTTATATAAAAGACACCACCGGCCGCTGCTCATAAGTGGATTTTGGGAGCAACACAGGCAGCTCCGCTTCTTGAGTAGGGACACTAGGCCTAGTGTCACTCCCAGGCACAGCATAAGGGACCATTGCCCTTTGTGACCTCCTTAAGGGTCGAGGGTTGCCGCCAGAGAGAGTTCTCTCCAAAGAGGAGGATTCAGACCCTCTTAAGCCATTGGTTTAGGAGGTTCCCTATAGGGTGTTCTAAGAATCATTAGAGTTGGAAGATATAGTCGAACAATGATACAACAAAAATGGAGATGGAGGACTTACTTGAAGAAGAATTCCTGATGAGGAAGATGAACAGACGCGGGACATACGTGGAGGAAAATTATTACAGAGAGAAAATATTGAAGATGGAGACAGAAATGAAAAAGATATAGGCTAAAGAAGGTTTCAATCCTCAAATCTTTGGAGGGAATAAGAGTTTGGGGATTCTTGCTCCTTGGAACTCGAGGCGTCGGCGGAATAAAAGAAAATACAGTTGAAACAGCTCTGAAATTGGTGTCAGAGAATCTCATCATTACTACGTGTCAGATGTTGAATTAGAAATTGACACGTCAGAGGCGTGCAACTGTGGAGAGTCAAAGGTTTCGTCCGTTACTGCAAGGTAAATCTTGCCATTTACATTAATATGTCAGACCTAGAGAAATCTGACGAGGACAAAACTATCATCCTAAAAGACTAAAAGTGTAACCAACCTGGCCTGTAACAATCAATATCATTTGATCCTGAAAAGGGTGCAAGTCGCATAGGTTCACGTCAGCCACGGATGCCTGGTACAAATTCAAGTCAGTGTAATCCAGGGCCATAGGGCACCCCCTCCGGCAGCGTCTAGGACCTCAGGTCATCACTAACCCCTCTCGTATGGAGGCATCAAAGACACTCACTCAGCTATTATCATTGCCTCAGCTGCAACATTCACCATAGCCTTAGCTAGTCACCTCAGGTAGTGTCCCTAGCTCGGCTCAACTGTTACCTCGGCAACATCAGACCCCTCAGCCATGCCTAACAAGTAGGCTATAAATCCGGTATCCAATGCCTCTTTGATAGCTTGGCATAAGCAGTTTAAGTAGACTATTGTCATGCGAGTAGCTTAGCCATACCACTCAACACGTGGCGTTGCATGTCGGTCATTCACAAGCAGGACATGACATGTGAGATTCCTCCACAGCTCATTAACATGCATTGGTCATCCAAAGCATATAAAACAGAAAAAGACGCCAAGAAAAGACATATTCAATCCAATTCGGCAAAATTCCACACGACTATCACTGAGACAAGTTTCTCAAAATTTTCCAACTCATATACTTCCAAACATAAAAAACACGTAACTGACTTCATCCTTAGAGGTCTCTCCCCATGGTAAAACTCTGGGGCCTCTAATGTTGTTTAATCTTATAGGACTTCTGCGGCAATGACCATTAGTTTCAACGTTATGATCGTCCGTTTATCCTAGGTGAAGGTCCGACTTCGACATACGGTCATTGGAAAGATGTTCGAACCTTGATTTCAATAATGATAAATGATAAAAACAATGATACATAAACGAACAATATACCAATATATGCTAAACTATTGGGACATAATAAAATCATTCTTTTCCAAGATTATCTAAAAAGTTGTCTATACTTTTCTATTTATAGTATAAAATCACATGCAATACTTAAACTTGAAATGTTTAAAGTGTCGAGGCATAAAATTTTTATCAAGACGGATGTTAAACCTCATCGACATTCATTGGTTACATTTAAGTGTTTAACTTATATAGATTGGGGTTGAGATCAGGAGAGGTAGAAAGTGAGGCAAAATATAAGGCCTCCAATCATACGCTGCCACGTGTATAAAAAGGGAAGAGGTTTAAATTTTTTTGTTTAATAATAAAATCGCAGTGAACTATTATTGATGTTCAACTCGGCTTAGAGTCCAAGGAAACTGAGCTTAATCCACCTGGCAAAAATTAGGAGGAATTCAGCATCAGTTGGGTTTTTGTCATGTCTAGCATCTTGGGTCAACTTTGGAAGACTAGAAATTCCACCATTCCCGATTTATTCATTGGTGTGTTGTGCTATTTATTTAGGATATCTGCTCAGCTCAATATTATTCAAATTAGTTGTTCAGCCCAGGTCAAGTTATCTAATGTAATTACAATTGGATCTTGAAGTTGATTACAGTTTCAAGTCAAATAGCTTATTATTCGGCTTTAGCTCTATCTTATATTACATGAGATAATTGCACTTATGAAGATCGCTCAAGATCTGTAATTTATTTCTGCAGTTTTTTGGCTATTATCTTGATTAACTCTTCACCTCAGCCTCAAGGGGTTGAGGTCTTTATACTTGAGGAAAATCATTTTGTTAAAGACTTTCGCGTTTTATTATTCTATTCAGCGGTTCAATTAATCTTAGAGGACCAACGTCATTATACTTGTGAAGCTATTCTCGTTCGTAGTTTTCTGATTGGAAGTCAGCAAGTCAAAACTAACTAGGCAAAAGAAGGTTGAGCAAAAAAAATGAATTTAAGAGACTTAAGATAACTATAATTCCATTTAAATATTGGTCAGTATAATACAATGGAAGATTACAAGTAGAAGACCTAAGAAGCTACAGACTAAGTCTGCCTAATCAACTCGTCGGATTCTCTCAAATCAGCGCCTTCACAGAAGAGTTGGAGTTGCTGATCATTCTCTCTTTGCACATGAGTTGCACAAGCCATATATATTTGTGGGTGCTCTCTGTTTATCAGTGGATCCGCCTTTGAGATGACTTCGACAGCCCTAGTCTGCCCTATCCTCAAAATGGAGCTCTACAAGACGACTAGGTTGCCGTAGAATAAGTCAAACTTAATGAGCTCTACCACCGCTACCGCTTTCACCTCATCCAACTGTTGCTCTAAAATGTTAGTCATTTGCTGGTTTTCGTGCTGTAGCTAAGACAGTTGATGTCCAAGCTCATACTTGCCTTCTCGGCCTCATTCAAGTCCCTATGTAGAGAATCCACATTTGATTTGGCTTCAGTTGAGATGAGCTCTAAGTCCAAGATGTTTCCTTGAAGCTCATCTACGTGTGATTTGCAGGTGACTAGTAGGTGTTTGCCTCATTCTTCTCTTTTTGTAGATATGGGTTCTCGACCTTGACTACTGCATTATTGGACTTAACCATCTCAAGCTCTTTGTCCATTTGTTTGTTGAGCTTGGCCAACTCCTCTTTTTGATGCCTCTCAAAGGTGGCAACACTTCTCAATTCATCTGCTCTATATAGCAGATCTAATTACTGGGCGTTGAAATGAAAAACACAACCAAGATTAATTAGGCAGTGGAAATAGTTAGATGCAAATGCTATAATTCGAAGGTACACGCTGGAAGGATAAGTCTTACTAGATCCATATTACTGTGAACGCAATTGGTTACCACGTCGACTAAGCGTTCATGCATTAGCTGGTAGGACAGAATTCTTGTTCAGCCTATGTGCGATGACATGGCTAGTATCATTTGTTGTGAACCGCTCAACAGGTGTCTTAACGATTTCTTAAGGCATAGGAGGAAGCAAATCGGTAGGTGATGACTCTATTGAGGAGAGTCATTCAATGACAGCATGTGAAGGCCCCTCATCTTGGCTCCTCTTCCTCCACATTTGGGCCACAAACTTGTTCTCGGTGGCCTCAGGGCTTGACTTCACTCGTACTAGAGCCTAGAGCTGGCTAGGATGGCATGGATGGCATCTTGGTGATCTTATACTTGTCGAATTCTCCTTAACCTCAACCATTCTACATTCGAAAAAAAGTCAAACTAGGTCACCAAAAACCCCAAAAAAAAAGGAAACTAACCTAGGCCTATATGGACCTGCTCATCACGTAATTCGTGTAGCTGCTCATATAGTTGCATTAGTGAGGCGGGCACAACTTGGAACGACTCTCTGATAATCACCTCTGATGGCCTATCTACCTCCAAGACTGCCATCTCGATGTTAGAAAGCTGAGAGGAGGGGATAACCTTTGCCTTCCTCTTTTGTTTTGCCGGCTTCTTTAGCGCAACCTCAGCAACCCTATTTGTAGACATGGTTCCTACGAAACAGAGATAAGAGGTAGGTGAGTTACGAAATACGTAAAAAGTAAATGTTAAACTACTCTAACTAAATACCTACTCTTGATGATTTCAAAGTCCTTTTGGCTCGGCCTGTTGAAGTTAGGACCCGTCATCAAGTGGTCTAGGTCAGCCTTATCGAGGAATAAGTTGTCCACCTTTAATAAGTCGACCATCACATTTAAGTCTTAGAGCATCAATGCTGCCTTGCAGTATTGTTGGCTTGGCTTTGTGTTGTTAGCCTTGGTAGTGCTCCAGACGTCGACATCCGTAATGCCAACCTTCTTTATATAAAAGAACAAAATCTTTTAGTTTTTGGTAAAGGGCGATATGTTCTTAGAAAATTTGAACTCTTTGATCATAGTCTGTCTATTGAAGTAAAACCAACAATGAGTGGCTTTACAAGTGAAAAAAGCCTCTAAAAGTTTGGATATTGAATTTGGCCTCAATGAGCTTAAAGAAAAGAAAATAACACATTATGGTCTTAAGTCCATTTGGCTTAATCAGTGCAAGACTATGTTTGTGAAAGTCTAAAATCAATTTGAAATGGTTGGGAACAGACATACCAAAACCAGATTTGTATTGTTCTCCGTAAACAGCCTCGTACATATGTGGTGGGTTGTAGAATTTCCGACAAGAAGGGGAAAGAACGGGATAAAAATTTGTACAGTCTATCTTATAAACCTTGCAAATATGTACCAGGTCCACTATGATCAAGGTACAGAAGAATGTTTATACTAATTTATATAGGGAATCTCTGGAGACTCTACGGAGTGAAAGGGTAGAAGGATCAACTACTCAGAGAGTGTAAGGCACCACTGACCGCTACTCATAGTGGATTTTGGGAGCAACACAGGCAGCTCCGCTTCCTGAGCAATGGCACTAGTCCTAGTGTCTCTGCCAGGCCCAACATAAGGGACCATTGCCCTTTGTGACCTATTTAAGGGTCGAAGGTTGCCGCCAGAGAGAGCCATCTCCAAGGAGGAGGATTCATACCGTCCTACGGATTCGATTTAGGAGGTTCCCTATGGGTCTAAGAATCAATAGAGTTGGAAGACATAGTCGAAAAAGATACAACAAAAATAGAGATGGAGGACTTACTTGGAGAAGAATTCCTAACGAGGAAGATGAACAGACGCAGGGACAGACGTGGAAGAAAATTTTTATACAGAGAAAGAAAATATTGAAGATGGAGACAGAAGTGAGGAAGAAATAGGCTAAAGAAGGTTTCAATCCTCAAATCTTTCGAGGGGATAAGAGTTTGAGGATTCTCGCTCCTTGAAACCGAGGCACGGCGGAATAAATAAAAATACGTTTGAAACAGCTCTGAAATTGGTTCCAGAGAATTTCATCATTACTGCATGTAGAAGTGGAATTAGAAACAGACACGTCATAGGCGTGCAACAGTGGAGAGTCAAAGGTTTTGTCCGTTACTGCAAGGTCAATCTTGCCATTTAAATTAATATGTCAGATCTGGGGACATCTGATGAGGACAAAACTATCATACCAAAAAATTAAAAGTGTAACCAACCTGGCCCTTAACAATCAACATCATCTGATTCTCAAAGGGACGCAAGTCGCATAGGGTTCACGTCAGCCACTCAGCCCCGAATACAAATTCAAGTCAGTGCAATCCAGGGCCATAGGACACCCCCTCCGGCACCGTCTAGGACATCAGGTTAGCACTAACCCCTCTCGTATAGAGGCATCGAAGGCAGTCACTCAGCAATTATCCTTGCCTCGGCTGCATCATTCGCCATAGCCTTAGCTAGTCACCTCAACTAGTGTACCTGGCTCGGCTCAGCTATTACCTCGGCAAAAGTGGACCCCTCGGTCATGCCTAACAAGTAGGCTCTGGACCCGGTATCCAATGCCTCTGATATCTTGGCACAAGCAGTTTAAGTAGACTATTATCACATGAGTAGCTTAGCCATGCAACTCAACACGTTGCGTGGCGATCATGCACAACCAGGACAGGACATGTGAGTTTCATCGACAGCTCATTAACATGCATTGGCCATCCAAAGCATATAAAACAGAAAACGACGCCAAGAAAAGACATGTTCAATCTAATTCGGCAAAATTCCACACGACTATCACCGAGACATGTTTATCAAAATATTCCAGCTTATATACTTCCAAACATAAAAATACACGTAACTGACTTCTTCCATAGAGGGCTCTCCAAATAGTAAAACTCTGGGCCTCTAACGTTGAATGTTATAGGACTTCTGCATCAACGACCATTAGTTTCAACGTTATGATTATCCGTTGATCTTAGGTGAAGGTCCGACTTCGGCATACGGTCATTGGAAAGATGTTCGAACCTTGATTCTCAATAATGATAAACGATAAAAACAATGGTACATAAACGAACAATATACAAATATATGCCAAAATACTCTTAGGTTCTAGTATCAGTCCCTCTTTTGGAACATAATAAAATCATTCTTCACCAAGATTATCTAAAAAGTTGTCTAAGATACTTTTCTATTTATAGTAGTAAAATCACATGCAATACTTGAACTTGAAATGTTTAAAGTGTCGAGGCTTAAACTTTTTATCAATACGGATGTTAAACCTCATGGACATTCATTGGTTATATTTAATTGTTTAACTTCTATAGATTGTTAACAAATTAAGGATAGATCCGTAAATATTTCATGCATATCATTAGGAGCTATGGAGATTTCGTCAACAAAAATCAGATATCATCTTACAAATCTTAGGCACTCTTTAAGTGGTTACGGACTATCATCATCATCAATCATACCCATTATATCCCAATAACAGCAAAAGCTATCGTTAGGATCTGGGAAGTGTAAACGGCAGGCAAACAATACTTCTATCCCAAGGGATAGAGAGTTTGTTTCCAGTGAGACTCCCGGCTCTATATATACCTGCATAAATGACACAATAATAGAGATATGATGTGCTAGTGTGTTAGTGCAGGAATTCAGGAAATACAAAGAGAAGGCTGCTGATATTAAAATACTCATAAACGTGTATATGTATATGTAATACAAAAAACAACAAAAACATAAACAAATAAGTGCAAAGTCAACCTAAAGCGTAAATAGTATCTAAGCCCCTAAATATACTCTAAGGTGCCCCTATATCCGTCCTATACCTCGTTAATCTTAATCCTCTGTCTCGATGAACTTTTAGCCTGGATCATGTCCTCAGAGAGGTGCAAATCTGGTAGGTCATGTCTAATCCGCTCATCCCAAGTCAGTTTGGGCCTGTCTTTACTCCTTTTCCCCTCTACAATGAGGCTTTCAATTGCTCTAACAGATGCCGTTGTCTGTCTCCTCTTGACGTGTCCAAACCATCTCAGCCTTCCTTCCCTTATCTTATCTGATATACTAGTCACCCTAACCTTTCCCGAAACACCTTATTTCTGATCCGGTTTAGCCTTGTATATCCACACATCCACCTCAATATCCTCATCTCTGCCACTGCTATCGTCTGCGACTGCAGCCTCTTGATGGCCCAGCAGTCTGTTCCATATAACATTACCGCTTGCACTGCCACCTTATAAAATTTTTCCTTTAATTTAGTTGAAAAATTCTTGTCACACAGCATCCCTGAGACCGCCCTCTATTTATACCAGCCTGCTTGAACTCGGTATTCTACATCACTATTTATGTCCCCATCCTACTGTACAAATGATCATAGGTACTTAAATTTACTTACTGTGGTACCACTTGACCCTTGATGGTGAGCTGACTATTCTCGCCGTGAGCTACGCTGCTGAAGTCGCTGTGTAGATATTCGGTCTTAGAACGACTAATCCTTAAGTCTTTCCTCTCTAAAACACCTCTCCACTGCTCTTGTCTCATACTCAGGGTAAGTCTACTCTCTGCAACTAATACATTATCGTCAGCAAAAAGCATACATCACGGAACTGACTCCTGGATCGGCTTTGACAACTCGTCAATGACAACTGCGAAAAGAAATGTGCTTCACGCAGACCCTTGATGGAGGCCTACCTCCACCGGAAAGAAGTTCGTATTCCCCACAGTCATACAAACGGTTGTTTTCGTCCCAACATACATATCCCTAATTATGTCTATATACTTCATAGGAACCCCTCTTGTGTCCAAACTATCCCAGATCAGGTTTCGTGACACACTATCATAAGCTTTTTCAACAAAAAATAGCCGAAATTAAGGACCAAAATGCTTCATCTGTTTCAAAAATATTCTCATAGTTTGACTTGAAAAAAGTCAAACTATTTATATTACTATTTATGTTCTATCTTTATTTAATTAATTTAGATAAAGTAAAAAAATTAAGTAAGAGTTAATTGAAAATATAATATAAAATTTAACTACTAATATATTGCTAATTTTAAAAAATAGATAATATTTTTAAAAAAAATCAAGATAGAAATTAAAATATTAGTTTTAGGATGAGGGCCAAAGAAGTAATTCTATTCCGTCTTAAATAAGCTTCACGTTGGAATATGAAAGGATCCGAAATTTCCGGAACTACTATCTTTTATAGGACATGAAATCTCGTGCTGCAGTTGACCTGTGCAAGTAAAATTATTTCTCCAATTTCCTGAATATTCTTCAGCAATTTAGCAATTTTATTAAAATATATTGGGAGTAACTTTTACTTCTCAAAAATAAAAAATAACTATTACTCATCAATCAATAGTTACTACTCAGTCAGTGAGATACACGAGTGAATATTTTATGCCGACACGTAAACAGAGGCACATTTCTCATTTAAATAGTCCTAGTTAATTGAAAATTATTTTTTTAGTCCGTGATTATCGGTAATTATTAAATATCAATAGTTACTAGTGACTATTTAAAATTCGTATCCAACAACTAAACCTCTGGTTTAAGCATTTCTACACGACTTAGCTGTTCACCGCCAGTTGTTATGTCAACGTGTGCACTTGCCTTTGTAATGTATAATTGTGCAGTTGCCTTTGTGTGATTTTCCTTTGTATAATCAAGTGAATCTCTGTGCTTTTGAATCTGTTTGATTTGGTAATCATGACCAAGATTTTTTTTACTCTTATTTATTATTTTTACTTTTGATAAAATCAGTTAATTTTGAAGTAAATATTCCGAGCAAATATATTTGTCTTGTGATGCGCTATTTATAATGTAACCGGTTTTACTGTAAATATTTTGTAGAAAAAGTTATTTCTTCCGTCTCATAAAAAAATATGAATGTAAAACAAACTGCATCAACCATTAAGAAGTCAAAAAAAGAATAAGTCAAACAAAATTGTCGGTGTACAAATGATTCTAAGTTTAACTGTCTGCTCCAAAAATAAAATTGAAACAAATGTGAATCCCGCAACTTCTGTTTTTATTTAAAATATCAACCATGCAACTTCTTATTTATGCAAAATAATTTATTACAGTCCCCCACCCCCTCACAACACATAAACCCACTTGTCTAAATTCAGACAAACCAACGTCTTAGGTTCTTATAATAGAATGATCATAGACTTAGACATTGAATAAATACCTTTTATTTATAAGATTGCTAAACAAATCTGATGTTTACATCATTCAGAAAATTATTTCCGACTGAGACCAGAAAGTTTTAATATCAAAATATGACTTTTTGAGCTACGAGACAAACCAAACGTCTTTCTGAGTAACTCACCTCTCTTCAAGAAAGCTATCAGTTCAAAGAACAGTCAGCAGAAGTACTATAAAAGGAAAAGAAAAAACGTTTTCCAATTGAGTATCTTTGTTTTGGACATAAACTTTTTATAAATCACCATTATCTTTTTTTTTAAAGAAAAGACAGATGTTTTATGCCTACAACTATACTAATTGTGTCTACATTGTAGTAATTGTTTTCGTTTCTAAACATGTACCCATAACTTGTGTGTTTTATTGTATTTTTGTGTCATTTAATGGAATCCATCGCACGCTGACTGATAACTTCATCTGCTATGTATTTTTTATTTCAACTTGTATCATAACTTGTATGTTTTTCTCATCGTGCACTCAATTTTTTTAAAAAAATAGCTTAAATAGTTGATGTTAAAATTATGTGAAATTTATAAAAGAAAAATCTCTGTTATTTTATAAAACTTATATATATATATATATATATATATATATATATATATATATATATATATATATATATATATATTTGACCCAGAAGAAGTAAGAAATGGTATATTGAATAAAAAATGTTGATATGATTTCAAAATTGAAATATTTTAAATTGTATAAATGATGTCAAAATAATGGTAAATATAATAAATAACATTCTCTGTTATTTTTTAGATATATTATCTTAAAATATAAAATAAAAACTATAAATGTTTAAAATAAAAATATGTGCAAGTGATGACCTAAATTATACTTTTATAAATATTGTGCTATTAAACCAAACAAAAGCGGATATAAACTATAACAACTTAAAAGAGACTGTTATTAATATGATCGACTTGCTTTTTTAATGTGTACAAATAAAAAGATTACTGCCATTTACCCAATTTAAATATATATATTTTATATAATTTTAATGGTGACTTATATATGGTCATATATATATATATATATATATATATATATATATATATTTGAAATGATAGTTGAAAAATAATAGATGTCAGATCATTATATTCAATTCAAATATATATACATTTTTATATATTTTTCATCATTATATACATATACATATATATGTTTGGAAGAGGAACCTGATTCGACTTTTTTTTTTATGCTTTTCCTGGCGGAGCTCCCTTCCCAATTGCTTGACCGGTTCTTTATGTTCTGCCAAATGAAAGCCCCATTGACAATAGAAATCTGTCAAATGACTCATGTATATAAATCAAATTGTACATTTCATACCATTTGATATATTTTGCATATGCAAAAATAATTGAGATTGTTACTCTTGAAATTCACATTATTTTAGCATAGTTATCCAAATTAATACTGTTCTAAAATTTAATATTATTTATTCAATTTAACATTTCATACTTCCTTGGATAAAAAGTATTAAATTTAAATTTGTAAATTCAGTCGATATACTTATTTATTAAATTTCACATAATTTTAGCATTATTCATTCAATTTACTTTTTTTTTTAAAAAAAAATTTAGGTGCACTACGAAAAACCATACAAGTTGTCGGTCTAGGTTGGAACAAAAGACATAATAGGAGAGCTGCTCCTTCGACGTCTAGCGGATTCAGTTAAGCAGCTCAAAAATGAGACAAAACACACAAATTACGTGTGTACACTAGAAAACAGAATCAAATGGTTCAATGTAGACATAATAGGTATAGTTATGAGCACAAAGTTTTTTTCCTCTTATTTTCTTATTGCACCTTATGAGGCTTGAGCAGTGGAGAGGTGATTTAGGAAGACAAGACCTAATGTTAGTCGTTGTAAGACCGAGTATATGCATTGCGACTTCCGCGGCGCAGCCGACGGTGAGAATATCCAGCTCACTATCGATGGTCAAGTGGTACCACAGGTAAGTAAGTTCAAGTACCTATGATCATTTGTACAGCAAGATGGAGACATAGATAGTGACGTAGCGCACCAAGTTCAAGCAGACTGGTGTTGGTGGAGAGCGGTCTCAGAGATGTTGTGTGACAAGAATTTTCCAACAAGATCAAAGGGAAAATTTTATAGGGTGGCAGTGTGGCCGGTATTATTATATGGAATAGACTGTTGGGTCATCAAGAGGACACAATCGCAGCAGATGGAAGTGGCAGAGATGAGAATGCTGAGGTGGATGTGTGGGCATACAAGGCTAGATCGGATATGAAATGAGGTATTTAGGGAAATGTTAGGGGTAGCTAGTGTAGCAGATAAGATAAGGGAGGGGAGACTGAGATGATTTGAGCATGTCAAGAGGAGACAGACAACGACGTCTGTCAGAGCAGTTGAAAGCCTCATTGTAGAAGGGAAGAGGAGTAAAGGTAGACTCAAACTGACTTGGGATGAGCGGATTAGGCATGACCTACTAGATTTACACCTCTCTGAGGACATGATTCATGATGGGAGTTCATGGAGGGAGATGATTAAGGTTAAGGAGGTTTAGACAGGATATACAGGTACCTTAGAGTATACGTAGGGACTTAAAAACTCTCGACACTTTAGGTTGACCTTGCACTTTTTTTGCACCATTTTGCTTTTGTCTATGTCTTTCATTAGGTGTGCATAAACATGGTTATGTAGTTTAATAGCTTTCTATTTGTGCTTTATAAATTCCTTTACTAGTATATTAGCACACCATATGTCTATTATTATGTCATCTATGCAGGTACGTATAGAGCCGGGGGTCTCACTGGAAGCAAACTTTCTATCCCTTGGGATGGAGGCATCTTTTGCCTGCCTCTCACCCTCCTCAGACCTTACCGGTAGCTATTGCTGTCGTGAGGATATAACGAGTACGCTTGTTGCTGTTGTATTTTTTATTGCACATTTCTCAATAGACTTTTAATTCAATTTCTTTTTCCTATATAATTTTGACGATGCAATTACATAATTTTTCTACAAAATGATGACATTGGAAAGCCAAGTACATCTAACTAATAATGTATTATGAGGTGTAAAATAAATCAATATTTTATATTATCTGCATTGATATTTAATTAAACAAAATATATTGATGTAAGCACAAGAAGGATCCCACTCTTTTATCCAAGCTTGTCCTCCAACAACGTGTTAAGCATAAATGACCAAACTCCTCCTTGCTTCCAATGTCTTTAGATATACTGAATACTCCCTCCTATGCAAGAATACTCCCTCCTATGCGGTTATCTTCTTGGATTTGGTACACCACCCTCAAGTATACTCAACTTTGAAAGTTTTTCATCTTGATTTTATAGAGAAACCAATAAACCAAGGAGTTTTCTAAAGAGAAAACAGAATCAAAATTTCATTTTACAAAGATGTCATTTACAAAGGTGTTTTCTAGCCTTTAAATAAGAACAATAACTAGCCTAATATCTATCTTAGACAAAAATGTAATGAAAGACATATTCGGGTCATCAGATCTGATTACAACCGTTTTTAATCAGCTTAAATGAGTCAAAAGGTCAGGTCTTCATAGGCTGGTCAAATGACTAGATTTAAGGCAAATTGTCCTCCTTTTGTTTGACTGATTAAATCGTCCATCTAGAATTTGAATATGAGGATAAGCCCCTTTGAGACTTTTAGTTCACAAGCCGAGCTTGAAGTTTGGCTTTGGAATGGCTAAATTCAGAGCTCGTATTATTGAGACATGCCTTGACAAAGTTTATGCAATTTTTAGCATTTTTCAGCAACACTTTTTCTTGAGCTCACTTTTGTTTATAAAAAACTTTTAGCACATCTAGCAGCTCAAAAGGACCCTACAAAGCCAACCGAAGACAAAAATGATCGAGCTAAAAGTGCATGAAAAGCAATGGCCTGCATCTAGCTAAAGCACACAAAATGCAATGCATGAAGTGCAATCTAACTAAGACACCCCTATAACGTCTTGCATGTGTATGTGCATCAATCTCTCATTCCTAGAAAAGATTTGTCCTTGAACCTTAGCATTCATGCACTGAGGGGAAATGAACCACAACAATCCAACAACTATACAAGACACACTTAAAGAATTTAGACACAACATCCATGCACGATTTCATCCTAATATGTTTAAGGTGTATAAGTAACTCAATAAAAAAGTATGCACCCAGCAACACATTGAAGAACATCTTAACATGAATGCTTAACAACTAACACATTTTCCTAATGCGTTTTGGATGCATAAACAAGGAATTCACAAAATTAGCTCAAAGAATGATGCAACACATGAAAAACTCAAAGCATCTTTCTTCCTTATGTGTTTTGGATGTATGAGAATTGCTATCACATGTATTTGAATTTGATATTCATGCTCACGCAACCATGCAACAAACTTGGATACTGATGCACACATATGTGCAAGACGTTATAGGTGTGTCTTAGTTAGATTGCACATCATGCATTTCATTCTGTGTGTTTCAATTTCTTGTATTTTTGTTTATTTTCCTTTCTTTTACTTGTTTGATGCTTTCTATGTCTTTGCTTGCTTTGTAGGGCCTCTTGGAGTTGCCAAACCCGTTTAGAAGTGTTAGACAAAGAATGCTGAAAAGTGCTGAAAATTGCTTGAACTTTGTGGACGCATAATTCAATAATGCAAACTCCAAATGGAGTCATTCAAAAGCCAAAAGTCAAGTTCAGGATGTGAACTAAATTTTCATAGAAGGACTCATCTTCAAATTCGGCTTGCATCTGCGGTAAAAAGGCCAGTCAACTGAGGGTGTCATTTCTGCCTAAAATCCAGCCACCTGAAAATTGCTTTAACTTTGTGGGCGCTTAACTCAGTCGTGAGAACTTCAAAATGAGTCATTCAAAAGCCGAAATTCAAGATGAAGACGTGAACTAAAGTTCTCAAGAACGATACTTCTTCAAATTTGGCTTGTTTCCACAGGAAAATAAGAGTCAACCAGAGGCGCCACTTCAGCCTAAAATCCAGCACCCTTGTTTATTCTTGGAGTTTGACCTCTTTAAGACAATTGAATAGGTTCCAAACGTTTTGGTCTGGCCTTATGACCATAATATTTTTGCTTTATTGTATTTTTGACTAGAATAAGTGTTAGGATGAGTTTTATCCTTATTTAAAAGCCATGTAAACCGATTTTTAACAATCAGACTTTGAAGAATTCTATTCAAGAACAAGTTGTTCTTTTGAGCACAAAATGTGTTCCTTTTGTTTTCTAAGTTTTGCATAAAAACCTTAGATTAGATCTTTCAAGGCTTGAGCAACCTTGAAGATGATTGCCTACGTCCAAAGATTGAACCGTCCACGAGGGTGTAATGCTTGCGTGACAAACGCTGACATCGTTGGTGTGGCTGCCTCAAAACCATCCCCATCATCATTAGAAGCAAGGGAGTTTCTGACACTTTTGTGCCTAAACCAATGTTGGAGGAGAGGTAGAGTTAAAGGGAAGATCCGTCAATAGTCCTCCTGCCCGTGTTTGTATCAATTTGGTATCAGCGCGAAGGTTCCTCCTTTAACCCATATCCGTTTTTGTTTTTGTTGTTTTCTTTCATCTCCATTTTCGCCCCATCTTGATTCTGATTCCCTCATCTATTTTCCTTCATCATCCACCTTAAACACCATAAATTCAAAAAAAAAAAACAGAATGTTGTCTTCTTAGCTTCTAAACGCGTGTTATACGGACTGCTTTTGTATAAACTTGGACAATACATTTTGTGCTATAGATTGCAATTCAGCCACATAAAAAAAGCTTTCTACTTTTACCTAAAAAGCTACCTAGTCTTCCATATAATTCTTGTTGCTAACGAAGCTAGTAGTTAACTTGAATCTTTATGTGTTTGAATTGCATTTGTGGATTGATTTGGGATGTGATTCATTGTGTTCAAGGTTGCTGAAAAACCATAACTTCCACTATCATAAATTCAGCCTACACACCTTGAAGCAAATCCTACTTTCCCCACACATTAGACCCCACGGCATAAAAAACCTCCTACTAGACAAAGAAAAGTTTTGTGCTGAAAAGTTGAGCCCAAGTGCCTAAAGTATGAAATTACCAAACTGCCCTTGCATTAAAAAAAATCAGTCTACATACCTTTGAAAAAAAGTAGACAAAAGAAAAGAAAAGAGCTGAAAAGATCAAAATAAAAGAGGTCAAGAAGGGCTTGAGAGTTGCAAGTTGTTTAAGGTGCAATTTGTCCCAAAAAGTGGCTGTTTTTTTCCCTCCACATTATCGTGACTCACCCCCACAAAAAATACTGAAATTTCAACCTTATACAACACCTACATATAGCCAAAAAAACACTTGGACACAATTGGTTACAATTGGATCAAACATGCTTGTGATTCAAATTGCATAAAGCCTAAGGTTAACTAAAGATTGCCCAGGGCAACCCTTAGTTCTTCTTTGGCTCAGCCTCTTACATAAATTTTGGTCTCATTTACTCTTTGATTCCTAGTGTTTTTGTCCAATTTTTGATGCTGTCTTTATACATTTGCTCTATTGGATTATTTTGATTCGCATCTGATTTGGAGTTGTGAAGCATGGTTGAAGACATATTGGACTAAGGCCACCTCATTGATTGCTCGTTTTTTGGCTCTAACCTTAGGTTGGCCAGGGAAACAAAGTGTTGTTGAGAGAAAAGAAAAGAGAGCAAGTGAGGCAACAAATACATACAAGCGCAAACTGATTTTCTAACTATCTTTGCAAATGTTTGTTTGTTTCATATCTTCTTTGAGGGTTCCAATGAGGATTGAAACCATTTGGGGGGTCATGCTTCATGAACATGACTGTAATGATGTCGAATGGCGCATGTATCACTTTGGTAAGGCAAATAAGATTTGGGTAAGCAAATATCGCAAAGAGGTACCATTGTATCAAACTTTTCCTCAAGATAAATGAAATGTTCGAGCATACTACAATTACATGTTTGATCATTATTATTATGTTAACACTAAAGAATGTGAGGAATTGAGAATGATTAGGTTTATTGCTGGATTGAATAAAAACATTGCTGATAAAATGGTGCATGATAGACTTGAAACTCTTAAATATATGTATTATCGTGCAAAAAGCATAGAAACGAATCTTGACTTATGGGATCAATTTGATGCCATATGCGCTAGCATTCGCGATAGTAAAGTCGAGCATGATATGCATGAAAATGTTGCTGAAATTCCTTTGGTTGAACATGATTTAAATGTTGTTAACAATGAAGAATCTAAGGAAGATGCATTGCATAATGAAATTCTTGGCTTGCATGATGATTTGTTGGCCTTAAAAGATGATTTAGCTACTGATTTGTATGACTTAGATGATGATTTACATGATGTTTTAAGTGATATATCTAGTGAAAGTGATGATACAATTGAGCATGACAACTTGAAAGAACATGAATGGAAATATTATAGTAATCCTTTGTTTGAAATGCATGAAAATGATGATACATTACTTGAAAGTTCTAACGTGCATTCAAATATATTGCTATATGATAATCCTTTGTTCATTCATGAACATGATGCTGAAATTACCCATGAGTTTATTGAACTTAAGTTGCCTAAAGATGATGATAAACATGCTGAAATTTCACCCAATCATCATGAGAGTGAGTTTGAAACCGATGGTGAAGAAACTAATTTCGGAATGCTAAGGAATGCACAAGGACGATGCTTGTTCTTAATGTTTTACATACTTTAACTCTTGTACCTAATACATTTTGTGTTGAAAGTATGCTGTCCACAAATAAAAACCATGGTCCAAGTCGTTGCATGTTACATGCTTATGATAGTCCTAGCTACATGAATGAGGAATTTGAGTTGTCCTTGTTTATGCATCCAAAACACATTAGGAAAAGGTGCTGGCTGTTAAGCATTCTTGTTAAGATGTTCTTATATGTGTGGTTGGATGCATGCTTCATTCTTGAGTTATATATCCATCCCAAACATATTAGGATAAAAATTTCCATGAATGTTGTGTCTAAATTGTTTGTGTCTTGCATAGTTGTTGGATTTTTGTGGTTCTTTTCCCCTTAGTGCATACATGCTAAGATTCGAGGACGAATATTTTCTAGGAAGGAGGGATTGATGCACACATATGTGCAAGACGTTATAGGTGTGTCTTAGTTAGATTGCACATCATGCATTTCATTTTGTGTGTTTCAATTTCTTGAATTTTTGTTTATTTTCCTTTCTTTTACTTGTTTGATGCTTGTTATGTCTTTGCTTGCTTTATAGGGGCTCTTGGAGTTGCCAAACCCGTTTAGAAGTGTTAGACAAAGAATGCTGAAAAGTGCTGAAAATTGCTTGAATTTTGTGGACGTATAATTCAATAATCCAAACTCCAAATGGAGTCATGCAAACGCCAAAGGTCAAGTTCAGGATGTGAACTAAATTTTCATAGAAGGACTCATCTTCAAATTCGGCTTGCATCTGCAGTAAAAAGGCCAGTCAACCGAAGGCGTCATTTCTGCCTAAAATCCAGCCACCTGAAAATTGCTTTAACTTTGTGGGCGCTTAACTCAGTCGTGAGAACTTCAAAATGAGTCATTCAAAAGCCGAAATTCAAGATGAAGACGTGAACTAAATTTCTCAAGAACGGCACTTCTTCAAATTCGGCTTGTTTCCACAGGAAAATAAAAGTCAACCAGAGGCGCCACTTCAGCCTAAAATCCAGCACCCTTGTTTATTCTTGGAGTTTGACCTCTTTAAGACAATTGAATAGGTTCCAAACGTTTTGGTCTGGCCTTATGACCATAATATTTTTGCTTTATCGTATTTTTGACTAGAATAAGTGTTAGGATGAGTTTTATCCTTATTTAAAAGCCATGTAAACCGATTTTTAACAATCAGACTTTGAAGAATTCTATTCAAGAACAAGTTGTTCTTTTGAGCACAAAATGTGTTCCTTTTGTTTTCTAAGTTTTGCATAAAAACCTTAGATTAGATCTTTCAAGGCTTGAGCAACCTTGAAGATGATTGCCTACGTCCAAAGATTGAACCGTCCACGAGGGTGTAATGCTTGCGTGACAAACGCTGACATCGTTGGTGTGGCTGCCTCAAAACCATCCCCATCATCATTAGAAGCAAGGGAGTTTCTGACACTTTTGTGCCTAAACCAATGTTGGAGGAGAGGTAGAGTTAAAGGAAAGATACATCAATAATCTGCCTACCCGTGTTTGTATCAGATACATAAAGATCCACAAACACATAAGATGGACTTTGTAGCAACAAATACAATGGAAGAATTCATAACATGCAAACTACCATTTTGACTAGATGCAAATAGAGGACATTCTAGCTCACGTCTTTGAACATAAGGGAGCACACTTTGTACACAAGATGCATCATGCATGGAATCAAAAGAATGTGTAACGTAAGGGACACGCAACGTACCTTATGTGCTTTGCTCTTCCAAGTCAGTTTGTTCATCATTGGTTTCAAGCTCATCATTATCATTCAAATCAGCGGCATATTTTCAAGTGGGATTTCAGTTTCAAACTCACGATTGAACAAAGAATTGTAATACTCAACTTCATTTGAATTCAAGTTAGAAGTTTCATATCAACATCATTATCATGCCATTCAAACAAGGGATTCGTACAAATAATCCATTCATTCTTTTATAAAGTTTCTTGCTCACTTTCACTTGAAATATCATTTAGTTCATCACTTGAATCATCATTTAAGCATGGCAAATCATGGGGAAAATCAGGATGTATACCATCCTTTTCAAGTTCAACAATGTTAACAGCATCTAAATCATCATTGAGTCATGCAAATGAGTAGATAAATCATCTGTTAAAGCCAACGAATCATCATGCAAGTTAAGACTTTGCAATACATCTTCCTTAGGTTCTTCATTGTTATCAACACTTAAATCATGTTCAACCAAAGGAATTTTAGCAACTTTCTCATGCATATCAATCTCAGCAACATCATGCAAGACTTTATCATTAAGCACACTAGAAGCATTGCTAAGTTCATGCATAATTTTAGCTTGGAATGCAAGTAACATAGATTGCAACTCTAGCATTGTTTTATCCATGTATTCATAACGAGATTGCATTCTACTCAGTGTGTTAAGCATCTCTTTAAAATTCAATTTAGATTCTAAAGACAATGCTTTCTCATACGTAGCGCTCAGTGATGGAAGGTATTCACTTGGCATGCAATGAACAATATCCTTGTTTAAACCATTCTAAAACCTAATCATTCATAATTCCTCACATTCCTTAGTGTTAGCATAATAATAATTGTCAAAAAAGTAATTGTAGTACACTCGAACACTTCGTTTATCTTGAGGAAAATTTTGATACAATGGCACCTCTTTGCGATAATTGCTTACCCATAAAGCATTTGTCACTTCAAAGTTGTACAAGCGCTTATATATCTATTCAAAGTCATGGTCATCGATCACGACTCCCCAAATGGTAGAAACAAACATTGTGAACATGAAAACAAAAGACACTACAAACAAATATTGTAATCAAAATTAGTGAAATTAGTTTATGTTTTGTTTGTCCTCACTTCCTATCCTTTCTTTATCATTCACTCACACTTTGTTCATTGTCCAATCTTGGCCAAAAAAAAAGCAACAAATGAGAGGTGATAGCCAAGGTGCATAAATCAATCTAAAACAACTTTATTTTTAAGCCAACGGTTTTGATACTCAATTCAAATCACTTCACTCTTTAAGAACAGTCCATTACTCGTCCTTACATGTCCAAAAAAGTCCAATAATTGTGCCCAAATAGTCCAAACAGTAGTAGAATCCGTGTGTCCTAAAATAGTCCAAAAAGGATCCGATTTGTGCACAAAACTTCTTCCAATCAAACCTCAAGCCAAGGTCACACAAAATTGAACCAAATAACTAAGAATCAAAGATATATTGAGCCAAAAATGATGTATAAGGCTGAGCTAATGAAAGACTAAGGGTTGTCCTGAGCAATCTTTAGTTAACGTAGGCTTTTATGCACACAAATTCACAAGTGCACTCAATACAAGCTATAATCAGAATGCTCAAGTGTTTTTGTGATGTATGTAGGCTTTTTTGAAGGCTAGAAAAGTAGTTTCAAAAGGGTAATAAGTATGGCACCAAGAAAATTCTCTTAATTGCACAAATTGAGTTAAAATAAGATGTATTTCTTGTCCCTTCTTTTTCTTCACTTTTCTTGTTATTTTTATGACATTTTTTCTTCTTTTCCTTGCTATATATAGTACACGCAAGTTTCAGGTCCCCTTTTTTTTTGTCTAAGGACAGAGATGTAAATTTACTTGGCTGCCTTGAGAACCTTTTGTGCAGCCCACTCAATACACTTCCTTTGCTTGTTTTTAGTGTTCAAATGGTGTAAAATATTGTGGGGTAAGGATAGTTTTGTCTTTGGATAGGTTTGTGAGTGTGGGGTTTCAATTTCGGTCTTTTGGTGCAATTTGTAGTTTCTAAGTTGTTTTAGGGGTTCTGGCCACTTCAGATTTTTGGGGGTGTTTTGGCAGTATGTTTGGGTTATAATGGATAGTTCAGAGTGTTTAGGATGCATGGAAATGGGTGTTTTAAGGCCTTGGGGGTGTTGGGTTCATATTAGGCTTTTTTAGGGCAAGTTAGGTTTGTAAAGTGGAAGGTTGACAATTTCATACAAGAACAACTAATTGATAGCAAGTATTCAGTCACAAATGAAATACAATATGCACAAAGACCACAATTAACTAATAGCTTCAATAACAACAAAATTAATTGTAGACTAGGTGGCTTTGTAAGGATATGACTTGTATTTTATGAGGCTAAAATATATTATCATGCAAAGTCTCTAAATGTTCAAGTTTGTTAAGCAAAGATAAGAAATTTGATAGCAATTTTGATGACAAAACAGTAAGGAAAGTATTTTATACAAGGCATCAAAGGATGATCAAAATCTTTTTGTGATCTTAAATGCAAAGATGATCTCTACCAATTGTAAACCCACAGATTTTGTGCAACCCAAGCCTGTTTTGTTTCTTTTTTTGTGGCAAATGGTGCTGGTAAAACAGTTTAGGAATAGATTGAACAAGTTATAAAATGATGAAAACCGTATGGTAAGTTGTTTGCAAAAGATGAATTTGTTATTTTCAAACTCAATTCCACGGTTTTTGTATGATACCAAGGCTGTGATTTTTTATATACAAAATACGGAAATAATGTTTGGATAGTGAAGGAATGATGGTGAGAAATTTGATTGGTGGTGACTACAAGAACGACACAAAAACAAAACGATAAAGGATGAAAAGAGTGACCTTGCTCTGATACCTAATTGATGCAAGCACAAGAAGGATCCCACTTTTATCTAAGCTTCTCCTCCAACAATGAGTTAGGAACAAAGAGCCAAGCTCCTCCTTGCTTCCAATATATTTAGATATGCTAAAATGAGCAATTCCAGCACCTTAAAGTAGGCGTTGGCTAGGCAAGAATACTCCCTCCTAGGCAGCTATCTTCCTCAAGTATGCTCAAACTTGAAAGTTGTTAATCTTGATTTTAGAGAGAACCCAAAAAACCAAGGAGTTTTTTAAAGAGAAAACATAATCAAATTTTCATTCCACAATTCTGCCATGTACAAAGGTGTTTTATAGCCTTTAAATAAGAACAATAACTTGCCTACTATCTATATTAGATAAAAATGTAATGAAAGACAAATATTCTGGTCATAAGATCTGATTACTATCGTTTTTAATCAGCTTCAATGAGTCAAAATGTCTGGTCTTCACATGCTGGTCAAATGGCTAGACTGAAGGCAACTTGTCCTCCTTTTGTTTGACTGATTGAATCGTCTATCTAGAAGCCAAAATTGAGGACAAGCCCTTCTTGAGACTTTTAGTTAATAAGCTAAGCTTGAAGTTTGGTTTTGGAATGACTCAATTCGGAGCTTGTATGACTGAGATATGCCTTGACAATGTTTATGCAATTTTCAACACTGTTCAACAACACTTTTTCTTGAGCTCACTCTTGTTTGTACTTGACTTTTAGCCCCTCTAGCACCTCAAAAGGACCCTACAAAGCCAAAAAAGACAAAAATGATCAAGCCAGAAGTGTATTAAAAGCAATGACATGCACCTAACTAAAACACACAAAATGCAATGCATGAATTGTAATCTAACTAAGACACCCTATAACATCTTGCATGTGTGTGTGCATCATATATTTAGTTATATGATTGAAATCAAATGAGAACATGTGTTCAACGTATAGATGATGATGGATTTTGGGTTTTACATCCAATTACAGGCACCTATTATTATGTTCATCATTTTTTGACATGTTTACCTATCCATCATGATCAAAATGTCCAACATATCCAAAAGGTAACTCCGGCATACTTCTTCGCTCACGGGTAATCTAGCCGGGGTTCATCCTCTAAGAATACTGTGTCAGTCTCCCTGTTCTCTGCAATGTGATAAGGCAAGTACGAGCGATAACACTAATCGTCCAGCAAGTAGTTCGTCTAGATAATCATGTGGATCATATATGGGGAGATGGGGAAATAACATAATAAAGCGTAAATAACAAACATAACATGTCACGTTTCCATTTTTAATAAGTGGGATAACATAAATGTAATCATATAACACATGTATAGTTAACATTATCATCAAAGTAAACATTCTATACTATCAAACCCATATAAACACCATTTCTATACATGTTCATACTTAGAGTCTCAGTCAAGGTCTAAGATAATCATCATGCTTAATCTTATCATCTAGATGCATCAAGTCCCTATACAAGTCATGTAAATGCGATATCATCACGATGCGATGTCTTAAAAACAATGCCATAAAAATTCCATAACGATGAACGATAAAACATGATATTAGTATCCATTTTCCATAAACATTTCCAAGACATAAAATTTTCATAAACATGGCTTTTTCATATGATGGCTATAGCACTTTACCTTGCATGCGAATGATATCATCATAGTAACAGAATAATCCCCTATATAGTCACATACAATATGAATCCCGATGCTCCAAACATGGTGTTACATCATAAGTACATAAACTAACGACGACTTGATATGGCGGAGATCCTTTGTCCTTGACAAGGTGTTACATTCAGTCCTAAAAAGAGACATACTCTATGCCCATGACATCAACCCCCTTGGGTTCTGATGTCTTGCCGGCCTCCAATCATCGATAACATACTGTATGCCCATTATACCGACCATATCGGACATCGTGTTATGACGGCCTCCAAATAATCATATAGATACAATAAACATGTCATGAGATATCTGACTATACGATATAATTCGATATGCAAGGATGAACTTTTTAAAACATTTCATGAGATGCAAAAATGTATGCATATGCCTCGGCCTCATTTCATCACCTATAGGTTCTTAAATATTCTCATATCATCATATCATAAAAACTCCACATATATGCACATAATCTATGTCTTAAATCATGAAATATACTACCTATCTTTCTCCCCCAAACTCTCGGCCATACCTTCCCAAAACAGCCCACTTTTTTCTCTTATTTTATCCATCCGCATTTTCTTAAAATATACATCTTACACATAATTAAAATGGCCACAAAACCTATTTTAATATTCATTTTCACATGCTTTCATATATCATAAGGATATACATAAAGTAGTCATATTTTCTATCATACTTTATTTTATGTATGTATATATATATATATATATATATATATATATATATATATATATATCTGTGTGTGTGTGTATCCATAAACATGTACAAAGCTACTTTTTCTATACCAAAAAAATCACTAGGCCGTGTTATATATATGTATATATAGACACACACACACACACATAAATGGCGTTTTGGCCAAATTATGTACATATACATATCTAAATTTTCATTTTCATGTAACACACTTCTTTATTCTACATTACAGCAAATTCTTTACATGCCATACATATATACATTTATAACATGTAATAAATTTTATTATTTTATTACATATACATATAGATATGCATATATTGTCTTAAACTTTTCTTCTAACTATATGTATATTAGTTTCCATCCTCATGATGATTTGCAATATCATGATAAAATACATAAACATACAAGATGATGAAAACCATAAAAGAAAGTAAAGATGCTCAAAAACCCCATTATTGGCCATGTGGTATATGAGTATAAATAAACATAGAGATCATCAAGACACAACTTTTGTGAGCTAGAATCATAGCTATGAATATGATTGCCTCATAACATGCTAAGTCAAGGACAAAATCATAAACAAACACACAAGTGATGATCTTCATGGAAAAACATATGAATAGTGCATCAAAATGACTTCTTAGTGATCTTTTCCTAACATATCATATGGCTTCATTTTCTTTCTTTAACTTCTACATACATCACACAAGAGTGCTCAGTTCATTTCATTTATACATATAAGTCCCTATTTTCTATAATTGCCGAAATTTATATAGTTCATACATCACACCATATACATCACTTAGAAACATAGCTTTTGCATATTCTTGATACTAAAACATTGAACATACATCATGAATGATCTAACTTTTATACGAACATATATACTTAGATATTTGGAAATCCATAAAGGATCTAGGAAGAGTACTTGCCTTTCTCACTTAATCTTAAAATGAAAGTGAAGGTTCTTTCACTTGGGTTGAAGAAAACTTCCTCCTTTACCTTCTATGCGGCCACGGGTTTGACACAAGAAATGGAAGAGTTAGTGAGCAATTTATGGAAATAGATAAATGTAAGAAGTTAAACTCGTCTTACATGAAGTCCTTAACTTGATACTTCTTGGTTCTTCGCTCAACAAAGTTTGGTCTACTTAGTTCTTGGATGAAGGAAGATGTTGTAGTTATTGTCTTGGATGATTGTGAGAGGTGAAGAGAAAAAAAATTTTCTTCTTGGTTCTTACTTGTAACTATCAGCCAAGGTTAGAAAATGGGGTTGGAAGACTTGTTTTTTCTTACTTGGGAGAGGAAAGAGAGTGTTTCGAAAGATAGAAATGTACTGTGGAAATGTGAAGAAGAAGAGAGTCTTCTCTCCTCAATAATGAAAGGGATGGTTTTGCGGTCAAATGAGAGTGGGAAGAAACCATCATGAGGTTTGGAAGGAGTTGGTAAAGAATTGGATTTTTTTTGTGTTGAAAATGCAAGAAAAGATGGATTGTAAGACACAAAAAATCTTCCCCTTTTGTCTTGACTATTTGGCCGATTACAAGGAGGAAAAAGAGGGGTGGTTTGGTTTGGTTGACGGTTGTAAGAAAGGTGTAAGAATGTGTAAGGAATGGAAGGCTTTTTGGTATAGGCATATGATTGCTTCATGTGGATAAAGCAAGACAAAAATCTTGTCTTCCTTCCTTGCTTAGTTGGTGGCCAAACGGGAGTGGGAGTGGGTAGAATAGGACAAAAAATTTTATCATTTGGTTTCTACACAATGTTCTACACTTGGTATTTTGTCCGAGTATTAATCTAACCACAATTTCTTCTTCATTTTCTTACCCTTGACCGCCCACATGTGTGTATGTAATTCTTCTCTCTTGTCCAAAATATCTAATCATATCTTAATTTCTTTTTTCTTTTATTTAAATAATCCTAATTTCTTGTGTCATGTGTTTTTGTTTTGATTTAATTTATCCTAATACTTAGGTTGTTACCTATTGGTCTTGTTTTAATTTTTATCATGTAATCGTGACGTTCATTATTGATTTTCGTCTCATACCGATATACTACATGTTTTAATACTCGAGAAAAATTTAGACGTTCCTAAATACGGTATTAAACATGTTCTGACGTAACAAAATTTTCCGAGCGTAACAATGAATATGTTTTTAACCGTTCTCACTCGCAGAGTGAGGAATAAGCAGGGACATATGATGGGACACACATAGGTTCATTAGCAAGGCATATATGATGGGATATCTTTAAGGCCATCAGCTTGGACATATGCGGCTATATCTTATGGTCGTCCATATTTTTCAATATGTGCATCAAAATGAGGTTATATTGGTTCTCGTCTTCAAAGTCTTCCAAATAATCATTTTCATCTTCATTGTTATCGTCCTAGATTATAGCCAGATCCGCCAACAATATCTACATAAGAGCCTTATAAATCTTTGTAAACAGGATCACAAGCAATATTTATTGAATTTACGGGTGGCACGTCACAAACACTCACATATAACTCCACAGCCGAAATGGTTAGACAACGAAATAGAATCTCTAAAGTTGATTCCAAATCTTCATCATCTGAATGTAGGCACCACTTTAAACATATCCAGACGCATATGAAGTTAAAAAGAAGCAGCAAATCAAATCAATCACTCTCACATTTACATCCAATTCAAGTGTTGTTTTAACTCGTCGTACCAACTCTCTATATGATAGAACCTGTGGAACTCTCACCAATTTGGTACGATTATAATCACAAGTGATCCTATTGGTGCAATCGTATAGTTTTACCTTTGAAATAGAAAACTATTTGAATATTTGAAAATGTCATTTTATCGGTATTAATAGAATTGTGCTTTTGTTGTGTATTGATTTGTGAATCATTTCTTGTTTTAGGGAAACGTAGCTGGAACAAGCCTGGGCATTATACCATCGTTTGAGGCAGCTCAAATTTTTTTTGACTAAAACCCAATTGATTGCAACAAAATCGTCTTCAAGTGCAAGCCTCATGGTTTCCACCGCTTACCACTTGGTAAGATGGATCGCCCAAGGTTGTTAGGTTTTACATAAATATTTTATAGGAGGCGAATATATATTTAAGCAATTTTTTTTTGGTTTTAGGAAATTCAGTCAAAATACCAAACTGAAACTTTGAGAAGCTAAGAAAGATACGAGAAGTAATCAATCATTGAAAAAAAGTTATAGTAATTCGACTTGATTATATTCATAATAGATTTTTAATTTCTTATTATATTTCACTATTATTTTGTTTTCATAATACATTTTCAACTTTTTATATAAACAATTTCAATAAGATTCAGCAATTTCTATTACAAACATTGCTGCTTCTAAAAATAACAACTGCTTTAATTACAACGACTATAGGAAAGAGGACTTTTCTAATTGCTGCTTTAATTCTTCAACAAATCTTACCTAATGACTCAACAAAATAGATTTTGAAGGGGGGAAAAGTGGTTTACACCTTTCAAAGTAGTGTAATGACAAGCAAGGGAGTTAGTACGTCTAAATTTTCTTGTGATTAATTTGAATGATTTAACAAATAACAAATGAAGCACTAACTGCAAGTATAAGAAATATGCAATTTTACAATAGGGAGGAATAAAGAAGATTAAGAAAAAATGAGTTGAGTTGATGAACTATTATCAATGATTTTCAGCTATCTTAATACTCTCTTCTTATTAACTAGATGCAAATTAGGTTATGAGAACGGTTACTTCCGTACCACATCATGCTTATCCACACAATTTATCATCAATTATTAATGTATGTGATTTCCTTGATGTATATCGCGTCCATTTTTGAGATTTTGGAAGAGATGACAATTAAATGTTTTTTTTTTTAATTTTATTGGAAAAGAGGATTGAATCAGGAAAGTATATCAAATGGGGGGTAATTTAGGCCATTATTCTACTTTCTCCTGACTCAAGAGCATATCTGTCAGATCAAACTCAAAGTTCCTGTTCGGTGGGCTTCAAATCCTCTGTCTTAGTTTCGATCCCCAAGAAGCACGTTTCTTCATCACCCTCGTTTTCTGGATCCATGAGTCCAATTCAACCAACCGAAATCATCATCTCCAATCCACTCGGCAGACAACAACGGTCAGAGTTCCTGATTTGGCCATTTTGAGTTCTTTGTGGGCGGATTTTATGGACCGTTGAAGACAAAACTCAACATCCTAGAAAAGGCAAGTATACGGTCCGGTTTATTAACAGTTTGTGTTGGCGTAATAAATACAAGATTCACGTCAGTCAGATATCTCCAATTACAGTCAAATCAGCTCGATTCAGAAAGATACATGACATCTTTCCGGCGCTGACTATGACCTTAGGTCGCACCAACAAAGCAAGCTCAACATTAGTCATGTAGTTTCGAGTTAATGGTCTCTGCCACTGACATGTCTCGACTGTGATAGTCATATCGGCCATAGAAAGACTAAAGGCCGAACACCTGGTTGGCCATTAACATGGAACATGAAGTTATGACCTCTGCTCAGCTAATGAAACACTCGCCAGTCAGATGTCAACCAACATGCAGTTTAATAATGCAACGCACCATGTTTGCGTCAGCCTTCTCTTGCAACTCCACAAATGGCACCATGTGGTAGCCTTGCACAAAAAAGCCGCCAGCAGGACAGGGCATATGGCAATGCCCTATAACTCCTCAACATGCATTGGATATCCATATGGAATAAAAATGCTAAAACATTGATTAGGAAAAAAGGTCCCATAACTAATTCCACAACACCAACAACACATACCCAGTATATCCCGATGACATCAAAAACTATCGTTAGGGTCTGGAGAGGGTGAGAGGCAGACAAACAATACCTCCATCCCAAAGGATAAAGAATTTTCTGTTAGAGAGACCTCTATCTATATATGTATTTGTGCCTGCCCAGATGACACAATAATAAGGATATGATGTTCTAGTGTGTTAGTGAAGGAATTTAGTAAATACAAGACATTCAAAACAGAGACAAGTTTCGCTTAAGTTCAATTCTCAATTGAGCTTTATCATGGATAAATCATCCAGTAACTTGAGAATCGGAGGGTTTTTTCCTGAATAATATTTCGGGGAGGGCCTGTAACATTTTCTTCTTTGTAAAATTCTGGCTATATGTTGATTGTCCATGCTTCAACTACATCTCCAGTTATGTAAAATTATTATTTTCCATCTAAAATTATCATTTTATTTGATTTAATACCTCAGTCAAATTAGCCTACGATCTGGATGATGAATCCAGGTTCGCCATTTGTATCGCTAAAGGGAGGGCTCGTCACCATGAATTCATTTACTTCTTGATTAAACCTCATTCAACGTCCTTCTAAAAATGGATAAGAAAAATCACTTTGACGGAGAGGCATCACACCGCCCCAAGCAGAGGGATATATTCAGTCGTCAATCGGGGTAGGCCTCCGACAGACAGGTTTCGGATCCTTATGTCCCTGAGTGATCACCCAAAAGGAATATGAGCACGTTATGCGCTACATTGCTGAAAACATGGATCTTTTTGAAGCAGTGTCTAGAAAAGTTAAAAGGCAAGGATCAAGAGGCCATGTCTATGGATGAAGACCTCCAGCTGGTTATCATGGGAAGCAAAGGTCGCAAGAGCAATCGTTCAAACCATAGGACGAGTTTATGGCCGATGCAAGGGGTAAAAGTAAAAAATCCCAACATGTACACGTTGTTATGCCCCGCACCCTCCGTAGGATAATTAAAAGACGAAGAAAGAATTAAATGAGGTTAATGACGGTCAATGGTAATGAATTAAGAATTAAATGTTAGGATTAATTAGAATTAATGGAAGGATTAAGTATAAAAAATTAATTAGTATTTACTTTGGAATTAAGTATTAAAGATTTATCCTTTAAGATAAATAAGATAATAGATATAATTTAGAAACTCCAAATTTTCTCCTTTCCATATAAAAACTGACAGAACGTCAGTTTTCTCATTACGCAGAGAAAACCGACGCTCTCTCCATCCCATAGGCGATCCTTGGCACCTTTGAAACCCTAGGAGAAGAACTCCTCCGAGAATCAATCCGTTCCTCGTTTGTTCTTCAAATCTTCTTCGATTAATCAAAGGCAAGTAATCTACTTATAAGTTCTTACGTTTTTGCGAAAGAAAAAGGCCTACTTTTGATATCAAATTGGATCACCATGCAGTAGTTTCTTTTACGTGAATTCTATTTGTGATTCATGTGTTTTGGTGTTGATGGTTTGGCCGTTATATGTTGAAAATCATTTTGTGGTTGTTGATTACTTGAAATCCTGCAAATCCCTACTCCCTTGAATCCTTTCTTGTTGTGATCTCGTTGTTGTGTGGGGTTTGAGGGTGAAAGGTGAGATCTTTGGATTGATAAGGTTGGAATATTTGAGTTCTAGGCTTGAATCCTTGTTTTGTATGTGTATAGTGTTCAATCTGCAGTTTAAGCACGAGATTATAGCGGGGATTAGGCTTGGATTGATTGGGATGAAGTTTGGGACCAATTGGAGTTATGGTTCTGCAGTTTCTGCAGAAATCGCAGAATTTCTTTTCTGGAATAGTAGACATCGATCGATCGATGTGAGGGGATGAAGTACATCGATCGATCGATGTGAGGGTATGATGTCCTCTGATGGACATCGATCGATCGATGTGAGGAGATGAAGTACATCGATCGATCGATGTGAGGGTATGATGTCCTCTGATGGACATCGATCGATCAATGTGAGGGGATAAAGTACATCGATCGATCGATGTGAGGGTATGATGTCCATCAGTTTTGTGGAAAAATAAGGGAAGAAAGAGGGAAGCTAGGGGACCCTTTGGGTGATCTTAGAGACTTCTTAGGACCTGATTAAAGGTAGTCTAAGTCTTGGGAACATGACTTAGGATGGTGAACCAACTTGGTGACTCCAAAGTGTTTTCGAATCGGATTTCAATGAGGATGACCTAGGAGGGTTAGGAAATGAACGTACGAGGTGTCTCAGAGTTCAATGAAGGATGGTTAGGGATACTTGCCTTAGGTTGTGAACCTTAGAATTAGGACTAAGTGTTGACGAGATGGTTAAAGCCTAAAGTTATGATGTGTAAGTTAGTGAAAGCTTGTGTGTTGCTTATACTTGCGCATGTGTACATGAACTACTTATGTGAACGACATACGAGAGTGAAACGAGAAGTCTTGCATCATGGCACTTGCATTTGCATATTGATTTGAAAAGAGATGTGCTTCGGCACAGATTTGCGAAGGTGACCTGCAATGTTAACCGGGATGGAAATTTAAGCCAGGGTGCATTGCAGGGCACAAAAGACTGTAATGTTAACCGGGATAGAAATATAAGCCGGGGTGCGTTACAGGATATAAAGTCCTCTGCAATGTTAATCGGGATGGAAATATAAGCCGAGGTGCATTGCAGAGTTTTACGAGTCTGTGATGTTAATCGGGATGGAAATATAAGCCGAGGTGCATCACAGAGCATAATGAGCCTGTAACGTTAACCGGGATGGAAATATAAGCCGGGGTGCGTTAAAGGGTTACGAGTTACGAGACCGGACATTGTGGCATGCATTGCACTGTTTTGAAAAGAGAAGGCTCATGCATATGTGAATGTGTAGTGTAGTGCAAATTTTGGCATGCATCACGTGAGTTAGTGTGGTATGGATGTGCGTGATATGTGATGACCAATGAATTGTTACTTGCGTTCCAATTGCTGTATTGCTTTATTACGTGATTCGCCTATACATATATATTTGGAAGTTTACAAGACATGTGCCCCACAATTCCCTCGAATTATATATATTACTCATGTCTTGCCATGTGTTGATCACGTATGTCTTGTAAGCGGGTTGCTTGCTAGCGTTTTTCGCTAAGGATACTACTTTGGTCTTTGCAGATGAGCCTAGTTACGACATGATTTTTATTGAGGACGACGGCGAGTGGGCGGAATGGGATGCCTAAACCATGTTGAGGGGAATTTTATTAGACGATTTATGTTCTTTCTGATTTTTTGTCCATTTGAGGTTTTAGATGGCTGCGACCATATACAGTTTATGATATTCACATTGTCTTTTGAAGTACGGCATTGATGGTTTTAATTTACGAGATATGTTTCCGCACTTATTTCTCTTACGTCATTGATGATGTATATTCGAGAGATGAGACGTCTTGTAGTCTTCTCAGTAAGCTACGACGGGTGTACCGGTTCGGATTCCGTTGTCCGGGTCGGGCGCTACAGGTGGTGTCAGAGCCTAGGCTTCAGATCTACCTCGGAAACCTAGGTTATGACATATAGAGTCTTAAGTTATGATCTTTACCTTAAGTTGATCTTTAGGTCTAAGTATGTGATCTTATATGTAAGTTTGATTGGGATGGGTGTGTGCGAGTGCGATAAAAAGTTAATCAATAAATGTTACTTTATTTAGGGAACAAATGTACCTTGTACAACGCATATGGGCTTTCAGTACTTATTTTGAAATTGCTGAATGCTAATAAGCGTTGACCTTGCAGAAAATGCCTCCTAGACGTGACAACCAAGGAAATGGTGGCAATGGGAACAATGACCCACCACCACCACCTCCATTTCTAGTACCCCAAGCACTGATTGATGCTATCACAGTGATAGCACAAGGGGTTGCTCAACAGCAGCAACAACCACAACAACCGCCTCCGCCGCCTCAGCACGGCATCAGGTATTACATCGGGGAGATGCGGAAGATGCATGCCCCTAATTTCGAAGGGACCACTGACCCAGAGGTGGCTGGGTTTTGGCTCGATGAGGTAGAAAAACGTTTCAGGCTTGTGCAAATGCCTGAAGATTTGAAGGTAGATGTAGCCACACCCCTACTAATTGGCAGAGCTAATGCCTGGTGGAGCGGCATCCTGCCCAAGATGACCCCTCCTATCCAGTGGAGTCAGTTTGTGAAAGCCTACAAAGACTACTACGTGCCTGAGACTGCCGTTTTGGAGAAGATGAGGCAGTTCGATAAGTTTGAGCAAGGGAGGATGACAGTTTCCGATTACGGTCACAGGTTCCATGCCTTGGGAAAATTCACGCCCATGGTATTGGAAAACAATCGGATGAAAATGCTAAAGTTTGAAGAGGGTCTGAACCCCTGCATACGGACGGCTATAGCGGGGTCAAGTCTGAAAACGTTTGAGGAGATGCTAGACGCATGCTACCGAGTGGAAAGTGACATGCGCAGATCACAACCAAGAGAGGCTCGTGAAGAATCGAGCAAGAGGCCGAGAGTGGAGCAAAGTGGAGGTAGACCCGGACGTTGGGTCAAGATCCCCAGAAAAGGACAAGCGGGGCCAGTTCAAAGGGCACCGCAACCAAACCAACCCAATCACCAAGCACCAGCAGAATGCCCAGACTGCCAAAGGAGACACGCTGGCGAATGTTGGAAAATAACAGGTGCGTGCTTTAAATATGGGAAAGCGGTCCATAGGATCAAGGACTGCCCGGAATGGAACCCTAAGCCACAGGCAGGAGCAGGGCCAGCTCAGCAGCAGAGAGGCAGGCCCAATGCGAGAGTCCATGCCATGACAGACGCTGAAGTCCAGGAGGACGCTAATGTTGTGACAGGTATGACCTAAGTTAAATAATAGTTGCTTAAGCTGAATTTTAGTCCTTTAAGTTGATGATTGTATATTGTTATGTGAAAACCTTCATGTGTTACCCTCTTGTGATTAGGTGTGATTCTAGTTAACAAAGTACCCGCAAATGTGTTGTTTGATAGTGGAGCTAGTCACTCCTTCAATTCTAAGCGATTCGCAAAAGGACTCGACTGTTTACCCGAATGGCTTGAGAACCCATTTAGGGTGCAGACAGCAGGCGAGCAAGTACTGGTTTCTCACCATCAGTACAAAGATTGTGATTTGGAATTTGATGGAAAGATATTCTCGGCGACCTTAGTCCCAATCCCAATGAAGGACTTTGATGTCATATTGGGCATGGATTGGTTGACCAAGAAACATGCCAATATTGACTGTAAACTTAAGCAAGTGACCCTTAAGGACCCTGAGATGAATGACATCACGATACAAGGAAATATCAAGATGACCAAAGCTCCAAGGAAGGTATACTTAACAGCGATTAAGGCCTTCAAAGCCTTACAGAAAGGAGCAGAGGGATATATGGCGTATGCTTTAGATATGAAGCAAGAGGTTCCTCCTATCGATCAAATTCCGGTGATCAATGAATTCAAGGATGTATTTCCGGATGATTTTCCGGGAGTCCCGCCATCGCGAGAAGTGGAGTTCGAGATTAACTTGATACCCGGAGCCGAGCCTATATCTAAGGCACCTTACAGAATGGCTCCAGCAGAACTCAAGGAGCTAAAGGGGCAACTTCAGGAGTTTTTAGACAAAAAGTTAATTCGCCCCAGCGTATCTCCTTGGGGAGCTCCAGTTTTATTCGTAAAGAAGAAAGATGACAGCATGAGGCTGTGCATCGATTACCGAGAGTTGAACAAGATCACCATTAAGAATAAATATCCTCTGCCAAGGATAGAGGACTTATTTGACCAACTAAAAGGAGCTCGATGGTTTTCAAAGATTGACCTTCGTCAAGGGTACCATCAGTTACTTGTGAAAGCGGGAGATGTCCCTAAGACCGCTTTTCGGACTAGATACGGGCATTATGAATTTTTAGTGATGCCTTTCAGACTAACTAATGCCCCAGCAGCTTTCATGGATTTGATGAACACTGTGTTCCGAGAACAGTTGGATCAATCTGTAGTAGTGTTCATCGATGACATCTTAGTCTACTCCTCCGACGAGCAAGCACACGATGAAAACTTAAGAGTGGTGTTGCAAATCCTGAGACAACAAAAGCTTTACGCCAAATTCAGCAAGTGTGAATTTTGGCTAAGAAGTGTAGCCTTCCTCGGTCACGTGATTTCGGAAGATGGGATCTCTGTGGATCCTAAGAAGATAGAAGCCATCACTGAATGGCCAAGACCCACAAATGTGACCGAAGTAAGAAGCAACCTAGGCTTGGCAGGCTACTATAGGAAGTTTGTTGAGGGATTCTCAACGATAGCAGTGCCATTGAGCCGACTTACGCAGAAGAAGACTAAGTTCGAATGGACTGATGAATGCGAGCAGAGCTTTACTGAGCTGAAGAAGAGATTGACCACAACCCCGGTGTTGGCACAACCCTCCGGCACCGACGGTTTCGTGATCTATAGTGACGCGTCCAAGAAAGGACTAGGTATGTACATCATTACAATTGATGCATTGTATATACTTATGCTAGACCTGAATTAACTTTCTGTTTATAGGTTGTGTCTTGATGCAAAATGAACGAGTCATTTCGTATGCGTCAAGACAATTGAAGCCATATGAGCAGAATTACCCGACGCATGACTTGGAACTTGCAGCTGTGGTATTTGCTCTTAAGATCTGGAGACACTATCTATATGGAGAAAAATGTGCCGTGTTCACAGATCATAAGAGTTTGAAATACCTATTCTCGCAGAAGGAGTTGAACATGAGACATAGAAGATGGTTTGAGTTACTCAAGGACTATAACTTAACCATCAACTACCATCCGGGTAAGGCCAACAGAGTGGCGGACGTATTGAGCAGGAAGTCTAGCCACGCGAGACAATCTCCGTTAGAAAGAGAAATCGAGGAGTTTGACCTCGAAGTGGTGGACTCAGTGGCGAATGTTCTTACGGCGCTATCTATCAGCCCAGACTTGGTAGACAGAATTAAAGAAGCGCAGTATGAGGACGCAGCAGTGAAGGAAGTCCGCGATAAACTATCCACGGGGCCAGTAAAGGATTTCCAGTTGCGAGAAGATGGAAGTCTATGGTTCCAGAATCGGTTATGTATGCCAGACAAAGACGAACTCCGAACGGAATTGCTCCAAGAAGCGCATAACTCAAGGATGTCTATACACCCCGGGAGCACTAAGATGTACAAGGACCTCAAAAGAAACTATTGGTGGATAGGGATGAAGAGATCAATAGCGGCGTATGTCGAAAGGTGTTTGGTATGCCAACAAGTCAAGGCCGAACATCAACGACCTGGTGGTTTGATGATGCCGCTAGAGATTCTGGAATGGAAGTGGGAACACATGACGATGGACTTCGTAATGAGACTACCCAAGACCTGCAATGGAAATGAAATGATTTGGGTGATTGTAGATCGTTTAACAAAGACAGCTCACTTTATAGCTATGCCACATGGTACCTCGTATGAGAAACTATCCAATACCTATGTGGATAACATTGTGAGCTTACATGGAGTCCCAGTGAGCATTGTGTCGGACCGTGACCCCAAGTTCACCTCTAAGTTCTGGAGGGCATTTCAGAAGGCGATGGGTACCGAACTGAGAATGAGTACCGCGTACCACCCTCAAACGGATGGACAATCCGAGAGAACCATCCAAACCTTAGAGGATATGTTGAGGGCCTGCGCCTTGGACTTCAAAGGAAACTGGGATAGCATGCTGAAGTTGATGGAATTTTCATACAACAACAGCTACCACAGTGCAATTGGCATGGCACCATTTGAAGCCCTATATGGATGTAAGTGCAGGTCCCCGGTTTGCTGGGATGAAGTTGGAGAAAGAACCATCACTGCACCCGTGTTGGTCGAGCAAACAGTTGAAAAGGTGAAAGTGATAAGAGAGAGACTAAGGGTGGATCAGGATCGCAGTAAGAGTTGGGCTGACACAAAGAGGTGACCCTTGGAGTTTGAGGAAGGTGAAAAGGTCTATTTACGAGTTTCACCCACCAAGGGAGTTGCAAGATTCGGAATGAAGGGCAAGTTAAGCCCTAGATATATTGGCCCATACGAAGTGCTTAGCAAGGTTGGGGAAAGAGCATACCGATTAGCCTTGCTTCCGAGCTTATCCCAAGTCCATAACGTATTTCACGTATCTCAATTAAGGAAATACGTATCGGACCCCATCCATGTCCTTGAAACACAACCATTGGATGTTAAGGAAGATGTCTCATATGAAGAACATCCAATAAAGATTGTGGATAAGAAGGATCAAGTCCTGCGCAGACGTGTGATTCCGTATGTCAAGGTTCAGTGGAGTAACCATACGGAGCGCGAAGCCACGTGGGAGCTTGAGGAACAAATGATGGAGCTTTACCCACACCTCTTCCAATAAGATACGCCAGTTTCGAGGACGAAACTTTTTGTAAGGGGGGTGGAATGTTATGCCCCGCACCCTCCGTAGGATAATTAAAAGACGAAGAAAGAATTAAACGAGGTTAATGACGGTCAACGGTAATGAATTAAGAATTAAATGTTAGGATTAATTAGAATTAATGGAAGGATTAAGTATAAAAAATTAATTAGTATTTAATTTGGAATTAAGTATTAAAGATTTATCCTTTAAGATAAATAAGATAATAGATATAATTTAGAAACTCCAAATTTTCCCCTTTCCATATAAAAACTGACAGAACGTCAGTTTTCTCATTACGCAGAGAAAACCGACGCTCTCTCCATCCCATAGGCGATCCTTGGCACCTTTGAAACCCTAGGAGAAGAACTCCTCCGAGAATCAATCCGTTCCTCGTTTGTTCTTCAAATCTTCTTCGAGTAATCAAAGGCAAGTAATCAACTTATAAGTTCTTACGTTTTTTGCGAAAGAAAAAGGCCTACTTTTGATGTCAAATTGGATCACCATGCAGTAGTTTCTTTCCGTGAATTCTATTTGTGATTCATGTGTTTTGGTGTTGATGGTTTGGCCGTTATATGTTGAAAATCATTTTGTGGTTGTTGATTACTTGAAATCCTGCAAATCCCTACTCCCTTGAATCCCTTCTTGTTGTGATCTCGTTGTTGTGTGGGGTTTGAGGGTGAAAGGTGAGATCTTTGGATTGATAAGGTTGGAATATTTGAGTTCCAGGCTTGAATCCTTGTTTGGTATGTGTATAGTGTTCAATCTGCAGTTTAAGCACGAGATTATAGCGGGGATTAGGCTTGGATTGATTGGGATGAAGTTTGGGACCAATTGGAGTTATGGTTCTGCAGTTTCTGCAGAAATCGTAGAATTTCTTTTCTGGAATAGTAGACATCGATCGATCGATGTGAGGGGATGAAGTACATCGATCGATCGATGTGAGGGTATGATGTCCTCTGATGGACATCGATCGATCGATGTGAGGGGATGAAGTACATCGATCGATCGATGTGAGGGTATGATGTCCATCAGTTTTGTGGAAAAATAAGGGAAGAAAGAGGGAAGCTAGGGGACCCTTTGGGTGATCTTAGAGACTTCTTAGGACCTGATTAAAGGTAGTCTAAGTCTTGGGAACATGACTTAGGATGGTGAACCAACTTGGTGACTCCAAAAGGGTTTTCGAATCGGATTTCAATGAGGATGACCTAGGAGGGTTAGGAAATGAACGTACGAGGTGTCTCAGAGTTCAATGAAGGATGGTTAGGGATACTTGCCTTAGGTTGTGAACCTTAGAATCAGGACTAAGTGTTGACGAGATGGTTAAAGCCTAAAGTTATGATGTGTAAGTTAGTGAAAGCTTGTGTGTTGCTTATATTTGCGCATGTGTACATGAACTACTTATGTGAACGAGATACGAGAGTGAAACGAGAAGTCTTGCATCATGGCACTTGCATTTGCATATTGATTTGAAAAGAGATGTGCTTCGGCACAGATTTGCGAAGGTGACCTGCAATGTTAACCGGGATGGAAATTTAAGCCGGGGTGCATTGCAAGGCACAAAAGACTGTAACGTTAACCGGGATAGAAATATAAGCTGGGGTGCGTTACAGGGTATAAAGTCCTCTGCAATGTTAATCGGGATGGAAATATAAGCCGAGGTGCATTGTAGAGTTTTACGAGTCTGTGATGTTAATCGGGATGGAAATATAAGCCGAGGTGCATCACAAAGCATAACGAGCCTGTAACGTTAACCGGGATGGAAATATAAGCCGGAGTGCGTTACAGGGTTACAAGTTACGAGACCGGACATTGTGGCATGCATTGCACTGTTTTGAAAAGAGAAGGCTCATGCATATGTGAATGTGTAGTGTAGTGCATATTTTGTCATGCATCACGTGAGTCAGTGTGGTATGGATGTGCGTGATATGTGATGACCAATGAATTGTTACTTGCGTTCCAATTGCTGTATTGCTTTATTATGTGATTCGCCTATACATATATATTTGGAAGTTTACAAGACATGTGCCCCACAATTCCCTCGAATTATATATATTACTCATGTCTTGCCATGTGTTGATCCCGTATGTCTTATAAGCGGGTTGCTTGCTAGCGTTTTTCGCTAAGGATACTACTTTGGTCTTTGCAGATGAGCCTAGTTACGACATGATTTTTATTGAGGACGACGGCGAGTGGGCGGAATGGGATGCCTAAACCATGTTGAGGGGAATTTTATTAGACGATTTATGTTCTTTCTGATTTTTTGTCCATTTGAGGTTTTAGATGGCTGCGACCATATACAGTTTATGATATTCACATTGTCTTTTGAAGTACGGCATTGATGGTTTTAATTTACGAGATATGTTTCCGCACTTATTTCTCTTACGTCATTGATGATGTATATTCGAGAGATGAGACGTCTTGTAGTCTTCTCAGTAAGCTACGACGGGTGTACCGGTTCGGATTCCGCTGTCCGGGTCGGGCGCTACACATGTGCCCCATCCAAAAAAGTCTCATCACTCCAGAAAAAGAGCACAAAAGCGACCTTACCCCAGCAACATTATCATATCGACTTGGATGAGGAGTCCTCATCCGGCCAACCAGAGAATCTCTGTGTTTTCCACAAAAGCCTATTTTGTGAAGATATTGTGGAGTATTCTGCTCCGGAAAATTTTAAGGTGCACAAGTGGACGTCCATGATGGCACTCTGATCCGATCGAACCACTTTTTTCAGTTTGAAACAGCCATGAGTTTAAAGAATATTCCTAATGAATCGAAATGTAAAAGCTTTCCTATCTATCTGAGGAGAGGCCTAGGAGATAGTTTCAAGAGCTGCCATCTCAATCTATATATTCTTTTCATCAACTATCCAAAAGGTTCAAGGAAAAATTTGAGTCTTGTAAAATTTTCATCAAAATCTCATTTGATGACTATGAGACCGAAGCCAAATGAGTACATACAATGCTTCATGGACAGTCCCTACAAGTTAGGGATCATAACGGTTGAATCATGGTTGCAGCCTTCACTAATAGGTTAAGAGTAGGCCGCCTTTACTTTCAACTTACTGAAGAGAATCTCAAAACTTTGACGGAGTGTTCCGAGGAGGCCCACGAATTTTTCTAAGGAGAAAAGGCCAATAGGATAAAGCGAGAGACAGAGCAGGCATATCACCAGCTGGATCAATCTGAGTCAAAAAAAAGGCCCAAAAAGACCCCAAGGATAAGCGCAGTGCATTTCATCGCTTGGGAGGCCAAGGCAAGGAGGGGTTGTCCTTGCTTGCCTCAAAATAAAGGATCCTTGCTGTTATGATGAATCAAGGTCTCAGAGAAGACCCGCCAGTGTTGACGGGTTGTAGATATAACTGATAATCTTGGCTGGACTATAAGTGATGCACGTTTGAAGCTAAAGGGATCCAAGTCTACCAAGCTCTTCTTCCAATCAGTTTGCTAAACCGTAGGGTAATGAACACACTCCACAAGTGATTTCAACTCATTTGGGCAAGAATTAACCCTACTAAATGATATCTCTCCTAAGTATATGAAGCATACAATTAAGATTTTTCAAGTCCTAAAGGTAATCAAACCTTGATTCAAAGGAAAGCAAGAAAATGTCTTGAATAACAAGCTCTCGGTTGTTTGTATAAAATGAAGAATTGGTTGCATTTTTACAAGGAGACCTGAGCTACTTATAGGCTAAATGTAATCTAGGCATCTGAGATATTATACAAAAAATGTCCAATGAAAAACAAGGAAGAAAAACCAGTTAAACTTAAGCTTTATACAAAGATGTGCAAGGTGTTTATTCTTGGCAGGAAGTTAAATCCGAGATTGCTTGCTTTTGCAACTTGTCTTGAACCCTTTCTTCTGATTGGACCACCTATAAATCTCCCTTATGATTCCTTTTGATGTTCCTTGTGAGCATTTTGGCGTCCTTCCTTTGGTTGGTTGAGTTTTGAGGCTGATTTGGCAAGTTGGTCGAGTTGTGTGTTTTCAGCACACGTGAAATTGTTTCCACATCATTTGGGTTCCTTCCAATCATATTTAGCCAATCTTGTCTTCATCAGTATTGTAGATAATTACAAGAAATTCAATTTTGTCTTTTGAGTCATTTGATTTAGAGTTGGAAGAAAGGAGATATCACATGTTGAATTTCAGCTGCTTTTAGGTTGTCCTTCAAGCAGGCAGCTGATCAGCAACTTCATTTTCCTTGTGAAGTTTGAGCTTGATAAAGTCATTTTCTGAATATGTGTTGAACACCAAAGTTATATCTTCGTCTCTTATGTTGAAGCTCTAACTGGTATCAGGTCAATTGCAGTTGGGGTTCTAGAGACATGGCTGAAATACCATTAGTGTGTCACACTGCTTACTTGTCAATCTCAACTCAGCTTTATGTTTGAATGTTGCCTTGTCTTCAACCACTCTTTCTTAACCTAAAAGCTGTTCAAACACATACAAAAAATATACAACATAGTAGGACATATCTAGACTATATTACAATACTTCATTATGAAAAAGAAAGCCAACTAAGACACATCAAGAAAGCTAACTAAGACACATCTATAACATCTTGCATGTGCATGCATCAATCTCTCCTTCCTAGAAAAGATTTGTCCTCGAATCTTTAACATGTAGGCTCTGAAGGGAAAAACACCACAACAATCCACCAACTATACAAGACGCACCTAAATAATTTAGAGACAACATCCATGCACAATTTCATCCTGATGTGTTTAGGGTGTATAAGTAACTTAATAAAGAAGCATGCATCCAAAAACACATTAAAGATCATCTTAACATGAATGCTTAACAACCAGCACCTTTTCCTAATGTGGTTTGTATGCATAAACGAGGGATTCTCAAAATTCAGGTCAAAGAATGATGCAACGTCATTGTCATGCCATTCAAACAAGGGATTAATACAAATACTCCATTCATTCTTTTCTAAAGTTCCATGCTCACTTTCACTGAAAATATCACGTAGTTCATCACTTGAATCATCATTTAAGCAAGACAAACATGGGAAAAATCAGATTGCATACCATCCTTTTTAAGTTCAACAATGTTAACAGCATATAAATCATCATTGAAGTCATGCAAGTCAGCAACTAAATCATCTTTTTAAAGCCAGCAAATCATCATGCAAGTTAAGACTTTGATTATACAACACATCTTCCTTAGGTTCATCTTTGTTATCAACACTTAAATCATGTTCAACCAAATGTATATCATGCTCAACTATATCATGTATGACTTTATCATTAAGCACACTAGAATCATTCCTAGGTTCATGAATGATCTCAGGTCGGAATGCAGGTAACATAGATTGCAACTCTAGCATTGTTTTATCCACATATTCAAAATGAGATTGCATTCTACTCAGCATGTTATTCAATGCCAAAGAGAATGCTTTCTCAAACATAGTTCTAAGAGATGGAAAGTATTCACTCGACATGCAATCAACGATATCCTTGTTTAAACCAGCATAGAACCTAATATTCTTAATCCCTCAAATTCTTGAGTGCTAGCATAACAATAATCATCAAACATGTAATTTTAGTATGCTCGAACACTTCGTTTATTTTGAGGAAAAGTTTGAAAAGATGGTACCTTTTGGCGATAATTTCTTACCCATATCTTATTTACCTTACCAAAATCATACATGCGCCAATCGACATCATTATATTCATGTTCATAAAGAATGACTCCCCAAATGGTTTCAATCCTCATTGGAACCCTAAAAGAAGACATGAAACTAACAAGATTTTGCAAAGATAGTTAGTATAGAAAATCAGTTTGTGTTTGTATGTATTTGTGGCCTCACTTGCTTTCTTTTCTTTTCTCTTAACAACACTATGTTTCCTTAGTAGAATCTTGGTCAATATCAAACAGCAATATATCCAAGTACCCTAAGTGCTTCAAACAGTTTCCAAACGGTTTACACTTAAGATGCAATCATTTGATACTAACTTGGACTAAATAGGATTCAAAATCTAGAAACCAATAATGATGTTGTAGTGTTACAACCGGTAGTTAAAAATAAATAATAATGAATAATACTAATAATAAATAAAAATGAAGATGATAAATGCTAGTCTACCTGGGATTTGGGAATTAGGATATAATTACACAGAAAACCTATATCAATAGGAAACTAAAATATATCTTGCATGGAATATCCTAATTATCCTAGAAAAATACCTAAATTATCTATTATACAATCATCTATATAATATACCTAGCCTAAGCAAATTACACACACACAAAACCTAAAATTCAGCCGTCCCTACAGCTAAATAAAAAAACGTTGCCATCACTAAGGCAACAAAAGGAAAAGTAAAAAAATAAGTGCAACCCTTGTTTTGCTCTTTCAACCGAGTTTAGAAGGAAAAGAATCACGTAGCTAATTCGCCAAAAAGGTAGGTGCCTCTTTTCCCCTCAAACGGGTATAATCCATGCATGCTTTGATGGTATATTTATGTGATTCGTTGTTTTTATTTGTTTAAGATATTAATTTTGCATATGTTTTATATGGCAAAGCATGAGATGATTTGTTTATGGCTAATACGTGTGTGTATGTGTATGGATTTGGTGGTAGGATTGGATTAGATTAAAAATACCCTCAAATTAATCCAAAAGATTAGAAATTTTCATACTTAGAGTTGTTAAAATTACGTTTTGACCTTAGAATAGGTTCATCTAGACCAGAATAGGTTGGAATTGGGCTGGAAGTCGGCAAAATAGGTCTGATGTACGTGTTTTAGGGGGTGGGGCGTTGGGCCCAAGCGCGGCCCCTGCCAGCGCGTCAGAACACGTGCTGACGTGTCCACTTCCAAAAGATGCGTCTCGTTATAAAGAGTCCGATGCAACTGGTTTGAGGTCAATCGAAGTTAAAACGAAGATTTTATCGAGGTTAGAAGGAAATATAATTTAAATAAAAAAACAAAAAAAAACAAAACATTGGACCAGCCAGACTGCTGGACCGGACCAGATGGCCATCGGATCGGACCATAGCAGCAGGCCGGCCCAAACCAAAAATAAAAAAATCTGAAATATAATTTCTGAAATGAATAAATGATAAATAATTAATTAAAATTAGTTTAAAATTCTAGAAAAATATATTTAATTATTAAAAAATTCTAAATAAATTCCAAAAAATATAAAAGGTTAAAATGAAATTATTTCCATGTAACTGTATTTTGGTTAGTGTAAGTAATTAAAAATAATTAGTAATAGATAGAATTAAATAAGGAAAATTTAGGGAAAATTAGTAGAAAATTCTAGGAAATTAATACAAGTTAATAAAAAATATGGGTGATGCTAAATAACAACTTTTCAATATTTGTAAAATTTACAAAGCCAAATATTGAATGCCGGAGATGGTGAGGATGGGCGTACGAGCCCCAGGCGACTTTGTTGTTGCATTCATGGCACGTGCATTTGCATTTGGAGTGGGTTGAGATGTACGGGTCTCAGATGCTTGAGTGGAGTGGATCATGATGTATGGGCCATAGGTACTCGGTTATGGTGGATCATGGTGTACGGGCCATGGGCATCAGTTATGGTGGATCGTGGTGTACGGGCCACAGACATCGGTCAGGGTGGATCGTGGTGTAGGGGCCACGGGCATCCATCAGGGTGGATTGTAGTGTACAGGCTACAGGCATCCAGTCAATCGCGGGATCATGCATTGCATATAGGTCTTGCCAATGGTCATCATGTAGTAATCGAATATTTCTAAGGGTGTTATAGAAGATCAAATGAAGCATGGATTTTTTTTTGCTTATTGAGTTTCTGACATGAACAATAAGTAAGAAAGACACATGGACACACAAAGAACTAAAAATACAAACTGTATTTTGTTGATTTTTTTTGATAGAGGACGCAAAGGAAAAAACAAATATAGCCCACTTCTATAAAACAGAAAACAAACGACCAAACCTTGTCTTTTTGTGATTTTTGGATTACTGACAAAGGAAACTGAAATAAAGACACGACAAAGATATCCAATCTCCTTAAGTGTAGATTGAACGACACCAGAGATGACAACAAGAAGAACAACAAAAAAATTGGACAGAATTCAAAGATAGGTGAGTTAAAGTGTGACCTTCACTCTGATGCTACTTGATGCATGTTTCTACACGAAAGAGGACTTCCTTTAACTCCAAAAGCAGCTTAGAACAATGGAGGGTTGAAGCAAAACAGATCCAAGTCCATCAAGCTCTTCTTCCAATCAGTTTGCTAAATCGCCGGGTAATGAACACACTTCACAAGTGATCTCAACTCATTTAGGCAAGAATTAACCTTCCTAAATTATATCCCTCCCAAGTATATGAATCATACAATTAAGATTGTTCAAGTCTTAAATGGAATCAAACCTTGATTCAAAAGAAAGCAAGACAATGTCTTGAATAACAAGCTCTCGGCTGTTTATATAAAATGAAGAATATGTTGTGTTTTTACAAGGACAGCTGATAGTCTAAATCTAACCTGGTTATATAAGATATTATACATGGGAGGAAGGAGATATGACGTGTTGAATTTCAGCTGCTTCTGGGTGGTCCTTCAAGCAGGCAGCTGATCAGCAGCTTCAATTTCCTTAAGATGTTTGAGCTTGATACAGTCATTTCCTGAATATATGTTGAACAACAAAGTTGTAGCTTGGTCTCTTATGTTGAAGCTCCAACTAGGATCAGGTCAAGCGGAGTTGGTGTTGTGGAGATACGACTGAAATACCATCAGTGTGTCACGCTGCTTACTTGTCAATCTCAGCTCAGCTTTATGTTTGAACGTTGTCTTGTCTTCAACCACTCTTTCTCGACCTAAAATCAGTTCAAACATGTACAAAACAACATATACAACATACTAGGACATATCTAGACTGTATTACAACATTTTATTAAGAAAAAGAAAGCTAACTAGGACTCATCTCTAACATCTTGCAAGAGTTTGCATTAATAAGTATCACTATGACATTGGCATGATACCAAAAATTGCAACCAATTAGATTAAGCAATTGAACACTTAATTGAATCGGACACTTTAAGCAATTTTATGACCCGCAATCACGAGTACATAACCGGTTGGATTTTTAGCTCCTCTAGAAGAAAAATGCTGCGCAAGCTTAAAAAAGATGACGACGATGAGGAGCAGAGATGACCTGATACTACAGGGCCAGAAACGAGGCCTTGATTTGTCAGGGTGGCCCTGATTTGTCTAGGTGAAGACCAGATCGAGGAAACAGGAACTTCAGGTACTCCGCCTCAAAAGAAAGACAAGTTGCCAAGCAAATTATCTTACGGACCTTATGATCCCATTCCCTTAGGATACGACAACACAGGGTTGGTGATTGACATTCTTCTCACTCTCGAGTCTAACAAAATTGTGGAGGTGTGTCAAGTTTTTGTTGATACAGGAATCACAACTAGTATAATGTACTATAATGTCTATCGGCAACTGGGGCTGCATGACTGCTATTTGTGTCCCGTATCTACACCTTTTTTTGGGTTTTCGGTACGGGAGTGCGGCCAGCAGGTCTGGTCACACTGCCAGCTACTTTTAGTAAATACCCAAAATGTAAACGTATTTGGATAGATTTTGTTGTTGAAAAGGAAAGGTTGTCATATAATATCCACATCGATAGGCCCACGTTGATGAATTTAGAATCTATCATTTACCTATGAACGTTATCATGAAGTTCCCATCTTTAGCTGGGTTGGTCACTGTTTATGGAAACTTGCAGGCTGCTAGAAGTTGTTATGCTATTGCAACAAACGCAAAAATTTCTGTGCAGCTAATCAGGTTGGATGATGTTGTCCCACCAACCAAGGAGACTTTAGAGTCGGATGATGCATTTCAAGATTTCATCTAAGAACCTGAGCGGTCCGAGAATGCAATTAAGAGTGAAACTTGGATGCCGCCAAGTTGCGAAGTCAGCTTCAAAATATGTCAAGACAGTTTGCATTATCTTTGTCTGGACAGTTGAAGACATGTTGGGCATCCTAATAACCCATGTTCAGCTTATGCTTAATGTTGATCCTAACGTTAAACTCGTAAAGTGGAAGAAAAGAAACTTCTCTCCTGAGAGGAATAAAGAGGTCAGCAAACAACTTGCTATCAAGTCTATGGTAGAATTCCTCTATCCAATCTCGTATCCAACCTTGTGGTGGTGCCAAAGCCTGATAGGTCCACGAGAATGTACATTGATTACACCGTTCTGAATAAAGCCTGCTGAAAAGATTGTTATCCTTTGCCAAAGTTTGACATGTTAGTAGGTTCAACTATTGCCCATGCAATCTTTGATTTTCTTGAGGCCTTCAATAGATATCATCAAATTTCCATAGACAAGGAAAATAAGGATACAACCTCTTTCATTACCAAATGAGATATTGTTACGTCACTATGCTATTTGGTTTAAAGAATACATGAGCTACTTATCACAGGTTGGTTAACTATTTCTTTAAAGACTAAATTGGTCGCATTATGGAAGTTTATATTGATGACATGCTCATCAAGAGCAGGACTCTTGATGTGTACATCCAAAACTTGAGAAAAGTTTTCACTATCCTTAGAGACTATCAAATGAGGTTGAATTCCAAAAAATGCACATTCGGGTTACGAAGCAGAAGGTTCATAGGATATATGATGTACAAGGAAAGAATTCATGCTAACCCTAGAAAGATTGAAGCTTTAATACCCCTCATGCAAGGTTAAAGAGGTACAACGTTTGACTGGAAGGATGCAGCTGAGCAGATTCTTATCCAGACCTACAGAACGTGTGCTACCTTTCTCCAGATTTTGAAAAAGAAAACTATATTACAATAGAGTGACAAGTGCGAGCAAGCTATTAACGAGTTGAAAGATTATTTGCCTGAGATGCCAACCTATTACTTCTCAGTCCGAAGTGAGACCTTGTACATATGTTTAGCTACTTACATGAAACAATCAGTGTTGCTCTACTCAGAGAGGAGGACAACATTCAAAAACCAATCTACTTTGTCAGAAAGGCATTGCATGGACCTGAGACTAGGTAAACTAGTGCTGAGAAGATATTATTAGCATTGGTCGTGGCTGCCAGGAAATTGAGGCCTTACATGCAGGTTTATCCTATTGTGGTCGTCGCTGATCGGTCATTAAAACAAATTCTCTGTAAGCCTGAGATATCGGGCCGAGCAGCAAAATGGGCTATGGAATTAGCCAAATATGATATTGATTATCGCCTATGGACGCCATTAAAGCCCAAAATTTAACTGAGTTAATTCCAGAAGGAACTTCTATTGAATATAAACAGTCACAAGAAGACTAATGGACTATCTTTGTGGATGGTTCTTCATCTCAAGATGGTAATGAAGCAGGTCTTCTTATCTTCAGCCCAAAGGGAGAAGAGTTTTTAGTATGCTCATTGATTTTGAATCAACTAAAAATGAAGCAGTGTATGAAGCTTTGCTCTTGTGAATGAACTTTGCATGTAAATTGGAGACTCAAAAAATCAAAGTGTCAAATGACTCCCACCTTATTGTGGCTCAAGTAAATGGTGACTTGAAGCAAAAGAAGATCAAATGAAGCACTATTTATCCAAGGTTCAGCAACTTATGGCAACATTTGAAATTTTCGAACTGAGCATGAAGTCAGGTCGGCTAACAAGAGAGTGTTATCTTGTTTGGCATCTTCGACCTAACTGCATTAGGAAAGAAAATCATGGTAGAGCTTGCCAAGCATTGAGCCTATGATAAAATTAAAGTATTGTAGGCTGACTACCATAATACTTGGATGGACAAGATAATAAACTTCGTAAAGCATGTGATTCAACCTCAAGATCGACAAGCAGCTCGAAGGTTGCACATTAGAGCAACTATATATAATCTTTTAAATGGGGCTTTGTATAACAAGTCTTCCTCAGTCGTGGTTAAAGTGTGTCTCTAAGGAATAAGGAGATTATACTCTTCGATAAATCCACATAGGAATTTGTGTTAATCATTCTGGGTCAAGGTTGTTTGGCACGTAAATGTTAATTTTCTAGATACTGCTGGCAGACCCTGCAGCGTGACACATATGCCCAACCAGAAAATGTTCCCATCAAAGTCTATGACCTTCCTTTCAGTAGGGAATCGACCTCGTAGGACCTTTATCTCACGCTATTGGATCATTTTAATATCTCATTGCTGTTGTTGATTACTTCAAAAAATGGATTGAGGCCGAGAATGCTAGCATCACATGCAACAATGTGAAAAATTGTGTTGGAGGAATATTATTTGCCGTTTGAGACATCCTCATATTTTGGTTCCTGATAATCGGCATCAGTTTTCTGAAGAACCGGTCAAAAGTTGGTGTGCTGAGCTGCATATAAAAAAACATTTCACTTATGTAGCGCATGCTCATATAAATGGCTAGGGAGAGTTGACCAACCGAAATTTAAAGGGGGGGGGGGTTAAAGAAGAGCCTTGAAGTCGAAATAAGATAGGTAGATGAGCTGCCCAGCATTCTATGGGCTTATCGTACAACTCCTTCCTCTTTAACTAAAGAGACTCCTTTTGCTTTAGTTTACGGATTGAGGCAGTGATTCCAGTCGAAATTCGTCTTTTATCAGCTTGGTGGAAAATCCTTAGCAAGATGATGGGAAAAATCTTCTCCTCCAGTTAGATGATATTAAAGAAAAGAGAGAACAAGCTCATATTTAAATGGCGCAATACAAGAATCTTATTTCTCAATATTATAGAGCTAGGGTGATGCACAGATTTTCCAAGTGGTAGATTACATTTTGTGAAAGAATTCTGCTGGTCAGGTCGGCTTTTTTAGAAAACTTGATCCAACATGCAAATGCATGTATCATGCCATTAAAAAATTTCCCTCTAGAGCTTAAAAGCTTGAAACCCTAGCTGAAAAAAACACTTGGTACGTATCAAATTTACGTCCTTTTCATGGATAATCATTGCAGTTATTATATATGAAATAAAGTTTAAGTTTTGCCTCCAGGGCAGTGTCTATTTTGGTCTTAAAGCTTTTATTATGCCCGCCTTTCATATGGCAAATAATTCTTGACTAATTGCATCGAGGGTGATAGACATAGTGAAATGGTTCTTAATTGGTTTAAGGATCAGCCTTCTTCAAACAGAGCAAACAAGTCTCATCATTTCATCATAGGTGAGTGAAAGTTGGAAAATTAGGCTTGAAAGATGATAAAGCATCGAAAAATTAATAAAATTAAGTTGAAGATCAATGAAGTTTAAAGAGAAAACAAAACAGAAGCTTAATAAAGTTACTGTCTTAACACAAGTTTGCCTCTACCATGTGCAACGTAGAATACTACAATGCAAATGTTTTTCAGGATACAAAGATGACTCTCTTTTGAATTACAAGATGAAGTGTGAACTTGTGTTTTGAAATATCTAATACTAAAGAAACAAGAAGAAATTTGAGAAGTGATTCTGCATAATTTTCACAAACGCCTCACTTGAAAACTAAAGTTTTGTGTATTTCTATTCTTCAATATTTCAAAATGAGAAGTTATTTTAATCAATATATGCAGAATCTAACTTTCAAATATAGTTTATCATCGTTCATAGTTGAATGGATGCATTCTTAGTTGCAAACAATGCATCATTTTATGGAAAAAACAACATGAATTTATGTTGTTTTATAGCAGAATGCATGTTCGGACTCTCAGACTGAACTCATAATTTGAATGATTTGAATATTGGAACTGAACACTTGAGATCGAACTCTAGACCAATGTTTGGTATTTTTTTATCGTCGAACGTTTGGTGTTGCGTTTGGTCTACCAACAAAAACTTTAAAATCATCCCAAACTCAGACACCAAACTCAGAGCATAGTATGGTGTAGAAAGAACACAAAGACTGAACTCAAAGTCAGTGTGTGGTTTAGAACAAACTTATATTTAGATTATGGTCTCCCACACCAAACTCAAAATCATGTGTTTTGTCTCCTTTGATCTAATCCAAGCTTAACTAATTTTTACAATCAAACTTCTTACATATGTTTATCTAAAATTGGAGTACTTTTATGTGTTTTTCCGAAAATCCCCCATATAATCTAAATTTATATAAGAACATTCATGAACAATTAAAAACTAGACTTTTGGTATTAAAAAAAGATATTAACACATAATCGACGATGACCTATGTCTTGAATCGCTATTTAGTACAAATCAAAATATATAAACAGAAATAAGATGACAAGACATCTTGAATCATATTTCTGTATTGTATACATGAACAACCAAAATATATGTCATTTTCTGCTTCATACATGTTTGCAGTTTAGTGCGAATTCGGTCATTGCACCCGTCCAAGCTTTCATAAACATTCTAGAGAGTTATTCCAACCTCTCATAGGAAGCAGCACCACCTCTTCAATTATATAGGTGAAATTCATCAAGTGTGTACTACTCACACCACCATTAACATGACTATGAACTTCGCTAAGAAATTCTTAAAACCTTACACTTAAAAAATTGCAGCAAGCATTATCTACATCAACACCATAGAGAGAGACAAGTTTGATAGTACTGATTAGAACTCTTCTATAACTTTTTCTTACTCATTGAACCTCGTTAATAGGATCTCTGCTAATAGGGGTCGTGCTGCCATCACAGAGAGCTCATATAAAATGAAATAATCCCATTTCTTTCGATGTCACAAGAACTAACTTTCACTTAGTTATTTTAAATCAGTCACTCTCATAGATCTCATATAGTCTATGATTTACCTTAAAGAAACTCACGAGCAATTCACAATGATGTATCGTTCATCAAATGTTGTCACCTTCTCAAGTCTTTGTCTTTCAGTGATTTTTGTCAATCAACCACTTAACAAAACATCTCATTAGTCCATAAAGACTAACTAGAAACAAGTTCAGATATATTGAGTTCTGTTTTTATCAATCAAACCATCAAACTCATGTACAATATAATGTTTCTATGAATCGACTCCTCTTATAAATATAATCATTCATGATAACCATCTTGATGCGTCATCTCAAAAACATTTACAAGAGCATGGGAGGAGGTTGGGTTGGATTGAAATTTGTGCATATGCTTTTTGCTGTTTAAAAATTATAATGGCCAACAATTTTGATAGGAGTTTTCGGCCGATGTTTTATTGTTTTTCTTTGTTATTTTTGGTTATTTAATTAGATAGAGAAATTCATTTTCTTGTTAGCTAAGGTTTAGGGATTTTTGAGTCTATAAATAGGCTTCTTGTATAATATTTTCTTCATCCCTTTTATCAATGAAATTTGAGAAATTTGGTCCTTTTTGCTCTTCTGAGTTTTTAGAGTTTGTCAACTCAAACTTCGTCTTTTGAATTCAATCAATTCTGCGAGCAGGAGTTGTGATCTGATTTTATCCATGAGGTTGTTCAAGAAGCTTTCTAAGAGTCCACCAAGATTTTTGACAAAAAAGTTATTGATCAAACAAAGGTCTCTCAACGAAGATAATAGTGGGTCTAACAAAGTTCGTTGTGAAGATGCGTTCATATAGAGGGTCTAACAAGATACTTCTTTATTATCTTTGTTTTTTATATTCTCAAAACTCTTCGTTGTTATTCGTGTTTGTTGTGAGGGATTAAATTTTTTTTGTTATCAAGTGGTTTTTTAAAACGTGTGATTCCGCTAAACACTTATTAACATAGTGTGATTCCGCTAAACACTTATTAACATAGTATAAGAGTGATATTAAAACAAAAAATTTTGTATCTTTCTGTTCCTAAACCTCAGCCGCCTTTTCTGTTCCTAGGTTTTGGACTTTTTTGCTAGTGCTATCAATTGCCCTTTCGCTACGACTGTTTTCGCCAGTTGTCAAAAGAAAAATGATGCCATCCTTAAGTACACCCAATAGCCGCCATCTCCTGTAATGTAAAAATTCATTTTCCTTTTTTGTTGCCTTCTGTTTCCGGTTGATTTCTCCTAAATTTCCATTATTGTTTTCATGTGTTTGATGTCCAATTTGGCCACCAACGAGCTCAAAAAAAAGGACGACATTAAAGTCTACCTTGAAACCTTCGGATAAAGATAATTTTTTCAATTCGAATCCAAATTTAGTGATGTTTGCTTCTTTGCGCTCCTTGTGTCGCAACAATCATTCACCACAAAAAAAAAAAGACATAGCGACGAAATTGCGACGAAATCTTTAGGTCGTTATACGGCTTGTCGCAAAGTGATTTTCGTCGGTGAAGCGTCGCTATATTGCGACGAGAAAAGGCTCGTCGGCAATTCGTCGCACAATTGCGACGAAAATCTGTTATTTCCGTCGTCGTTTCGTCGGTATATCTTTTGTCGTCGCTATTTTAAAATTTTTGATTTTTTTTATTTCTGGTCTGCGACATTTCTGTTTCGTCGCAGATTTTTATCGGTATATCTTTTGTCGTCACTATTTTAAAATTTTTGATTTGTTTTATTTCAGGTCTGCGACATTTTTGTTTCGTCGCAGGTTCGTCGCTATTATTTAAATTAATGTTAAATATTAATTAAATATTAAATATTAAATATTTATAATTTATTAATAATATCAATATATTATTAATTAAATAGTTTTTATTATTATTTAATTTTTATAATATATTTTATTTTGTATATTAAATCATTTGTACGAATATTATACAGAAATACGGTATTTGCGTATTGAAGTTCGTATAATTAAACAACACAAACGAAATGGAATCCGTATAAATGTCAGATAAAATATAAAAGAACAAAGAATATGTCAATACAATAAATGAAATAGTATGTACGAAAAATCAAAAAAATGAAATACTATGCAGAGGAAGATGGAGGGGGATCATGCGGAGAAGAGTGACCATCAGGAGGGCGAGGCTGAGGCTGCGAGGAGCTGGAAATGAAAGAGATGATGAGATGCGATAGCTGCGAGATTTGCTGGTTGGTCGCCTGCTGCACCTGCATCGTCTGCTGCTGCGCCTGCTGAAGCGCCTGCTGAACCGCCTGCTGAACCGACTGCTGCAGCGCCTGCTGGGTCTGAGTCAGCTGCGACCGTAGTGCCTGTACACTCTCCTCATGCTGCGTCCTGATGGTCTCCATCTCATGCTGCAGCGCTGCATGATCTGATTCCACGCGCGAAATATCCTCTGGGGTCGCAGAAGGCGCGGAGGTGCTGGCCTCAGAGGAAGCATCTGGATGCAGAACTTTGGGAAAGAATCGCGGCGCTGCTGATCCAACCCCGTACACCTCCCTCTTCTTCTTATTCTGAGGGTCGATGGTCCGACCGCATCCCAATAAGCACGATTCTTGTCGGCCTCTTCTCACCTATGTGCGAGTAATCTGTTGTACTCGTCCTGAAATTAGAATAAGAATTGTTAGGGTTTAGAAATAAAACAAACTAAGGAAAAAACAAATGACATCGTAGTCTACTTACGCTGATGTCGCGGGCCTTCGCCGTGATCCAGTCCTCCGTCCCGTCGGAGGCTTTCTTCCGATGCGTCTTGTAGAAGAGATCGTAGGAGGTTGGCCACTCCCCGTCTCCTCGTGTTGAAAGAATGAAATAAAATATGTTAGTGAAATCCAGAATTTTAGAAATTTCGGCATGACCTATTCGTTTATCGGAGGTATCCCGGCCTTAAAGGCCTCTCCCAAGTCAAATCAAAAATAAAAAGAAAAAGACAAATGAACACATATACTACTTAAATTAACCATATACGAATACCAAAAAAACAACAGCGCAACATAAGAAATCAATGAATATAAATAATCCACTTAAGTCAATGAATCTAAATAATCCACTTAAGTCAATGAATCTAAATAATCCAGTGAAATCAATGAATCTAAATAATCCAATATTAAAATACTTACCATAGAACGCATCGTGGTGGCGTGGGAAACCGAACCACCTGAGTGTGTGGCAGGTGTTGGGCCCTGTAGATTGCCGCTGCGCCGGCTTGCCGCATTCCGGGCGCTGCGGGCTTGGGTAGCAGGACCCGTCCACCCTTCTATCCACCCCGCCCAGGTGGCCTCGGATACGTAGGCAGGTCTGGCAGAAATGGGGTCACGCTCCCACTTGGTCTTGTGCGAGTTGACGAAGTCCCTGAAGCGTTTGGCGGCCCTCTACTGCCAGGCCTGCTCCACGTCGTGGGCGATGTCGGCTGTCCAGCTATACGCCTTCTGCAATTATTATACGGAGGAAAAATAAAAATGTGGTTAGAAAAGTAATGATCGATTACGCATTAAAAAGTGAAATTCATCAAATTTGAATACCTGAAACTCATCCCAGTAGAACCTACGTGTCTGCGGGGTGACACGGGACTAGGCATATCCAGCTGGGTCCTGCCTCAAGTGGAAGGACTGAGTGATGCAACCGGAAATCTGGCCTGAGTCTGGTGCAAACCTGAAAGAGGTGAAGTTGTTAGGAAAAAATAACGCGTGAAATATATTTGAAAACGTGTTAAAAAAAATAAATCATTACTTACGTATGGGTATCATGAGACCAAGGGAGGGCACGACGCCCTGGTATGACACCCTCGTCCGATGCCGCATCAGACGCCGGATGAGATGCTGAACCGGTGGGTGTGAGTGGCGTCGTAGATCTGGGGGTGCGGACCTATCGGTAGTCCCTAAAAGGTCCGCGTCCGCAGCCAGAGCGGCGGTCGACACCGAACCAAGCAGCTCATGTTGAGAAAGGAACAGATTAAACTCTCCTGAGAGGGCCTGTGTAGCTGGTGGGTAGGTGGATCGAGTAGGTAAACCCTCACTAGCCATCAGGTCTGCAAGGGTGAAAAATTTAAAAGGGACATTCAACAAGTTTAGGGTTGGTTGGCCAGACAAATAAGATGTCCAAAAAATGACAAGTGTTTACGTACATTTAATGGAAGATATTAATAATTATCAAAATTTCGGCATGACCTATTCGTTTATCGGAGGTTTCCCGGCCTTAATGGCCTCTCCAAAGACAAATCCAAATCCAACAACAGGACATGATTAACCAAACTACATAATCAAACTTCATCATCAAATTATTACACTTCAAAGTATACATCACCAACACACTTGCTTCATATGTCGTCGGACATGGAAACCCAACCCCGCAACACCCAGACACTGCCGCCCACAGCCACCCCCGCCACAGCCACCGCCGCCCACAGCCACCCCTTCCCCGCCCACAGCTCACCACCGCCCACAGCCACCCCCGCCAACAACCACCCCCGCCCACAGCCCACCCCCGCCCACAGCCAACTCCCGCCCACAGCCACCCCCGCCAACAGTCACACCCACCATAGCCCACTCTCGCCCACAGCCACCCCGCCAACAACCACCCCCACCCACAGCACACCACCCGCCACAACCACCCAACCCCGCAACAACAAGCCACCCTCGCCACAGCCCACCCCCTCCCACAGCCAACCCCCTGCCAAAAACCACCCCTGCCCGCAGCCCACCCCCGCCCACAGCCACCCCCGCCAACAACCCCCGCCCACAGCCAACCCCCCGCCAACAACCACCCCCGCCCACAGCCACTCCCGCCCACAGCCACTCCCGCACACAACCCACCACCAACACCCACAACAAACAATTCAATCTATAACTAATTAAAATCATTAAAAACGAAATAGGAAGAAAAACTAACCGGGGAAAGGAGGTCACCAGAGAACTTGACGGCAGCTGAGCAGAATTTCGCAGGGGGGAGGGAGATTTCGCCGGGGGAGGGAGGGAGATTTCGCCAGGGTGGGGGGGGGGGAGATTTCACCGGGGAGGGAAATGGGGAAGAAGAAGGGGGATTTCAGTTTTAAGTACGAAATTTTGCGACGAAATAGCGACGAGAGTTCGTCGCTGTTTATTGTGTCGTCGCTATTCCTTGTGTCGTCGTTATTTCAAATTTTCGACGACACTTGTCATCGGTAAATCGTCGGCGTTCTTCAGTATTGAAAAAAAATAATACAAAATATAAAGTACTTACAAACACATATTATGTATGTACATGTTTATAAGTACATCAACACAAATACACACTTTCACATAAAGAGGTACATAAAAATTTTGACTAACGTCAATCTTCATTGTCATCCGCATCCTCATACGCATCTTCATTTTCATCTTCATCTACATGCTCGTCGTCCTCTTCATCCTCGTATTCGTCTTCGCCTACATCTTCAATATTGTCAGCCGGTTGTATGTTGAGATGAATTTCGATGAAACTGCCGTTGGGGTCATTTAGAGGGAGATTGTGCAGTTCAACATGTGTCGTATCCACAACGTGCGGGTTTTCTTCTTGAAATGCGGCATCCATGCCATGTGAACCTGGCTGGATAATGACATCAAACTTGTGTGATTTCACTTTGCACACGGCTCACCAGTCTTTTGAGCTTGCATTCATCTTCGTCGTCGGATACAATAGATAGTACACCTGGGACGCTTGACTAGCCAAAACGAATGGATCGTACATTCTGTACCGTCGCCCTTGGTGTACGTCTACCAACTTATATCGGTCGTGAACCTTTGTGCCAGTGTGATAACCTTCCGGAGTTGGATCGTATCATTCACATTTGAATAGCACTACCCGCTTTATAGGCAATGCGGGATATTCGAGCTCAATGATGTCAGTAAGGTAGCCGTAGAAGTCATCCTCGTCTGGACTATTGTCATACCGTTTGACACACACTCCGCTGTTCTCCGACGATTTTCGGTTGGCATGGGAGACTGTGTGGAATCTATAACCGTTCACAAAACACATGTCGTAGCGCGTGACTCTTCTCAATGGACCCTCGGCTATTGGTGTCAGAATGTAACCGTACTCTTCGTCAGCCAGATGACCTTTGCTTGCCTGTAAAACGACAAGTAAGTATACATCAGTGGGGCAATAAATGTGTATCACATGACGTACACGTAACCAGCAAATATGTAAACTTACATGCCACCTGAACCAATCAGCAAACTTGGCATCTAACTCATTGTTTATTGCATCGCTCGATATACCCGGTGAACGTTCTTGCAATAAATCAACGAACAAGCTGAAGCAAATTACGAATGAGTACCATGTATACCTTTGTAATATAATGGATATAGTAGGGTAAGGTATTTACAAATTAAAATTGGATATCGTTTATACCTCTGGAAACGGTCAACTTGACGGCAGTTGCGCAGAACATAAGAATGAGCAATCTTCAGATCGCTGTCCCCCAATATCATTTCCTTTCCCTGTCCATGAAACCTGATCGGATGTGTGAATATCGGGAGGACACCGGATCTGGAAATGCCGTCATCGTTCTGGGGAACATCTCTGCACCTCGACGGGACATCTGGCTGGAAGTAATGAGACACGAAGGTCGAGGCTTCCTCCGTTAGGTAGGCATTGCACATCGAGGCCTCAACTTTTGCCTTTTTCCTGATGTTCAGCTTCAAATGCCTGAGATATCTGTTCATATAGTGAATACTCCAACGTCACATGATGAAACAAATTAGTAAGCATGCTCGCGCTTAGACACATAAGAACGTCACGTAATAAATAAGAGTACCTCTCGAACGGATACTTCCACCTGTACTGATTAGGACCACCAACGCGTGCCTCGTATGATAGATGAACTGGTAGGTGTTCCATTGAATCAAAGAAGGCCGGAGGGAATACAGTTTCCAGCTTGCATAGGATCATGGGATTTCGCCCTCCAGTCTTGACATATCATCCGCCCTGAGTCTCGTGGATGTAAGACATCTGAAGAACAGACTCATCTCGGTAAGTGCTTCCCATACATTGGTTGGAAGCAGCTCGTGAAATGCAATGGGCATCAACCGTTGCATGAACACGTGACAGTCGTGGCTCTTTATCCGGTGCAAACCGCGTTTATTCACGTCGATGTTCTTCGACAGGTTCGAAACATGGCCGTCAGGAAATCTAGCCGTCCCCAGCCACGATAACAACGCACTGACCTGATCCACAGTCAGCGTGTACGAGGACTTTGGCTTGTAGGATGTGCCAACGGGATGCAGCTCCGATCGCATTTTGAGGTCGCGCATATCAAGTCGTGCCTTCAAATTGTCTTTCGTTTTTCCAGGCACATTCAACACTGTATTGAAGATGTTTTCAAACACGTTCTTCTCAATGTACATGACATCCAGGTTGTGTCGGATCATATTGCTCTTCTAGTACGGAAGCTCCCAGAATATGCTTCTCTTCTTCCACCCGATACAGTCACGGGCCAGGTCTGCATTGTGGCTGCCGTCCGGATCATCAGCGACCCCCATGAATCCACAACTGTCTATCTCCTCCAACACCTCCGCACCCGTGAGAAGCTCGGGCTTCGTGTCCTTCTCGACGATGCCAGGCATGAACGTCATCACGTTCTTTCTGTACAAATGACGTCTGGTCAGGAACTTCCTATGGCTGTCGAACCAGCAAATCTTACGTCCATGTTTCAAGGACATCGTCTTCGCTTGCTTCATGCGGTAAGGACAAGCGTATTTTCCCGCTGTACTCCAACCCGACAACATAGAATAAGCCAGGAAGTCGCTGATCGTCCACATCAGCGCAGCGCGAAGCTGGAAGTTTTGTTTGGTGGATACATCGAACGTCTCCACGCCAAACTCCCACAATTACTTCAGCTCCTGTATCAACGGCTGCAGGTATAGATCGATCTTCTGTTTCGGATTCCTAGGCCCCGGTGCGATCACAGTCAAGAACATGTACGACTTCTTCATGCACATCCAAGGTGGTAGATTGTACGGCGTCACGATGACAGGCCACGAAGAATACTGCTCTCCGGACTATCCGAACGGGTTGAACCCGTCGGTGCATAACCCCAACCTAACGTTCCTTGTCTCTGACGAAAAACCCGGATGTGTCGCATCGAACGTCCTCCAAGCTTCACCGTCAGATGGATGGCACATCTCACCGTCTTTCGTGTAGTGCTCCACGTGCCACCTCATCTGGCTAGCTGTGGCACCGGATGCCTAGAGCCTCTGCAGTCTAGGGGCGAGAGGTAAATAGTAGAATTGCTTTCTTGGCACGTTCCGGTTTCTTTTGTTTGTTCTCCACCTGCGTGTCCCCCAGACCCTGCACTTGTCTTTATCCTCGTTGATGTCCTAGTATATGATGCACACCTCCGAACAACAATCAATCTTCTGAACTGGCAGTCCCAACTCCTGCAGCTGTTTCTTCGTCGAATAAAAACTGTCGACCATCGTGTTCCCTTCGGGAAGAGATTCCCTCATCAGCTGACACATCCCATCGTACAATCTATCCGTCATGCGGTGCTCCGTCTTCATGCTCGTCATCCGACCAATCATGGACATCTGTGTGTGACTACCGGAACTGGGATACAGCGGCGTGTTGGCGGCGTTCAGCATCTCAAAAAACTGTCTCGCCTGAGGGTTCGGATCTTCCTCCACGAATATACTCGGCTGTTCGTCCGGATCCTGTGCACGTTCGTACCCGACATGAGACTGTAAGTACTGCTCTCCCGTAAATGCGCCGGCGGCTACGTCTTGCACCATCTGCACGTATGGGTTGTGAGATCCCTTGCCTATTTCTTCGACATCAACCTGACCGGGTCCCCCTTCGACGTGAACAGTTGCAGATGTATACGTCCCCTCATATTCGTCGTGGCAGTACCATGTATGGTAATTGTGCACGAAACCTTGTTTCAATAAGTGAACCCTCACGTCACCCGGATGCATATATTTACGGTTCTTGCATTTCTTACACGGACATCAAATTTGCGTTCCACTTTCATTACTCGTCGCAAAATCCACAAATTCTTCGAGACCTTCAACAAATCTAAAACTCCACCCCCTGTTGTTTACTCTCTCGTACATCCACTTTCTATCGCTCCTCCTCGGATCCATTTTCTCGCTATACCTTCAAAATAACAGCAGCTATCTTTTCTCGATGTGAAAAACCTCAAAATCCCACACAATAAGATATCTTCCTTCTATATTTTCGTTGAAAAGTGATGATTTATGTGTTTGAAATGGGAGAAGAATGGGAGAAGAGTGGAAGAAGAAAGCTGCGTTTTATGGTTCTCAGCCTGCAATATTACCGACGTCTTAGCGACGCTATAGCGACGACCAAGAAACACAAATACCGACGACTTAACGACGCAAATAGCGACGAATTTCATCGTATGGTGTGCATGTAGTAATGTCTGCATTCATTGCTTACCGACGCTTTACCAACGAAATAGCGACGCACAACGTATCTTCACACCATACGATGCATTTCGTCGCTATTTGTGTCGCTAAGGCGTCGCTATCCAGTATCCGTACAGTGCCCGATTGTTACAACTTACGATGCATTTACGTCGAGAAGTCGTCGCTATGTCGTCGCTGAATTCCCCTATATAAACAGCCTGCCGTGACTCTTATAGTATTAAAAACAAAATCTTCTTTATAATCATATAAAAAAAGACAAATATGGTTCGTACTAAGGCCCAGGCACTACGTGGTAGTGGTCGTACGTACCCAAGACGGGGTCTTCAACTACCGGTACCTGCACCGGTTCCTCCACAACCACAAGCACCCCCGCTGGTTGACTCCTCCGAACCCACTGTGCAGGGGCCAAGGCGGCAAGAGGATTGCCAAATTGGCGATCCTCGTGTAGAAATACAGGAGCTGTGGAAAACAGTGGAGAATATGAGGGAGGTGCTTAACGACCAAGATGAGCGTCTCCAGTACCTGCACACAAGGCAAATGCGCATCAAAGCCAAAGCTGCGCAGCTGAGACGCCTCCGGAAGGCGTGCGCGGAGAGTGTTGCTACTCTCTGTTCGGATGACGAACAGTGAACGGCTCCTCTCTGCTATTCTTTTAGATTTTTTTTCGTTTTTTTCCTTATGTATTTTGTAATTTATAATTCTATGTTAATGAAGTTTTTTTTTCCAATCATCACTTTCGTTTTCTTAATTTAAACACGTGTTTAATCCCTTACGAATCTCGACGACGCTAAAATACAGACGAAATGTGGTTCGAAAAAATTTGGGACGACTAATTCACCGACTAAACAACGACTATATACCGACGAAACTTAATACAACGACGAGAACCTAATAACTGACGAATATGGCGTTTGAATTTAGCGACGCTTTACTGACGAACTAGCGACGCACGACGTCTCTTCACACCATACGACGCGTTTCGTCGCTAAGGCGTCGCTAAGGTGTCGCTATTCGGCATTGTCCGCACAGTGCCCGATGGTTACAACATACGATGAATTTACGTCGCTAAGTCGTCGCTAATTCGAACGAAGTGTCACGCCCGCACATCTCCCTGTGTTGAATAACAGGAAAAAATTTCGTCGCGGATTCGTCGCTTTGTTTACCTATATATTACCCCACAACCTTATATTTCATAAACAAAATACAAAGTATGCCCCGTCGTTATAAAACAACCCCAAGGCGTGGAGGGGCAAAGAGTGCACCTCCACAACGGACTCCTCCTTAACCACAACGGCCTCCTCCTCAGCCACAACCCCAAAAAATGCCGGAACAACAGATCAATTACAGTACAATTATAGCAAACATGCAGCAGCAGTCGAGGCAACTGCACATCGTGAACAGAAGCTGCGCAAGTTGAAAGTCAAATATTACAATCTGAAGCGCCTCCTCAAAGAGTTCGCAGAGAATGTGGCGGCCACTCTTTCTTCTGATGACGAAGAGTGAACGGCCCCTCTCCGCTTCTCTTTTAGATTTCTTTTTTTAATTTTTCGTCTTCATAATGTAAATTTTTATTACTAAATGAATAAATGTTTTTCCCAATCACCGCTTTCTTTTTTCTTAATTCATACACGTGTTTATCCGTGTTTATGTTTCTGGAATTTTTGCGACACATTACCGACGATATAGCGACGAAACATTACAAACTAAATAGCGACAAACAAAAGACACAGAGTAGCGACGAACCACCGACAAAACACCGACAAAATTGTAACAAAAGGATTAACCTGACTACTTTTTTGTTAGCGACAATGTATTTCATCATAGTTTCGTCGCAATTAACGACGAAATTGCGTTTATCGCTATGTCGTCGTAAATTACCGACGAAATACCGACGAAACATGGTACGTCGGTGACTTTTTCGTCGGTAATCGAAATTCTTTTTGTGGTGATTTATCACTAATATGTTTGTCATTTGGGTTTGGTTTGGGCTCGTTTCATATAGAGTTTTATTGAGTCACATAAAGAGCTTGCTTTGTGAGTAAAAACCTTTCGTGTCATTGATATTTTGGCTGGTTGAAGCTTCTATTTGTGTTAGCATATCAAAAATAAGGAAAGAGAAGTAAGGTTATTAATATGATTGATATTGTATTTATGGTAATCGATCATGTACTTATTTCACAATCATCCTAAATCCCTAAATGGTATCCCTCAATGTACTATTTAAACTCGTGATTAGCAAGTTATCAAAGCAAGAAAGAAAGCTTTTCTTCAATATCAAACATGGTACCAGAGCTAGTATTCCATTATTGAAATGATGAAATACAAAGCTCATCACCTATCTAGAAAATTACCTTTAAAAAACCGCACAGTTCCATGGCCAACCAAACACCTTAGTCTAGTACATCCCAATCTGAGAGGGCAACCAACCCAATGACTGAAATATGAACTTGTCCCAAGTATTGGAACTACTGCAAAAATGGGCACCAAGACAGAGCCTAGCAGAGAGTTCATCCCGCCAACAACTCAATTTGACAGACAAAGTAAATGACCACAATTACTCTGTATGGGCAAGGAAGATCAACCTCTCCATCAATGGGAGGGAAAAACCTAGGCACATCACGGCCCCAGGCCCTATGAAATAAGACCCAACATATGAACAAAGGAAGCAGTCAGGCTCCATTTTTCTGACATGGATTTTGGAGAATATAGAGCCAGACATCGTTAACTAGTACATAGATTACCCTACATCATGGGATCTATGGAAAGGTATTGAGTCCACATATAGCAGTGGCAATGATCATCTGAAAATTTATGACTTGGCTATTAAAGCAAATAGTCTCAAACAAGGAGCACAACCACTAGAACAAATCTGTACCCAATTGCAGAAGGTTTGGAAGGACATCGACAGGAGACTCTCAAATCCAATGCACTGCTCAAGAGACAAGACAGTGTACAATCAAATTCAACAACAAAATAGATTGTATCAATTTCTACAAGCTATTAGTGAAGATTTTGATAGTGAAAAGAAGGACATGCTAAAAATCGACCCTCGACCCAGGGTAGAGAAAGCATAGGCACAGATTTGGAGGAAAGCACACAAAAGGAAAATCATGAAAGGAGGCAGGAAATCCTCACTGGGGAGTATTTCCCCAGGAATTGGGAGCGGCCTGCTGTCTTGAACAAGAAGGACAAACCCCACAAAAATCGAATGGCTTGCCATGCAGGAGAAAGGAGGGCAGTCAGACCAGGTGAGGACTGCTCCGCCATGCTCATCATCCCACCGGGAGGATGAGAAATCTCACCTCCGATGTACACATTACAGCGGCAGCAGGCACACAGTAGAAGGGTGCTTCCAGTTAATCAAATACCTGGAATGGTGACCATACGCAAGGAAAGGGGAAAGAAAAGAGGAGTTGCAAGCTCAGCTATGTTAGGAAATCCGACAAGATCACTGCAAAACGCGCAGCGGAAAAACAAAACTTGATCTTCGATTTCCTACCAAGGATCCATGTTGTTCGTTTAATTCGATGAAAGAAACCAAAAAACATACCTCTATAGATTCGAAATCTGCAGACGTAGAACGTGCGAACGTAGGAGGTACGATTGTACGATCACCCTCTGTCGGTATCCACACGAATGCTTCCGCCCGGAGTGCTAGCTCTTGAAACGGCGTGGCTGAAGAACTCGGCTTTTCTCAAAAAACGATTCTAGGGTTTCATTTTTCTGTTCTCTGTTGTGTGTGAGACACAGCAGGCTATATACATATATATAGATATCAAAATCTGATTCCAGATCGGATTGGTTAATGCCAATCATAATCCGTACCAAATACGGATTCTGTTAGGATTAGATAAAACCAATCAAAATCCATATCAGATATGGATCCTATTGTTATTATCTGATGATATAAATATATATATATATATATATATAAAACGAAAATAATAATAATAATAATAATTAATATCTAATATTAATATTATTAATATTATTAATATCAGCCCATACGCATTCTTGTGTGTGACCCGATAGGCCCATATTAATTGGCAGTCAGTTAAATCTCCATTAAACCAACAAGTCATAATTGGTCTCTAGCAAGACATTACGACTATCCAATTTACGAGTAAAGTCCAACTAGCCTAACAATAGTACATGCATTAATCCCTTTGTCATACGATATCTAGTTTGAACATAAGTCATGGTCAGCGTCATACTTATACTGTTCAAACATATGATTACTCGATCTCTAAGTAGACTGGTAAAACAAATGATATTGATCGCACTATCAATTCATTTGAGCACGGCCATGCATTTCACAGTCTAACTAATCGAGGGGCCCAAAGATATCTCTCTCAAAAGAGAGGGACAAATTCTATCTTGATTGTTCAATATCCTCTACATAATTTCTATCACATTCAATCATGACCTTTATTATTATCCAGTTACGGATAACTTTTGATCATGTCAAAATATAATAGTCCTTATGTTGGAAACTATGACAATCTCAAGTCAAAGGATTAAAACATGACTATCATGAGATTTACTTATGACGCTAATTCATGTAATAATCTCATGATGGGTCTATCCAATACACTGTTCTCTAACAAATATCTATGAGATTGATTCGTACCATCATACACATAATCATCTCATGATTATCAAATCAATACTCATACTGATTATAAATTATTTTATCTCTATAACAATAATGAATCAGGGACATATATCAAAATTGTGTAACATACTAACCAACAATAATGATAATAAAACCTCTTTTATTAATAATAAATACATAACATAAATATCCAAATCATGGCCTAGGGCACATACACTAACAAGCTATGGGCAACCCGCAGGCCGCTAGTGATGGCGAAGAGCGAGCGGGTTTTGGAGGGGTAAAAAGAGAGTCCAGCTCTCCCAAGTCACCGAAGGATCCAGAAAGGAGCAGGGGGCCATTTAGAGGTAAAAGGCTTGGGGCAAAATTACACCCAATCCCGTCCTTTCTTAATAATATATGTTTTTTGAAAGGGTGTGTGGAAATAGAGACTTTGATCTGAAAAATACTAGAGATCCAGAGAGTGCATGTTTTCCAATAAAAAATCTGACAAATAATCAAAAATTACAATCAAGCCCAACCGCATACTTAACACAAAAAAATAGATACGGATAAAAATCCCACATGGTTGTTTGACAGTGACGCCACCGACACCATGCCATATGATGCCCATGATAATACACTAATCCCAAGAAAACATTTATTCACACTGCTGATAATGGATGTTCCTCGGTAGAAGAGACGGACAGTATTCATATCTCATCCCCCTAAAAATCCAAAACCGCCTTTATGTTCCTACCCTGTCCCTTAAGTTGTTGTCTATAAGTCATATTACAAAAGAGTTGAATTGTACTGTACTGATGCACTTTTTGCAGGATATTCGGACGAGGAGGATAATTGGGCGTGGATCTGAACGTGGTGGCCTCTACTTTGTTGGTAAGGCAGACCAAAATAGCGTAGTGGTGCTCACTCATAGGACGGTGGATTGGTAGGCTTGTTTGTGGCACCACCGCCTAGGTCATCCCTCTTTGGGGTATTTAAAAATAATGTTTTTTCAACTGTTTAATAAGTTTTCTCAGTTAACCTATGATACATATATTTTGGCAAAGAGTCATAAACATGCCTTCCTCATAACGATACCAAAACGATGAGTCCATTTTACTTTATTCACTCGGACGTGTGGGCTCCTTCCTCTACTTCGAGCCTGAATGGGTTCTTATATTTCTTGCTATTTGATGATGATTGTACCCAAATGGCTTGAGTTTATTTTCTTAAGCACAATTCTGATGTCTTTGATAAATTTGTTACTTTTTACCACATGGTTGAAACACAATACCAAACAAAAATACAAATCCTACGTACTGATAACAGAACTGAATATGTGAACAAACCGTTACAGTACTTCTTCCAAAAATACGAACTTGATACCAAACTATATGTCCAGATACTCCACAACAAAATGGGGTTGCTGAACGAAAAAATTGTATACTCCTTGAGATCACCCGCTCTCTTATGATTGAGTACAAGATACCCATCCACTACTGGACAGAAGCCATTAGCATGGCAAATTACCTCATAAACAGATTACCAACAAAAATCCTCAGACATTAGACACCCATCGACTCACTAGCTCAGTACCTTTCGGTCCCTCTCCATCTATCCCTTCTTCCACGAGTCTTTGGATGTACCGTCTACGTTCATATACCTAAATTTCAATGATCGAAATTTGACCAATGTGCAATCCCATGTGTCTTTGTTGGTTATGGAATCAATAAGAAAGGATATAGATGCTTTGACCGACAAACACACCATCTGTACACAACCATGGACTGTGATTTCCTTGAAACGGAATATTATTTCGATACCCCACCTCGTAGTCAGGGGGCAATATCTCAGGGTGACTCACTCGATGGTTACACAAACTAGAAACAGTTCTGATAGAGAGAGTAGGCCAAGCTACCGAACTAGCTTCTGACAATAAGGGGGAGCATTGCACGACAGACCATGACCCTTTGTCAACACTAGACGAGTGTCCTGAGGTAAGTGAATCCATCTCTTTGTAATTGCCGCAATTGAGTCTTCTAACCAGATCATAGACAAACCAGAATCCACAGATCGCAGGTGTGTACTTCCTCTAATGCTCGAATCCTTTGAAACCGGTCCTGCCGAGTACTATACCCTTTAAACAACGTTTTCTTTCAAACTTTTCAACCAATCGATACGACCGCTATGCAAGATGAGATAAATGCACTAAAAAAGAATGGAACATGGGAAAAGAGTCTGGTGAGCTCGATAAAGAAACCTGTTGGCTGTAGATGGATTTTCACACTAAAGCACTGAGCAGATGGCACTATTGAGAGATACAAGATGAGATTGGTTGTAAAAGGGTACACATAGACCTATGACATTGACTATTCAGAAACATTCTCCCTAGTGGCTGAAATAAATACGATTTTAGAGTGCTATTTTCAATCGCAGCAAATCTCAAGTGGCCTTTATACCAAATGGATGTGAAGGATGCCTTCCATCATGGAAAACTAAAGAAGGAAGTATATATGGAGCATCCTCTTGGATTTACTGGTGACTTCAAAGATGAAGAAGTGTATAGGCTACGAAAAGCGTTGTATGATTTAAAACAATCACCTAGGGCATGGTTTTGGAGATTCACTACGGCGATGAAGAAGTGAGGATATCGTTAGAGTAATTCAGATCACACACTGTTCTTGAAACAAAAAAAGAATCTTATCACCTGCCTTGTCATCTATGTGGATGATATGATTATCACTGTGAATGATGACGAAGAGATCATAATTCTAAAATAGTTCAGAGAGTTCAAATAAAGGACTTGGGATTGCTACGGTATTTCTTGAGAATTGAGGGCTCAGGTCGAAGAAAGGATATTCATATCACAGAGAAATTATGTGATCGACCTCTTAGTAGAAACTGGGTCAGTTGATTGCAAACCAGGCAATGCTACAATAGTGGTGAATCATGGACTACAGATATCATAGGGACCAGAACTAGCGATAAGTGACAATACTAGCGCTTGGTGGGAAAACTGATATATCTTTTTCATACAAGGCCAGACATAGCATACTCTGTTGAAGTAATAAGTCAATTCATGCATCAACCACAAAAACAACACATGGAGGCATCATTGAGGGTCGTGCGATATCTGAAGGGGTCACCAGGCAAAGGAATAGTTTTTCAGAAACATGGCAATCTAGGGATACAAGCCTACACATATGCTGACTGGGTCGGAAACCCGAATGGCAGAAGATCAAAATCATGCTACTTTTCTTTGGTTGGCAGTAATTTGGTCTCATGGAAGAGCAAGAAACAGAAAGTGAGAGCTTTGTCCAGTGCCGAGGCTGAATTCTGTGGGATAGCTCGACGATCGACTAAAGTACTATGTCTCAAAAAGGTGTTGATGGAGATAGGGTACCCTCTAAGAACCGTGCCAAGAATAATGTGCGACAATAAAGCTACAATAAGAATCTCAGAAAATTCAGTGTCACACGATCGTACGAAACATGTTGAAGTGGATAGACCCTTCATAAAAGAAAAAATTGATGAACAATTTACCTCCCGTTCATGAGATCAGAAGAACAACGGGCAGACATATTTATTAAAGGCGTACCAGCTGGACGATTTCATGAAATTCTGGGTAAGGTAAGCATCGATGATCCGGTGACTTAACTTGAGGGGGAGTGTCAGCATATCACAAAATAAGGAAAGAGAATTAAGGTTATTAATATGATTGATATTGTACTTATGGTAATTAATCATGTACTTATTTCATAATCATCCTAAATCCTTAAATTGTAGACTCAATGTACTATTTAAACTGGTGATTAGCCAGCTATCAAACCAAGAAAGAAAGTTTTTTTCAATATCAAACAATTTGTTTGGTTGAGTAGTGGTTAACTACACGCAGCGTGTGTTTGAACTTGCATGAAAATTGTCCAAGTTTGCTGAATCCAGTTTCAATCAACCCTACATAACATATTCCTATCCCAAGAAAAAAAAAAAGTGAAGACTGTTTGAAAAAAAAAAGGCCTTACAGCAAACAGAAAAGAAAAGATCGTGTAGTAGAATACCAAAAAGGAAACGAAAAAGGACAATTCAAGAATTTTTTTTTTAAAAAAAAAGAAAGAGTCACTAATTCTTTAGTGATTGTAAATCCTGAGCCAAAAATCAGAAATAAAGCCGATCATGCACAAGAAAAGAAACGAAATATCTTAACATTTTCCAAGAAATCCAAAACTTATCACGTCCAAAGTTATCCATCTTGATCCTTATCGTTATTTTGAAATTTTTGTGTGTATTCATATTACTTGTGTATTATTGATTACTTTCTTGACTGAACAACTAAAGATTGCCTGAAGCAACTGTTTAGTTTTCTTTGGCTTGCTATACTACATCTTATCGGTTTCTTGTTTTTTTTAAATCCTATCTTGCATATATTCTTGTATTTTTCGTGTATAACATTGTTGCGGCTTAAGACCCCTTGAGAAAAGAGAATAAGAAGACGTTATAACAGCATTAGGAGATCAGATTCACATCTTGTTTGGTCTTGGATAATTCAAAACTATTTGAATCCTTTTAGTGGTGAAATTGTTTTAGGGGAGGTAAGACAATTTTTGGAGTTATCTATACACAAGAGTGAAAAAGACAGAAAATAAATCTTTCAGGTTTTCATTACCATAAACTCTTTCTTTCGTCTTTGTGATATTTTTTTATTCAAAGACAGCTGAACGATCTAACAAAAACACAACTAAGGGCACTCCCTCTTCTTCTTAAAGCCAAAGAACATTCAATCAACCCCGTGAAGATGATGAAGTTCTTGAAATAATTTGGGGAGTTAAGCTTCAAATGAAATATAGAGGAGCTAAGAGAGCGCACGAATTAGTTTGGTCTTTTTTAAGACCTATATGTAAGTCATTATCATAACAAAGTATCCATGTATCAATCTTTTATTCAAGAACATCTAGCTGTAGTAGAATATTACAATAAAATGTTCAGTGGTCTATATGATGGTTATGTTGATGAACATGAGGAATTCATGATGATGAGATTTATGGTTGAATTGAATAAGAATATTGATGACCAAGTGCACAACGTGAGAATCAGGAACCTTGATCACACGTTTTATCTTGCAAACCAATACGAAATGAAGTTGGCACTTGATAGAATGAAAGAGATACAAGAACTCTGACTTTGTTTTCAAGAACTTAAGGAGCAAGTGACTGTTTTGAACTCTTACATAAAAGTTTTGGATAATGAGCATGAACTTTCTGATGACTCGCATATTCCTAATCACAATTTGCATAACAATGAACTGTTTGATGACTCACAAACTCTTAATCATGATTTGTATGCTATTAAAGCTAATGTGCATGAGATTGAACCTAATTTACATGAAAAAGGGTATAATAAATTACATGAAGCTCTTGTTGAGAGCTTGCATGATAATGTGTCCAAAGTTGAATGTGAGAACACAAAAGAATATTAAGTTATGAGAAAAGATAAAAGGCAAGATATTAAAACAAACATTTTATTTTAAATTGTATTGCCTAATTCTATTATTTATGGTTGAAGAGGTTCAAATACATGTGTCCAAAGTTGAATGTGAGAACGGAAAAGAATCTGATATTATGAGAAAAGATGAAAGGCAAGATATTAAAACAAACATTTTACTTTAAATTGTATTGCCTAATTCTATTATTTCTGGTTGAAGAGGTTCAAAAATATGCGTTCAACAAAAATGACACACCATTAACGATTTTGTCTAATGCAAGATAATTTTTTTGCTTTATGGCTGCTTGTTAAAGGTTATATGAATCCAGCAAGAATTCTCTTTCAAAAACCCTTGATTTGTATGTGTGTGTCTAAGCATTGCTATATTGTTTGAGTTTATTTAGGTTAATTATTTGCTTGATCCGGGGAGCTTGGATATGCATGTATAAGAGTTTGAGTGATAGCCTAGTTATTAAGTATATGCTGGTATTCAATATTTCTTATGTTTTAAGAATGCCTTCAAAGGGGAAGTTTTTGTATGAGTTGAACTTTCTTTAAGAATAAGAATAGTTTTGTAGCCATTGGTCTAACATGGGAACAATATTTTCAAGTGATGGTTTTTGGCCCCATGACATGTTTATTGTCATTCAGTGTGCTGTCATATTCTGTGCAAAGTAATATTTTGATATTGGTCCTGATGCATCCAAAGCATGTTAGAAAAAGACAAAACAAGTTCATGAAAAGTTTATGCCTTGAGTTTAAGCTTCTTTCGACCTTACTATTAATGTTTTTTTATCATATTGATACTTTATCCTTGTAGGGTGGAGTAAACTAGATTTGTTTAAGCACCTTATTTTTATGATTTCTTTTTTATGTTCCAAGCATAGTGATGGATAAATTCACTTTTTGTAATGCAAATTTAGATTCGAGGAGCATTCCTGAACCAATGTTTCAACTCAAGCTTCATTTTTAGAATTGAATCACTTCTGCGAGCAGAAGTTATAAACTAAATTCACCTCCCGAGAAGCTTTCCAAGGGTGAACCATGTTTCTTGGCAAGAAGGTTGTTGATCAAACGAGGGTCGCTTAAAGTAGATAAAAACAGGCCTAAAAAGGTTCATCGCGAAACTGCATTCATATAGAAGATCTAAAAAGGTTCTTCATTATTGTAGCGCCCATACCAGACTACGTCTACGGAATAGTTTGCCTACCGTACTCTGCTACGAGAAGTACAAGGCGCCGATACCATTCACTAACACATCTCAGGCGAGACATAGGTCAGTATAGCGGAAACATAAAAGGTCCAGCAGATAACATTATTCAAAATGGAATACACAACCGTCCAACAAAAGCCAGAAGTCCATAATACAATCATAAGATAAAGTCATCATCCTGAGGGCTACATCGCTTGCTCACTGGTCATCTCCTCTCTGCTCATCCTCGATGTAATCCATAACAAAAGTCATGTCCTCTGCAAAGTTCATATATAAACCACAGTTAGGCGATATACATCACTTAGCAAGTCCAACCCTTGGATCCAGCATACCATATCAAGCAAGATGAGACATGATAATAAAAACATAAGTAAGAACATAAATACCTTTTCATGTCTCAATTAAGGAAAATAAAATAACATCACACACATAGTATATAACGTAGCAAATAAATAAACAAGACATTTATAATATCATTCAATACAAAAATTAAATCTATCCTACCTATTTCCGTAAAAGTTCAAGTGGAACATGTTCGTTCCTATCTTATGAATTCATGCCTTATCCTAGTTGTCAAGGATCCATACTTCCTTAATTGTCCCTCTTAGCAAAACCATCATTTTATTTTCTATCCGTGAGGTTAACATTTTACTTATCTTGGATTTAAAACTTTCCTTTAGTTATAATATTAAATTTCATAAGACATGATCTTGAAAATGCATGACATGAACTTTCTTTGACGTGCAAAACATGACATAACATATGATGGCCATCTCCACGTAAGAACTTTATCAACAACATACGAAATAATCCCCCAAACAGTCATAAGTACAAAATATGGCTTTCTTTGGTCCAACCAAGGTATTATGCCATATATACATATCACTAACGGTGACGTAATACCCGAGATCCCTTAGGTTCAACCCAGGTGTTACACTCAGCTTATAAACATGAACATATCAATAACATAACTTATGCCCATGACAACAACCACCCCACAACTGGTGTCATGACACCAGCAACATGTCGTACACGACGTAACTTAGAGAACATAACATGTCTTGGAATTATCCGTTTCATTGATAAGTTAGTTAAGTGGCCTTAACTTTCTTTTGAAAACATGCTTTTCATAACATGATATCAAAAACATAGTCTTTATTTTCAAAATATCATACTTGATGCAAATGTAACTTTTCTTAATTTGTAAACTTGAAAATATCCATTTTTCTTTAAAACATGGAACGTGATTCAAAACACTTTAACCATGGGTTCATTTATTCGTTAGGTGTCCGTTTAGTCCCGTTTGACGTATTAAGCTTATGCTTAGAGAATCCTATAATTTAGTTCCTCGAATATATCAAATAAGTCATAAAATCTCTATTTTGCCCTTTTTCCTTTGGGCTTTCTACTAATGCCCCAAAACAGCCCCTATTTTGGCTAATTTCATCCTTATCCATATTCTAAAATCCACCTTGCATCTTCATCCTAAAATCATAGAAAAATCATTAATCATATCAAAGAATTCAAAACTTATCAAAATAACATAACCTAAGACATAACATATCACATATGTAACAAGACTATAATTTTTCACACACCATACAAGATACACATATCATGGAAATGAATCTAAAATAAAGCAAGTGAGGTGTGTCGCACCCCACCCCAAGGCCGTGGGGTAGGGCTGTCCTACACCCCTCAAAATGCTTCAATTTTTTTTAAATCATTTACTCCTTTACTAGTTTTTTAATTCTCATGCTCATTTATCACACAAAATGATGATGCTCATATGGTCATAAATATGTAGGATGCTCATAAACTTGTAACAATTATCTATTATAAACATGCTCTTTTATTCACTAAAGCTACATGCTTGAAGGTCATGAACACAAAGAAAACATAATGGTTGGTAAAGAGCATGTTAACATACCTTCTTTAGTCTTCATTTGCAAGTCTAAACACTCTTAATGTGCCTAAAAATTGTGCCTTCAGGGGGTGTCCAAAAACAGCCCATTTTGGCTAAGTTGTTACATATGTTACATGAACTAAAGAGATGATTACCATACTTGAATATAATACTCAAGAACTCAACTTTAGTGTGATGTATTATTTCAATAAAGGTCATGCTCATAGTAAATTAGTAAAATGGTAAATAAACATGTCAAAAAATGAAACACAATCATTTCATATTATATATTTCAAAAGAGTGCAAGATAGTCAACATTAGCTAACATGCAACACACTTTGTGGTTCAACTTAACACTATACTCAAGTAGTGTTCATGCATATACATGTGAGTCTTAAATCCAAGGAAATCTCTACATGCATGACCATATTATTTAAGATTCAATTCTCTAATCATAAATTTTATCATAAGTTACAAGATTTAACTTTTAACTACACATGCAACCTTTCTTTACGTTATAATGATAAGAAAGTGACTTGAAACTAGCCTTGGTTGATCCTATTTTTATATGAACATAATGTTGTAGTTTTCAAAATAACATGGATGATTTAAGAGAAGGACTTGCCTTATAAGCCTTAGTTTGTGCTTGCTCTTAGACTAAATTTGAAGATGTCAGTCTTCTTTCTACACTTAAGGGGTATGACATTGGAGAGTTAGGTGGGGGAGAAAATCAAGCTTAGGAGGATGATACATAAGGATTTCAAGAATGTTTCATAAGAGTGCATACCTTTTCTTGATTTAAATGGGTCCTTTGATGAGTTAACTAATTGCTCCAACCTTGAGGAGTCTTCTTCACCTCTTTCTAGCCACATAGAGCACATTTTTGAAGGTGAAAGCGTGGTAAGATGAGCTTGTTGGCAAGGAAAATGCTTGAAGAATATCTATTAATTCTTACCTTGGATAGTTGAATAAGGTTGTTTAGCTTCTTATTCCCCTTTCTTCTTCTATGCTTGAAGAAATTCTTCTTCTTTCACTTCCTTAGGGGGACAATTTTGAGGCTTCAAAGAGGGAATGGAGTTTCCTTGAGATGACATTAGAGGAGGGAGAGAGAGAACTTGCAAGTTGGTGGAATACAAATGTGGTGGAAGATAAGTGTGATCAAATATTGCTTCTTCCTCCTTTCCCTCTTAAGAAGCATGCCTAAGACAAGGAAGAGGGGTGCATGTTGTTTGCTTTGGAGTGTTGGCATGATGATGGCAAGAGGAGTAATGATAATGCCTAAGTTTAAGCTTTTCTTACAAGTTTGGAAGAAAGCTTATAGAAAGTAAGCTTTTGGCAAAAACTAACCAATGCATGTAACTTCTGGTGGCTTGTCTTGCATGTTTGATTGGGAGAATGAGATAAAAATATTCTTGGAATGTTGTGAGGGGAAAGGGGGCAGGTTTTGGGAGGGTTTGAAGGGTAGAATAGGGATTACACTATGTTCTAGAATTTTCATGGTATGTCATATTTTCATTTTTTTTTCTTTTGAATATAGGTTGTAACATAATGGTGTACTCATACATACGTAAATACATACATACATACATGTGTGTATATATATATGTATGTGTGTGTTACATTAATCTACTTTATTGATAGTTGTGACATAATTATGGTCTCAATTTATTTTGATTAGAATGTGTATACTATATCTTAATGTATCAACATAGTTTAATTATCCGATCCGGAACACGGGTCGTAACATCCTTCCCTCCTTACAAAGAGTTTCGTCCTCGAAACTTACGTACCTCATATGAAGAGCTGAGGGTATTGCTCCTTCATCTTCTACTCCGGCTCCTATGTCGCTTCACGTTCAGTATGATGGCTCCATTATACCTTTACAAACGGAATCAACCGTCGTCTCAACACCGGTTCTTTTATGTCAACGATCCGAACTGGAACCTCGTCATAAGTAGCATCGTCTCGAATTATCACTGACTGCTCTTCTAGAATATGACTCAGATCATGAACATAATGTCGCAGCTGAGATACATGGAATACATCATGCATCTGTGACAGTGAAGGAGGCAATGCCAATCGATATGCTATAGCTTCGATCCTTTCTAAGATCTCAAAGGTTCGAATGAAGCGGGGGCTCAACTTTACTTTAACTCCAAATCTCATCACTCCTTTTGTTGGCGAAACCTGCAAGTAGACCTTCTCGCCAATATCAAACTCCACCGGTCTCCACTTAGCATCTGCCCAACCTCTACTACGATCTTGGGCGGCTTTCAACCTTTCATGAATCAGCTTGACCTTTTCTAGAGTTAGTTCTATTAATTCTGGCCCGGTGATGGCTCTCTCACCAACCTCATTTAATACAAAGGTGATCGACATTTCCATCCATATAGTGCTTCGAAAGGTGCCATCCCGATCGAACTATAGTAACTGTTATTGTAGGAGAATTCCATTAACTTTACCGGCTTGTCCAAGTTACCTCTGAAGTCAATCACACAAGCTCGCAGCATATCCTCCAAGGTCTGAATAGTCCGCTCAGGTTGCCCATTAGTTTGTGGATGGAAAGCAGTACTTATTCGGATTTCAATTCCCACTACGTGCTGATAAGCCTTCCGGGATCGTGTCGTGAAGCGAGGATCTTTATCAGATACAATACTTACTGGCACACCATGTAGACTTACAATATTATCCATATACGAGCTCACCAATTTGTACATTGGTGCTTGAATAAACATGGGTAGGAAGTGTGGTGATTTGGTGAGTCGGTCAACCACTACCCATATCGTATCATTACCACTCTGGGTCTTGGGGAGTCCATCCACAAAATCCATGGTAATGTGTTCCCATTTCCATTCTGGGATTTCTAACAGCTGTAGAAGATTAGCAGGTCGCTGATGATCTGCCTTAACATGTTGGCACACCAAACATTGTTCCACGAACTCCGCAATTTGACGTTTCATTCTGCTCCACCAATAGTTTCTTTTCAAGTCTTGATACATTTTGGTAGCTCCTGGATGAATTGACAATTGAGAATTATGAGCTTGCTTTAAGATCTCCTTTTTAAGTGCATCATCACTTGATACACACAATCTATCTCAAAACAAAAAACTACCGTCATCCTGAACCGAAAGTCAGCCACTGGTTCTTCTTCAGCTTCTCCAAGAGTTTTGACAGATCAGCATCCTCTTTCTGGGCCTCTTTTATTCTGTCAGTCAATGTTAGTGTAATCATCAAGGTGTCCAAGATGTTTACGGTGGAGTCAACCATGTCTAGCTCGAATTCTACCATCTCTTTCTCCAGGGCGGCCTGCTTGCATGGCTTGACTTCCTACTCAATGCATCCGCTACTTTGTTCGCTTTGCCTAGATGATAATGAATAGCGAGGTCGTAGTCTTTGATTATTTCCAAGCATCTGCATTGCCTCATGTTTAACTCATTATGGGTAAATAGATATTTCAAGCTCTTGTGGTCAGTGTACACCTTGCATCTTTCTCCATACAAATAATGTCTCCAGATCTTCAAAGCGAACACCACTGCTGCTAATTCCATGTCATGGGCATGGTAGTTCCGCTCATATGGTTTTAGCTGCCTGGAGGCATATGCAATCACCCTATCCTATTGCATCAACCTGAAAGAGAAGGGTTAACACATATATACAGTAGAGAAAGTTTGGATATGTTAAAATAGGCAGTTTCGTTTCCTAATCCATTTCTGGATGCATCACTGTATACAATAAATCCTTCGCCGGGTGTACGTTGAGCAATGACTGGAGCTGAAGTCAGCCTTTTCTTAAGCTCAGCAAAGCTCTGCTCATAGTCAGAAGTCCACTCGAACTTGGTTTTCTTTTGAGTTAGTCGAGTCAGTGGAACCGCAATTCGGGAAAACCCCTCGACGAACTTCTGATAAAATCTAGCCAGCTCAAAAAAGCTCCTGACGTCATTTACATTGGTGGGTCAGGGCCATTCTGTTATGGCTTCAATTTTCTTCAGATCAACGGATATTCCTTCCTCGGAGATGACATGGCCTAGAAATGACACAGTGCGGAGCCAGAATTTGCATTTACTAAATTTGGTGTAGAGCTTCTTCTCTCGCAGTAAGCTCAAGACAATCTTCAGATGTTCTGCATGAGTTTCTTTGTCGGGCGAATATACAAGGATATGTCTATGAACTCCACTACGAACCTGTCCAACTGGTCTCGAAAAACTGTATTCATCAGGCCCATGAATGTAGCAGGGGCATTAGTCAACCTGAATGGCATCACCAGAAACTCATAATGTCCATATCGGGTCCAGAAAACGGTCTTGGCAACATCTCTACTTTGATCTTAAGTTGATGATATCCAAAACGGAGATCAATCTTACTAAACACCTTAGCACCTTGCGAACAAAGGTTTTGAGTTCTTGATCTCAATAATCAGAACAATCTACAAGGTGTGAAATTTAAAATCTTATCCTCAACTGATTAAACAAATCATCGATCCTAGGCAATGGGTATTTATTCTTGATGGCAATTTTGTTAAACTCTCGGTAATCAAAACATAATCTCATACTACCATTCTTTTTCTTCACGAAGAGCATCGGGCAACCCAAGGTGAAACACTGGGGCAGATAAACTTCTTATCGATCAATTCTTGTAATTGCTCCTTTAATTCTTTCATCTCGGCTAGGGCCATTCGATAGGGTGCTTTTGATATTAGTTCCGCTCCTGGCACCACATTGATTTTGAATTCTACTTCTTGGTCGGGAGGCATTCCGCTCCTGGCACCACATTGATTTTGAATTCTACTTCTTGGTCGGGAGGCAAGCCAGGCAGATCACCTAGAAAAACATCCAGAAATTCCTTGACCACTGGAATGCTATCAAGAGGAGGTATTTCCTTTTCAGCGTTGAGGGTGTACACGAGGATACCAACATTTCCCTTTCTCAACACTCGACATGCCTGGGCTGCTGTGAGATATACATTTTTTGGGACCTTCTTCAGTTTTGAATTCCTTTGGTACACCACCTCTTCTTGAATCGGGTTCTTGATCACCACGTGCTTCCCTCGACAGTTGATATGAGCATGATTTTTAGATAACCAATCCATGCCCAAGATAATATCAAAGTCTCCTATCTGAATCGAAATCAAAGTGGCATCGAACTTTTGTCCTTCCATCTCCAGTTCATTGTCTCTATATAAGTGGTGAGAAATCAAAACCTGATCACCAACGGCTTGGACAAGATATGGTGCGTCTAACTAGGTAGCGCAACCACTAAGGTTCTTAGAAAACCTCTTAGATACAAAAGAGTGGCTGGCGCCACTATCGAATAGTACATTTGCAGGTATGTTATTAATTAATATCGCACCTGTCATGATTCACAGATCAAGTACAAAGTTTTCAAATATGCATATAACTACAATATTTAAGTTGCGTATTTAAACATACCTATCACAACATCAGGAGCCTCTTCCACCTCTGCATCTGTCATAACATGAACCCAGGCGTTAGCCCGCAGACGATCCATCTGCTGCTGAGCATTCCCCTGAGGCCCCTTCTGTTGCTCCAGACAATCCTTAATCATGTGACCCGTCTTGCCATAGCGGAAACATGCTTCTGACCTCAGACGACACTCGTCAGTATGCTGCTTCTGGCATGAAGGACATTGAGGAACAGCTGGTTGAGGCTGTGGACTCTGCGGTTGCTGATGTGGAGGCTGAGCTTGGTGCTCGGGTCGCTGTTGGGTATAGCCGGTATTCCTCCTGAATGTCTTAGTGCTCCGACCAGAACCATCGCCACTGAAATCTCCAGGTCTCTTACCCCGGGCCTCCTCATCACGTCTCATCAGGTCTGTCTTACGCGATAGCAATCATCTAACATCTCACCAAAACTCTTGGGCTTTTCTTTACAATCAAGGTCTGCATGTTGGAGTTCAGACTGCGCGCAAACTTTATCATCTTTAGCTTTTCATTATTCATGGTAGGAGGTACATATTTGGCGAGGTGGGTGAAACAATTAGCATACGCAGATACAGTCATCCTTGGCTCCTGTTTAAGTGACTCGAAGGAACTGATCTTTTGTAGAGTCACTGATGGTGGAATACAGAACTTGTTGAATTCCTCGAGAAATCATGCCCATGGAACAGGTCTTGGCAAAGGCTGGATATTGGTCTTCCACCATTGATTAGCCTCTCCGATGAGGAAAGGTTGGATTACCTGTGCTTTTACTTCATCTGGTACCTGTATAAGCTCGAAACAATTTTCTGTTTCGTCGAGCCATTTCTCTGCCTCATCCGCATCTGGTCTGCCCTCAAAGGTGGGAATACGAGCTCTCTTCAGAGCCTCAAAGTAAAAATGGGCGTTATGCTGTGGTGCTTGTGGAGGCAGAGGTGCAGCCTGATTATTAAGACCTGTATGGCCCAGCTGGATCAGTGTCTAAATTACAACATGAGCAATATTTGTGGGTGAAAATTCCCCAAGTGCGTGACCTCCCTATGCATATCCCCCAGGCCCTGAGCCTGCGGTGGGGGTGCGTACTGCTAGTATGGTGGTACCAGCCCTGGTGGTGGTTGTGGTACCTGCTCCTGCGGAGGCATTGGCAACGGTCTATCTCTGCAAGGTCTCCCACGAGGTCAGCCAGACATCCTATTGAAACATACACATTGATTTAAAGATAGTAAGTATATGTATATACAGGAAATTCATGCGTAAGTTTTAAGTTTCTTATATCCAAAATTTATTTAAGGCTAGATTAATAATTAATGCTTCACAGTGTCTATTAGAATGTCACAATGAAAACTGGTTAGCTAAGCGATCAATCCAATACTTACTCAGGGGCAGCGCTCATCTGAAGGCGGGTATCCTAACATCCATTCTAAGTTTCTAGACTAAGGCCAAAACACTAAGTCTATGATCATGACCTACGTCTAAGATCGTGACTTAGGTTCTAAGGTTTTGTTTAATTCATGCTTCCACCTTGGATCTGGAGCCTGGGCTCTGATACGACTTGTAGCGCCCCATTTTGGACTACGTCTACGGAATAGTTCGCCCGCCGTACTTTGCTACGAGAAGTACAAGGCATCGATACCATTCATTAACACATCTCATGAGAGACATAGGTCAGTATAGAGAAAACATAAAAGGTCTAGCGGATAACATTATCCAAAATAGAGTGCACAACTGTCCAACAAAAGCCAAAAGTCCATAATACAATCATAAGATAAAGTCATCATCCTGAGGGCTATATCGCTTGCTCACTGGTCATCTCCTCTATGCTCATCCTCGATGTACTCCACCACAAAAGTCATGTCCTCTGCATTTATATATAAACCACAGTTAGACTATATAAATCACTCAGCAAGTCCAACCCTTGGATCTGGCATGCCAGATCAAGCAAGATGAGACATGATAATAAAAATATAAGTAAGAACATAAATACCTTTTCATGTCTCAATTAAGGAAAATAATTTAACATCACACACACCGTATATAACATAGCAAATAAATAAACAAGACATTTATAATATCATTCAATACGAAAATTAAATCTATCCTACCTATTTACGTAAAGTTCAAGCGGAACATGTCCGTTCCTATCTTATGAATTCATGCCTTATCCTAGTTGTCAAGGATCCATACTTCCTTAATTGTCCCTCTTAGCAAAATCATTATTTTATTTTCTACCCGTGAGGTTAACATTTTTCTTATCTTGGATTTAAAAGTTTCCTTTAGTCATAATCTTAAATTTCATAAGACATGATCTTGAAAATGCATGACATGAACTTTCTTTAACATGCAAAACATGACATAACTTATGATGACCATCTCTACGTAAGAACTTTATCAACGACATACGAAATAATCCTCCAAACAGTCATAAGTACAAATATGGCTTCCTTTGGTCCAATCAAGGTACATATATACATATCATTAAGACATAACATATCACATATGTAACAAGACTATAATTTTTCACAAACATACATAATACGCATATCATGGAAATGAATCTAAAATGAAGCAAGTGAGGTGTGTCACACCCACCCCAAGGCCGTGGGGTAAGGCTGTCCCACACCCCTCAAAATGCTTCAATTTTTTTAAATCCTTTACTCCTTTACTAGTTTTATAATTCTCATGCTCATTTATCACACAAAATGATGATGCTCATATGGTCATAAATATGTAGGATGGTCATAAACGTGTAACAATTATCCATTATGAACATGCTCTCTTATTCACTAAAGCTACATGCTTGAAGGTCATGAACATAAAGAAAACATAATGGTTAGAAAAAAGCATGTTAACATACCTTCTTTAATCTTCATTTGCAAGCTAAACACTCTTAATATGCCTAAACCCGTGCCTTAAGGGGGTGTCCAAAAACCTCCCATTTTGGCTAAGTTCTTACATATGTTCAATGAACTAAAGAGATGATTACCATACTTGAATATAATACTCAAGTACTCAACTTTAGTGTGATGTATTATTTCAATAAAGGTCATCCTCACGGTAAATTAGTAAAATGGTAAATAAACATGTCAAAAAAATGCAACACAATTATTTCATATTATATATGTTCAAAAGAAAGCAAGATAGTCAACTTTAGCTAACATGCAACACATTTTTTTGGTTCAACTTAACACTATGCTCAAGTAGTGTTCATGCATGTACATATGAGTCTTAAATCCAAGGAAATCTCTACATGCATGACCATATTATTTAAGATTCAATTCTCTAATCATAACCTTTATCATAAGCTACAAGATTTAACCTTCAACTACACATGCAAGCTTTCTTTAGTTATAACGATAAGAAAGTGACTTGAAACTAGTCTTGGCTGATCCTATTTTTATATGAACATAATGTTATAGTTTTCAAAACAACATGGATGATATAAGAGAAGGACTTGCTTTATGAGCCTTGGTTTGAGCTTGTTTTTGGACTAAATTTGAAGATGTTAATCTCCTTTCTACACCCAAGGGGTACGGTTTTGGAGAGTTGTGTGGGGGAGAAAATCAAGCTTAGGGAGGATGATACATATGGATTTCAAAAAGGTTTCATAAGAGTGCACACCTTTTCTTGATTTAAATTGGGTCCTTGATGAGTTAACTAATTGCTCCAACCTTGAGGAGTCTTCTTCACATCTTCCTAGCTACATAGAGCACAGTTTTGAAGGTGAGAGTGGGTAAGCTGAGATTGTTGGAAAGGAAAATGCTTGAAGAATATATATTAATTCTTCTCTAAGAAAGTTGAAGAAGGTTGCTTAGCTTCTTATCCTCCTTTCTTTTTCTATGCTTAAAGAAATTCTTCTTCCTTCACTTCCTTAGGGGGGCGGTTTTAAGGCTTAAAAGGGAGAATGGAGTTGCCTTGAGATGACATTAGAGGGGGGAGAGAGAGAACTTGCAAGTTAGTGGAATGCAAATGTGGTGGAAGACAAGTGTGATCAAAGATTGCTACTTCCTCCTTTCCCTCTTAAGAAGCACACCTAGTGTAGCGCCCCGCCCGAAACCAGGGTTCCGGCTCAGTGCACCCGCCGTACTCTACTCCATAGAGTACAAAGCGTCGATACTATACATGTACATGTCGACATGAATAATGAATCGATGAGCGGAAGAAACATAACATAAACAAATCTTCATCAACATGCACTGTACTACATCATAATCTGTACAATCATCATATACCGAGTACTGAAATAATATATCATACATCATAATCCGAAACTTAATGCCTTCGAAATAATCTCTCAGTATGCTCTTCGTTATCAATGGTCTATCTAGCATGTCTTCAACGAGCCTGTATATTGATACCTGTTATCTGGAAAATTATAAATGAGGCAAGTATGAGCGATAGCCACCGACTTTTAATCACTCAGCAAGTAGTCTTACCAGATACAACATGTGGATCATACATGGGGAGACGGGGTAACAAATCATAATGCCATACATTTTGAGTATAATAAGTACGTCTCTTTTTTAACAAGTACAGTATCATATCATATCAATAAACTGCTGTAAACTGGAAGCAGGTAAATAAAGAAGATTTCAAAGCATACATAGCATAACAGCATCTCATTCTGCTTAATCCGTAACATCATACTACATCCATACTTAACTCCTAATCCATACTTATACCATCTTTGCCTACCTTACATGTACTACATTGTCATACTTAACACTACCTTGTCCATTGTAGTGCTGTCATATACTTAAAGAATTCTTAATCAAAACTCTAAGGTAACATGGTCATGACGTGATGCATAAAACATGACTTTTCATAAAATGACTTTTCATAAACATGACTTTTTCGTAATCATGACTTTTCATAAACGTGACATTTCATAACTTGACATGATTTTCATAACTTGCATAAAATGACATATTCATAACTTGCATGACATGACATTTTCATAACTTGAAGACATAACATTTTCATCATAGCACTTTTCATAAGAATAATAACACACGACATACCGATTGATTCCCCATATAATACATGTACGACATAAACATCATAACATATGTACATGTACCAATGGTGACGCGCTATGGCAGAGATCCCGTGTCCCAGACCCGGTGTTACACTCAGCCACATACGTAATTATATGCCCCTGACATCTACCACCCCGGTACCAATGTCACACTGGCGAACATAACATGATCGTAATCATGAACATAACATAACATAACATATCGTGTGTCGATGGAATCAATCGTCTCGCGTTTATTATTCACATGCATATGAATTTTCGAAACATGAGATGTGACAACATAACTTTGCAAATCTTATTTTCATGCAACGTGAGACTCGGTCAAGTAAGGGTATCTTATCATACTACCACTGGTAACATCACTTACATACTTACAGTCTAATTATCATAACTTAAAGAAATACCATAACCCTCCTTCTCTTAATATCAAGTCCACACATAGACTTCATAAATCATAACTTAAGTACATAGGGCATAAACTTCCTATTTCCGTCAACATATCATCTAGGGATTTCATAACTTATATCTTAACTTACACATATTACTTTATAACACATAAGAATACAATTAACATGAAATAAAATGATTTGTCATAACATCATATTCAACATGTATATAATTCCATGTATGTACAATATATACTTTAGTACATATGAATGTTCTTTAAGTGTGTATAGGCACAATAAAATATATTATCATATTTCATAAATAGATACATAAGTCATAATAAGGTCATTCTTATCATACTCTTAACATATAAATCATACTTATGTATACAAGCATAAAATAAAATCATTTTTTCATACTAGGCCTAGTGGCAGAAATATATATAATTTTATACATATATAAAATCATTTTATAATATAACATATAATGTTCAAAACTTATTTATTTTCATATCTTCATATATATAATATATATATATATATATTCTTATGCATAATAATTAAATCATTTTTTTACCTTAATTGGCCTATGGCCGAATACATACATATACCATGAATACATAAATAATTTGTCTTATGATACATTAACAAAACATCTTAAACTTATTCATTTACATATCTTAACATATGTAATATACTTATGTGTACACAATACATATAAAAATTATTTATACTCATAATTAGAATATAAAACCGAAATATATATATAGTACATATGTACATAATACGTAAAACATAATACACCAATACTTATTCATTTCTCTCTTTAACATATATATTACTCATATATATACATAAACATATAAAATCATATTTTAACCTTGAAATGGCCTTAAGGCCGAAATACATATTTTGTATATACATATATATATAACTGCCGTATATATATATATATACTTAAAAAACAGTGAGATATATATATATAAATTTAAAACCGTATATATATATATATATTTATGTATATATACCTAAAAATAGTGAAATATATATATATATGTATAAAACCGTATGTATATAAATATATATAAATATATATCTAAAAACAGTGATATGAATATATATATGTAAAAACCGTATAAATATATATCCATATATATATATATAGATCTATATATACATACATACATATATATCAAAAATCCGTATTTATATATATACACTTTTATACAAAACGTTGTGTTTATATATATGCATCTACACATCCATACATACATATATATATATACCCATATATATGTAGATCCGTATATACATAAGTAGATCTATACACTTATAAATATATATATATCGACATATCTATTTTATAGTAAGTATATATGTGCGTGTTTATATATGATGTATATATATGTACATAGCTTGCGTATGTATATGTATATAGTGTAGATATGTAAATACCTATTACTCAAATATAGATCTATACTTTCTTGAGAAGAAATCTTGAACATACTACATGATGATCCAACTTTGATATGAACATAAATACTTAGTATTTGTAAAACCATGTAGGACCTAGGAAGAATACTTGCCTTGATTTACTTTCTTACTCTTAGATAGTGATTCCTTCACTTGGATTTGAAGAACACATTTCTCCTCCTTCTCCTTGGTGTATACGGTTATGATGCCCAAAAAGGAGAGTTAGTGTACAACTTATGAGACTAATTATATGGAAAAATCAAACTTAAACTTCACAAAATTCTTACCTTACTTGCTTTTGATTCTAAATGCTACAACCTTCTTGAATCTTAGAAGAAGAAGAAATCTTTTCCTTTGTCCTTGGTTGGATTTTCGGCCAAATGAAGTGAAGAAGAAGATGAAAGTCCTTGTGTGTTGAAGAGAAAAGAGGAAGTGATTTGCTTGTAGTGTGAGTATGAAGAAAAATAATTTCTTCCCTTTCTTGAGGGTTTCGTTCAAGACAAAGAAAGAGGGAATAAAATTAATTAAGTGAGGTGTGTGGAGTGATGGTATAAGAATGATGAGAGTTGAATACTTTTTGTAAGAAAGTGAAGTGGTAGGGCATGGAAATTAAAATGTCTTCCTCTCATTTATTGGTTACTACCGTGGGGAGTGAAGATGGAATAAAAATATGTTGTTTGTTTGTTGGCATGTGAAGAAGTGGAGGAAAGGTAGGATGATAATTGTGAAAGTGTGTAAAAGTGAGTGATGGTTGTTTTCCATATAAGAAAAGTAAGATTCCTCCCACTTGTATAGGGGGTGGGCGGCCAAGTGGGAAAGAGTGGGGAAAGTTTTGTCTTTTGTTGACATGTAGGATAAAGTGAAAGAAAATATGATACTAGTGTGTATTATAGTTATCGTATCGGGTATTTTTTATTCGGTTTGATTTATCTCTATCGACTTATGTTGCTACCGACTAATTTATTTAAATACCTTGTATGTCCGATACAGTCATTGTCCAGTCCCAACCAGTCTTGTTATATCCGTTAACTTATCGTTAGGTTATTATTTTTATGTGTGTTTCTAACCCCGATATTTAATATCGATGTCTTTATTAATTCTAAATAAAAATTTAATTTCCATCGAAATTTCATCAACATCGCATTTGCGTTCTATTTTCATCATTTTCACTAACCCGTAATCTCGGGTCGTAACACCTAGGACAAGAAAGAGGGGTGCATGTTGGTTGCTTTGGAGTGTTGGCATGATGATGGCAAAAGGAGTAATGATAATGCCTAAGTTTAAGCTTTTCTTACAAGTTTGGAAGAAAGCTTATGGAAAGTAAGTTTTTGGCAAAAACCAACCAATGCATGTAACTTCTAGGTGGCTTGTCTTGCATGTTTGCTTGGGAGAATGAGATAAAAATATTCTTGGAATGTTGTAGGGGGGAAGGGGGCAGGTTTTGGGAGGGTTTGGAGGGTAGAATAGGGATTACACTATGTTCTAGAATTTTCATGGTATGTCATATTTTCCTTTTTTTATTTTCTTTTGAATATAAGTTGTAACATAATGGTGTACTCATACATACATACATACATACATACATACATATATATATATATAAATTACATTAATCTACTTTATTGATAGTTGTGACAAAATTATGGTCTCAATTTATTTTAATTAAAGTGTGTATACTATGTCTTGTAACTTATCAACATAGTTTAATTATTCGATATGGAACATGGGTCATAACAATTATTATCTTCATTCTTCATATTTTTTGTATTTTTTTGTTATTCATATTCTTTATATTATTCGTTATTCTTCATGTCTTTATGTAAGTCAATAAATTTTTTGTTAACAAGAGGTCTTTTGAGAGCGTATGATTTCATTAAACACATATCATATCATTATCATGGAGTTAGTTATCTCAACAAATATCAGTCAAGGAAAATGGAATCAACTTCATATATATATATCAAGAAATGCTATAATACTCATAGGCTTGAAACATCAGACCTCAACCAATTGGAAACAAACTAATTTAGTATTGATCTTATTTTTAATTCAACCTTCTAAATTTCTTTACAAGCACACAACCTATTCACATGCCATACACCACCGTTCTAAAAATACATTTACCTTCAAACAAATATGAAAGACAAAACCGCCACGTTTATTCTTAATTTTATGTCAACATTAACTATAGAACAACACCTTAAACTAAATTATAATATTCATTTCACCAAATGAATAGTATGAACCGTACCACTTCAAATATAGTTATTATGTAATACACAACAGGCTATAAGACTATTTAACTCAAAAGGCTTTCAATATCAGACATAAACATAACTCTCTATGTCACTTTATCTTCTTCGTTATGGTCAAAGATTTATAAGAAAACATCATTGGATCTTTGAATAATACCATAGCCTCAATAAAATCATATTATTTAATATATGCATTCTACAATCTTATAGAACTTATAAACATGCAATACATCATGTACAAGTTCACATACTTGTTTGAATTACACTTATATATCATTCATACAATTTTAATCAAGAAATATTCTAGATATCATAATATCCTCTATATTTTTCTTTATTTTCACACATTCATTCTCATGATTCAAAAATCATTACTAGTTAATCAAGTAACACATGCCAATTATTACCTTCACAATTAATTTTAAAATCATATCGAAAACAAATCAAGTGCTATATATCACAAAATAAATTTCTTAATTACTCTTGAAATATATTTACAAACAAAAACTTGGGCATAAGTCCAACTAACAGCACTTATATAAATTCAATTTAAATGCTAACATCCAAACCTAGAAATCTATATTACATGATGTTTAAGTTTTTAAAAAAAACTTCTTTTAAGTATATCCATAAAGACATCAATACCTAAGGTAAGAAATCCTCACATGTCCACATGTACCATCATAAAATCACAAAAATAACTAATTTTAGATATATGATTTTCAAAAAGAATCTTTATTCTCAAATTTGAAATAAAAAAATTCTTGACATTTTGAACTTATACAAATATTTAACTACCTCAGCAAGCCTAATCATGCCATATACTTAAATATATGCGTACATTTAAATCTTGAAACTTAAACAAACATGTATTACACGATTTTAATCTTCTTTAATCATAAATCTATTTAATAGCATCAACTTTATGTCTTTTGTCTTGCATAAATAAGACAAGTGAAAGAATCACATACAAAACACTAAATGCAAACATAGCAAGATCATTTATGAAGTATTAAAAATAGAAGTCCAGCCTCGTTTAGTAGCACTTCAGACACAAAGTTACTACATGTATTATAGATAAGAATCAGATTTTCCAACTCCACCCCTGTATAGAAAATTAACTTTAATAGTACCTTCCGCTTTCCAATTTATTGGGTTTCTCGTGCATCCTCAAAGAAAATTTGTTTACAACTTTCTACCACACCTCTTTTGTGTTACTAACAAAGATTACCTCAAATGAAATTATGACTGTAGAAATCCCCTCATCTTTTATCAAGTTGGTGTGCCTGCTAATTTTTCTTCTTTGTTGCAATTGCTCGTGTTGAAACTACTTTTTTGCATATCCAATCTGCTCTTCTCAGGCTTCCTTCTTGTATAGACATATCTACTACAAGATCTTTGTTGCTGTCTTAGCCATGTTTTTCCATCTTTATTCTTCTTTGAAAATCCATCATATTCATTTCTTCTCTACGATGTTTTCTATGAAGATTCAACCCTCACAGTTTGTTGAAATAGAGAATAAATAATTTCATAAGAATAACAACATAGATCTTCATAGGATTTGACAATTTCAAATCCGTCATCTTCTATAAAGAAAATTTCTTTAAGACTGCCTGAAATTTAGCTTGGAAGATGATAAACCGTCAAAGAAATAAATAAAATTAAGTTGAAGATCAATGAAGGTAGAAGAGACAAACATATATATGTATAGAAAAGGAATTTGAGTGATTACAAAACGCATGATTTAAATAACGTGTATTAAAGAAATGCATGACACGTTTTATGACATTACACGTTTTTGCATGAAACGTGCCTTATATAGTTCATATATATTGTTGTCGTACTAACGAGCCATGAAGCATTAAAGCTTACATCAAATGGCAAACATTTGTTGTGTTTGAACTATTTTCAGGTGCCACCATTAATGAACTAAACTAGTTCATTAAGTGAAGTATTTAGTTAAATGATCTAAGTAGTTCATTAAAGGAAGTTATATTTGGAAAAGGCACAAAGGCAACAAATTGAAGAATGGAAAGTCTTCTTCTCCTTTATACACGCCATTTACCATATATTTTTATATATATTCAGATTTTTTTTATAAAAGGCACATACACATATATTTCAACGTACTACCGACACGTTATATATTTTACGACCACTATATTTAACTCATATTTATGAGTATATTCAGGTCTTATATCATATGATATAAGTCATGGTGATGACAAAATTATTACGACACGTTAAAAGGTTCTAAACCAAAAATTGTCGTATCGGGTGAATACCGAAACTTCGCCAACGTGTCACGTACTTGCCATATATAGATGGCCAGCCCTTACACTTCACAAATGGCCACAAATTTCGTGGATCACATGGTATATACAGCCATAAAATCATTCCATGTTGGCACACACAAATCACCCCAAATTAAGGCCAAATTGTGGAGATTCCAAATTCAGTTTTTGTAACATGTTAGGCGCCACTTTAAATCAGCCATAAGTGCTGAATATTAAAGTTTAATTTATGTATATTATGTGTAACATAATATATATAACATGTACAAAAATTTGGAATTTAATCGGAGAAAAATCGGGTAATCGACAAACGTCGAAAATTCAGTTTTCTACGAACACGACACATGGAACATTTTTGGCATGACATATAACATGTATCTAGACAGTTTTTATATATTGTATACATTCTAAAGTGGTCTACAAAAATCAATTAAGGGCCGACTGGCATATGCCATATGTGTATAATTATATGTGCACTATTTTACAATGTTTGCAAAAAATAAATTCAGCACATGTTCAAGCTCAAAGTACACGCCTATCTTAGCTTGATGAAGCATATGTGGTGCTTTGTTGGCATCTTGATTGACCAAGAATGAAGCATACAATGTTGGTGACATAAAGAAAGGAGCTATACAAGGTAACATTTCAAACTTTGTCACATTTGTGACACATGCTGAAAATTCAGCATGTGTAGTTTAAGAGTGGCCGAAGTTTTGCTACTAAATGAGCCTTATTTACTGCTTTGACTTATATGAATTGATTGAAAGATAATATGGGAATGTTTTAAAAGTATTATGGAAATAATGTGATGGTATCTTGGAATATCACACATGCTGAAAATTTCAGCATGTGTAGAATGAACTTGGCCGATTTTATGGCCTCCATGTTTATTAAGTTTATTCCAAAATTAGTAGAAATGTGATGTACTAAATGATGATTGATTTCTTCTTTATTTTCAAGGAATTAAACTAATGCAAACTTGGCAACAATTTGAATAAAGTGTGAATATCACACATGCTAAAATTTCAGCATGTGTAGAAAAAATGTGGCCGATTTTTTGGTTGAAATTGGTGATGAGTTGTCTTGCTAATTATGTGGAATTGATATATGACTTATGGCAACATTTTTATGACTAATTGGCACATGTTTGTAAGAGTTATTTTCAGATTTATCTAGTCATCAAATGATGACAACTTCCATCCAATGAATGAGCACCAAGTGAGCAAGGGCTTAATGATCATCCAATGAGGAGTTGCCAAGTAAGCAAGAAAATGTCACAATGATGCAATATACTCTTCCAAGGACTTAGAAGATAATTTTCAAGAGAGGAAAGAGGCATCAAGGGGGCGGCACATATGGTGATAAAAAGAGAAGAAGGAGAACAAACAAAATACAAGACAAGCCTTACAATTCTCAAGATCAAAAACGTGTTCATCTCCTTCTTTCTACACTTCTTTCTTTCTTCTCTCTAAAAGCCTATTGTATTCATATTCATACATATGAATAGGCTTCATATATACCACCACATACTCTCTATATTGTTGTAAAATATTGATCAAGGTGTGATCAATCTTGCATTCGCTAGGTGATGGTGTTCGTGATCGTTGTAATCACTTACAAGGTTTGTAAAGGGTTGGAGTTGGTGTGTAACTCCATCAACTCTGTGTGGGTAAGGCGTTATTTGTGTTTTGTGATTAGTGCTAACCGAGGAAGGTGTCCTCGAAGACTGGAGTAGGTTGATTTAACCGAACCAGTGTAAAAGTCCTTGTGTTCTTTACTTTCAGCACTTACTTTCAGTTTCTAGCACCGTGCATCATTTTTATCACGTTCTTAAAAATAGTAAACGAATTTCAAAAATCACAAAACTTTCAGGAAACGTAGCCACACGTCTTAAGGTTCTTTTGGCGTAAGTTGCAACCCTTTTGGGCAAGTATAAGTCATCCAAACGTCAAAGGTTCTGAGACTAGTGCAGTCTGATTTTCATGCTTGCAAAGGTTGAGACTTTGAACGTATTTGACTAACTTTCCAAAAGAATTTTTCAAAACTGTTTCAACCCAATTAAATAAACTTAAAAAGGGGTTAGTCATTAAATTTTCAGAGCATTTGGAGTCACGGTTAAATAGGAATTAATTTTTGAAATCAGACTACCGTTTCTGGCAGATTTGCGCAATCTGACCATCAACGACTTTTAAAGGGGTTAAACGTTGAATTTTAATCTGAAATTTTTAGGAGATACTCAGAACATCTGAGACTAAGATCTCTACAAATTTTAGAATTTTTGAAGACCTGTAGCCTAGTTTTTAAAACGTTTCAAAATAGGTCCCGAAAACAGAAATTATTTTCAGAAGTTGGGTTTTTGGTTTAAAACAATTTTAAAAACCACATTTTGCGCACCCACTATTCAACCCCTCCTTCTAGTGGTGCCTTGAAGATCCTACAATATATACTCATATATATATATATATATATATATATATATATACACACACACACACTTAATCTTAATCGTAGTCACCCGGTTAGGTTTGTTTACAATCTCATCCAATGTCCATAATATATATCCATTTTACAACATGTACACCCTAAGTTCCATACTTAGCTATAATTACTCATGAATATGAGAGTTACACCATTCCACATATTTACAACTTAATAATTATTATTATCCAAATCTTAATCCAAATAAATCCATACACTTAGGAGGTTTAAAAGAAACTGAGGCTACGAAACATCTAAGGGGAAGTCCGCTTCTAATATATGCCATTTCATACAGATTTGAGATCCATTTTGTGAGTACATAATCTTTACCTAAACAACCACTATAACCGAAATTTCCATATCTTCATACATATTGCCTTTCTCCAACCTATTTCATGATTCTTCCTCTTAGTTTATTTATCATTCCTAACCCAAATAATTTGATCAAATACTCATATCCTCCTACTATTTTTATACGCCCTCCTTGAGGTCTATTCTTGCAAAACACCTAAATTACCCCTTGAAATAAGCTTCATGGCCGAATGGTGGCTTCCTTTGTATCCATTATTCTTTTTATACAACATATATTACAACTTAACTCTATTAAGTGCAAAACACTTATTATGGCCAAAACGTTACTGTTTATAATACTAATAACATTAATCCTTCTTAACTTACCAATTGTTGGAAATCAAGTGATTTACACCTTTCGTCATAAATAAATATGTCCAATCTTCCTAACCATTTCATGTCATACTATACTAAACATAAATATTATCACGACAAATTTTGTTCAATCAATAGTGTTGAATATGATGTCTTGGCCAAAAGTTTAAGGGGTTGTGGGGAGGTCACCAAACATCTTTTAAATACAAGAATCTTGTCATTACACCTTAACTAAGTACATGTATCATTTTCATGCTTCATCCTAAATTAATCTTGTCAAAACTACAACCACATTGGCGAAAATTACTTGAGTTTAGGAGTCACCAAAATCATCATGTAGAAATAAGAATCTTTTGATTAAATCTTAACTAAATACATGAATCATCAACTTCATTTCCTACCGTAAGCTAATATTGTCCAAAGTACCCTTCATGGCCGAATTTTACCCACAATTCATACTTCATCTTACATGAAAACTTATATCACCTTTCATAATTACATGTATCATCATCCTACTTCATTATACATTAATCTCGTTCAAACACCTTTTTTATGGCCGAAATGTGTATCTATGTATATCTTCATACTTCACAATACATTAATCTTATTCAAGATCATCTATATGGCCGAAATACATACATACATTTCTTCACACTCCATTTTTCATGCAAGAATTTATTTTCTTTTTCTTATGTGGTCCTTTCTTCTTTATCTTAACATACTGATATCTAACCTTGGTCATAGTCATTTCTTCGCATAACACCTCTAAAAACGTCCATTAAGCCATCATTTACCCTTTTGGTTTAAATGTATATTTTTTCATATGAACATAGCTTGAATGTTCTTACACTTAGTTCTTAACATAATCAAATATATTTGTAAGTCTCATTACCTGTTTTTCCATATAATCTTAGCCTTAAACATACTCATAAATGATCCATTTTTCTTATAAAAGGGTACTTAGTAATTTTGGAAAATACATGAAGAATCTAAGAGATATACTTACCTTCCTCTTGAATCAACTTATTTAGGACCTTATTCTTTCACCTTAGCTTGAAAAATCTTCTTCTTGTTCCTTCATGGAGGGCACGACCAAAATGATTAATAGTGGGAAGTGAGCAACTTCAAAAGAAGAAAACTTAGAGGTTCATAACATCAACTCTTAACAAGGATCATACCTTGGAACATTCTTGAGGCTGCCTTCTTTCTCCAACTTAGAAATTTTCATTCCCTCTTTCCTAGTAGAGGCCATGGGTTGCTCAACCAAAAGAAGAGAGTGGATGAGGAATTATAGAAAGTGTTACATGGAAGGATTTGAAATCATTTTTGAGTGTAATCCTACCTTGATTCTTATTGCTCCCTAGCCTTCTAACTCATGGTTTTCCATGCCTAAAAGGGTTAAGAATCTTTAGTCTTGTATTGTAAGGATGAGGGGTGGTGTTGAAAGCAAATTTTCCTCTTCTTTCTTCCTTCTTGAAACTCTCGATCGAAGAGAAAGAAATAGAGCTTGAAGACTACTTTTTCTCTTTCTTGGAAGAAGAAGAAGAAGTGTTGGTTAAACTTTAAAACATGAAGTGTGTAGTGTGGAAGAAAGAGATAGAATTCCCCCTTCCAAAGGGGCTTGATCGGTTACAAGAAGAGGGAGGGAAAGGAGGAAAAAATGAAATGAGTGGAGTGGAGTAGAGTGGTTGAGGGAAGGTAAGAAAAGTGAGGCTTTCTTGGAAGAAATTTTGGAAGACCTCTTCCATCTTGTACTTGGCCACATGGCTGAATTTTCGGTCTTCCTCTTTTTTTCTTCTTCAAAATATCTTCACATGTCCTACTTTCTTTTCCTTTTAAGTAGTAGAAAATACTTGTGTCATGTCTTTTTCTTTTGTTTTAATTTATTCTAGAGTTTAAGTTATTGCCTGATAGGCTTATTTTATTTCATCATGTAATTATAAAATGTTTATTATCGATGTTGGTCATATACCGGCATATTGGTTAATTTATCGTTCAATTATTTTCCCGAGCGTCTCTCGATGTCTTACTCAATTCCTATTTAAGTATTCATTCTACCGTAAATTTATCGATATCGAACTTTTTTTTATTAACTTGTTTCTTTTTCTACTGACCCGGAAATGCGGGTCGTAACATAGACGGAAACGATTATAAGAAGAATCACGAAACGAAAAAGATGGAAAAGTATGTTTTGAACTACAGACTGGTTGGTGGAACAAAATTTCTTAAAGAGATTATAATGTTACATGGTTGTCTAAGACCTGTTTCTGTGCTAGTGAGTTTTTAAATGCTATCCGAATACGAACATTGTGTTGCCCTAAGTGTATACATGGTAATACATTGTGTTATTTATAATTTATTCTGAAGCAAATTATATGGCAGTGAAATGGGTGATTTGGTTTGCTGATTGCATGGTGTTAACCCATGAAAAGTGTGTAAGTTAGTCTCCATGATACATGTAGAGGCAAACACATGTGCATAACAAAAACTAGGCTTGCTTTAAACAAAAGATACGAAAGATCAACAAGATTTAGAAGATTAAAGGAAAAGCAAATGTTAGTTAACATAGTACGAACATACATGTATGTGGATTTATGGAAACCGGATGACTGATGGAAGGATTACTGCGGATTACTGGATTAAGAAAAAAATACATAAAAGAAAGATAAACGACAAACTTTCACTGGCCATGTGAGTATCCATGTTGATGAGGCCAAAACCATTATTGACAGTAATGATCAATGTGTTCAACTCGGTCTGTTACAAGTCAAAACTATTTGACTTCATACAAGCGCAGGCCGTCGCAAGTACATCTTCTATCCAGCTAGGTTCGGAGGACACATGACATTCCTCGACATTAGTCATGCCATCGAGTTACTAATTGTGGCCCATATGACTGAGCCAGAGGGTCAGCGGAGGCATCTAACACCGTGGCTGACACGTGCTTCAGTCGCTCGCTGCGGGTCCACTCAGAATCCATTTCCTTAACTTTGTTGCTCGGCCAAGCTCACGGGCACCTGTGTCGGTCCGGCCAAATATGGCACCTGCCAGAACAGACACCTACCAGTAAGTAACAATAGCCATGCAACGTGACGCATGGGGTAATGCGGCAGCCATGCAAGCGCAAATAGCTAGTTGGGCAACACACTTGGTGCACCTCCGTAGCATCTCAACATGCATTGGATGCTCACGATATATAAAAGAGCGAAAAAGTCCTCAAAGGACCAAGTTCAACCCACAATTCAAAGAACACATTCATGACCAGCAAAGTGGATTTAGGCAGAGTCTCTGGCGGCGATGGAAAATCACGAGAAAAGATAGTGCGCCAAATGACAAATACAATAACACTTTATCTCGGTGGCTCAACCACAAGCTGATGGTTTTGCCAAACTTGCTCACTGCAATATAAAAGAAGGTCTAAAGAAACGACTTGAAAGAGCCGCAATAGGATAGATAGATGAATTGTCCAATATCCTATAGGCCTATTGTGCATTTCTTCCACGTCAACCAAGGAAACTCCTTTTGTATTGGTGTATGGCTCTGAAGCCTCTATCCCAGCCGAGATTGGCTCCACGTTGGCCAGAGTGGAAATTTATTTGAATTAGAATAATAGCCAAAATCTGCACTTAAATCTCAACAACTTGGAGAAAAATATGGAGCAGCTCATATTCGGATGGCATAGTACAAAACTTAACCTCTCAGTATTATAATGTGAGAGTGCAACACAAGTTCTGCCTTGTCACTCGAAGTAAAGCCACAAGTCATGTTGGCCCATAGGTAGCCTCGACCTAAAATGGAAAGGAGCGTACCGCGTCATCAATGCATCTTCCTTAGAGCTTACGAGATATAAACTCTGGCCAGCAAAACCTCACCACGAAGTTGGCACGTATCTGATTTGAGACCATTTCATACTTAGCGCATGTAACACTTTCTCAAGGGGTTTAAATGCATAATTTTCCTTTCATTTTTGTTTATAATATTTCAAAGTGGAAATAACTTTAACAAATTTATTATTCTAGAGGCATGACCTCAATTATACAGTTTTGATAGGTCCGTGCCACCGCAGCGTCTCAAAAGTGGGAGTAGGATAGGTTTTCCAACCAACCTCAATAAGTCTGAGTAGCAACCCCAAAAAGGGGATAAAGGCACAACAGATTTTGCTCATGCATCAACAGAGGGCACACGGATTGAGACGCAACCGGCTTTGCATGCCCCAACACGCAGCAGGTCCGGGTGCTCCAACAAGGAAATTAAGGTGGCATAAATTTGCCGCATGAAGTTGGCCTCAGGAGGTCTAAGTAGCCACCACAGTAAGGGGATTACGATGGCATAAGTCCACCGCATAAAATTGACATCGGCAGATTCAAATGTCCCTATTATCTATTAGGTCCATAACAATCACTCTAGAGTGGGATGAATAGAGTATTGGGTAATTTTTTGAATTTTCTCGGTTTAACTCACTCCAACTCAAAATACTCTCTAAAATAAGAAAGAAGATGATGAGAGATAATGAGTTTGTGACACACAATTTAGAGTGGCTCGCATATCTTTGATTCTACTCCATTACCACTTTGCTTCCAAAGTGGATTTTCAACAACAACTTTCTTATTACCTTTGACCAGGAACAAGAACAACAACAACATCACTTACGCTAGCACTTAGGGCAAGCGACAACTGCAACAATAGCAAATTATTGCACAAACACTTTGTGCAACATCAACTACAATAATAGGTTGCCACACAAATACTTTGTGCAATGACAACAGCAGCTAGTAATGCAAATACTTTGTGCAACGTCAACAACAACAGCTACAAGAAAGAACTAATTCTTACATATTCACAACTTCAACAAAGTTCTTCCAAAGAACTTTCACTAAATGAGTTTGGGGATGAAGTGAAATTAGACTTATACTCTCACAATTACAACAATGAAAACAAGCAACAAGAGTTTAATGAGCTTTAAGTACTTTTACACATTTGAGAGCTTTTTACAGCAATGGGGATGAAGGTTGAAGAGGATGAGAGTATGTAAACATTTTATTTGAGCTTCTTCAATATATAGAGGGTGTGAGCCACGTTTTTGCAGCCTCCATAAAGTCTTCAACTCAATCAAATATCTTGAAGATGTCTAAATAGTCTTTAGCCACCTTATACTTGGATTTGATGCTCCATAGCCACCGTAGAATATCTTAGACATGTTTACAATAGTCAAAAAAGCATCATAGATGTTGGGGAAAGTCCACAAGAGATTTGAGTAAAATTAGAGAGAGAAAACACTTTAAATCTTCCTTGGATTTTTTTCTAATAGTTATAAAAATTGAATTCTGGATGACATTGATCGATCTATGTATACATAGATTGATCTATATAAGAGATATATGTCTCATAGTATGTCTTTCTCATTTTGTTTCATTTCCACCGTATGAAGTACCTTTTTAACTCTTTTTCAAACATCTTTTAACTTCATTAAAACAATTCATATCCCAACAATCTCTATCTTAATGACTTCAAAACCGCATGCTTTTAAAAGAAATTTTTGTTTGAAAAACAATATTCGAGCTATCCAAAAGTTTCAAACTCAGGTTTTATGCAGAATTTTATATTTCTCCCTTAGTCAATGCATCTATGCTCCCCCACAACATATGATCATAAAGGCATACTTAAGATTACTTCAAAGCTTCTCCTTAATATATGAGTATCCTAAATATTCATCAAGGTTAATCCAAAGTTCTCCCTCAATATATGAGCATCCCAAGAACCAATAGACATGATGTATATCATGTTCTTTATATTCATTTCAAACTCCCTCTCAACACAAGCACACTTTATATGTCCATTATATTCAAAGGTCATATTAGCAACACATGTGTCATCACATATTTTCCAACATATATCAACATCCATGCTACTCACACATACCATTTTCAATCTCATCACAAATATCATATATATCATTTTCAAATCCAATCAAGCTTATCACATATAGCATTTTCAAATTCAACATATAGTCTATACATTTTCCCTTACTAGATTTGTATCTCTCTGAGGACATAGTCCAGGTTCATGGAAGTAGAGGATTAAGGTTAAGGAGGTGTAAGCAGGATATAGGGATGCCTGAGAGTATACATAGAGGATTAGATACTGTCTACATTTTAGGTCGACTTTGCATTTTTTGTTTTTGTTTTTTTCTTTCATTTATTTGTGCATATCTACTATTATGACTATTTTAATATCGGAAGCTTTCTATTTGTGTTTGCTAAAACCATATTCCTATTATTGTGTCATTTATGCAGGTACATATAGAGCCAGGGGTCTCATAGGAAGCAAACTCTTTATCCCTTGGGATAGAGGTATTTTTTGCCTGCCTCTCATCCTCTCCAGACCCTAGCGATAATTTTTGCTATCGTTGGAATATACTAGGTATGATTGTTGTTGTTCTTTATTTCCCCTCCCCCCTTTTTGTAATCATCAAAAACATAAATCGAATAAATGGACTTAACGAAGGACCTTGAATTCATTCAAGTATAACAAAAGAGAAGTTTCAGTACATCCTAAACTACGACATAAAGCTAAATTTTTGCTATAGGAATGGTGAGGATATATACAAATCCTAATCTTCATCTGAAGAGAGTGTGTGTAGCGCCCCGCTCCCGCACCCTAACATCGAGAACAGTGCACCCGTCGTATCTCGCTAAGGAGAATACAAGGCGTCGTTCAAACTTCTTACACGTCAGAAATAACGTAGAATTTTTTTTCCTGCAGAAACGATAATTGAAAGTCAAATTCAATTCATAAATAATCCTAAAATATAAATAAATCAGAGTTTAGGCTGACGAAACCCAATGCATTAAATGAAAATCTAAAAGTCTAATAAAACGGAATAAATGTGAAAACCATCGAGTATTCCCCCAAAGAAATATCTCCAGCTCACTTGCACCAGCTTGTATAGTCGGACTCGTCTTCTACAAAAGTGTATTCGTACCTGGGCTCACCTGTGGGAGGATAAGTGGGGGTGAATGATTTGGGAAAATCACCCGTAGGTTGCCCGTCTAATCCTAGAAAGGAACCATACTTACAAAATACATAAGCACGTAGGAATTACAACAAACATATAAAGAAATAAAGAACAGTAATAACCGAAAAATAAAATAAATATCCACCTGTCCAATCGAATGCAATGCGCAACTTCGTGATGCATGTTCCTTCTTCCTATCGTGTCACACGCAACAACATCGCTATCACACACAATATGTTCTTCTCTTTTCCCATGATATGCTATGTATGACCTGGGTCCTACTTTTCGCTCTGTAACGTGGAGTCAGCGCACATCGCTCCGTAACGTGGAGTCAGCGGACAACGCTCCGTAACATGGAGTCAGCGGACATCGCTCTGTAACGTGGAGTCAGCGCACATCGCTCCGTAACGTGGAGTCAGCGGACAACGCTCCGTAACATGGAGTCAGCGGACATCGCTCCGTAACGTGGAGTCAGCGGACAACGCTCCGTAACGTGAAGTCAGTGAACAACGCTCCATAACGTGGAGTCAGCGGACATCGCTCCGTAACGTGGAGTCAGCGGACAACGCTCTGTAACATGGAGTCAGCGGACATCGCTCCGTAACGTGGAGTCAGCAGACAACGCTCCGTAACGTGGAGTCAGCGCCCCGAAAGGATGCAATGCAATGCACGTGCCATGAATGCTCCACACACATAATCCATAATCCGGCACATCCACGCTCCTATATACACCCGCGCCCATACACGTGCATATATACTTACATATATACCCCCATTTTATTACAGTGTATTCATACTCATATATATATCCGCGCCCATACACGTGCATATATACTTGTAGGAATACCCCCATTTTATTTGTATTATTTTTATTTATTTAAATATATTTTCTTATATTTTTCCAGGATTTATTTACTATTTATTGATTTTTTGTCCTCATCCAATTCCATCACTTTAATTATTGAGAATATCATGAAAATATTGTTAGTCATCACTTATATCTTACCTGGCTTTTATTAATTTTTCTGTGACTTTATACTATTTTTCTATATTTTTTCCTATTTATTTCATACTTACTACCTAATTATTCTAATTAATTAAATTAATACAACTTTAGCAATTAGGTGAACATAATTTATTTTTAACATTTTATATTTTTTAGAATTTAGTTAGAATTTTCTGTAATTTATTTATATTTTTCTAAAATTTTAAACTAATTTTAATTAATTATTTACTATTTATCAATTTTCTGAATTAATTAAATTATACATTTTATTTTTTTTCCTACTGTTTCGGCTCAGTCCAGCAGCGCCAGACCAGGCCTGCGCGCCTGCGGCCTGCTGGCTGCTGGTCCATTTCCTTTTTTTAATTATTAAATCTCAATTTTACTCAAAAATTCATAACCTCTTCGTTTTAACTCCGATTAACCTCAAACAAGTTGCATTTCTCTCATTATAACACGACGCATACAATGGAACCAGACACGTCAGTGTGTTTCCGGGACACGCCATCAGGGGCGCACGTGGGCCCCACGCGCCACCCCTGAAACGCGCGCGTTTTGTGCACGCGCCGTCTCCCAGACCCACTTTTCGATTTCCAGTTCAATTCCGGCCTAATTTCCGGGTTATGTGACCTATTTCTAATGCTAATCATGCAATATTCTCCCTAATAGCATAAAGATTCAACCTTTTAAATTTATTTCAACTACGATCAACACCTTTCGCACACATACATATATTCAATTGTACAACATCAAAAGAATGCCCTTATATATATATATATATATATATATATATATATATATATATATAAACAAAATGAAAATAAAACAAAAATAAAATAAAAAAATCAACGCAAGTATGATTCACACACGAGGTGCGGGCAATCCAAGAAGAGGGGAAGGTAACATATCTTGTTCGGCGAATTATTTCCTACACGCACTCCTTTCTTTCCTCCCATAAGTGCTGGACGAATGTGGATTATAGGAGTGGTTCTTGCCCAAAACTTATATAGATGTAGGTAGAGTTTAAAGTATATGTGTGTATGTATATATAAATATACTTAAAGAGGGGGCTTGGTTCTTCTTTTCCTTTTTGAAGCTGCCGCTGCCCTCTTCCAATTGATGCCGGCAGATTTTGTGTGAAGAGGGGAAAGAAGGGGCGGCTGTGAATAGGGGTGGAGAAGGGTAGGGTTTGGTTTTTGATTTAGGGATGTATATTTATATATATGTATATATATTTCCTAATAGATTCAGGATTACTATTAAGTCTATCTATAAGAGTTTAATTCCCATTCAACTCTTCCTATTTCAATCCCATTTAATTTAGAATAGATATTTCATTTTATCTACCTTATTTCATTTTATCTACCTTATATATTCTCACTCTCTTTTTTTTTTAAAAAAATGCCCCCACTTACGGGGCATAACAGTGTGAGTCCCGTAATGCATGCCTTCATCTTGGCATTGAACCTAGCCAATTTCTTCTTGAGGGTACCTACTTCATATTCAAGTTCTACAACTTGTTATTGAAGTTCTGGAACGTTTGTACATGTTCCACCACTTGTTTTCACCTTTGTGTATGGGAGCAGTATCTTCCTATTCTTCCGCTTCTTCTTCTTGGTCTATACCTTTTCGGGCTTCTTTTCGAGACTTGTGAATCTGTTAGATGTTGAATTTGTCATAAAAGTTCTTGTGAGAAATCTTTTCAACATCCGAGTCATCTAGGTTTACATCCAAATGTGTAAACATGAAATAGATTAGGTTGGCATCGGGAAGAGCTTTCAACTTCTTTGTGGTTGCCTCCATTACATTAGCCATAAAGATTTTACCAAAGTTCAGTGGCTCCCTATTGTCAATGCGATAAGCAATGTAGAAGTCGAGATTGAAGAGGATGAAAGTGTTTAAAAACCTCATCTGAGCTTCTTCAATATATAGAAGGTGTGAATCACGTTTTTACAGCTTCCGTAAAGTCTTCAACTCAATCAAATGTCTTGAAGATGTCCAAATAATCTTTAGCCACCCTATAGTTGGATTTGATGCTCCACAGCTGCCCTAAAATATCTTAGACATGTTTGCAATAGTCAAGAAAGCATTATAGATGTTGGGGGAAGTCCATAAGAGATTTGAGTAAGATTGGATAGAGAAAACACTTTAGATCTTTCTTGTATTTTGTCCTAATGATCATAAAAATTTAATTTCAGATGGCATTGATTGATCTATGTCTCATGTTTTAGAGACTGATGTCTACATCGATCGATCGATGTTTTCAGTTTGAGAGATTGATGTCTTCTAGTGTGGTTCCAGATTTGCACCTTTCAAGAGCATCTGCTGAAGTAAAAACGGATTCAAGAACACAACGTGTATAAAGCACAACACACTTTATTGATATTCGGAAAATAACTTAAAACCAAACTAGTACTCGCCGCCACTACAATGGTTTGGCCTACCCTTAATTTATAGACACTCTAGTCTAAACAAACCATTACCTAATAGGAAAAGATAACCACTTATAAGGAAATAAATTTAAAATAAAACTCCTACTTCTTAGGAGATTTTCTAAGCCTTATCCTAGAAGGAAATTATCCAACAATCTCCCCCTTAATTTCCGAGTGTACCCTCGGAATTTCTTCGACGCCAAGCAAGCTTCGCATCTCCTTGAACCTCGTCCGCGCCAACGGTTTTGTCAAGATATCCGCTCTTTGCTCGTCGCCACTTACATACTCCATCGCTTGACATAAGCTGATGTCTGGTTGTCAGTATTCTCTTCACTGCATACTTCCCGCATGATTCACAGAAGTTCTTGCCATGCTGGCACACCTCCTTCTTCTTTATCTGCGTACGTCGATTAGCACCATTCCTTGTGCTATTTTTGCCAACGAGCTCTGCCTTTTCAGTTATCTTCTGATGCTTTAACATCTTCAACTCTTATTCCTGTTCCATCTCCATATTCACCTGCCTAAGCTCAGTCCTCATAGCATCAACTGCCCGATGATCCATTTCGATTTTCATAGCCTTCCCATTAAGTTCCCTCATCTCCAAATTCTGTCGAGCTGCAGCAGATTTGGTAGCTCTTACTTCAACAGCTTCCTGTTGCTTATCATTCAGGGTCCTTTTCGATGAGCTCATTTGGCTTCTTAACCGCAAAATTTCACCCTTTGCTAAACCCAGATCGTCTTCTAGCTTCTTTGCTCTCTTCTCGGCTTGAAGACATATCAGAACACCTTGCTTTATGCAGATCTTGTACAACCGATTTGGACTCCTTTGAACTTTCATCAACAAACAGCCGCTCCTATCATACATCATCAAGTGCTCACCCTTCAAGCTCACCTCACAACCACCCTCTATGGCTTGTCCTAGGCTGAGTATGTTGCTTCTTAGCTCTAGTATGTAATAGACCTTGGTAAGCAGCTTTTGTTCCCCTATCTTTCCTTGAAGAAGTACCGTTCCTTTGCCTTTAATTTCAATGCAAGAACCATCTCCAAATCTTACTTTGCCTTTCACATTTTCATTCAACTTGGAGAAGTAAGATTTATTTCCCGACATATGATTGCTCGCACCATTATCCAGATACCATATATGATCTTCCATAGGCTCAGAAGTCAATTTACTCGGCATCAAGCTCCTTTCATTCAAGCACACTTCTTGAGGTACGTAATCAACACCTTCGTGGACAAACACCGTTTCATCTACATCATGCTCATCAGCGATAAATGCCTCATCCGTTTTCGTTTTTCTCTCAGGACACTTGCTTGTAAAGTGTTCGGGCTTGTCACAACGAAAACATATTAACTTCTCGGGACACTTGCTTGCAAAGTGTCCGGGCTTGTCGCAACTAAAACATATTAACTTCGAGCGGTCCCTCCTCGTCTCTTGGCCCCGGCCTCGGCCTTTTCCACGTGTCGCAGCCTCTGTCTCTCTGATCCGAAAATTCCTTATTTTGTTGATCGGAAGAAGATGAATATAACAAAGTACTGTCTGATGTAGTATTGAAACTTTCTTCGTTAATTCGTTCTTCGTACGCTTTCAAGCGACCAACAACATCTTCGAAATCGATCTTGTTCAAATCCAACACTTGTTCTAGTGACGCAACAATGTGTATGTATTTCGATCTCGGCAAACCATTAAGGAATTTCTTGACCATCTTGGAGTCATCTAGGGGCTGCCCAAGGGAGGCCGACTTTGCCGAAATTTTGGACAACTTTCCAGCATAAACATCGATAGAATTCGTTTCCGCCATATTGAGTCTATCGAATTCGGCAGCTAGGGTTTGAAGCCTCGTCTCTTTGACCCTCTCAACACCCAAATATCTCGTCTTTATGGTTTCCCAAATTCCTTTCGATGTTTCTTGATGGCCGACTTGTAAGATCAAATTCTCGGAGATTGCTTGAAACAGTAGAGCAATTGCAACATCATTATTCTCGGCATCATCCGAACCTGGATCAATCGTATCCCACACTTTGTGAACTCTTAGAACAACTTACATTCGCATAGCCCACACAGTATAATTGGTCGGAGAAAGCATCGGGCACTGTACGGCAGTCGATCCAACCTCTCTCACACGCGGTTGTGATGTGGTGCTTGATGGTCGAGCGCTACTCTCACCAGTTTCGCTCATTGTCTTGAATTGACAATTCCTTTGTTAACCCAAATCTTTACAAAGATGAAGTAGGAGGATCCGATCTCCTTGATGTCTCGGCCGTTTCAATTGATCACGGCAATTACCAAGCCTTCGGTCTACACACGGCACCAAGCTCTCTTTTTTTTCTCGTCAGGTTTTTTTTCTTTTTCCAGAAGAGCTCCAATGCTAAAGGAAAGGAAACAAAACTAGGTATGATATCTCAAGGACAAGGACAAAAACAGATCATCCTGCAAAGCATTTGGTAAAATTCTAAAGCACCCCAATTTACGTGAAAAAGCACAAAGCAGTGAAATGTCCAATCTGAGACCTCCTTTTTCTTTGGACCAATTGAAACTGGGCAGGAAGTAAGGAATAAAGCACTCTTCTTTCTCTTACTACAACGTCAACTCGTCTTCTTTGTATCTAGGATTCACTGTTTCGAAACTCAGCCGAAACAGAAAGAAAGAAACAACTTGCGGGACTCGTTGCAAAGTTTTCTCAATTCCCGTATATGCGACTCAAGGTCCCCCTTGCCCTCAACTTGTTTTCCAAGACACTCGATGTTATATCCCATTTTTTTAATAAGGGTAGAATAGTCATTGAGGGGTAATTAATTATTAAACCTAATTGGATTAAGAAATTTTCCCTAAACCCTAATCAAATTTCTATTTAATCACGTGAATACTACTCTCCTTCCCCACATAAGTCAGCCGCCCCCTTTCATGGAGAGAGAAAGAAAACGTTTCTTGCTTCCAACGCTCAAGGCTGCCGGTTTCGAGAGGAGCACCGCCAACCCGATCAACCCTTCAAACGCGTATCAATTACCAAGTAGGTGCCCCCTTAACATCTGTTGAATGTAATAGCAGTAATCCTTTAATTTCTTTATGAAAACAAGATCGTGCATTAGTATTTGTGATTGTATAGATGTTTGATTATTGATTATACGTATATGTGATGAATTGTATATCCGTATATATGTACGATGCTATTTTAGTATGAAACTCAGAAAAAGATTTTTTTTTATTTGCGTGTGAATACCGGAATCGTGAGAATGAGTGTTTGTACCGGCGGCGCGTGGCCGGTGGT
>AP025048.1:20908988-20942813 GCA_036186865.1 Eustoma russellianum | reverse complement strand
AGCGGATGAGGGGGGTGGGCTGAGGGTGAAGGATGGCTGGGGAGGGGCGTGGGATTTACTGGAAGAAAAGAGGGGTTTTTGGAATCGCACGAGGAAGCAAGGCGCAGGAAGAAAGGGGGAAAAGAAAAAGAAAAAGAAAAAGATTAATAAAAGAAAAGAAATTGAAAAGGAATTTCTGAACGTGAATGATAAGGAAAAAAGAAAAAGAAAAAGAAAAGAAAAGGATAAAGAAGAAGAAAAGGAAAGGGGAAGTAAATGAAGAATTCCGTGTATGATTTCTGTGCATTCATGCATCACGAGACATTGCATATATGTTATGTTCTGTTCCGTTCCGTTCTGTTCTGTTAGGATATGCGAGACATAAGTCGCATATCCGATCTGTTCCGTTCCGTTCTGTTCCGTTCCGTTCCGTTCTGTTAGGACCCAGGATCATGCATTGCACGATTAGATGAATGTTTCTGAGAAGGTAGGTTATCATGCATCACGTATATGACATTGCATTTCACGCTCATTTTTCATGATTATGTGTTTGATTGTTCTAAAGATGATATGACCGTTATACGTTGTTTTAAGAAGTTATGACCGTTATATGTATTTGCGAAAACGTGGACAGTCTATTTTCGTATTAAGGTACTTATATGTATTTCACTACTGTCCTAGCATGTATGATCTCACAGGGCCGATGCAGGCAGGGTGTTTGTTTTGTTTTCTTGCAGACGATTCAGGGTATGATTACATATGGGTTAGAGAAGATTCCGAGTGGGCTCAGTGGGACTCGTAGAGACTGTCGGGAGATTGAGGAACAGGAAATGAGGAAGTTTTATTTTATTTATTATTGCATTTGAGGACTTAGCTTAGGGATTTTATTTTACGAACTTTACGATGTCGTTTGGAGGATTTTGACTTGATGTTGATTATATAAGATTTGGGGATTTTACTTTTGATTTAGGGTTTTGAATTGATTTACTTCGCTTCCGCTATCGAATACTCTGTCGTTTTGATAAGTGCAGGAATTCGTACAGACGCCTTATATATCCCTTAGTGGAATACGGCGGGCGTACCGGTTCTGACCCTAGGGTTCGGAACGGGGCGCTACAGGTGGTATCAGAGACGAGGCTCTAGATCTACTGCGGAAAAACATAGAATTAAGAAATGATTTTAGACGTAAGAGATGACGATAGACTTAAGTTTTGATCGTAGATGTAAATTTGATCTTAGACTAAGTTTGATTCTAGACATAAGCGGTGATCTGAGACTAAGTTTGACCTTAGAATAAGTTTGATTTAGACTAAGTGATGATCGGACTAGGACACGGTTGGGTTATATTTTCGTTTTATTTATCTGTATTTGACTGTTTTATATTTCTTAAGTTTATATAATTCCTGAAATGCCCTTAAAAAAAACTAAAAAATTTCTTGTCATAGCAAAATGCCGCCAAGAAAGGAGAACGATAGGAACAACAATAGGAATTCTTCTGAGAATAGGGCTCCACCGCAGGTCGTGCTTCCCCAGACCCTGACCGACGCACTACTGGTCATAGCCCAAGCTGTGGCGCAACAACCTCGGTAGCCACAAGCTCCATCACCACCGCACTTGGGACTTGAGACTCTTCTAAAACAGATGTAGAGGAGTGGTGGTGCAACACAACTGACACCACTGATCACTTGGATCTAATTTTAGAATGAGTTCAAGAGGTATTACGTGCCGACAGTACAATCTTCAGAGCATGGCTCTAGATGCACGGCGGAAATGTAGAATTAGGCCATGATATTAGAAAATAAGTTACGATTTCGCCTCTAAGTCACAATCTTATACATACGTGATGATTTGAACATAAGCGACGATCCTGAACATAGGTACTGATCTTAGTTATAAGCGATGATCCTGAACATAAGGCGCGATCTTAGATATAAATAACGATCTCGATTAAGAGTTGACTTTCGACATAAGTACTGATTCAGTAATAAGTGTTGATTATGTACTAATTATGATTTGGAAATAAGACGTGATCTTAGACTTAAGAAATGATGATGCTAAGAACGATCCTAGAAATAAGTTATGATCTTAAACTTAAGAAGTCGATCGGTTTTGAAACACGTATACCTAGGATATCCCATGCGATTCTCCCTTATCTAAGGTTGATCATAACTCTCTAAGCTGTGATCTTAGTAACCCTAGTTGAATACTATATATTGATTTGAACGAATTGCAACGTTAACCAGAATACCCTACTATAGATGTTAGTTGACATATTAATGGGTCAGACAGTAACTCGGGTTGCCTTACCATAACTACAACATGGCACTTGGTACCATTAGGGTAAAGTAAAGCGAGTCCACATCTCTACTTGTACGGTAACTTCAGAGCGGGCTTAGGTCTAAGTTGGGATCATAGCTGCTAAGAGATGAATTATAGTAGTATGATAAATACTAAGAGATGATTTATAGTTGAATAATGGAAACTAAATAGTAATTAGCGTTATGATCAGTAGAGTTTAGTTAATGATATTGTACAAAGGAATTTATAGTGTTGGGTTAAGATGTTGAATGTAGGGTAATCAAAATAGGTCGACGATTGTGAGAATCGACTACAGTATGTGCCTTGGAATACTATATCATTACAAAATGTGGGCTAAGTGTTGACATCAGAACGCTTGGTCTGAATCTAGTAGGCTTGAATTGAAATAGAGTAAGCATGAACCAGCAGTGGTTGCTTGTTCACATGAGATTTAAGTAGGATAATTAGGGGTTTAAATAACCAAGTAAAGAAATATAGTGGATCAGTATGGCGCGCGGAAGCATGGTGAATTAGAACACCTTAAGTCGATAAATATTTAGTGTGCCATGATAGGATTGGACAACTTAAGATAGAGATTTTTATCATAATAAGAGAAGGTTAGACTTATAAGAAACGATACATAGACGGATCGATATTTTTTCGAAAGTAAGGATGGATTATAGAAATTATATGAAATATTGGACTATTATTTCTCTAAAAGATAAATACTTTATTTAAGTACGTACGTCGAGTTATACCTATATTTTACAAGGACTTCAAAAGACATGTTATTTTCGAAAATACCTTATTGAGTCTCATTTCTTTATATAGTCTACTAAACTTTACGACGCTAATTTTTTCTGTACTTGTAAAACAATAAAAAAAATCGATTCTTTTGACGACCTTGAAAAAGGGGAAAAAAACTTTTCAAATATTGAAGTTCTTGCAAAAACAATGTGTTTATATATATTTCTTACCGCATATTTCAAATTTCTGTTTTTGTTACATTCTGTTTTAGTCAAAATTAATTTAATTTGACGATTATCAATATCGCAAGCAGTTTAACCGTTTAAATGTTTTCGAAGTTATTTAACCGCTTGCGATGAACTTACTTAACTTTGGTGAAGACAAAAAAAAGGTATCTTCAAATATATACCTGTTTTTGAAAACGGAAGGTACCTTATTCAAATCGTTTCATAAAGCCTTACATTATTAAGTTTTCAACTGTTTTGACGTAATTTTACCAAAATGCCTTGCGAACAAGTTATATCATCGTTTTTAAAATGGTTATTTGAGATACTGCGTTGCGAAAACAAATCTATGATACTTTGAGTTTTGTGGTTACAAAAATTAGAAAGTCCAGTATTTTAAATAGTTAAAGCTATATTCAAAATTATAGCTACGCAAGCTAATTTTCTTTTAACTTAAAGAAAATATGTCCATATACATATTTTGTATACTAGGCTGCTTACGATATCTCTGAGAAATTAAGAGCATGATCATAGAGCTTGTTTGTAAGTATATAAGAACTGATTTTGAAGACTTGATTGTGTTAAAGAAGGGTAACGGTTACCATATTGGGATACACCAAGGATGTTAGTATGGATATGGGATAAGTTTAAGAATCTGATATTGTAGATTGCAATAAGTTGAATGATACACATCAAGTGGTATAAGTGGAAGTTTGTAAGCAATGATTATAGGGAATCAAGTAAGGATTGAACTCTATAAGGACTAAGTGATGACTAAGTTAAATCGTACTAGAGTACAACATATTCCGAAGAATACATAAAGCTTCAGGGAGGAGTCTTGTGAACAAGGTGTTGAGTTAAAGATTGTACTACACCTAGGAACTGATTTTAGAGGATAGCTCATGATAGCAAACGTAAGTACGATATAGACCGACGATTAAGTTATGAAGCCAGTATAATGACGATACCCTTAAGGTTGATTCGAGAACTATAAGAAGAGTAGGTTACGATCCATCAGGCGGAGGACAATGGATTTAAAGATTACATTGTAAATATACACACTGAATAAATTGAGGACTTAGGCCTGTATCGAGGAAGTGAAGTGGATAACATATTGGATTACGTAAGGGATACTAAGTTTGGTCATGATCCAGGTAAATGAATTTTGTAAGACCACTAAGTTACCCATTACATAACACATGAGTTTCGAGGACGAAACTTTTTGTAAGGGGGGGAGAATGTTATATCCCATTTTTTAATAAGGGTAGAATAGTCATTGAGGGGTAATTAATTATTAAACCTAATTGGATTAAGAAATTTTCCCTAAACCCTAATCAAATTTCTATTTAATCACGTGAATACTACTCTCCTTCCCCACATAAGTCAGCCGCCCCCTTTCATGGAGAGAGAAAGAAAACGTTTCTTGCTTCCAACGCTCAAGGCTGCCGGTTTCGGGAGGAGCACCGCCAACCCGATCAACCCTTCAAACGCGTATCAATTACCAAGTAGGTGCCCCCTTAACATCTGTTGAATGTAATAGCAGTAATCCTTTAATTTCTTTATGAAAACGAGATCGTGCATTAGTATTTGTGATTGTATAGATGTTTGATTATTGATTATACGTATATGTGATGAATTGTATATCCGTATACATGTACGATGCTATTTTAGTATGAAACTCGGAAAAAGATTTGTTTTTTTATTTGCGTGTGAATACCGGAATCGTAAGAATGAGTGTTTGTACCGGCGGCGCGTGGCCGGTGGTGGTGGGCTATGACCACGTGCTGCCGGATGGAGGAATAAGGAGGGGGGGGTGGACTGACGGGGGGTCTGGTTTGGGGGGTGCAAACTGGGGGGCGACTGGGGTTGGGGCGGACTGGGTGGGGGGGGGGGGGGGGGTTGGGGGACTGAGGGAGAGGGCGGCTGAGGTGAAGGTGGGGGGCTGGGCGTGGTACGTTTGGGGGGGTGGAGGAGAGAGGGAGCGGATGAGGGGGGTGGGCTGAGGGTGAAGGATGGCTGGGGAGGGGCGTGGGATTTACTGGAAGAAAAGAGGGGTTTTTGGAATCGCACGAGGAAGCAAGGCGCAGGAAGAAATGGGGAAAAGAAAAAGAAAAAGAAAAAGAAAAAGATTAATAAAAGAAAAGAAATTGAAAAGGAAGTTCTGAACGTGAATGATAAGGAAAAAGAAAAAGAAAAAGAAAAGAAAAGGATAAAGAAGAAGAAAAGGAAAGGGGAAGTAAATGAAGGATTCCGTGTATGATTTCTGTGCATTCATGCATCACGAGACATTGCATATATGTTATGTTCTGTTCCGTTCCATTCTGTTCTGTTAGGATATGCGAGACATAAGTCGCATATCTGATCTGTTCCGTTCCGTTCTGTTCCGTTCCGTTCCGTTCTGTTAGGACCCGGGATCATGCATTGCACGATTAGATGAATGTTTCTGAGAAGGTAGGTTATCATGCATCACGTATATGACATTGCATTTCACGCTCATTTTTCATGATTATGTGTTTGATTGTTCTAAAGATGATATGACCGTTATACGTTGTTTTAAGAAGTTATGACCGTTATATGTATTTGCGAAAACGTAGACAGTCTATTTTCGTATTAAGGTACTTATATGTATTTCACTACTGTCCTAGCATGTATGATCTCACAGGGCCGATGCAGGCAGGATACCTACTGAGTGACGTTTTTGTCGCTCACACCGTTTGTTTTGTTTTCTTGCAGACGATTCAGGGTATGATTACATATGGGTTAGAGAAGATTCCGAGTGGGCTCAGTGGGACTCGTAGAGACTGTCGGGAGATTGAGGAACAGGAAATGAGGAAGTTTTATTTTATTTATTATTGCATTTGAGGACTTAGCTTAGGGATTTTATTTTACGAACTTTACGATGTCGTTTGGAGGATTTTGACTTGATGTTGATTATATAAGATTTGGGGATTTTACTTTTGATTTAGGGTTTTGAATTGATTTACTTCGCTTCCGCTATCGAATACTCTGTCGTTTTGATAAGTGCAGGAATTCGTACAGACGCCTTATATATCCCTTAGTGGAATACGGCGGGCGTACCGGTTCTGACCCTAGGGTTCGGAACGGGGCGCTACACTCGACAACGACAATGCAATAGCAAATCCACCTTCACTGCAAGCCTCCGACGTATTAAACACACGGCGCCTTGTGAAGAAAATGGTAGCCTCCTCCCGGAACAAACACGGCGGCTCCTCCCTCTTCACACAACCTCGGCTCTGATACCAATTGAAGTAATAACAACTTCTCTGATACCAATTGAAGTAAAAACGGATTCAAGAACACAACGCGTATAAAGCACAACACACTTTATTGATATTCGGAAAATAACTCAAAACCGAACTAGTACTCGCCGCCACTACAATGGTTCGGCCTACCCTTAATTTATAAACACCCTAGTCTAAACAAACCATTACCTAATAGGAAAAGATAACCACTTATAAGGAAATAAATTTAAAATAAAACTCCTACTTCTTAGGAGATTTCCTAAACCTTATCCTAGAAGGAAATTATCCAACATCTCCACTCGACTCAGCCTAGGTAGGCGACATCTCAAGATCTTAAACTTTTGTTATTAAGTTCGTCAATTTGAAAGTTGGCAGTTTCCAACTTAAAGTCGGAACCTCCTCTTCCTGCAATTGAGACGTCAAACTTAAGCTCTTTGTTCTGAGTCTAGAGCTTCATATTTTCGGATTTGGTGGTCTCGCGCTCCTTGGCCAATTGTCTATTACTGCTGGCCAGCTCATCTGCATAGGAGGCGGAAACTTTGAACTCTTGCAGCAAACTCCACGCATGCTTCAGAGTGAATGTAGACTTACGATATTTGTGTCTCAGGAGTCACATTATGACCAAAAAAAAAAAAAATCAAAAGAGAATTTAAGAAGCAGGGTACCATCTAGCATGGCTTACAACATAATAGACAGTGTGGGATCCCAATTACGTTTATGCAAGACGCATTTGTAACATCTTAAAGAATTGATCAAGACTTAATAAAAGGTTTTAGACAAGTATGGTACTGCTATGGTCAATCAAATTTGCTGTGATAAATTTGTATATATATAAGCGACGCAACATCGTTTACTAGTCGTAATTATCACCTTAAGCCAAAAGCGGAGCACGAGGGCTAGAAAATTACCACCCAGGATTCGATGGGGTTGCTTGAAGGACGAAAAAATTAATATATTTAGAGACAAGGTCATCTCGGCGACATCAAATTCAATAGTTGAGGACACAAACCAGATGTGGGAGACTATATAAACTACCATTACTCACGCGGCAAGGAAAGCTCTTGGGGTAACAACATGAAAGATAACCGTACATCAAGAGTCATGGTAGTAGAACAAGGATGTGCAGCGAAAAATAAAGAATAAGCAAAAGAGTTTTAGAGAGGTGTTAAGCTGCACAGACAAGGAAGAGAAGTGAGAGTGAGGGAGGACTACAAAATGGCTAAGAAGGAGGTGAAGAAGACAGTGACGGATGCGAAGAACGCAGCCTATAAAAGGATGTACGAAAGATTAGAAACAAAAGACGGAGAGCGTGATATGTTCAAGATTACAAAAGCTAGAGATCGAAAGAAGCAAGACCTATGAGTCGCGAAGTTTATAAAGGGAGAAAATGAACATGTTTTAGTCAAAGAACAAGACATCAAGGGGCAATGGCAAAAATACTTTCACAACCTTTTTAATAGCGTAAGGGTCGACGACGAAGAAAGAGAAAGCATCACTACGCAAAAACGACAACATAATACATACGATTGTCGCAGCATCACATAAGCAGAGGTGAAGATAGCACTTAAGAAGGTGGGAAGAGCTAAGGCAGTTGGCCTGGATAACCTACCCATTGAGGCGTGGAAGTGTTTAGGAGATCAAAGGGTTCAATAGCTAACTACTCTGTTCAACCCAATTTTCAAAACAGGAAAAATGCCAGATGAGTGGAGAAGGAGCGTAGTGGTCTTTATATATAAGAAAAAAAGGAGACGCACAGTATTTTGGAAATTACAGGGGGACTAAATTGCTAAGTCATACTATGAAGCTATGGGATAGAGTAATCGACACTAGAATTAGGGAACAAACACAAGTTACTATAAACCAATTTGGTTTTATGCCGGGACGATCAACTACAGAAGCAATAAATATTTTAAGGAGATTGATGGAGAAGTATAGGAGAAGAAGCGCGATCTATATATGGTTTTCATCGATCTTGAAAACCGTATGATAGTGTGCTACGTAGACTGATATGGTCTGGATGCAAGAGGGGTACCTATGAAGTATATAGACATAGTCAGGGATACGTATGATAGGACAAAAACAATCGTTCATACACCTGTAGGAAATACGGACTTCTTTTCGGTAGAGGTAGACCTCCATCAAGGGTCCGCTTTGAGCCCATTTCTTTTTTGCAGTTGTCATGGACGAGTTGTCAAAGCCGATCCAAAAGACAGTCCCGTGGTGTATGCTTTTTTGCTGACGATATTGTATTAGTCGCAGAAAGTAGACATAACTTGTGTATAAGACTAGAAGAGTGGCGGGTGCTTTAGAGAGAAAAGACTTAAAGATTAGTCGTTCTAAGACTGAGTATCTGCACTGCGATTTCAGCGGCGCAGCCGACGATGAAACTAGCTAACTCACCATCGAGGTCAAGCGGTCCCAAGGGTAAGTAAGTTCAAGTACCTAGGATCATTTGTACAGCAAGATGGGGAGATAGAGAGTGACGTAGCACACCGAGTTCAGGCAGGTTGGTGTAGGTAGAGAGCGGCCTCAGGGCTGCTGTGTGACAAGAATTTTCCAACTAAATTAAAAAGAAAATTTTATAGGGTTACAGTGCGGCCGGCAATGTTATATGGAACAGATTGCTGGTCCATCAAGAGGACACAATTGCAGAAGGTGGAAGTGGCCGAGATGAGGATGTTGAGGTGGATGTGTGGGCACACAAGCCTAGACAGAATAAGAAATGAGATATACAGAGAAAGGTTGTGGGTGACTAGTATAGTAGAGAAAATAAGAGAGGGAAGACAGAGATGGCTTGGGCATGTCAAGAGGAGACAGACAACGACGTCTGTCAGAGCAATTGAAAGCATCACTGTAGAAGGGAAGAGGAGAAAGGAATGCCCAAACTGACATAGGATGAGCAGATTAGGCATAACTTACTAGAGTTGCACCTCTCTGAGGACATGATCCAGGATAAGAATACATAGAAGCAGAAGATTAAGGTTAAGGAGGGGTAGATAGGATATAGGGACACCTTTGAGCATACTTAGAGAATTAGAGAGTCTCTACACTTTAGGTTGATTGGCACTTTTTTGTTTTGGTCTTTGCATTTCAACTATTTATGTATATGCATTGTTGACTATTTTAATATGGTAAGGTTTTAATTTATATTTAATAAAATCCATTCAATAGTACATATTCCTATAATTGAACTATCTATACAGGTACATATACAGTCGATGGTCTCACTAGAAGCAAACTCTCTATCCCTTGGGATGGAGGTATTGTTTGTCTGCCTCTTACCATCCACAGACCCTAGCGATAGCTTTTGCTGTTGTTAGGGTATACTGGGTATGATTGTTGTTGTTGTATATAAGTATGGCTAATAAACAATCTCTGTGTTAAAATGTAAATCTTTAGATAATACCATAACAGTATAATTAAAAAAAAAGACCATAAAATCTCTTAGATCGGTAAAAAAGGTAACATGATCTCCGTACTGATTACTTGGATGGCTCATGACCAGTTGGCCTTCTAGCCTTCTTGGGTAAAGTTAAAATGGGACGGGCCGCGAAAAGTGCAATTATTTTCGGCCTTGAAAAGTTTGACTTTGAAATTTGAGAGGATCCTAATTTTTCGGAATTAATTTTTTTTGTTTTACTGTTTCCGATTTATGAAGTAAACTCTCAACAGTCTTTTTACCCCAAATAAAAAAAGAGAAAAAAAGAGCACTTTATATAATTGGCCGTGCCAATAAATATTTCCTCAACTTGTTCCAGATGTCCAAAGAGTCAACGAGCACACTATTTACTTCACATACAAATGCGAACTTTAATTAACATCGAAAAATATAATAGACTTTACTCTTAGACTGAATAATCTCTATAACTTATGAGATTGCTATTCAAAAAATTAGTGGTTAGCATATCTTGATTTAATTTGAGCTGTTGTCTTCTCGTAAATTTTTTTTCTAGATTTTCATATATATATACACACACACATACATATATATGTATGTATGAATCTATCTATATGTATATGCGTGTGTGTGTATATATATATATATATGCATCTATCTATCTGTATACGCATGTTCTAGCTTGTGAGCTGAATACGATACAGGCTAATTGATGAAAAATGATGTCACTGCTCATCTGTAGCATCCTTTTTTTTTTTCTTCTGGAATTTCATTTCTGGAAGAATGAATCTGGCAACTTAATATATTACAAACTCTTTTCTAAAAGCCCACAAAGCAACATGCTTAGTTGACTAATTTCCCTACTTCTGCTCTTGCTGTCTTGGAAATTCGCCTTCTCTTGAAGAAAGCTCCTGTGGATTATTCAAAGAGCAAATTGCGGAACTAATACAAAAGAAATGATATATATATATATATATATATATATATATATATATATATATATATATATATATATATATATATATATATATATATATATATATATGCACATTGCGACTTTACCGTGTGATGGTGGAAATCGTTTACACAAAATGACGTTTCTTTCTTTCTTTTACATAAATCTAACAAAGTTAATATTTATTTGACTCATTGCAAGTGATTTCAATACATTTATGGAGTCAAAATGGTTTCAAATTCCATGTTTATGTAATTGTTTTGAGTCTTGAGATGGATATGAGCTAAAAATTCATGTATTTTGGAGTTAACGCTGGCACAAAATTTCAATATACATAAATTCAACGCCCAAAAGATCTGCATTATATGAAATCACATAAGTTCGAATTCTTATGGCGATGAGTAAGTGTGTTTACCTTTCCTTCTTGTCATTTCTTCCTCTTCATGCAATGGCTCTTGGTGACACGTACAATAAAAGAATGAAGTGTCAATCGAAGGCCATGCCAAAACTAAGATTTTTCTCTATCAACATTTAGACGAAGACACGAAGGCTAAGTATTTAACTATAAAAGAGACTTTTTTTTAATTTTTTTTGCCGTTTCAAACTGTTTTACAGGAAAGATACGACACGGTTTGCAGGATATATTTCAGTTGTTATTCTGGTTAAAAAAATTACAACTAGAAAGTCGCAGGTTCAAAATAGGTAAGCACATCGTAGGTGCAATACTACTACCTAGGTCAATAATGGCTTAGGCCGTTGTATCCAGCCAATTAAGTTAAATGGTTGCTGGTTTAGTATACATTGGGCACCGTATTGTTAGGAAGTTACCATATACGAAGATTCCAAATCATCAGTAATTAGGAGATTGACATAATTTGGGGATTCGATTGATAGACTTTCCTTGTACATACCACAATATACTTGTATATGTAGGGAGCAACCATTGTAATACAATATATCAATACAAAAAGGAATAGTATTCCTCCAAATATTGTGTTCACAATTTAACATGGTTTCAGAGTCATCTTCGATCCAGTAAACGTTTTTTTTCGTAGTTGTTTGGCTCAGAAATATCATCATCATCGCCATCGTACCTTTCTCAAATCCTTGACGTAAATGTACCTGTAACCAGTATAACTATACCTTGTTCTTATCAGCCAAAACCTGCAAAATAACCCTCATCATGTCAAAGGTGCAGAAACTGTCCCAGAACAATCGAAACATACAATTACCTTGCCAGCAGGTTTTGATCTCAATGAGCATTTTGCTCTCTTTCTATAGAGCAAAATGAGTCTGAATCCACCGTTGACCAACACGGACAACCCGGTGATTAAAAGTAAAACTAAACAGTGACAAATACCCGTTATGCTGTAATTTGATGAAGAGAGCTCTTCTGGGAAGAGGGATGAGAACCCACATAACAGGGCTTCTCCAATCCATGGCTCAACGGATCCTGCATATTCCAAATGGAAACAGGAGGATCATCTGTTGTTTACCTGGCTGACCGATAATATAGAAGACAACCTTGTCAGTAATGCCTCAAGGTATCCGACGCCGAAGGTATTATGGGATGGCTTGGCTATCACTTACGGCTCAGACAGTGACAACATTCAGATTTTTGACCTTCACCGTCAGACCAATTCCATCAGACAAGGTGACCAACCACTGAATGAGTGGACAAATACGCTTCTCTTAAACGAGATCTATTAAAAAGAGATCCTCTTCCGTCAGTGGAAGTGGCGTACAATGAAATCCGATGGTCTGATATTAGGGATGATGTTGTGTTGGAACACCCTCCCTCAGCAGTAGATCATCACAGGGAGTAGGGCATAGATTGGCCACTAGAGGCCAATTGGTCGTGGCCGAGGATCATTGGAAAGAGGGTTACGACCACCTCTTCCTCAAGGCTGTGGGACATCGGAGGGACGCTGGACACCAGAGGAACGCAAGGCTAACTCTCAGTCAGGACCCCCATCATCTTGAGAGGACAAAAATCACTTTGTTTGTATCCATTGCGGGCAGTGGAGGCACACCGTGGAGCAGTGCTTCAAGCTTCACGACTTCCCCGACTGGTGGGAGGCACACAAGGCAACAATAAAGCTACAGCATAGCAGAAAGGCCGTTGTCACCAGGGCCTACGCAGATTCGGATGGCAACAACGCCGTAAAAGAAGGAGAAGGGAAAGACTGATTTTCCAAGGAGAATTCTCCAGATGACAGCGGACAAGGAGGTAGAAAGGGGATGGGTGAAACCCTAACCCCCTTTCGGCTTTTTATATGAAGAAATTACCCCTTTATCCCCTGTTCTTTTTAATATTGTTAATTTGCCACCCCCAGAATCAGTAATTACATCTGCCCCATCCCTCCTTTAAATAATACATCCTCTGCCCCTGATATATTCCAGAATTCACCCGTGCCCCCTAATGTCTCACTTTTTTCCAAAATTACCCCTACAACTTCCCAGAATATGCCTTATGCCCATATTGCTACCCATACTTCTCCACAGTCTAATTCATCTCAGTGGATCTTTGACTGTGGTGCAACAGATACTATGACCTACAATCCAGCTGATTTTGTGACCTTTACCCCTCCATCTAAAACCTCAATGGAAATGGCGAATGGTCAACTTGTGCATGTTTCTGGGGGTGGGACTATTCCTATTACCCCTCAAATTACGCTGTCAAATTGCTTATATGTTTCCTCTTTGTCAAATAAGCTCTTATTCATTAGTCAATTTACCAAAACCCTTGACTGTGTTGTACTTATGTATCCTAATTTTTGTGCACTACAGGACATTCATACCAAATAAATTATTGGACGTGGTATTGAGCAAGGAGGTATGTACTATGTTGATGCGGTGGTGAAACAGGAACAGTCCAATCTTGCCACCAATACGGTCTTCGTCAGTTATAGCTATGGCATCGGCAGTTAGGACAGACCTCTTTTCCACACCTTCAGAAATTATTTCCGGCCTTATTTTCTACCAGTTCATCCTATTTTACACGTGACATTTGCCTTCAGGCCAAATAACCTCGAGCGACGTATCGTTTTAATAATATACGTGTTAGTACTATGTTTGATTTAGTTCACTCAGATGTTTGGGGACCCTCTCCATTTACTACACCCCTTGGGTTTCAGTATTTTGTTCTCTTTGTTGATGATTACTCTCGCATGACGTGGATTTATCTTCTTAAACATAAATCTAATGTTGCTTCTTGTTTTGTAGAATTTTATAAAATGATTCAACACCAGTAACCATAAATCTATTACGATTGTTCGTTCTAATAATGACGGAGAATATATTGATGGAGGGTTGGGGCACTTTTTTTTAGGATATTGGCCTAATACATCAAACTTCATGTTTTGGTACTCCTGAACAAAATAGCATCGCTGAACGAAAAAATCACAATCTTCTAGAAATGACTCGTGCTATGATGATTGAGTCTAATGTCCCTTTGAGTTTTTGGCCTGAGGTAGTTTTCACTGCTGCTTACCTAATTAATCGCCTTCCCACTGTCATCCTTCACCATAAAACCCCCCTTCAAACCCTATCCATCCAAACTACCCTTCCTTCAATCCAAACTTTACCACCCAAAGTCTTTGGTTGTAGTGTATATACACATGTTCCAAAACATCAATGAAATAAGCTTGAACCTTGTGCTGAAAAATGTGTCTTTGTTGGATATGTCACAACCCAAAAGGGATATCGTTGTACAACCCCCAAACGTGTAAAATCAATATCACCATGAATTGTGTCTTTGTGGAAACTAAATACTATTAACTCGTGACCAGGAGAGTCCTTAACCAATGGTTCCCTAGCATGGCTTCCGGGATCGATTGAGCCAACAGGAAAAGTAGGTGACACCCACCGTGGTACTTTATCAATAAACATACAGATCGATCTCCCAGTGATAGTCAATAATGGTCCCTCTATGAATGCTCTACAACAAACAAATGGCAATACTAATGCAACTTCTGATTTACTTACTCCTGCTTCCCCCAAAATATCCTATGTCACCCTTTATCTGACCCCATTACTGATAATATGGAGGACAATTCTAACCATATTATGCAGCAACAGGTTCGTGTACTACCTCCTTGAGTAACCCGAGGAGCTCCGCCACCCACCAAAGTTGCAAGAGCCTCCTGGAATCCACTTGACTTAGCCAGGGGGGTGTTTCTAAGAATGCGAAGGCATTGTTTATCTTCTTATGTTCAGAAATAGTACCTTGAACTTCTGATGAGGTAGCTCAACTACCAGAATGGAAAGATGCTATGAATACTGAGATGGATGCGTTACTAATGAATAAGACATGAGAAAAATCCTCTCTCCCTCCAGCAAAAAGAACAGTAGGATGTCAATGGGTGTTCGTAATAAAGTACAAAGTGGACGGAAGCACTGAGCGACGTAAAGCTAGACTTGTGGCCAAAGGGTATATACAAACTTATGGTGTTGATTACTCCGAGACTTTTTCTTATGTAGCCCGAATCGATACCATCAGAGTGTTATTCTCAGTTGCGGCCGCTAAGAACTGGCCACTACATCAGTTTGATGTCAAAAATACGTTCTTACATGGAAAACTATCAGAAGAAGTATCCATGGAACTCTTCCGGGTTTCTCAGCAGAATTTCATGACGGAGAAGTATGCAGGTTGCAGAAAGCACTATATAGAATCAAGCAATCTCCTCGTGCCTGGTTTGGTCGATTTCTATCGTAATGAAACAAGATTGGTATCAACAAAGTAATGTAAATCACACTCTTTTTATCAAACAAAGGGGAGATCTTCTGATGTGCCATATCATATATGTAGATGATATGATCATCACAAGCAGTGACAAGGAGGAGATTGCCAGACTCCGAGGGCATTTATTTACAAAATTTGAGATGAAAGACTTGGGAATTGAAGTATTTTTTGGGAATTGAAGTTTTGAGATCACCATATGGTATTTATATTACTCAAAAGAAGTACATATTGGATTTGCTCACTGAGGTAGGGATGTTGGATCGTAAACCAGCTGCTACACTAATGGTCATGAACCATAAATTTGATATTGTGAAAGGAGCTCCCAATACGAACAAAGAACAGTACCAAAATTTGGTGGAAAAATTAATCTATCTGTCTCATACCAGACCCGATATTGCGTATTCAGTTAGTGTTGTTAGTCAGTTCATGCATAGCCCCCAAAAACACCACTTTGATGTTGTTCTGTGGATCCTCTGATATCTGAAGGGCTCTCTAGGTCGAGGGTTGGTGTTTAGAAACCATGGACATTTAGACATAGAAGCATATACTAATGCTAACTAGGCTGGCAGTCAAAGTGACCGGAGGTATATATCAGGGTATTTTGCTTTGGTTAAAGGGAATGTTGTAACTTGGAAAAGCAAGAAACAAAAGGTTATCTCCTTGTCAAGTGCTGAGGCTGAATTCAGAGTGATAGTCAAAGGCATCACTGAGGTCCTATGGTTACACAAGTTGATGACTTAGCTCGTTTTCAAGTACAGTGTCCAATTAAGTTAAAGTGTGATAACAAAGCTTCTATCAGCATCTCGGAAAACCCTGTTCAGCACGATCGAATCAAGCATGTAGAAGTGAATTGACATTTCATCAAGAAAAAGCTCGAGTGTGGACTTGTTAAGCTTCCGTTTGTACGCTCTAAGGATCAGTTGGTTGACATATTAATCAAGGCTGTGAGTACTCAAGTTTTTGAAGATGTGCTGTCACGTTGAACATTGGCGATCTCACTGTTCAACTCGAAGGGAAGTGTTAGGGAGTTACCATATACGAAGATTCTCAATCAGCAGTAATTAGGGGATTGACATAATTTGGGGATTTGATTGATCAGACTTTCCTTGTACATACCACAGTATACTTGTATATATAGGGAGCAATCATTGTAATACAATATATCAATACAAAAAGGAAGAGTATTCCTACCAATATTGTGTTTACAATTTAACACGCATGTGAGTTTGTGACTATAATTTACTAATTTAGAAGGTTGATGAATTTCTAATTTATATCCTCCATACATCACTATGAAAATGGGACAATGAAAATATTTGATACCAGATATTTGAGCTTTCGCAATTAAAGGAAAGAGACGGTACGAAGTTGCTTGCTCATCTATTCGTTTGGTTCAAGTTTCAAGACGTTAAATCTATTAGTGGTAGAATTCTGTTTTATATTATCTATGTATAAGAAATATTGTTTGTTTTGACTTTTTAATGAGTATGATCACAAACGTAACCGAACAAATTTTTGTAGAGGGAGCATTACTTTCGAACGGAGGTTGTGTTGGAAAGATATTAATGACACAAATATGTTAGAAAACAAAATAAACCCGTTTAACAATAAAAAGAAGGATGATGACACCCAACCACATTTTTGTTGCCAAAATCGCATTGATTCATTTGTTTGCCGATCAACTTCTTAAACCATGAAAATTTATGCTGAATGATCCAAATAAACAATCAAACACTCCAAATTCGTGGTACAAGAGTATCTTCTATCACAAAACAAGTCAAAAATAAACTTGGAACGTAATAGTGGTAGGGAATCAATAAAAAGAGTAAACTACATATGTTGACTTTTATCACTCTACGTGTATCATGCTCTGTTGTAGGATTAGAAGTTTGTTGCAGCGCAAGCAATGAGCATATAACGCGAAAAACCTTTAGGTCTAGCGGTTGAGTAGCATTTATCCCAACCTCGGGTCTCGAGTTCGATTCCACTTCCCAATTTAAAAAAATGCGCATATAACATGTATTTCTTCTTTCCTACAATTCCGCTCATTAAATTGTTCAGTCATCCTAAAACAGCAATGTTGCACTAGGTTTCTGCCGTTTGCGTAAAATCTGGTAAAAAACTAAATCGTTGTGTGATCTGATGTACACAATTTTACCATATATTTTTTGTGTAAGAGGCTGAAAAGATAAAAAATGAGAATTGAAAAAAAAAATTCACGCGCACCTAGCGTGTATTGAGACATCTTATTACCAGGTTTGTTTTCAACTTTGCCATCTGCAGTCATTTCTAGTGTAGAAGCCATGCTCTCCAAACTTAGATTCCCTTTCTCTTCTAAGCAAGAACTTTCACCAAAGAAAACTCAATCCCCCATCCACAAGCTCACTTTGATCAACTCCAGCGCCAAATCCAAAACCTCCGTGTTGCAACTCCCATGTTTGCTCCTCATCACAATTTTCCTCCAATTCCTCATCATTTCCTCCTTCTTCCGCCACCCTGCACCGCCATCCACCCAAGCCACACTCCAACTCCAACGCTGCAAGTATGGCAAGGTCTTTGTCTATGATCTACCTCCTTTCTTTAACCAAGACCTTTTGAACAACTGCCATGAGCTTAATCCTTGGAGCTCGCGTTGTAATGTAGTGTCAAATGGTGGTTTTGGACCCAAAGCTACTAACCTCGCGGGGGTGGTCCCCAAGAATCTCTTGCAAGCATGGTATGTTACCGATATATATACATCAGAAATAATATATCACAGAAGAATGCAAAACTACACGTGCAGAACCACAAATCAATTAGAGGCTACGGGGTTTTATATACCATTTTACGCGGGGCTAGCAATCGGAAAATATTTATATTCTAATTATTCGATCAAAGATAGAGATGAACATGGCGAAATGGTGCTGGAGTGGCTCAGTGATAAAGCTTCTTGGAAGAGGCACGAGGGGGCAGATCATTTTATAATGTTTGGGAGATTAACATGGGCTTTTCGAAGGCTAACGGATAACGAATCAGATTGGGGGTCAAAATTCATCTACATGCCCATGATGAAAAATGTGTTAAGGCTTGCAGTTGAGACAGGACCATGGGATGACCTAGAGATCAGTGTTCCTTACCCTACTGCATTTCATCCCAGATCCGAATCCGATATTCTCAAATGGCAAAAGTATGTTCGAGCGCAAAAACGTAAAAAGCTCTTCAGCTTTGTTGGGGCTGCAAAAAACAAAGAAAACCATGATTTCAAAGGTCTGCTAATGGATTACTGCAAAAGCGAATCGCAATTCTGCCAGGCCGTCGACTGCTCGGAGGTCTCATGCAGCAGCGCGGCACCAGAGATTTATAAGGCGTTTTTGGGGTCAGATTTTTGTTTACAGCCAAGAGGGGATGGGGCAACTAGAAGGTCGTTTTTTGATTGCATGTTGGCGGGTTCGATCCCGGTTTATTTTTGGAAAGATAGCTTTGATGGGCAGTATCAATGGCATGTGAAGTTTAGTGGGAGGACATCTTCGGTATTTATAGATCGTAGGGATGTGATGAATGAGAGTTCTATAATTAGGAAGGTTTTAGAAGGATATAGCAAAGAACAAGTGAGGAGAATGAGGGAGATTGTGATTGATATGATTCCAAGGCTTGTGTATTCTTTTCCAAGTGAAGGTTTAAAGGACACAAGAGATGCTTTTGATTTGGCGGTTGAGGGAGTTTTGAGGAAGTTCAGGAGGCAAAGTTTGCAGCATGATCTCACCTTACAATTGTGAGTAATTCCTTTGGAATGACTTTCTTTTCCCGGCTACCTCCCCCCCCCCCCCCCCCCCCCCCTCCTCTCTCCTTCTCTAACACATTGGTATGGTTATCACTCATGTGCAATTAGAGGTTCACTCTGGCATAATTTTGATATTGAAAACGGCTTTGTTCTATTTTTTGTTCAGATTCATTGACGAGACCGCATGCGTCCTTGTATTAATCCATCAAAATCTTAGCTCCCTTTCGAAAGAACACCTAAATTTAAAACGAAATGAAAGATTTAATAGTCATATAATATATATTTTTTCTTTTTTCAAGGTATTTGAATAAATATTAATTGGTCTGTTATTTTTGTCGAGCACAGTAGCAATTCGTATGCTTCTGGACTTCTACATCTCTCTTCCTCCAACTTGCGTTATCCTGGAGATCCATCTTCCACAGTTTGCTTAATTTTTCTTAACCAACTCGGAGTTTTAAAGATAGTACTATCCTCTTTCTTGTTATATTAGTTTGTAAAGACATTGGAAAGAAGAATGAAGGTGCATTGGAGCTTAAGTAAAACAAAAATAACTTGGCGCAGTACTTCGATCGATCGATGTGCTCAACATGTGTGACTTTTAATCTAAAGTTACAACTTATGCACAAAGGGACATATCCAATCACCTTTCAACGGCTAAAAACATTTGAGATGATGTTCAAGAGCCAATAAAAAAGGATATTGCAACACATTTCAAGATATCTTAAAGCTCGAAGTTCAATCTTGCAATTGAAATTCTTCTTTCTACTCTATACATTCTCAAATTTGAAAGTTCATTTGGTTTCTTTCCTTATCGCTGAGGTTAGAAACTTGTTGCCTGTTGTATCCTAGGAGGAAATCTGTTTATAACCATGCAGCAACTAGCGGGGGCAAACATTCCTTATGAAAAGTGTGACTACATGTCTCAAGCCATCAAACAACTTCTCAGTCTACTCCTCTTTTGACTCCATTTTCTTAACAATCGTAAGGAATATCTAAAGATGGATTCAAACATGTTCTTAAGCCAAGAGAGCGTGAAGTTGGATCATTTTGATGGCTCCAATTTCCTGCAGTGAAAGATAAGATGACGTTCTTGTTGACCGCACTGCAGCTTGGGCTTTGTTTGGACCCAAATTTGAAGGATTTGCCAATCCCAAGGGAAGAGGATTCACCGCCTGGAGGAAGAGGCAAGAGTATGAGGTGATGTGCGGGGGTCACATCCTCAACAACTTGTCAGATTGTATCTGCGATCGGTTTACAACAACGTCATCATCTAGGGAGATATGAAACGCCTTGGAGTTCAAGTGCAACAACGAGAAACAAGGCATGGAGAAATTCAAGATGATGAAGTATTTTAAATTTAAATTAATTGAAAATTTTTCAATAATGGACCATATGCACGAGTTGCAGATCATTGTTTCTAAACTCAACGAGTTGGTGTGGAACATTCTGAGTCATTGCAAGTATGAGGGATAATTTCTACGCTTCCCCCTAGTTGAAATGGCTCTAGGAAAAAGTTACTGCACTCAAGAGAATCCTTTTTCCCTTAAGCAACTTCAAAAACATTTGCGTATTGAAGAGGAGACTAGAAGTCTCGTCAAGATACATGTTTATGAAGATGCACCTAAAGTGTATTATATCAAAGAGAAATCAGAGAGTTGGAGTGGAAACAAGAGAAAGAACCCAAGTTATCTGAACCGGCATACAAGACTGAAAATTCTAAGAAGGGAAAAAGGTGTTACAATTGTGGCAAGAAAAGACACCTCAAAAAGGACTGTTTGGTTTCGAAAGAAACAAAAACAAAGTGGTAACTCCAAAAATGTCAACAATGCTAATATGGTAGACATTGGAACCGATCAAGTGGTTGCAATGGTCTCCGGTTTGCATGTTGGCATGGTGATCGAGCTGCATATGGCTACGAACGAAATCACAAATGACTGATGGTTTGATTCGGATGCAACTATACACGTATGCAATAATAGAGATCTTTTCAAGACCTATCAAGTTGTAGACAATAGGCAGCAAGTTTTGATGGGAAACCGCAGCGCCGTGAAAGTATTCGGAAAAGGTAGTGTAGAGTTAGACTTCATTTCTGGAAAGAAGTTGTTATTAGTCAACTTTCTACATGTACCTGAGATCTCTAAGAATCTCGTTTCTGCAAACTTAGTATGTAAAAACGGGTTCAAGATTGTAATGGAGGGGGACAAAATAATATTGTCCAAAAATGGGATCTTTGTAGGCAAGGGTTACTCTTGCGACGAGATGTTCAAATTGAGTATCAATAAAAATTCTAGAGCTTGTGCTTACTTCGTTGTTTTTTTCTTTTCCATTGTGGCATGATAGACTTGCGCATGTAAATAGTGTAATCATTAAATTTATGTCTAAGCATGCCTTAATTGCTTGCAAAGATGAAAATGAAAGGAAATGTGTGATTTGCGTACAAGCAAAAAAAACAAAATTTCCAAAAGTTGAAAGAAAAGCAGAACTCTTAGAACTTGTTCATTCGGACATTTGCGAATTGAACGGAGTTTTGACTCGAGGAGGAAATCGATATTTTATCACTTTCATTGATGATTCCTCCAGATGTACATATGTAAATTTGCTAAGGCATAAAGATGAAGCTTTTGACATGTTCTAAGTTTATAAAACGGAAGTTGAAAATCAGTCGGGATCGGAAATAAAAGTTCTAAAAACCTATGGTGATGAATACTTTTCTCTTAAATTTAATCAATTCTGTGAGGAGAATGGTATCATACATCAGAAAAGTACACCTTATACACCTCAAAAAAATGATTTGGCTGAAAAAAGAATAGAAGTTTAGTTGACATGCTAAATGCAATGTTATTAAAATCTAGACTGCTAAAGAATTTGTGGGGGAAAGCCTTGTTGACGGCCTATCACATCATAATCGAATTCTCTTTAAAAAGTTTAAGGTTTCTCCGTATGAAATATGAAAGAAATGAAGACCAAACCTAAGTTATCTTCGAGTTTGGGGTGTATATCCCATTATAGAGTTCTGGAACCAAAAAGAACTAAGTTGGGGCCAAAAGATCTCAAAGATGTTTTTATTGTATATGCTGAAAACTCTAAAGCATATAGGATTCTAGATATTGAATCCAATGTAGTTGTTGAATCAAGAGATGTTGAGTTTCTTGAGGATAAGTTCTTATGAACATATTCAAATCAAGATTCAACAAGTTGAAATTTGAATGAACATATAATTGGAGATTTCTCTAATACTCCTTTTAGTGTTGAACAAAATCAAAGTTCTCTAACTGAGGTTAGAAGAAGTCAACGAGTTAGAAAGGAAACTTATTTGCATCCTCTTAGTTGAAGGTAATAAGACAATGATATTTAACCAAATACCAATTGTACTAAGTGTTGAAGATGATCCTAAATCCTATAAGGAGGTGATGCAATCGAGAGATGCATCATTTTGGAAGGAAGCAACTGATGATGAGATGAATTCGTTATTGTCTAACAATATGTGGATTCTCACTGATTTGCCTCAGAATTCTAAAGCAATTGGATATAAATGGGTATTTAGAAGAAAATACAATACAGATGGTTCAATTCAAGCTTTCAAGGCTAGATTAGTGGCTAAAGGTTTTAGACAAAGAGAAGGGATAGACTATTTTGATACATATGCTCCGGTTGAGATAATAACGTCTATTAGAGTGTTGATAGTTTTAGCATCCATAAATAATCTGTTTATTCATCAAATGGATGTTAAGAATGTATTTTTAAATAGTGATTTAGACGAAGAAGTCTATATGGAATAGCCAGAAGGTTTTATTCCACCGGGTAATGAGCACAAAGTGCGTAAATTGGTAAGGTCATTGTGTGGATTGAAACAAGCACTGAAACAATGGTATGAAAAGTTTGACATTACCATTTTGAAAAATGGATTTAAGCATAGTAGTGCTAACAAGTGTGTATATTCCAAGTTTACGGACAAATATAGTGTCATTATTTGTTTGTACGTGGATGACATGTTGATTGTTGGCACTAATATGGAAGGAGTAAATGAAACTAAGAAGTATCCTACTTGACAATTCGAAATGAAAGACTTGGGTGAGGTAGATACTATCTTGGGGATAAAGGTGTTCAAACATAGTGGGGCTTTTGCTATTTGTCAATCTCATTATATAAGTGAAGTGTTGAATAAGTTCAATTACTTGGAGATCAAAGACATAAACACATCATTTGATGCCTCATACGAATTGACTAGACATACCGGTAGAGCGATAGCTCAACTTGAATATGCTAGTGCAAATGGTAATTTAATGTATGCTACATATTATATTAGACCAGATACTGCCTTGGGTATGCAAATTATCAAGGTATACTAGTCATCCTAGTATGGAACATTGGAAGGCAATCGAGATAGTACTTGAGTACTTAAAAAGAGCTATGAATTACAAATTGTATTATAACAATTTTCCATCCGTGTTAGAAGGTTATGCAGATGCTAGTTGGATAACTAGTTTGGTGATAACAAATCTACTGCGGGTTAGGTGTTCACATTAGGAGGTGGTGCTGTTTATTAGGCTTCAAAGAAACATACATGTATAACACACTCCTCTTGGCGCAGGACTTTGATTGGAGCTTAAGTAAAACAAGAATAACTTGGCGCAGGACTTTGATTGATCGATGTGATCGATCGAAGTGACTTGGATCAATCCAAGTGGCTGAAAAAGTGAAGCTGAGTATTATGTTAAACATCGATCCATAACATCCATCAATCGACGTGACATCAATCGATACATTGATCGATCGATGTGGCCTGCGTGCAAAGTTGGAGTACACTGTCTAACATAGATCGATCACATAGATCAATCGATGTGACTTCGATCGACACATAGATCGATCGAAGTAGCTTGGTTGAAAAATTAGAGCACACTGTGAGACACCGATCGATACTTCGGTCGATCATTTGGCTTGGATGAAAAGTTAGAGTTTACTATGAGACATCGATCAATGATATCGATCGACCGATGTGCTCAACAGGTGTGACTTTTTATATAAAGTTGCAACTTATGCACAAAGAGACGTATCCAATCACCTTTCAATGGCTAAAAACGTCTGATATGATGTTCAAGTGTCTATAAAAAGGCTATTGCAACACATTTCAAGATATCTTAAAGCTCAAGTTCATTCTTGCAATTGAAATTCTTCTTCCTACTATATACATTCTCAAATTTGAAAGTTCATTTGGTTCTTTCCTCACTGGTGAGGTTAGAAACATGTTGGTTGTTGTATCCTAGGAGAAAATTTGTCTATGACCCTGAAGCAACTAGTAGGGATAAATATTCCTTACAGAAAGTATGACTACATGCCTCAAGCCATCAAACAACTTCTCATTCTACTCTTCTTTTGACTCCATTTTCTTAACATGTCTTTCCTATTCTCTAACGCTATATAGATGTTTCACGTTGATCTTTTTCCATCATTTCGAGTTCGATGACTTATGCCCTTCATTCTTCTCGATTTTAACTCCCCTTTTTGTTAGAAACAATCAATCCTGTACCAAGACGCAATCGTACAGTGTGTGCATATGAAAACAGTAAACAGTAAATCAAACCTGCGGTAAGTCGAGGACTGTGTCCTTAAGACGTATTGCTCCGGTATACTACGCCTAACTGTCGTTAGCAACCGTCTCCCAGGATACAACGGGTACCTGTTCAGTTGAGCGGCACTACTTAACTTGAACTACAGCGAACCTTCGAGTGTCCTGACTTCTCTTGGACGGGATGCAGAGAGTACGAGGATGAATGCGAAAGCGATGAATGCAGAGGATGAGTGTGTGTTTTGATCGCACACCCTGCCTCTGTTTATATAGGGGAGTCGGTTGGAGAATCGGTTACACAGATGAATCTGTGACCGTCGGATCAAAACGGTAGATGAGCCAGAGTCGTCGGATGAAAACCGACGCGTCATCTGTTGGCAATTTGAAACGTTCAAATCTCAGCCGTTAGATGGAAAAAGAACTACACGAAGCGTCGGATGAAAACCACATTCGGTTAGGCGGTTAGGTCAGTTTAAATTTCAGCCGTTAGATCAAAGCTACCTTTTCCGCCACCGTTAGATCAAAATCATATGATCTTATCGATTTAGAAGAAGACTGTTTAAATCATAACCACCGTTCGATTTAAACCATAACCGATCGTTTGATTTAAATGCTTAATCTTCGGTTACAACCGTGATTTGATTTAAACTCAACCACGGTAACGCTCGCACTGGATCAAACCCTGAAACGGAGAGTATTTGGGCCGCTGCGCAGCTAGGCCTGAAGCCTTTAATTATTTACAAAAAATAATTAATCCAAAAGCCCAAATAAATTTTCTCCAAAAAGATAGGAACCAGCCCGGCCCACGAGCACACGTGCACACAAGCCACGAGCCACGATCCCAAGCTGAGCCAGCCGGACAGACGGGCGGGCGGCGGCGGCGGTGCGCGTGCGCATGTGTGGCACTTTCTAGGTCTTCCCTCCTATCAAAAACTTCTCGTGTCCCAAGGGCACATCTAAAGTGTCCAAATGTCCAATGTGGTATTCCTCCATAAGGGTGATGTGGCCTCCTAAAAATAGGACAAATCACCCATTAAACCATGTTTTCCATCTATTTTGAGCATTAATTTCTCATTCACCTGGTATCGTAATTGAGTTATTCCAAAACCTAAAATTAACTACTCGTTACGTAGATAATTAAGGGCTTATTAGTTTTCATTTTTTATTAACAGAAACTAATTATAATTAAGCTCAAAGTATGTTGTTAAACCAAGTTTTGCAACTTCTTTAATGGGCCAAAGCCCAAACTTTAATTCCTCCAACAATCCCCCACATGAATGGAAATTAATGCAAATGCAGATGCAGACTTTAAGGAGAAGTCAGACAAGAAAATATTGCATCAGAAGAGGTAGCTTCTGGCTTTGAACCTTTCATAGTGATGTACCATTGGATTCACTCGGCTAATTAGTGACTTGATTTCTTGAACCAGTCAGCCTTTGCTGTGAACCTAGACAATGATACTCACACAACATTTTCTTTAACACCCTTTTGGTTCTCATGGTTGCGTTCATTTTGGCCATGAACAACCTAGTTTCAGAAAGTGTTTTAGAAAACTCTTGCCTCCCAGAGTTCTCATAGAAGCGGCCCCACTTCACACTTACATAGGTGATTCCTATCAAGAGTATTCTGCCATACTCCACTTGATGTATCAAGATATAGGACATCATTGAAAGCTTTAGCTTACCCTAAATATTCTATGCAGACAGCACTTTTATGTAACAGAATGAGTAAGTGCTAAACTGAAACTTCATAACTTAGTTGTCCCATTGAACCAAGATTCTGGGATCTCCAGTCAAGAAGGTTGGGTTACCATTACAAAGATTCTTGCATTATAGGCTTTAGTCCCATTCCGTTTGTCAATCTTGACATCTGATCTCTAGGCAAGCCTTTTGTAATCAGATCCGCAAGATTCTCCATTGATTTTATGTAATCAATGGAAATCACGCCATTAGAGATCAAGTGTTTAATGGTGTTATGTCTCCGACGTATGTGTCCTGACTTACCATTATAGATGCTACTTTGAGCACGTCCTATAGCTGACTGACTATCACAGTGTATGCTAATAGGAGCGAGTGTCTTAGGCCAGTATGGAACATCTTCTAGGAAATTTCAAAGCCATTCAGCCTCTTCCCCAGCTTTATCCAGCGCTATAAACTCAGCTTCCATAGTGGACCGAGCTATGCATGTTTGTTCCGTGGATTTCCACGACACAGCAGCATCACCAACAGTGAACAAATATCCACTAGTGGACTTCGAGTCCTTACTATCTGATATCCAATTTGCATCGCAATATCCTTTTAATACTGCTGGATATCTCGTATAATGTAATCCAAGATTCATCGTGTATTTCAGATACCTCATCACTCTATTTAGAGCTTTCCAATGATCATCACTTGGATTACTGGTAAACCTGCTCAATTTGTTTACTGAACAAGCTAAGTCTGGTCTTGTACAATTTATTATGTACATCAGACTCCCGATTACCTGCGAGTATTTTAATTGAGCTACAGGTTTGCCTCGGTTTTTTCTTTAAGTGTATACTTAAGTCAAGTGGGATCTTTATTGGTTTTGTTTCAAACATATTGAATCGTTTAAGAACAGATTCAATATAATGAGTTTGCGACATTTAATTCCTAGAATAACATTGGCAACCCCGATATCCTTCATATCAAAATTCTGTGTTAACATCTTCTTTGTATTCAAGATGATGTCACGAGTAGTGCCCATGATTAGCATGTCATCTACATAGAGACACACTATCACATAGGCGTTTGGTGTGCTCTTGATGTATACACACTTGTCACACTCGTTGATCCCAAAGCTGTTTGACATCATTACCTGATCAAACTTTAAATGCCATTACTTGGGTGCTTGTTTAAGTCTACACAGAGACTTAACAAGTCTACACACTTTCCCTTCTTGTCCTGGAACGACGAACCCTTCGGGTTGTTCCATATAAATTTTTTTCTCTAACTCACCATTCAGAAAGACAATCTTCACATCCATTTGATGGATTTCTAAATCATAGACTGCAGCAATAGCCACTAGCATCCTTATGGAAGTGATCCTAGTCACTGGTGAGTAGGTGTCAAAGAAGTCAAAACCTTCTTTTTGTCTGTAGCCCTTGGTAACCAATCTGGCCTTATACTTGTCAATAGATCCATCTTCTTTCAATTGTTTCCTAAAAATCCACTTGCATCCGAGTGGTTTACTTCCTGGTGGAAGATCTACCAACTCCCAAGTGTGATTTTGAAGAATGGAATCTATTTCACTATTCACTGCTTCTTTCCGGAAAGGAGCTTCTGGAGTTGTTATTGCCTCAGAGAAAGATCTTGGCTCGTTTTCCACCATGTAGGTTAGAAAATCTGGTCCAAAATATGTCGGTATTTTGGTTCGTTTTCTTTGACGAGGTTCCTCAGTCTCTTGAGGGGTCGTCTCACGCACTCGCTTACTAGAGCTAGTTTCTTTGCTGTTTTTGTCTTTCTTTAGAAAGACATTTTCAAAGAACACTGCATTCCTCGACTCTATGACAGCATTTTCATGTATCTCGGGAATGTCCGATTTGTGCACTAAAAAACGATATGCACTACTGTTCGTTGCATAACCTATGAATACGCAATCAATTGTTTTAGGCCCGATTCTTACTTGTCTTGGTTTAGGTACATCAACCTTCGCCAGACACCCCCACACTTTCAAGTATTTGTAACTAGGCTTATAGCCTTTCCAAAGTTCATATGGGGTTTTATCCGTCCTTTTAGACAGAATCCTGTTTAAAATAACATTGGCAGAGAGAATTGCTTCCCCCCACAAGCTCTGAGGTAAACCCGAACTTATCAACATAGCATTCATCATTTCCTTTAGAGTACGGTTTTTGCATTCTGCAATACCATTAGATTGAGGTGAATATGGTGCAGTCGTTTGATGAATAATGCCATGTTCTGAACAGAATTCATTAAACGGTGTATCATATTCGTCACCTCTATCACTACGAATTGCTTTAATTCGTTTGCTAAGTTGATTCTCAACTTCATTTTTATAATCCTTGAAAGCATCAAGGGCCTTGTCTTTGCTACTTAGCAAATACACATAACAGTATCGTGTGCAATCGTCGATAAAAGTTACGAAATACTTTTTACCACCTCTCGTTTGCACAAATTTTAAATCACACAGATCGGTATGAATTAAATCCAATGATTCAGTGTTTCGTTTTTGTTGAAGGAAATGGCGCTTTTGTCAATTTTACTTCAACACATATTTGGCATTTTTCTTTATTATTAAAGTCCAGTTTAGGTAATAATTCAAGATTAATCATTCGTTGTATTGACTTGTAATTAACATGTCCCAAACGAAAATGCCATAAACAAGAAGACTCAAGCATGTAAGCAGAAGAGGAAACAATTTTATTAGCATCAGTGGGCGTAACTTTCTTGGGTACAATCGTCATAACATTCAACTTAAACATGTTATCAGTAAGGTTCCCCTTTCCTAAAAACAAGCCATTCTTAGAAAACGTAAATTTATTTGCCTCAAAAACAAGTCTGAAACCATGACTAACTAGAAGAGCGCCAAATACCAAGTTCTTCCGGATGTCAGGAACATGCAACACATTCTGCAGGGTCAGCTACCTTCCTGAGGTCAGTTTCAGAACCACCTTGTCCGAACCTTCAATCTTCGAGCTGTCAGAGTTCCCCATGAAGAGCTGTTCATTATTAGTTGTAGGCACATAGTCGTTGAACATTGCCCTGTTGGCGCATACGTGTCGTGTGGCCCCTGTGTCCACCCACCAATCATGCGGATTCCCCACTGCGTTGCACTCAGTCACCACTACGCAGAGATTTAGATCTTCCATTGCACCGACCAGATTCGCTTTTGCTTTGGTTTGGTTCTGATTCTTTTTGGGCTTTCTGCAGTCACTGCTACGGTGCCCCGGTTTTTCACAGTTATAACACTTACCTGTGAACTTCTTAGCAATCTCCTTGCCGTTAACGTTCACACCCAAAATGTTATTCCTCTTTTTGTTCTTTGCTTCAGCAACATGAGCCTTGGCTTGACCAGACTGCATGGTTGGCTTCCTATCAGCACGACGATTGTCCTCTTCTATCCGAAGTCGGACAATCAAATCCTCCATCTTCATTTCCTTTCGTTTGTGCTTGAGATAGCTCTTAAATTCCCTCTACGAAGGAGGTAGCTTCTCAATCACAGCCGCAACTTGAAAAGATTCACTGAGCATTATGCCGTTCTCTTCCATTTTATGTACCAACATTTGTATTTCCTCAACCTGTAAAATGACAGTTTTGGAATCTAGCATTTTATAGTCGAGAAATCTACCAACTATCAACTTTTTTGTGCCAGCATCTTCTGTACGATACTTTTTATCTAAAGCCGACCACAATGCTTTTGCAGTTTTATAAGTACAAAACACGCCATAGATAGTATTATCCAAGAAACTTAAAATGAGATTCAAACAACAAAAATTTGTGTGCGCCCATGCTTCAGCACCCAAGGCGTTCTACATGTTCTGATTTTGATCCTCCACTGGTTCTACCACTGGTGGATCCTCGCTCAGCATCTTGGCCAATCCCAGCGCTGTGAGATAGAACAGCATCTTTTGCTGCCACCTCTTGAGGAAGCTGCCATCAAACTTTTCTGGCTTCTCCACGTGTACAGCTGTGGTAGCCGGATTCATCTGAGGCCCTCCGCTTGGTGCCAAAGGAACTGTGTTGAACAACGCACCGGTAGCAACGTTATTGGCCCCGTCAGGTGCAGACACGGAGTGTGCACCGTTAAAGCCTTGAACAGAGTTCGAGCTTTCGTTTTCCATTCCTGTTCAGTTCAATCAAAACGTATAGATCAGAACAGAGTCGGATATAAGAAATGGTAGAAACAGACTGCAAATCAGTATGAACACTACTTTGCGTACAGAATTCGGAAACAGTACAGAAATTATTGAATAAAATACGTCTTAAGATTGTTAGAAACAATCAATCCTGTACCAAGACGCAATCGTACAGTGTGTGCGTATGAAAACAGTAAAAAGTAAATCAAACTCGGAGCGAGTCGAGGACTCTGTCCTTAAGACGTATTGCTCCGGTATACTGTGCCTAACTGGCGTTAGCAACCGTCTCCCAGGATACAACGGGTACCTGTTCAGTTGAGCCGCACTACTGAACTTGAACTACAGCGAACCTTCGAGTGTCCTGACTTCTCTTAGACGGGATGCAGAGAGTACGAGGATGAATGCGAAAGCGATGAATGCAGAGGATGAGTGTGTGTTCTAATCATACACCCTGCCTCTGTTTATATAGGGGAGTCGGTTGGAGAATCGGTTACGCAGATGAATCTGTGACCGTCGAATCAAAATCGTAGATGAGCCAGAGCCATCGGATGAAAACCGACGCGTCATCTGTTGGTGGTTTGAACCGTTCAAATCTCAACCGTTAGATGGAAACAGAACTACACGAGTTCGGTTGGGTAGTTAGGTCAGTTTGAATTTCAGCCGTTAGATCAAAGCTACCTTTTCCGCTACCGTTAGATCAAAACCATTAGATCTTATCGATTTAGAAGAAGACTGTTTAAATCATAACCACCGTTCGATTTAAACCATAACCGATCATTTGAATTAAATGCTTAATCTTCGGTTACAACCGTGATTTGATTTAAACTCAACCGCGGTAACGCTCGCACTGGACCGGACCCTGAAACGGAGAGTATTTAGACCGCTGCGCAGCTAGGCCTGAAGCCTTTAATTATTTACAAAAAAATAATTAATCCAAAAGTCCAAATAAATTTTCTCCAAAAAGATAGGAACCGACCCGGCCCACGAGGATACGTGCACATGAGCCACGAGCCACGAGCCCGACCTGAGCCGGCCGGACAGACGGGCGAGCGACGGCGGCGGCGCGCGCGGTCGTGTGGCACTTTCTAGGTCTTCCCTCCGGTCAAAAACTTCTCATGCCCCAAAGGCACATCTAAAGTGTCCAAATGTCCAATGTGGTATTCCTCCATAAGGGTGATGTGACCTCCTAAGAATATGACACATCCCCCATTAAATCATGTTTTCTATCTATTTTGAGTATTAATTTCTCATTCACCCGGTATCGTAATTGAGTGATTCCAAAGCCTAAAATTAACTACTCGTTACGTAGATAATTAAGAGCTTACTAGTTTTCATTTTTCATTAGCGGAAACTAATTATAATTAAGCTCAAAGTATGTTGCTAAACCAAGTTTTGCAACTTCCTTAATGGGCCAAAGCCCAAACTTTAATTTCTCCAACACTTTCTTCCCATTGTTGTCCATTGATCTTCATTTTGAGCTCTCTTAAATTCTTTACTTCCACAATCTAGGGTATATTTTTATTGATGACATTGCTAACTCTTATTAGTGTTATAGTTCAGGGTAAGGTTAGTCTTTTTGTCATGTACCTGGCATGACATGACAACTGGAGGATTTTACATGCAGTTCGATTTGGCCCGAAGTCCTGACCATGTATATGTTTCAGCCATGTTGAATAGCCCGAATGTGGGCATATCGCATGGTCCAGTTTAAAAGCACTAGCATGGGTGAAATTTGGTCTGAACTTTGACAACCTGGAAACTAATTCGTCTAGGAATAAAAATGTCATGTTTATACACAGTGAAGGAGCTTGTTCCCGGGCTATCAAAAGTGTGTCCGAATTTCACCCATGTTAAGTGTTGTTAGACTGGACCATGCAAGGGCTATACTCGGGTTTGTTCGGGACATGCTAGAACAGTTATGTAGTTTGGTGATTGAGCTGAACCAAGCTACAAAATCCTTGAGTTGTCGTGCCAGGACGCACATGACCTAGTTTATTTTCTGCTAGGCCGTCCTAACATGTTCTCAAATGGTCAAATCAAAGAGAGACATCAATTTATATTTTTTGCTCAGATTACACCACGCTGATTCGAACATGTGTTTGTGCTGCTAGATAAAATAAAACCCGACTCATTTTCAGGTTTTCAGACCAGACCAAACAATATCATGTTCATGTTTTTGCCTAGCGAATCAGGTTCGTGCTTAGGTTCAGATTTAGTAGGACATGCATAATCTTGATTCTAATGTCGGACCAATTTTGAGGGTTTAGATTTACCGTCTCACTTTACTGTTCACTTTGTTCTATGTGCAAAAGGAAAAGATTCATCTTAAAAAGAAAAAAATTAAAGCACTTGTTTTTATGCATAAGACAACCAAGTGGTAGAGAAAATTGAAAAAGCAAATCAGAACCTCAAATTCGATCCATGCTAAATGTGTCAAGTGGTGAGAAATGTATCTTTTACTAGCGGAGTATACTTGACCAAAGATACAAGGATAGTTGAGAACACATATTGTCTCCGGATAACAATTTATATGTCAATTTTTAATACAGTAGCGTTTCAATCTATATCCTAGAACATATTAACCTGTTCCTTTTATTAATTAAGAAAATCTTCGTGTTGCTATCAAAATAAAATAAAATAAAAGCTTTATGACATTGAGAGTGGTTTACCTGGAACTTTACACATGTATACATATATGTACATACACGAATAATTCTATCATAATCTAGGGAAAGTATCCAAGGAATGCTTCCTTCTGTATACTTTCTTTTTTTTTCTGGTTTCTCAAATGTGTCTAATCACATATACTAACTAATTCTTTTTATGTATATAGCTTTTCATTCGGAGATTTTTGTATCTGACAATAAGATGCTCTTCTATTCCTATATGAGGAATCAAACTTGGAATCAAACTCTTCTGACCTTATTGTTAAAGGATGAGATTAATTAAGCACCATACCACATCTCATAATTTATATACTTTCTTTTATTATAAGATGACGAGCAGGGAGGAGGATTGTATTTTTTTTTTTTTTTTTGAGGGGGGAGGGGAGGGGG
>AP025048.1:20567289-20908978 GCA_036186865.1 Eustoma russellianum | reverse complement strand
TTTTTTTTTTTTTTTTTTTTTGAGGGGGGAGGGGAGGGGGTGGATTTTGAAACTATAGATCTCATACCATGTGTTAGCGATCAGATACCGTTTCATTTGGCATTGGGGTGCATCTAAGAACGGCCAGGGGAAGCTCATTCAGACAGATTCCGTCTACTCGGTCTCTCGAATACATAAGTTTTATAATAATCAATTAATAATTATTACACATCTTTATAATTATTCAATAACAAATCTGATTTTATATATATGTGTGTGAGGAAGCCTATACATGTGGACAGGACGCCTATCCTCTTTTAATTTTTTTCTAATACCTATCCGCTTGTTTACTCAGTGACTCATATTTACCGATTGAATCTTAGAATAAGTTGTTTGATTAAAGGCTCGACATTCCTCTCGAGCATCATGTGCTGGAATCACGTTATGTTCATTTTTTTAAAACGAAAATCAAGTGGAGAACCTGGACAGTAGGTCAAAGTATAATTTTATATTACCAATAATTCATGTCACTAGGTACCTTTCTTTTTATTTGAGTTTTCGACCGCCATACCTCCCTATTTCCAGCCTGTGTCTGTATCTTACATTAATCTGTCACTTATTTGTAACTATATATGCACATACATATTTACGTATACATCATTGAACATTAGATTTGACTGTCTTATTATTGATGGTAATGTAGAAACAATGTACAATCTTCTATAGGTATAATGGGTTTCTTATATAATTCTAAAAGACTAACTCATTACCTCTGAATTGTTAAAGTTTATCGTAAATAGACGTCACCGAAAATTATAACGTGTGAAATGATGAGGTCAGCTAATAAGCTGTATATCATAGCAACATTACTATTAACATAATACTTTGATTGATTTAATCTCTGCCCCACACCCTTGGCAGTTGTGTTGCTTTATGAATTAGAATAGTTATCTAGGTGGTTGTCGACATACCAGTGGCTTTCAGCAGGTCTATCCCTTATGTCAGACCATTTTCTTACAATATTTAACATTAAAGCTAAGATATATAAGATGAAAGTATAGGCTTACCACTTTGATCCATTGTATGTACAATGAAATTTGTTTCGTTTGATGTTGGATTTTCAGAAGTTGCAGAGTATGAAGCAGAAACAAGTGAATAAAGCATTTGTGAAAGCACACAGTATAAAATATAAAAGTTAGAATGGTAAATAGAAGAATAGAATTTTGGAGGCTGAACAGTTAAAATTTTATTCATTCTTCTTCAAAACTTCCACATCAGTTCTTTGCTTTGAATGTACATGAGTTTGCCTTTTATAAGGTTTGGAAGAGGTAGGAAACCTCAAGTCACCAACGGCTATAATAACGACTATATTCTATTTACATTTGTTTAATCCACTAAGCTAGTGGATGTATGTGCAATATATTCGTATAAATACACGAGCTCTGCTTTTCTTGTGTTTTCTGGATTGTGTCTTTGCTCTATTCGTCTCTTTAGTGCTGCCTCTGAGATTCTTGTATTTTTCTAAGTGGTTTAGCTCGGCAATGCCGTCTCTTGTTGTTGCTGTCAATCTCCTTATTCTACTGTTTAGTTATTGTGCTCAGCACATCTTGACACATTTGCTTGTCTATTTATTTGACTTCACCTTGTTTCCTCAGCTTGGCATCCCATCATTGCTGTCATCTTTAGTACCTGCACTTCGTTATCTCGACTTGGCATTCTTTCCTTCAGCTCCGTCACTTTATCACCTCGGCCTTTCTCATATTAGCTCACCTCGGCACTTCTTATTTTGGCTTGGTACTGCATCTTGATTCTAACACTTTTCACCTTGGTGCTTTATCTCATCACCTCGGGAATGCATCGTTTCACCTTGGTACTGTATCCTGTCACCTCGCCACAGCATATTTTAGCTTGGCACTTCATCTCCTTAGTTCAAGTACTTTTACTTCTGTTCTCACCTCGGTTTGTCACCTCGGCTCGGACTTCTACTTCACTTAGCACCACAGCTTGGTACTCCATCTCTGTCTGCCCTCATATCTTTGATCCTCACCTTGGTATGACACCTTAGCTTGGCTATCCTTTTACTCATGCCTTCACTTCAGCTAGACAATTCAGCTCGGCTAGTCACTTTGATTGTTTCTGCTATTTGAAAGGGCTGATAAATTATCCCGCCAGAGTTTTGTTCCCGATGGATGATCAGCTCCTTAGATGGCCCAAAAACTTCTAGTGAATAGTGGAAACTGTTGGAGAAATAGAAATCGGTGAATGAGAAGTTAATGCTCAAAGTAGGGATAAAATAATTTGAAAATCGGTTTCTTAACCGTAATTCAAATTTGAGAATCGGTTACTTAACTGTAATCCGAATTTGGAAAATCAGTTACGTAACTGTAACTTAATTTTGAAAATCGGTTATTCAAATTTGAAAAGCGGTTGTCTGTTATTTGATCTAACGGTGACAATCTGATCTGACGGCTGTGATTAAACTGTCAATTAACCACCCTAATCAAAATTTTCCCTATAAATAGTAGCTAAGCTGACCTCTTTGGCTACACTCACTCAGAATCCAATATTCTCCTCTCCTCCTTTGCATACACGTGCTCTTCTCCTCTCTTCTCTTTCTACATTTTGCATCAAGTCCGAGAAGTTCAGGACATCTTAAAGGTTCGTAGAGTTCATACGCTGCACTGCCGCTCATCTAAACTGACTTTCGTTGTATCCTGGGAGACGATTGTTTCATCCGATTGGATACAGTATACTGGAGCAATACGTCTTAAGGACAGAGTCCTGGACTTACCTCGGATCTCTACTCAGCTGAGCTGTTTAGGTTATTGCCAAGCTGAGCTCTGCTTTGTGCTGAGATCTTTTATTGTATTTAGAACATTCGTTATTTTGAAGCGTTGTCTTGCTGAGCTCTGCTTTGTGCTGAGCTCTGCAGTTTGGCTGAAGACATTCGTTGTTTTGTAGCTCTGCCGTGCTGAGCTCTGCTCGGCTGAAGCGGCTGAAAGCTAAACTTTCGTAGTTGTGCTGAAGTGCCAAGGTTGGCAAATCGGTGACCAGCCCAGAACGCAAATATAATTGCACTGACTGGACTGATCTGATCTGTCTGATCAATCTGACTTTAGTTCAGCTCGGCTGGAAGCGCAGAACCACTATTCTGAAATGCTGTTCAGTTCATGTTGGCAGGTCGGCTGACTGTTGAGAACGCAAACTCATTTGCAGTATCTTAACTGTCTTGACTTAGCAGATCTATCCAGCCTACTCTGAGCTCGGCAAGTCGGCCACTACTTTATTCCAAGAGCAAATTATACAGAAGTCAATCTGACGTGAATTATTCCCAACGGAAACAACGAAGCAATATAAGTTTGTGATATTAGAACATCTAATCTAAGAAGACGCCTTCAAATGAATTTGACATATAGTACTATGGCAGGAAAAATCTTATTTCGGTTCAGACATATTGTAATACAATAAAAAAGCTCATAACTTGTTATGTAAGCTCGAGTTCTTCCAAGTCTACCATCTTCTTTTCAAGGGGAAAATAGTATTCACACTCATGTTTGCCTTCTATATATTTACTCATACTAAATTTGGCTGTCTACATGTAATCTTTTATTTAGTAGCTTTGTTTTAGTGTAAAAACAATTACTTGTTAACTTAGGAGTAAGTTAATCTTTCTGTCCTGTTTTGTTTGTCAATGTTTTTACATTTGTTTGTCTTAATTTGTTTAATTTGTTTGTCTACATTGTATAATTGTCAAAAAGAGAGTAATATTTTTAAAAGTTTGCCCTCATTAATATTGAAATTTTCAAAGTGAAAGGCTATTTTAAATGTTAAATTTCAGAATATACACATTAAATGACCATTTGGTTTTTTTAATTTAACTGTGTGCATATCGAACTTAGACACAATTTTGAAGAAAGTCTAATTTAACTAATGAAATACAAATATACAAGACTATAATGCGTTGTAGTTAGAGTGTTTGCCTATATATATATATATATATATATATATATATATATATATATATATATATAGACACACATAATGAAAGACAGGCGGTACCGTCCTGGATTTCACTAATAATAATAATACCCTCACTTGTGGCGGAGGAATACCATAGTTACATTTTGAGTAGGAGACCCTCCCACAACGAAAAGATCGAAAATTACAAATGAAAGCAGTAATCGGAAAGAAGATAATGAGAATAATATAATGTGCAATAAATAGAAACAACAATGAATCCCTATACTACACATATATTTGTTGCAGTTGTGCATTGTTGTTTGACTCAGTCTCCATCGACCATCCAGAATGAAGTTACTCGCGAGGATTATATGCCACGCGATAAAAAGAATCAGTGAAGTGAAAGGAGTATATTGGAATGAAATAATAAAATGGTCACACACATACCTATATATATATATATATATATATATATATATATAGACATATATATACATATATACATATATACATATATACATATATACATATATACATATATACATATATACATATATATATATATTTCTAATCGCATGTCTTACTAGTTCAAAAGTAGATACTATAGAATGTCTAGTTATACAACTCAAAATTTGCATTTTTCCACAATGAGAACATAATAATGTCATCATCATCATCCGGACCCAGTATATCCCAACGACAGCAAAAGCTATCATTAGGGTCTGGGGAGGGTAAGTGGTAGGCAGACAATACCTCTATCCCAAGGGATAGCGAGTCTGCTTCCAGTGAGACCCTCGGCTCTATATATACCTGCATAAATGACATGATAATAGAGATATGTTGTGCTAGTGTGCTAGTGAGGAAATTCAAAAATACGAAGAAAGGACTTTCGATATTAAAATACACATCACGTGTATATGTACATGTAATGTAAAACAACGGTATAACATACGCAACCAAGTGGAAAGTCAACCTATAGCATTGATAGTGTCTACGCCTATCTATGTCCCTAACTATGCTCTAAAGTGTCCCTATATGACCTATACCTCGCTAACATTAATCTTATGTCTCCATGAACTCCTATCATGGACCATGTCCTCAGAGAGGTGCAAATCTAGTAGGTTGTGCCTTATGTGCTCATCCCAAGTCAGTTTGGGTCTGCCTTTACTCATGTTCCCCTCTACAGTGAGGCTTTCAATTGCTCTGACCGACGTCGTTGTCTGTCTCTGCTTGACATGCTCAAACTATCTTATTCTGCCCTCCCTTATCTTATCTGCTATACATAATGATGTATCTTTCATTAAAGGATTTCCTTCATGAACACGTACAATAGTGACATACCATAGGCATAGTACGTACGCAATTTTGACAGTACATTGGGTTAATGTACCTAAGCCAATTTTAACAACACATTAGGTTAACAGACAAGATTTTTGGCGTTTGATATCCATATAAGGGCAAACCTTTTTAAATTGCATAGTGATGTCTTGATATCGTCTAACTCATTGGAGCGTCTTCAATAATCAGATACCTACGACATAATCTATAACGTGTTAGAAACATACTCATGCTTACTACTCGATAGCGGAAACTTCCAATTGGATATCCCTTAATGAAACTAAAAGCATAAACTGAATCAGAGCAATGGCATCAAATGATTGAGATTAGTAGTTCATCATATCAAATTATTGACTCTAGAAATATAATAATACGAAGAAGACAAAATTGTTTCAAGCACTGACAGAACCATAAGCGCTCTTTCTTTCAAAGATTTCAAAGAGAGGAGGAAAGGTTATTCACATTTCATTTGATGGTCAAAGTCAAATTAAAAGCAATAGCAGTGGGAATTCTGTCGCCATTTGAAAATCTCATTCATATACAATAGCACATATGCCTACTACACTATGCTCAGGGAACTCAATTTTAAGAACATTTTGTATGGATTTTACAAGCACTTTCCTAATCTAGGAGACGACTAAACTCATTATTCTCATTTTTAAAAAAAAAAAAAAAATTGTAGAACTAAATCATCCTGCCAGAATATTAGGCCTTTTACTCCAAGCATATTCTTGTTTATTACACAAAACTAAACCCACCGAAACAAACCATGCCCCACCGAGTGACTTAAAGAATAATTTGTTGCAAAGGCCAATAATTATCCTAAAACGGTCTATACTCTACTTGCTCTCTACTTTGGCATCTTCATTCTTCAGTCATATTCACTTTTCAGGAGAGAAGTAATGCTTCCTAGACTTAGCTTCCCTTTCTCTTCCAAGCATGAAAATTCACCAAAGCAAACGAAATCCCCCACCCTCAACCTGTAGCGCCCCGCTCCCGAGCCCTAACATCGGGAACAGTGCACCCGCCGTATCTCACCAAGGAGAATACAAAGCGTCGAATCAATCTCTTACTTGTCAAAATGACGTAGAAATTTTTTGCGAAAACGTAAACCATAACATATATTAAACTCCAATAATCGTCATTACATTGCTAATTAAAACTCTGGAAATAAAATAGTAAAGTAGTGTGTGGAAATCCCCAAAATATAAATAAGAACAAAACAACTGCAGCGTCCCCACATATCCTAGCCGCAGCTCTCAACCAGCCCATTCTGCTATGTCTGCCCCGTCCTCAATGAAGATGTGCTCGTAGTCCTCATCCGGTTCACCTGGGAAGTAGGGGTGAGTGATAGAAATCACCCAGTAGATGCCCGCCTCAAACAAATACAAAACGTACATACCGAAATGATATAGCCACATAGCACATAAACATGATATAACACATAGCACATAAATATAAGATAACATGCCTAAGATAAGGTAAATGCGGTAAGTAAAGCACTCCACATAAAAATGCGCAAGTACGTGATGCATGCTCAATTAACGTGTCACACGCAACAAGAATCATGTCATGCAATATGCCCTAGACCTATATGCAATGCATGATCCCGGGATTGACTGGATGCCTGTAGCCCGTGCACTACAATCCATCCTTACGGATGCCCGTGGCCCGTGCACCACGATCCACCCCAACCGATGCCCGTGGCCCGTGCACCACGATCCACCATAACCAAGTATCCATGGCCCGTACACCATGATCCACCATAATCACATACTCATGGCCCGTACACCATGGTCCATCAAAATCACATACTCATGGCCCGTACACCATGGTCCTCTTCACTCGAGCGTCTGAGACCCGTACATCTCAGCCCACTCCCAATGCAATGCACGTGCCATGAATGCAACAACAAAATCGCCTGGGGCCCGTACGCCCATCCTCACCAACTCCGGCACTCAACACTAGTCGTCTGGGGCCCGTACGCCCATCCTCACCAACTCCGGCACTCAATATTTGACTTCATAAAATTTACGAATATTGAAAAGTAGTTATTTAGCATTCCTTTTATTTTTACTTAGCTTGTATTAATTTTCTAGAATTTTCTACTAATTTTTTCCTTATTTAATTCTATTTATTACTAATTATTTTTAATTACTTACATTTCTCAAAATTAAGAAATTAAGTGGGAATAATTTAATTTTAACCTTTTATATTTTCTGGAATTTATTTAGAATTTTCTGATAATTAAATATATTTTTCTGGAATTTTAAACTAATTTTAATTAATTATTTATTATTTATTCATTTCAGAAATTAATTTCCATATTTTTTTTTTATTTTTCGGGTTGGGCCGGCCTGATGCCTGGTCCGGTCCGCTGGCCATCCGGTCCGGTCCGGCAGCCTGGCCGGTCCAACAGTATTTTATTTTTTTTTTATTTTTTTTTCTATTTCCTTCTAACCTCCATAAAATCTTCGTTTGAACTCCGATTGACCTCAAATCAGTTGCGTTGGACTCGTTATAACGAGACGCAACTTTTGAAGGTGGACACGTCATCACGTGTCCGGACGCGCCGTCAGGGGCCGCGCGTGGGCCCCACGCGCCACCCCTCTGAAACGCGTCCGTCAGACCCTTTTTTTCAATTTTCAACCAATCCTAACCTATTCCAGGCTAGATGAAGTTATTCTAAGGTCAAAACGAAATTTTTTAAACCCCCTAAGTATGTAAATCCCTAATCTTTGAGTTGTTTAAAGCGTATTCTCACCCTAATCCAATCATACCATCAAATTCACATTCATACACATACGTAGCAGCAAGTAAACAGTTACCTCATGCTTTTCAATTATAAACAAATACACATCTATAATATAAATAATTAAAACAAGTAAATCACATAAAATATATCATCAAGGAATGCATGTATTATACCCGTTTGAGGGGGGAAGAGGCACCTACCTCGATTAACGATACCAATAAATTCGACGGACTAAGATTTGGGTTCGGGGCCTCGCCTTCCTCCTTCTTTTTCTCTTTTCTCTCTTCTCTCTCTCTTCTCTCTCTTTTTTTTTCTTTTGCCGTACGTTTATTATTTTGTGTATGTGTGTGTGTGTGTGTGGCTATGCGTATAATCGTGTATATGGTGGGGGGGTGATGGTAGATTTATTTGGTTTTCCCATTTGGTTTTGGTTTAGGTTTCCTAATGTGATTCTAACACTATTAGTTTATAATTATCTTTGTTGTCATCATCATCTTTTTTTTTATTATTATCATTATTATTATTATTATTTGATAACATTTATGTATACATATATCTACTATATGTATATGTATATCTATATATATATATATATCTCTATATATATATATTTTCTTCTTCTTTTTTTTTCGGCCATAACATCCTACCCACCTTACAAAAAGTTTCGTCCTCGAAACTTGACGTACCTTATTCGAAAAGCTGTGGTTATCTCTCTTGCATTTGCTCCTCAAGCTCCCAAGTCGCCTCGCGCTCGGTGTGATTGGTCCACTTCACTTTGACATAAGGGATGACTCGGTGTCTCAATACTTGGTCCTTGCGATCCACTATTCTGATAGGAGTCTCCTCATATGTAATGTCCGGTCGAATCCTTAACGGTGGCGCGTCTAGAACATGACTTAGGTCCTGAACATATTTCCTCAACTGAGAAACATGAAATGTGCTGTGAACCTGAGCCAAGGCAGGAGGTAATGCTAATCGGTAGGCCAACGTACCAACCCTCTCGAGTACCTCATCCTCAACCTCAAGACACACTTCCAGCAACTCTTCAAAAGTGGAGGTTGATTGCAGATGATCAATGACTGAAGGCGAGAGCTCAAGCTGGTCTTGAACTCCACCATCTTCGCTTTCTCGTTATCCATGATGACGGGCATGTAACTCGCAAGTGCATGGAACCTCTCAAACTACTGGTCCCCAGTCATGGACCCCTATGTCAGAAGCTGAAACACCATCATCCTCCTCTAAATGACACTTTTAGAAACATAGTGCTTTTGGTACTCCTCCCTGAACCAGGTCCATATCGGTGATGGAGTCAGTCTGCGTGCCATGCCCTGCCGACATTGCTCGGCATTACCCTCTGAGAATGGTACAACCGCATCAACCTTCAGGCCATCCGTAACTTGCATCAATCTCAACTGCTTAGACACATTCTTGAGCCAGATCTCTGCTCCTCTGGTCGTGTGGTACCTCTGAACATAGGTATCTGGCAGTTCTGCATCTCCCGGTAGAAAAATCGAAGCCCCCCTGGGATGGTGGTGCTGGAGGTGGCTGCTGCTGCTGCTGTTGCTGCTGTAGGTGAGCCATCTGTATCTGCTGCTGGGCTATCAATGCAGTCAGCCTGACCAGGGTATCTACAAGGACCTAAGGAATGGTCCCCTGACCCTGCTGATCATCGACATCGTGTCCTCCGTTTCCAGCTGGCGGCTCGCGTCGTGGAGGCATTATCCGGAATTTGAGTTCATGAAACGAATACAGATTTGTCGATAATAAGTTGAAAGGTGGAACGCGGATAAATTGATAATTAGACAAGAAAAGCTCACCATCGGCACACACCTCCCATAACCCGATCATAACTTAGGTCTAAAATCATCTCTTAAGTCTACTTTGTTTATTAGGGGTAAAATCGTCATTTTACAAAAGATCGTAACTTACGTCTAGTGATCTAGTTAATCCTGTGTTTCCGAGGCGGATCTGAAGCCTCGGCTCTGATACCACCTGTAGCGCCCCGCTCCCGAGCCCTAACATCGGGAACAGTGCACCCGCCGTATCTCACCAAGGAGAATACAAAGCGTCGAATCAATCTCTTACTTGTCAAAATGACGTAGAAATTTTTTGCGAAAACGTAAACCATAACATATATTAAACTCCAATAATCGTCATTACATTGCTAATTAAAACTCTGGAAATAAAATAGTAAAGTAGTGTGTGGAAATCCCCAAAATATAAATAAGAACAAAACAACTGCAGCGTCCCCACATATCCTAGCCGCAGCTCTCAACCAGCCCATTCTGCTATGTCTGCCCCGTCCTCAATGAAGATGTGCTCGTAGTCCTCATCCGGTTCACCTGGGAAGTAGGGGTGAGTGATAGAAATCACCCAGTAGATGCCCGCCTCAAACAAATACAAAACGTACATACCGAAATGATATAGCCACATAGCACATAAACATGATATAACACATAGCACATAAATATAAGATAACATGCCTAAGATAAGGTAAATGCGGTAAGTAAAGCACTCCACATAAAAATGCGCAAGTACGTGATGCATGCTCAATTAACGTGTCACACGCAACAAGAATCATGTCATGCAATATGCCCTAGACCTATATGCAATGCATGATCCCGGGATTGACTGGATGCCTGTAGCCCGTGCACTACAATCCATCCTTACGGATGCCCGTGGCCCGTGCACCACGATCCACCCCAACCGATGCCCGTGGCCCGTGCACCACGATCCACCATAACCAAGTATCCATGGCCCGTACACCATGATCCACCATAATCACATACTCATGGCCCGTACACCATGGTCCATCAAAATCACATACTCATGGCCCGTACACCATGGTCCTCTTCACTCGAGCGTCTGAGACCCGTACATCTCAGCCCACTCCCAATGCAATGCACGTGCCATGAATGCAACAACAAAATCGCCTGGGGCCCGTACGCCCATCCTCACCAACTCCGGCACTCAACACTAGTCGTCTGGGGCCCGTACGCCCATCCTCACCAACTCCGGCACTCAATATTTGACTTCATAAAATTTACGAATATTGAAAAGTAGTTATTTAGCATTCCTCTTATTTTTACTTAGCTTGTATTAATTTTCTAGAATTTTCTACTAATTTTTTCCTTATTTAATTCTATTTATTACTAATTATTTTTAATTACTTACATTTCTCAAAATTAAGAAATTAAGTGGGAATAATTTAATTTTAACCTTTTATATTTTCTGGAATTTATTTAGAATTTTCTGATAATTAAATATATTTTTCTGGAATTTTAAACTAATTTTAATTAATTATTTATTATTTATTCATTTCAGAAATTAATTTCCATATTTTTTTTTTATTTTTCGGGTTGGGCCGGCCTGATGCCTGGTCCGGTCCGCTGGCCATCCGGTCCGGTCCGGCAGCCTGGCCGGTCCAACAGTATTTTATTTTTTTTTTATTTTTTTTTCTATTTCCTTCTAACCTCCATAAAATCTTCGTTTGAACTCCGATTGACCTCAAATCAGTTGCGTTGGACTCGTTATAACGAGACGCAACTTTTGAAGGTGGACACGTCATCACGTGTCCGGACGCGCCGTCAGGGGCCGCGCGTGGGCCCCACGCGCCACCCCTCTGAAACGCGTCCGTCAGACCCTTTTTTTCAATTTTCAACCAATCCTAACCTATTCCAGGCTAGATGAAGTTATTCTAAGGTCAAAACGAAATTTTTTAAACCCCCTAAGTATGTAAATCCCTAATCTTTGAGTTGTTTAAAGCGTATTCTCACCCTAATCCAATCATACCATCAAATTCACATTCATACACATACGTAGCAGCAAGTAAACAGTTACCTCATGCTTTTCAATTATAAACAAATACACATCTATAATATAAATAATTAAAACAAGTAAATCACATAAAATATATCATCAAGGAATGCATGTATTATACCCGTTTGAGGGGGGAAGAGGCACCTACCTCGATTAACGATACCAATAAATTCGACGGACTAAGATTTGGGTTCGGGGCCTCGCCTTCCTCCTTCTTTTTCTCTTTTCTCTCTTCTCTCTCTCTTCTCTCTCTTTTTTTTTCTTTTGCCGTACGTTTATTATTTTGTGTATGTGTGTGTGTGTGTGTGGCTATGCGTATAATCGTGTATATGGTGGGGGGTGATGGTAGATTTATTTGGTTTTCCCATTTGGTTTTGGTTTAGGTTTCCTAATGTGATTCTAACACTATTAGTTTATAATTATCTTTGTTGTCATCATCATCTTTTTTTTTATTATTATCATTATTATTATTATTATTTGATAACATTTATGTATACATATATCTACTATATGTATATGTATATCTATATATATATATATATCTCTATATATATATATTTTCTTCTTCTTTTTTTTTCGGCCATAACACAACCTCTCTTTCACCAAATCCAAGACTTCCTCATTGCGCCTCCCATGTTTGCTCCTCATCACAGTCTTTCTCCAGTTCCTCATCATTTCCTCCTTCTTCCGTCACAATCAACCACCTTTCCCTCAATCCACACTCGACCAACAACGGTGCAAGTACGGCAAGGTATTCGTCTACGATCTTCCTCCTTTCTTCAACCAAGACCTATTAGACAACTGCCAGGAGCTTGATCCTTGGAACTCACGCTGTAATGTAGTCTCCAATGATGGCTTTGGTCCCAAAGCCACAACTCTCGAGGCCGTAGTCCCCAAGAGTCTATTGCCAGCATGGTACTGCACTGATATGTATATAGCAGAAGTTATATATCATTCAAGAATGCGAAACTACACGTGCAAAACCACAAAGCCTTTAGATGCCACCGCGTTTTATATACCATTTTACGCGGGGCTAGCGGTAGGTAAGTATTTATGGTCTAATTATTCGATTAGAGATCGAGATAGATATGGCGAAATGGTTCTTGACTGGCTGCAAAACCAAGCTTCCTGGAAAAGACATCATGGGGCAGACCATTTTATCATGTTTGGAAGATTAACATGGGCTTTTAGAAGGTTAACAGATAACGAATCCGATTGGGGATCTAAGTTCATTTACATGCCTATGATGAAAAATGTTTTAAGGCTTTCAGTTGAGAAAAGCCCATGGGATGATCTAGAAGTGAGTGTTCCTTATCCAACATCGTTTCATCCAAGATCTCAATCTGATATCTTACAATGGCAGAGTTATGTTCGAGACCAACAGCGCCGCAATCTTTTGTGCTTCGTTGGAGCAGGAAGAAAAAAAATTAAAAATGATTTCAGGGGATTGTTAATGAACTACTGCAAAAACGAATCCGGGTTTTGTAAGGCGGTTGATTGCTCGGTTGTTTCGTGCACTGACGGGGCACCAGAGATTCTTGAAGCGTTCTTGGGGTCAGATTTTTGTTTGCAGCCAAGAGGGGATGGGGCAACTAGAAGGTCTACTTTTGACTGCATGTTGGCGGGTTCGATCCCGGTTTATTTTTGGAAAGATAGCTTTGATGGGCAGTATCAATGGCATGTGAAGTTTAGTGGGAGGACATCTTCGGTATTTATAGATCGTAGGGATGTGAGGAATGAGAGTTCTATAATTAGAAATGTCCTAGAAGGATATAGCAAAGAACAAGTGAGGAGGATGAGGGAGATTGTAATTGATATGATTCCAAGGCTTGTGTATTCTTTTCCAAGTGAAGGTTTAGGGGATACAAGAGATGCTTTTGATTTGGCCATTGAAGGAGTTTTGAGGAAATTTAGGAGGCAAAGCTTACAACGGGATCGTGGCTTACCATTGTGAGTAATATCATTGGAATCACCATACCTTCTAGCTTCCCCCACATTCCCAAAATCCTACTACATGATATGCTTGTTCATCTTTTGCAATTAAAAGTTTGTTCTAGTATTATCTGAATTTTATAAAGATTTCGTTGTTATATTTTTTTTTTATTCATTGACGAGAGTTGACGTTACTTTTACTAAAGTCTCAGGTGGCTCTACAAAAATGGTCTAATATGATTTTTAGAGTATATGTCAGTTGGTGTTTGAGTTGAGACGATTGAACATATGAAAAAATGGTTTAAGATGATTTTAGAGTATAATTCAGTTGATATTTGGATTATTTACGAGAGTTGATGTTACTTTTACTTAAGTCTCAGCTGGCTAAAAATGGTCTAAGATGACTCTAGAATATATTTCAGTTAGTATTTAGGTTGAGATGTGTTTCCATATCTAATAGAATCAAGGACACACTTTTTTTGACTTTGGAATATGATGAAATAAATCAAAATACCTCACTAAATTGGCAGTGTTTCTTAAATTGTGAAGTAAGAGTTGATCGATACGGGTTTACGCAATTTTCTTTATGGATTATCGGAGGACAAACTCTGTATGTTTCTATCAAATAGGTATGGTTGTGTACATCCGACCCCCTATATTCCGTCATATACAGGAGCCTCTAAAACAAGATTAATATTGTTGTCGTTGTTGTAGTATTCGGGTTGAGACGATTTGGCCTTTATAAAAATGGTCTAAGATGACTTTAAAGTATAGTTTGGATGATATTTAGACTGAGACTATTAAAAATGAAAATATGGTGTAAGATTATTTTCGTCGTTGACATGAAAATCATATACAATTATGTTGTCTGATCTTCGAGTTATGATTTCTTGACAGTTCATTATTCATGAGTAGATTCACAACTGGATTAGATCTGTGACTTAAGGGAATCAAAACCAGATGTGGTTGTTACAACTTTTGTGTCTTTTTCACCAAATATATAGTTTTTATTGAGCGATTCAAAAAAGCAGCTTTTGGTCCTTATTATATTTGCCCGACATCCCTCCACGGTTGTCTTCTTCTTTTCAGCGTTTATTTTCACGAGGAATTCTTAATTCTTACGGCAATGAATAGTGCCATGTTACAACAACATTATCCTATATCGGATGTACACAACCATAAATATATGTTGAAAACACACAGAGGTTATTTTCCGATAATCAATAGTGAAAATTACATCAAGCTATGCGATCAATTATAGAGACTTCTGTTTATAGCGGAGTATAAAAGGTCGGATATATGCAACCATAACTATGTGTTGGCAACACATAGAGGTTATTTTCCAATGAGGGATAATGAAAATTACGTCAACTGTGTCGATCAACTGCTACTTCACAATATAAGAAGCGCAGCTAATTTAATGAGTCATTTTGCTTTATTATATCATATTACAAAGTCAAGAAAGATTGTATTATTGACTTCGTTAAAAATGGAACAAGATAAAAAGTTACACAAATAATATTTTGTAGGTAAGAAGTTACGCACCTCACATGAAAAAAACTTTGTCACATATGAAAACTAACATGTAGTTTTATAGTTTTAATTGAATTCTTTTGGTAATCCTCATTTGAGGATTGAACGTCCTTTAGAGACTTGGCCTTTCCCAAAGAACGACTTAACAATTTTTCTATTTTTGTTGGGAGATTAACACAAATATGTTGAAAACAACCAATCATGTATTAAGACGCAGTCATTCAGTGTGTGCGCATGAAAACAGTAAAATAAATCAAACCCGAGGCGAGTTGAGGACTCTGTCCTTAAAACGTATTGTTCCGGTATACTGTGCCTAACCGGCTTTAGCAATCGTCTCCCAGGATACAACGGGTACCTGTTCAGTTGAGCGGCACTGCTTAACTTGAACTGCAGCGAACCTTCGAGTGTCCTGACTTCTCTTGGACGTGATGCAAAAAGCGACGAATGCAGAGGAGGAGTGTGTGTCTGATCGCACACCCTGTCTCTGTTTATATAGGAGAGACGGTTGGAGAATCGGTTATGCAGATGGATCTGTGACCGTCAGATCAAAACCGTAGATGAGCCAGAGCCGTCGGTTGAAAACCGACGCGTCATCTGTTGGTGATTTGAACCGTTCAAATCTCAGCCGTTAGATGGAAACAGAACTGTAAAATTCAATTTGGAGCGTCGGATGAAAACCACATTCGGTTGGGCGGTTAGGTCAGTTCGAATTTTAGCCGTTGGATCAAAGCTGCCTTTCCGCCACCGTTAGATCAAAACCGTTTGATCTTTATAGATTAGGAGACCGTTTGATTTAAATAATGAAAACTGAATGTTTGATTTTGATAATCAAAACCGAACGATTTAAATTAGTTAATCGTTTGATTTAAACAACCGATCAGTTGTTTTGATACTGGACCGGACCGCGCACATAGGAGAGCATTTGGGCCGCTGCGCAGCTAGGCCCGAAGCCTTTAACTATTTACAAAAAATAATTATCCAAAAGCCCAAATAAATTTTCTCCAAAAAGATAGGAACTAGCCTGACCCACGAGCTCGAGCCTGGGTCAGACGGGCGGGCGGCGGTACTTTCTAAAGTATGTTGCTAAACCAAGTTTTGCAACCTTCCTTAATAGGCCAAAGCTCAAATTTTAATTCCTCCAACAATCCCCCACATGAATGAGAATTAATGCAAATGCAGACGTAGACTTTAAGGAGAAGTCAGACAAGAAAATGTTGCATTAGAAGAGGTAGCTTATAGCTTTGAACCTTTCATAGTGATGTACCATCTGATTCACTCGGCTAATTAGTGACTTCATGTCTTGAACCAGTCAGCCTTTGTTGTGAACCTAGACAACGATACTCACACAATATTTCCTTTAACACCCCTTTGGTTCTCATGGTTGTGTTTGTCTTGGCCATGAACAACCTGGTTTCAGAAAGTGTTTTAGAGAAATCTGGCCTCCCATACTTCTCATAGAAGCGACCCACTTCACACTTACATAGGTGATTCCTATCAAGAGTATTCTGATATACTCCACTTGATGTATCAAGATATAGGACATCATTGAAAGCTTTAGCTTACCCTAAATATTCTCTGCAGACAACACTTTTATGTGACGGAATTAGTAAGTGCTAAACTGAAACTTCATAACTTAGTTGTCCCATTGAACCAAGATTCTGGGATCTCCAGTCAACACGGTTGGGTTACCATTACAAAGATTCTTGCATTATAGGCTTTAGCCCCATTCCGTTTGTCAAAATCGACATCCGATCTCTAGGCAAGCCTTTTGTAAGCGGATCCGTAAGATACTCCATTGATTTTATGTAATCAATGGAGATCACGCTATTAGAGATCAACTGTTTAATGGTGTAATATCTCCGACTTATGTGTCGTGATTTACCATTGTAGATGCTGCTTTGAGCACGTCCTATAGCTGACTGACTATCACAGTGTGTGCTAATAGGAGCGATTGGCTTAGGCCAACATGGAACATCTTCTAGGAAATTTCGAAGCCATTCAGCCTCTTCTCCAGCTTTATTCAGCGCTATAAACTCAGCTTCCATAGTGGACCGAGCTATGCACGTTTGTTTCATGGATTTCCGCGACACAGCAGCACTACCAACAGTGAATAAATATCCACTGGTGGACTTCGAGTCCTTACTATCTGATATCCAATTTACATCGCAATATCCTTCTAATACTGCTGGATATCTCGTATAATGTAATCCAAGATTCATTGTGTATTTCAGGTACCTCATCACTCTATTTAGAGCTTTCCAATGATCATTACTTGGATTACTGTAAACCTGCTCAATTTGTTTACTGAACAAGCTAAGTCTGGTCTTGTAGAATTTGTTATGTACATCAGACTCCTGATTACCTGTGAGTATTTTAATTGAGCTTCAGGTTCACCTCGGTTTTTCCTTAAGTGTATACTTAATTCATGTGGGGTCTTTATTGGTTTTGTTTCAAACATATTGAATCGTTTGAGAACAGATTCGATATAATGAGTTTACGACATAACAAGACCATCAGTTATCCGAGAAATTTTAATTTATAGAATAACATTGGCAACCTCCATATCCTTCATATCAAAATTCCGTGTTAACATCTTCTTTGTATTCAAGATGATGTCACGAGTACTGCCCATGATTAGCATGTCGTCTACATAGAGACATACTATCATATATGTGTTTGGTGTGCTCTTGATGTATACACACTTGTCACACTCGTTGATCCTGAAGCCGTTTGACATCATTACCTGATCAAACTTTAAATGCCATTGCTAGGGTGCTTGTTTAAGTCCGTACATAGACTTAACAAGTCTATACACTTTCCTTTATTGTCCTGGGACGACGAACCCTTCGGGTTGTTCCATATAAATTTCTTCCTCTAACTCACCATTCAGAAAGGCAGTCTTCACATCCATTTGATGGATTTCTAAGTCGTAAACCGCAGCAATAGCCACTAGCATCCTGATGGAAGTGATCCTAGTCACTGGTGAGTAGGTGTCAAAGAAGTCAAAGCCTTCTTTTTGTCTGCAGCCCTTGGCAACCAACCTGGCCTTATACTTGTCAATAGATCCATCTTCTTTCAATTTTTTCTAAAAATCCACATGCATCCGAGTGGTTTACTTCTTGATAGAAGATCTACCAACTACCAAGTATGATTTTAAAGAATAGAATCTACCTCACTATTCACTGCCTCTTTCCAAAAAGGAGCTTCCGAAGTCGTCATTGCCTCATAGAAAGATATTGGCTCATTTTCTACCATATAAGTTAGAAAATCTAGTCCAAAAGATGTTGGTATTTTGGCTCGTTTGCTTTGACTAGGTTCTTCCGTTTCTTGAGGAGTCGTCTCGCGCACTCTCTTACTAGTGCTAGCTTCTTCGCTGTTTTTGTCTTTCTTCGGAAAGACATTTTCAAAGAACACTGCATTCCTCGACTCCATGACAATATTTTTATGTATCTCGGGAATGTCCGATTTGTGCACTAAGAAACGATATGCACTAATGTTCGTTGCATAACCTATGAATATGCAATCAATTGTTTTAGGCCCGATTCTCACTTGTTTTGGTTTAGGTACAGCAACCTTCGCCAGGCACCCCCACACTTTCAAGTATTTGTAACTAGGCTTATACCCTTTCCAAATTTCATATGGGGTTTTATCCGTCTTTTTAGACGGAATCATATTTAAAATGACGTTGACAGAGAGAATTGCTTCCCCCCACAAGTTCTGAGGTAAACCTGAACTTATCAGCATAGCATTCATCATTTCCTTTATAGTACGGTTTTTGTGTTCTGCAATACCATTAGATTGGGGTGAATATGGTGCAGTCGTTTGATGAATAATGCCATGTTCTGAACAGAATTCATTAAAAGATGCGTCATATTCCCAGCCTCTATCACTTCGAATTGTTTTAATTCATTTGCTAAGTTGATTCTCAACTTCATTCTTATAATCTTTAAAAGCATCAATGGCCTCATCTTTGCTACTTAGCAAATAAACATAACAGTATCTAGTGCAATCGTCGATAAAAGTTGCAAAATACTTCTTACCTCCTCTTGTTTGCACAAACTTTAAATCACACAAGTCTGTATGAATTAAATCCAAGGGTTCAGTGTTTCGTTCCGTTGAAGGAAATGGGCTTTTGCCATTTTTGCTTCAACACATATTTGGCATTTTTCATTATTATTAAAGTCCAGTTTGGGTAATAAGTCAAGGTTAATCATTCGTTGTGTTGACTTGTTATTAACATGTCCCGAACAAAAATGCCATAAACAAGAAGACTCAAGCATGTAAGCAGAAGATAAAACAATTTTATTAGCCTCAGTGGGCACAACTTTCTTGGGTACATTTAATTTAAACATGTTATCAGTAAGGTACCTCTTTCCCAAATATAAGCCATTCTTCAAAAGTGTAAATTTGTTTGCCTAAAAAACTAGTCTGAAACAATGACTGACTAGTAGAACGCCAGATACCAAGTTCTTACGGATATTAGGAACATGCAACATATTTTGCAGGGTCAGCTCCCTTCCTGAGGTCAGTTTCAGAACCACTTTGCCCGATCTTTCAATCTTCGAGCTGTTAAAGTTTCCCATGAAGAGTTGTTCATTGTTTGTTGTGAGTACATAGTCACTGAACATTGCCTTGTTGGCACATACATGTCGAGTGGCCCCTGTGTCCACCCACCATTCACGCGGATTCCCCACTGCATTGCATTCAGTCACCACTGCGCAGAGATTCAGATCTTCCATTGCGCCGACCAGATTTGTCTTTGCTTTGGTTTGACCTTGATTCTTTCTGGGCTTTCGGCAGTCACTACTACAATGCCCCGGTTTCCCACAGTTATAACACTTACCCATGAACTTCTTTGCAATCTCCTTGTCCTTGACGTTCACGTCCAAAGTGTTATTCTTCTTCTTGTTTCTTGCCTCAGCAACATGAGCCTTGGCTTGACCAAACGGAGTGGTTGGCTTTCTATCAGCACGATGATTGTCCTCCTCTATCCGAAGCCAAACAATCAGATCTTCCATCTTCATTTCCTTTCGTTTGTGCTTGAGATAGCTCTTAAATTCCCTCCACGAATGAGGTAGCTTCTCAATCACAGCCGCAACTTGGAAAGATTCACTGAGCGTCATGCCCTCCTCTTCCATTTCAGATACCAACATTTGTATTTCTTCAACCTGCGAAATGACAATTTTGGAATCTAGCATTTTATATTCGAGAAATTTTCCAACTATTAACTTTTTCGTGCCAGCATCTTCTATCGATACTTTTTATCTAAAGCCAACCATAACGCTTTTGCAGTTTTATAAGTACAAAACATGTCATAGATAGTGTTATCTAGCCAACTCAAAATGAGATTCAAATAACAGAAATTTGTGTACGCCCATGCTTCAGCACCCAAGGCATTCTGTATGTTCTGATTTTGATCCTCCACAGGTTCTACCACTGGTGGATCTTCGCTCAGCATTTTGGCCAAGCCCAGTGCTGTGAGATAGAACAACATCTTTTGCTGCCATCTCTTGAAAAAACTGCCAGCAAATTTTTCTGGCTTCTCCACGTGTGCAGCTGTAGCCAACGGATTCATCTGAGGCCCTCCGCTCGGGGCCAGAGGAACTGTGTTATATGGCACACCAGCATCAACATTGTTGGTCCTGTCAGGTGCAGACACAGAGTGTGCACCGTTAAAGCCTTGAACAGAGTTCGAGCTTTCGTTTTCCATTCTTGTTCAGTTCGATCGAAACGTATAGATCAGAACAGTGTCGGATATAAGAAATGGGTAGAAACAGACTGCAAATCAGTATCAAAACTGCTTTGCATACAGAATTTTAAGAGAAGTACAGAAATTAATTGAATCAAATACGTCTTAAGATTGTTGGAAACAATCAATCCTGCACTAAGATGCAGTCGTTCGGTGTGTGTGCATGAAAACAGTAAAATAAACCAAAACCCGGGGCAAGTCGAGGACTCTGTCCTTAAGACGTATTGCTCCAGTATACTGTGCCCAACCGACGTTAGCAATCGTCTCCCAGGATACAACGGGTACCTGTTCAGTTCAGCGGCACCGCTTAACTTGAACTGCAGCGGACCTTCGAGTGTCTTGACTTCTCTTGGACATGATGCAGAAGTATAAAACTACAAATGCAGAAAGCGACGAATGCAGAGGAGGAGTGTGTGTTCTGATCGCACACCTGTCTCTGTTTATATAGGGGAGTCGGTTGGAGAATCGGTTATGCAAATGGATCTGTGACCGTCGGATCAAAACTGTAGATGAGCCAGAGCCGTCGGATGAAAACCGATGCGTCATCTATTGGCGATTTGAACCGTTCAAATCTCAGCCGTTAGATGGAAACAGAACTGCACAATTCAACTTGGAGCGTCGGATGAAAACCACATTCGGTTGGGCGGTTAGGTCAGTTCGAATTTCAGCCGTTGGATCAAAGCTGCCTTTTCCGCCACTGTTAGATCAAAACCGTTTGATCTTTATAGATTAGGAGACCGTTTGATTTAAATAATGAAAACCGAACGTTTCATTTTGATAATCAAAACTGAACGATTTAAATTAGTTAATCATTTGATTTAAACAACCGATCGGTTGTTTTGATACTGGATCGGACCGCGCACATAGGAGAGCATTTGGGCCGCTGTGCAGCTAGGCCCGAAACCTTTAACTATTTACAAAAAATAATTAATCCAAAAGCCAAAATAAATTTTCTCTAAAAAGATAGGAATCGGCCCGGCCAACGAGCCCAAGCCGAGTCGGGCGTGCGGCGGCGGCGCGCACGCGTGTGGCACTTTCTAGGTCTTTCTTCCGGTCAAAAACTTCTCATGCCCTAATGACACATCTAAAGTGTCCATTCTAGCCATTTATAAGGAGGCTAAATAAGTTCAATTGTCCAATGTGGTATTCCTACATAAGGGTGATGTGGTCTCCTAAGAATAGGACACATCACCCATTAAATCATGTTTTCCATCTACTTTGAGCATTAATTTTTCATTCACCCGGTATCGTAATTGAGTGATTCCAAAGCCTAAAATTAACTACTCGTTACTTAGATAATTAAGGACTTATTAGTTTCTATTTTTCATTAACGGAAACTAATTATAATTAAGCTCAAAGTATGTTGCTAAACCAAGTTTTGCAACCTTCCTTAATGGGCCAAAACCCAAACTTTAATTCCTCCAACAAAATAAAGGTCACATGTTCTTCTTAATTTTTTTTTCCCGTGAAAGTCGGAAATCACCTACCATTGGGGTACCATATAATGCAAGTGCTACAGCTATAATGCATGTCAAAAAGACTAGCACATAGTTTAAAATTTAAATAAATTTCATGATTAATGCGAAGAATGTAAAATGACTATACGGTCTCTGTTACACGCTGTGCATTTAGAAAAAGTTGAAGATTAAAACGATGGTACGTAGGTTGCTTTCTTGCATACATCGTTCACTAGTTCGGTATGGTACTTTTTGAGATACGATAAACCAAAACTCAGCTGTTGAATACGACAAAGGACTTCCTCATCAATCAGCAACGATCAAAGTAAGTCAAGCTCGGATGATTCAGACCAGTCCAAGTTTCATCTCAATGTCTGACCTTGGCGGGTAAACCTCGGCAAACCCAGTTCTCCTCGAGGAGTTCCCAGACAAGATCGCAAGACCAAGGCTTAAGTTCAGCCCGGCCTCACTTCAGCTCAGCCAGAGGCCGAAGTCAGATCAGAGAAACATGCAAAGAGTTTAGTCTAGTCTGATCAACCTGCTCAGCTAGTCTCGGCTACCGCATAGCCAAATAGTCTCAGACTGGTGACTCTGCTAGTTTTACCCTTCTTTAGCAAGCTCAGACATTAAGTTCGACCAAGTAAAACAAGATATTTACTGAGTCGCCACTGGTCTCGGCCTGGACACATCAGCAGACTCCTGCTAGATGCCAAATGGAGCACGGGGTCAAAACATCTCGCACCACATGGTTAACATGTAGAAGCACACATCACCATCGCCGGCCAACATTTGTCGCAAATTCAACAGCCAAATCATACATTGGTTTCTTTAGACACGTAAAAGCAATGAAAGAAAGAGAAAAAAGAGACAAGTCCAAATCAAGAAAAAATTTTCACCATCCTTTGACCATCTTCTCCACCGTAAAAACGAGAGAGAACCAGGTTTTTACAATAAAAACTCAAATATTCAAACTTAGATATATTATCTTAACATACCCATAACTGATGTGAGCGTCAGAGGGCTTTACCGGAATCATAGTCCCCGGGTCTTCTAACGGTATTCTTTGCGCAAGTCGGCAAGCAAGTCGCTACCATTCCTTAATGGAGGATTAACGACGTTACTCATTCGGATCATCTCAGATCCTTGGTGAAGACCCGGCTTCATCATTTGGCGCTAGAAGGAGGGCATGAACCTCCATCATCTTATTTTCTGAGATATCAGCACATATATTTACACCAACATGGTTAGAACCCCACAGGATGGATTGGGGGATTCCTCCAATCCCCGTCAACATGGAACCGCACGGCCTGGTCCTTTGGAGCAAGTCTCCAAGGAGCCGGAGCGGTGCGTGCACAATGCTCCCAAAGTATCAGATGAGGAGCGTGAGTAAGCAATGAAATATGTGGCCAAGAATTTAGGCGTTTTTGAGGCCATGGTGGAACGGCTTAAGGGCAAGCGCCCTGAAGCTGAGGCGATGGAGGAAGATCTTCCCACGCCTCTCAAGGAACCAAAGATGGATACTTATGATGGTACCTGCGACCCAACAGATCATCTCTTCAAATTTCAGACGGTCATGAGCCTGAAGAATGTTCCAGATCCATTGCGGTGTAAAACTTTTCCCGTGTACTTGCGAAAAAAGGCCCAGAGATGTTTCCAAGAGTTTCCACCCCAATCTGGGGGATCTTTTCGGCAGCTGGCGTAAAAATTTAAAGCACAGTTTGTGTCAGCATGCCATTTGTGAAAAATTCCTCACATTTGATGACCTTGAGCAAGGTCCCGAGGAGTCGGTGTTTAAATATATGTAGCGCTTTTTGGATGAGTCGCTGCAAGTCCAGGACCAGAACGAAGGGGTTACGGCAGCTGCTTTTATAAACGGCCTTTGATCCGGTCGCCTCTTTTCCCAATTGGCTGAGGTGGGACCTAAGTCATTGAGAGAGTGCGTGGAAAAGGCTCACCAGTTTGCGCTAGGGGAAGAGGCAAATAGGTTGAAGAAAGAGGCTGATCAAGAAGCTTGGCAGGACAGCCGACCTCGCCTGACCAAAGAAGGTGGGCACGAGGGGGCAGAGCGTGATCGGCGTAGCTCGTTCGATTGTGTGGGCGGCCGAGGAAAAGAGGGTAGAGATGGTTTGCCTCTCTTAGCCTCCAAGGATAGAATCTTATCTGTTATGGAAAAAAGAAGGGTTACGGGAGGACCCCAAAACCTTTGTCCGACCCAAGGGAAAAGAAGGATCTTAAGCTACATTGCCGCTATCACCAGAACATCAGGCACGATGCTGAAGATTACAGGCAGTTGGCCCAAGCTATATGGAAACTCATAGAGCGAGGTCACTTAAAGCAATTTTATGACCCACGGACTTGCCTGCATAATCGCTTAGATTTTTGTTGAAGTCCACAACAAGATAAATGCCGACAGAGGAGCAACGTGGGCCACCAATACCCGATGACGACGAAGATCATTGAAGGTTCGGGGCTACAGGTCGGCCCAGGTCAATTCCATCATATATACAATTGCAGGTGGTGCATCACTAGATACTCGGGGTGAATCCAGCTCAGCTGGGACGTCGTATGGCTCCCCCACCAAGAGGGTCAGGCTCATAAATGAGCTAACTTATGGTCCCGAGGATCCCATTCCTTTGGAGTCTAACAACACAGGTTTGGTGATAGACCTTTGTATTCATTTAGCTCCTGACAATATAGTTGAGGTACGTCGTGTGTACATGGATACTGGGAGTGCAGCAAATATGATGTACCATAATGTTTCTCATCAGTTAGCATTGCGGGAGTCACTGATAAGGCCGGTCTCGACTCCTTTATATGGGTTCACCGGTGCGGCAGTACGGCCAGCGGGTCTGGTCACTCTTAGCGTCAGCTTTGGAAGGCCCCCTGTTTATCGCTCCTTATGGCTAGATTTCCTTGTGATAAGGAAGAGGTCGGCCAATAATATTCTCATAGGAAGGCCTTCCTTAATTGCATTAGAAGCAGAGGTATCACCCTTTGATGTCAGCATGAAATTCCCATCCTCAGCTGGGGTGCTGACGACCAGAGGTGATTTACAAGTTTTTTAGAGCTGCTATGCCATTGCCACTCAGGAGGATGGCATAGTGCAATAGGTTCCAACTGAGGAGAGACTCTAATCAGACGATGTCTTCCAAGATTTCATTCTTGACCCTCATAGACCTGAAAACACAATCAATATTGGAACTTGGATGCCTGCATATCTCCTGGCTCAACTTCAAGATCTGCTAGGAGAATTTGTGTTAATCTTTGCATGGACTGCGGAGGATTTACCATGAATCTCGGCAACCTTAACAGAGCACAAGTTGGAGGTTGACCCGCATATGAAGCCTATCAAGCAGAAGAAGAGAATTTTTTCCCCAGAAAGGATTCGAGTAAGCGCGGAGGAGGTTAAGAAGCTCCTTGCCGCAAAAATTATTATTCAGGTTTTATATCCAGTTTGGCTGGCCAAACCAGTGGTGGTTCCCAAGCCGGACCAAACATGGAGAATGTGTATTGATTATACCAACCGTAACAAGGCATGCCCAAAAGATTGCTATCCTTTGCAAAAGATCGACAGACTGGTAGATTCCACACTAGGCCATGAAGTTTTTGATTTTCTAGATGCTTTCAAAGGATATCACCAGATAGCTATGGCTAAAGAAGATCAAGAGAAAACTTCTTTCGTCACAGTGTTTGGTAATTATTGTTATGTTAGCATGCCATTTGGGTTGAAGAACGCCGAGCAATGTATCAAAGATTGGTAAACACTCTGTTCAGCGAACAAATTGGGCGGATTATAGAGGTGTATATAGATGATATGCTCATCAAGAGCAGGACTCTTGATCAGTACATACAGAATCTAAGAGAAGTTTTTGTTATCTTAAGAGATTTGCGCATGAGGTAAAACCCAAAGGAATGTATCTTTGGGGTGCGCACAGGAAAATTTTTGGGATATATGGTTTCGAAAGAGGGGGTGCAAGCTAATCCTGCTAAGATAGAAGCTCTGTAGACCATGCACCCGCCTTGGAATGTCAAGGAGGTTCAGCGGCTCACACGCAAAATAGCCGCACTAAGCAGATTTTTATCTAAGATTGCTGAAAAATCTCTTCCTTTCTTTCACATCTTAAAAAAGAAAACCTCATTCCAGTGAGACGAACAGTGCCAGCAAGCTTTTGAGGATCTAAAATCTTACTTGGCTAAGGTGCCCATGCAAACCTCGCCTTTGCCTGGTGAAGTATTATATATATATTTGGCAGCCTGCCACGAGGCTGTAAGTGCAGTTCTGCTCAGGGAGCAGGACGATGTGCACAGTCCGTTTACTTTGTTAGTAAGATCTTGCATGGGCCCGAAAGTGCGGTATTCTAACACCGAGAAAGTCATCCTAGCACTCGTAATGGCTGCAAGGAAGTTCAGGCCATATCTACAAGCTCATCACATCGTAGTAGTTACAGATCAACCTTTGAAATAAATTCTTATACAGCTGGACACATCTAGTCGGGCCGTCAAATGGGCCATAGAACTTGCCACGTATGACATCGAATATAAACCACGAACCTCGGTCAAGGATCAGGCCTTGGTCGACTTCCTTTCAGAGGGAATATCGGTAGAGGACGAACTCTCACTTGAATATGATTGGATCTTATATGTAGATGGATCTTCATCTTATGATGGATGTGGGACAGGTCTCCTAATAATTAGCCGGAAGAAGGAGGAATTTGAATATGCACTCCGATTTGACTTTGAATCCACCAATAACGAAGCTGAGTATGAAGCACTAATAGCAGGATTGAGTCTTGCTCGAAAGCTTGAGCATAGCGAATTACTTCATGAAGTGATTCCCAACTCATTGTCTCCCAAGTCAATGGAGATTACGAGGCTAAGGAGGATAACATGAAGGGATATTTAGGGAAGGTGCGACAGCTCGGAGAAATGTTTGAATACTTTGGCATTGAGCACATCCCCAGGTCAGCTAATAAACGAGCTGATGTATTATCACGCTTGGATTCATCCACCCCAGCTGCATTGGAAGAAAAGATAGTTGTAGAGCTGGTAAAACATCGCGCATTTGACGCCAAAGAAGTGCTCCATACCAGCTACCACGGTACTTGGATGGACGAAATAGCCAATTTCTTAAAGCATGGAGTTCAACCTACTGACACGTGCATAGCTAAAAAGCTACGCCTAAAAGCCTCTAGGTACGCTCTCTTTAATGAACATTTGTATAAAAGGTCTTTCTCGCATCCATGGCTACGATGCGTCAGTGAAGAAGGATATTATATTCTCCGAGAAATGCACATGGGCATCTGTGGAAGTCATTCAGGAGCACGTTCTTTGGCACGCAAGTGCTATATAGCTGGTTACTAGTGACCAACTGTACACCAAGAGCCCGCAGAATTAGTTACAAAGTGCCTGTATTGCCAAACACATGCGCCCATCTCTCATCCTCCCAGTCAAGGTCTGACTGCCATCACCAGCCCATGGCCGTTTGTTCAGTGGAGGATTGATCCTGTGGGTCCATTGCCCCGAGCTCCAGGATCAATAAAGTATTTGCTAGTTGCGGTCGACTACTTCACTAAATAGATCAAAGCCGAGCCATTGGCCAGCATAACTGGGGCTCAAGTAAAAAAATTCTTGTGAAGAAATATTATATGTCGCTTCGGTCTGCCACAAGTACTCATCTCAGACAACGGAAAACAATTCGCTGATGACCCAGTCAAAAGTTGGTGTGCAGTGCTTCACATGGAACATCGTTTCACTTCGGTAGCACATCCACAAGCAAACGGGCAAGTTGAATTGGCTAATAGGACATTAAAAGAAGGTTAAGAAGATGCTTAGACTGAGCTGGGGCTAGGTGGACGAGCTCCCAAGCGTTTTATGGGCCTTCCGAACTACACCTTCCAGTTCAACCAAAGAAACACCTTTTTTTTTAGTCGATAGCACGGAGACCGTTATTCCAGCTGAGATGGATCTCCCTCAGCTCGGACATACCATTATTCAGACCAGACCAACAATCAAGAGTTGTGCCTAAATCTAGATAAGCTGGAAGAGAAGAGAGATCGAGCTTACATCCGAATGGCGCAGTATAAGAACTTAATCGCCCAATATTATAATTCTCGAGTGCGTCCAAGGGTCTATCAAGTTGGAGACTTAGTTCTGCGCAACAACCTGGCAAGTCACGCTGCACCTTCAGGTACCCTTGACCCTAGGTGGGAACGTCCCTACCGCATTGTTGAAGTGCAATTTGCGGGAGCATAGGAATCAAAGACTTTGGAGGGCAAGACGCTGCCTCGAACTTGCCATTGCGCATTTGAGACTTTTCCATAAATGATGTATATGCATGTCTTGTATTATACAATCCATCTTATTCTTACTTCTTCAAGAGTTTAACGGTTATCAATAGCCTTGGTAAGGTTGTAAATACTAAGCAGGACTTAGTAAGTAAATGGGACATGTATCCCCATATGGCTTCAGCAAATCTGAAGCGTATTCCCATCGAGGGACTAAATTTGTGAACAGGTTTCACAACTGCCCCAATAAAGGGGTGAAAAGGTAAAACATGACAGAGTACATGATCCTTAGAAAAACCTAGCAGGTCTAGGAAATATCGCACTTCGTTAAGCGCATAAAAAATATATAACCTCTGGTAGAGCCGAGGTTAAAATAAAAAAGGCAGGACATAGCCACTATTTAAACTCGACAGAGCCGGCATAGAGGCTTGACAACTCTGAGGAAAAAAATTGACAAAATTTCCAAAAGTACTCAGTTCAAATCTCAACAGAGCTAAGGTGGAAAACATCATCTTAACTTTCAGCTCTGGCTGACAGCTTATCCGGCCCCTCTTTTATTCATAAGCTAGCTCAGCCTAGCAGAATAACAGGTTTATTCTAACTCAAGTCTTTAGACTCAGTTCAATTTCTGTTAATTCTCGTCTACAACAAAAACAGCATAATTGATGACCTCAGCAGTACCAAGATTAAGGACTTGTAATTTTAAGAATATTAATCAGCAATGAAGTCTGAGTGGAAAAGCAGAAAATATTTTGAAAATAAAAACACATAAATCGGCAAGAACTGAAGAGATGGACTTTCTGATTAAAAATGGTCAGAAAATACAAAGGTCCCTATCAGACTACTCAAAGCTCCCTAAGGTTAGCTCCCCCCTTGAATTGCTCCAATTGATTTGCGAACTCCTGGAGAGCGACAGTGTTGTAAAGCTATGCAATTCGAGGGTGTTGCTTGTCTAAGGCAGGAAAGACATCTGAGCAAACGTCGATTGTTTGGGTCTGGCCGAATTCCATCACTGAATTTTGCAGGAGCAGAAGGTTTTCCATGAAAAGCTCAGACTGCCTGAACTCAGCAACAGCTTCCTTTCGAATGTCTTCAGCACGCTGTTCAAATTGCTGAGTCAGCTCAGTCTTGCTCTTTTTTTCCCTCTCCAACTCCTGCTGAAAAAACTCCGATTGTGAACGGGCTTGAGTAGACGTCAGCTCCAAGTCTGTAACTTTGTGCTCATCCACTTTGGAGTTAGCGGTGGCTATTTAGTGTCGGACTCTTCTTTCCTCTCCCGAAGTCTGGAGTTTTCAGAGGTCAAGGTGGAAATCTCAAACTTTATAGTTGCAACCTCTGCTTCTAGTTCTTCAAGCCTAGACTTCAAGGGCTTCACTTCCTCGGTCAACTTATCGTAATCTCTTCAGACCTCTGTATGTTTTTAACATTCGCTAGATGCAACCTTTCGCAGCTCTTCAGTCCTTCTAAGATAATTGTACTCTTAGGCTCGGATCTGCACCATTTATGCCAAGTCAGCAAACACATGATGAATACCAATCCTGAAAGAGTAAGGATATTTACTAGGTCTAAGTTGCTTTGGTAACTTTGGTGCATCTCCTCCCAGTTCATGCGATCGAACCTCTCCCACTAACTTGGCATAACTGAAACTTCGATCATCTTCCTTTCCACCCTAGGATCCATAGTGGTTTCGTGATTGTAGTAGCTTACAAACTTTCTGACTAGCTGGGATGCCCCGGAGGAAGAGGCTTTGTGCTTGTTTCCTTGCTGACCTGGCGTATCAGCATTCTCATCTTCTTCAGGGGTTGCCTCGATTCCAGCAATAGTAGGAGGCAGAGCTAAAGGTTGGGCATCAGTTTCCTCCTCAACGCCCGAAGGCTGCAGGTCAGCCTGAATTGGATCTGTAGAAGTGGCAACTACGGCAAAAGTATAAAGTAAAGTAGCCATTCGCAGGAAAAATACGTAAGAGAAACCTAAACTAGCCTTACAAAGAAAAAAGTACCTCGTTCAATTTCCATCACCTGGTCAGCAGGACCAGCCTCGGCAAGATTAACCTCAGCAGGAGCTGCCTGCACGTTAGGATTAGGAACCCCGACTGGAGCCTGATCTAAAGAAGAATGATCTCCTTCTGTCCTGGCTTTCTTTCTAGAGGCCAGTGCCCTCATCTGAGCCACCATGTCAGACGTCATTGCTCCTATAGTTTCCTCATCAAAAATGTCAAAAGTCCATAGAGAAAAGCAGAGGGGGAAAGAAGGAACAAAATATCTACCCTCAATGACCTCTAAATTCGCATGGCTGAGTGCCTGGAAGCGTGGGCCAGACGCCAAATGGTCCAGGCCGACAACTTCCAGGACCGGCCCGTTCACCTTCTGCAGTCAATAGCCGCCGGCAAGCTCATAAGTCTGGATGCTTCATCACAGAATTCCCTGCTCGGCCTAAGATTGTTAGCTTTACTAGCCTTCCAAAGCTCAGATTCAGACAGTTCTACCTTTTTGATAAAGAAAAAACAGCATTTCCAGTTCTTGGTAAAGGTTGGAATGTTTATGGCAAAATTATATTATTTATTGAGAACTCTCCTACTAAAGTAAAACCAACTTTCTACGGATTTACAAACGAACATAACCCGAAATGTCCTAAGTCCGCCCCAACTGCCCTCAAATAGAGGAAAAAACAAATAACGACCTTCAGACCATTAGGCATAATCTGGGGCAACCTAAGTCTGTAAAACTGAAGCATTTGATAAAGAGACTCGGGTGGGAAGACGAAAACCAAATTTAAAACATTCCTCATAAACTGCCTCATACCCCAAAGGTGGATCGTAAGCAGATTGATTAGGAAGGGGGAAAATGGGGCTAAATAGGTCACTATTTATTCCATAAACCTGGCACAAACGTGAAAGTTCAGCGGTCTTCAAAGTTCACACTAAACCTTGCACTGCAGCAGACGTAGGACCCCTATAAACTGAACTAGGGGGTATCTCAGCCGCCGGAACCACCTCACTGTCTAACCTACCGGAGGGGTCACCGGCAGGATGCAGCCTTCAACAAAGGGCGATTGTCTTCACTAGAGCTCGTCCTCCCGGATGAGGGTGAAGCACCAGCATCCCCCTCAAAACAAGCAAAATATGAAGCCGTTTCCGAGATATTCTGAGAATCAGCAGAAGAAGAAGAAGAAAGAATTGCCATAATAATGAGAAGGAAAACTTACAGGCAGATAGAGGACGGACAGAGAAAATATTGCCGGAGTAGAAGAAGAGAAAATATTCGAGAAGGTGGAGAACGAGAGTTGAAAATGAAGCCAACAATTGAAAAGACATGGTCTTTAATGGTAGGGTTGGAATTGACATGACGCTTTGAATTCTCCGCAATCGAAAATCTCGACCGCTGAAAAAGTAATGATTTCCGCTTCGCAATCTGCGCTGGCATTAAATGCTCGTTAAAATCCAATTAAAAACGGACACGTCACCAACACATCAGAATGTAACAATGAAATACCAGAACAGATTAGCCTGCCCTCGTCGCTCAGCTCGGCCGAGCTAATCTAGGGTCAAAGTGATGAAACCAGAACTCAACTGAAGAATATGACAAAAGACTTCTATGTCAGTCAGCAATGGTCAACGTAAGTCAAGCTCGGCTGACTCAGGCCCACCCGAGTTTCATCTCAATGTCAGACCTTGACCGGTCAACCTCGGCAAACCCAGTTCTCCTCGAGGAGTTCCCAGACAAGATCGCAAGACCAAGGCTTAAGCTTAGCCCTGGCCTCACGTCAGCTCGGCCAGAGGCTGAAGTCAGATCAGAGTACATGCAAAGAGTTTAGTCTGGTCTGATCAACCTGTTCAGCTAGTCTCGGATACCGCATAGCCAAATAGTCTCGGACTGGCGACTCTGCTAGTTTTACCCTTCTTTAGCAAGCTAAGACATTAAGTTCAACCAAATAAAACAAGATATTTACTGAGTCGCCACTGGTCTCAACCTGGACACATCAGCAGACTCCTACCACGTGCCAAACGGTGCAAAGGGTTAAAACTGCTGGCACCACATGGTTAACATGCAGAAGCACACATCACCATAGCTGGCCAACACGTGTCGCAAATTCAACAACCAAATCATGCGTTGGTTGCTTTAGACACATAAAAACAATGGAAGAAAGAAAAAATACACGAGTCCAAATCAAGAAAAAAAATTCACCATCCTTTGACCATATTCTCTACCGTAAAAACAAGAGAGGACCAGGTTTTACCAGAAAAACTCAAATCTTCAAACTTAGATATATTATCTTAAACATGCTCATAGCGTCGGAGGCCTTTACTCGGGACCATAGTCCCCGGGTCCTCTAACGGTATTCTTTGCGCAGGTCAGCAAGAAAGTCGCTGCCATTCCTTAACAGAGGATTAACGACGTTACTTATTCGGATCATCTCAAATCCTTGGTGGAGACTCGACTTCATTAAGGTACTTGGTTCGGTACGTTTTGGGTTGGAATAATTTATTACGTGATCAAACAAACAAAATTTCCTGTACTTCAAATTGAAGCAAATCAAAATATTTTCGTTTAGTTTAGTTTGCAAAGTTTGGCTTAAGTTGAACGCCAAACAACCCCCACCCCGATTCCCAAAAAAACAAAAAACAAATTACATGCATGTTCACTGAACAATCATAATAATTTACAATTTTTTTATTGCACAAAGACAAAATGACATTGTATCGTGCTCGTGTTTCATGTTAGACGAACCTCGTTACACGAAGTGATGTCTATATCTACTTCAAATTTAAAAGATGTGATGAATTTTCATATAACACATATTTTTGTTAAAGTAGACAATGTAACACAATATTCTCAACGTCCGCTCTCATGTGTCAATGTGGCTTGACATACGCACGTGTTTTAAATTCCACCTTCAATCATAAACCACAAAATAGATATAAACATCTAGACTTGGATAGGAAAGACAATAAATGGCCAGCCATATGACAGGTATGGTGTGAGTCCACATTTTAAACTGATTCTGACGAGACCGGATTTGCTCGTCGGGTGGATCGGAGACGATCCGAGTAGAGTGCCGTTAATCTTCCGTCTAACTCCGTCGCTGGAACCTGAGAGGGAAGAGAAACGTTAGAGGTCCCAGGGCGCTGCCCCGGGAAAACCCTCCGACGCTTAAGTCAGTTGCGGGCATTTTAGCGTATAGCTTATGCTGGAATAAAGGCTGTATAAAACCTGTTTGGGGTCGGCCGAGGTGGAAGCCGAGCTGAGGTGAAGTCTGCTGATGACTCACCAGAGACTTGGGCTTCTTACTGTTGAGGAAGCTCTTTTATAGTTGGGGAAGCTGGGAGTTGAGTGTCCCAAAGGGATGAGATGAGGACGCCTGGCTGGCTTGCATGGTAGCCGTGTGGCAGCTAGGGGTTGCTGTGCTGGCAACTCTCCCCTGCGTGGTTGACAGCTGTAGTCATAAGGCTGCATGAAGGCCACGTAGCGGAAAGTACTGTGGCTGAGCTATGGTCTGACCTGACCGAGATCCAAAGCTGAGATTCATCAGTGGCCGAGGCCGAAATAATTTGGCCGAGATGCCTTATAGTGCCCGACATGCTCATTTGGCAGAGATGCCTCAACAAAAATGCTAAAGCCCCATTAAATTGCTAAGGCCTTATGCCGAGATGATCTGGCCGAAATGCCAGTGGCCAGATTATCACAGTGGCCGAGAATCAAGGGCTGATGTGCACAATTCAAATGCCACTGAATTGTCTATATTAAATGATGTGCAACATTGAATTGCTCATATTGAATGCTCTAGTTGAATTTTGCGAGGGACTTCTTTTGGCCGAGATTCCCCAGGCCGAGCTGAGGCCTGGCCGAGCCCCACTCTGGCCGAGCTGAGGCTTGGCCGAGCTGCATTGTGGCAGGACCGAGGCTGACTAGTCAACTGTCCGAGGTGGCCTTACGTTGACCGTTATTGACCAACTTGAGTCTTGTCTTTATCCAAGCAGGTGGATTTGGGTCTCATCATTATGCCCCCAGATTAGTCTGGCCGAGCCGAACAGGAAGGGCAGACTAATCTATTCAGTATTGATGTGTGGCTGTGGTAGCCGAGTAAGGCTGGCCGAGATGACTATAGCCGAAACCCATAGCCGAGACCCAACTGCTGAAGACCCCTGGCCGAGAATAAATGGCCGAAATACCAGTGGCCGAAATTAAATCATCATGGCCGAGAGGCCTTATGTGGCCGAGAATAGTTTAATGAGGCCAGAAAATTGATGAAAATGTTATGGCCTTTAAACATTTCAATAAAAATGCTTAGGCCTTGTGGCCTTATACTGAGGCCGAGATCTTCATTTCGCCGAGATCTTTATCTGGCCGGGTCGAAGTCTGGCTGAGACTTGCTCTAGCCGAGGCGAGGAATTTTGCTGCTCTGCTTTTTCATTTAGAGCTTTTCATTTGTTAAGCTTCTCCGCCTGTTCTGGCCGAAGCCTGAACTCGGCTTTGTACCTGTCTGTAGACAGCTTTTATAAAAATAAACTTTTTAAGCTCTAAAATGTAGAATAAACCTGTTATTCTGCCGAGCTGAATCAAAATAGAGAAAGCACGAATCCTGCACTGCTTCAGCTGAGCTTCAAAAAGCTTGAAGTTTTGTACTTGAGTGCAGTTCTGCCCAATCCTGCTAGGTTTAAAGAGGTGCATGTACATTGTGACTCTTTACCTCTGCTCCCAGCATCGGAGGTTTTATGAAAGCCTATTCATATGAGTTTACCCTTTGACGGGGTTTTTCCCCAGAGCTGCCGAGGTCTTGTAATTTTACCCTTTAGCGGGCTTTTTGCCTCGGACCTGCCGAGGTCTTTTACCTCAGACCTGCTGAGGTCTTGATCTACCCTTTAGCGGGCATTTGTCTCGAACCTGCGAGGTCTTTTGCCTCAGACCTGCTGAGGTCTTCATCTACCCTTTAGCGGGCATTTGCCTCGAACCTGCGAGGTCTTTTGCCTCAGACCTGCTGAGGTCTTCATCTACCCTTTAGCGGGCATTTGCCTCGAACCTGCGAGGTCTTTTGCCTCAGACCTGCTGAGGTCTTAAGATACCCTTTAGCGGGCATTTGCCTCGAACCTGCGAGGTCTTTTGCCTCGGACCTGCCGAGGTCTTATCAGGAAACCTGTCCCGTGAAGTGTTCGAGCTCTGCTCGGATGCCTTATTCTTGTCGGGGTGCTTTGACAGAACTTTCCTCATATAGGAGGATTAGATGGACTGATCCGGATAAAAGTTTGGATAAGATCGATAATATAAGGCCGAGCTGAGCTAAATCAGAGATCTGAGCAGAAAAATATTGCACAACTCGGCCAGCTGAGATAATCAATTGCCGAGATTATTCAAGAACTGTGGTGGGGCCAAAGCAAACTTCAAGCATCAGGAGAGCACCCCATTTTGGCAGCGGAGTTGTAGATTTCCTCCAAGTTCTTCAAAGAGTCTTGATTTTATCTTTGCAATAACAGCAACATCACCATCTCTTGCGCGTGCTTTAATATAGCTTTTAAAGTGATGGATCATCTCGGCAGATGGGCAGGGGCTAACTTCAGCTCCCGTGAGGAGAAGTAACATGTCAGCTCCGTGATGGTATAATGGATATTCATGGACCGGAGGTTCAGGGCCCTTCCTCTAGCGCCAAATGACGAGACCGGATTTGCTCGTCGGGTGGATCGGAGACGATCCGAGTAGAGTGCCGTTAATCTTCCGTCTAACTCCGTCGCTGGAACCTGAGAGGGAAGAGAAACGTTAGAGGTCCCAGGGCGCTGCCCCGGGAAAACCCTCCGACGCTTAAGTCAGTTGCGGGCATTTTAGCGTATAGCTTATGCTGGAATAAAGGCTGTATAAAACCTGTTTGGGGTCGGCCGAGGTGGAAGCCGAGCTGAGGTGAAGTCTGCTGATGACTCACCAGAGACTTGGGCTTCTTACTGTTGAGGAAGCTCTTTTATAGTTGGGGAAGCTGGGAGTTGAGTGTCCCAAAGGGATGAGATGAGGACGCCTGGCTGGCTTGCATGGTAGCCGTGTGGCAGCTAGGGGTTGCTGTGCTGGCAACTCTCCCCTGCGTGGTTGACAGCTGTAGTCATAAGGCTGCATGAAGGCCACGTAGCGGAAAGTACTGTGGCTGAGCTATGGTCTGACCTGACCGAGATCCAAAGCTGAGATTCATCAGTGGCCGAGGCCGAAATAATTTGGCCGAGATGCCTTATAGTGCCCGACATGCTCATTTGGCAGAGATGCCTCAACAAAAATGCTAAAGCCCCATTAAATTGCTAAGGCCTTATGCCGAGATGATCTGGCCGAAATGCCAGTGGCCAGATTATCACAGTGGCCGAGAATCAAGGGCTGATGTGCACAATTCAAATGCCACTGAATTGTCTATATTAAATGATGTGCAACATTGAATTGCTCATATTGAATGCTCTAGTTGAATTTTGCGAGGGACTTCTTTTGGCCGAGATTCCCCAGGCCGAGCTGAGGCCTGGCCGAGCCCCACTCTGGCCGAGCTGAGGCTTGGCCGAGCTGCATTGTGGCAGGACCGAGGCTGACTAGTCAACTGTCCGAGGTGGCCTTACGTTGACCGTTATTGACCAACTTGAGTCTTGTCTTTATCCAAGCAGGTGGATTTGGGTCTCATCAGATTCTGATACCATGTTAACCAAGTATCTCGTGAATGAAAGTCGTCTTTCATTGAGTCAAAATACTTTGTACAACATCATATATATAATACAAGGATAAGACCTAGCTATAACTTAGGAGATAAGATTACAAGATTTGATTAGATTTACATTAATCCTATATCTATTTTTCCTAATTTGAAATATGGGAATGTTATCTCTTAACAGTACGGTTCGACACTCTTTTTCACTTCTGCTGTTGACATTAGCATAGCACCTTTTTAGCTCAAGGTGTCAGGTGATGAGAAAGTATTTTCAATTAACAAGTATAATGGGTCAAAGATGCATTACAATATAAGTTGTCTTTTCTGGCTAGGTTGCAATTTGTATATTGATTTTAATATCTTAAGTCTATCAAGACTAGAACAAATTCTTGATATAAATCACCCACATATTAATTTTTACAAAAATTTGACAAAAACAAAAAGCACAAATGTACCTGGCCCCTTCTTTATACTATGATTAATCATAAATCTCATAACCTTGATTTATTAGCAATGAAAACCCCTTATTCATATAAGCTCTACTTCTACACTGATTACGTTTATTCCAAACTTACAGTCGAGCAATTATGCAAAACAGAACCAAAGAAACGTAATTGCAGCACAATATTATCTGGATGCCATGGTCTATAGTTTTAAAGCGCGGCTAAATGAAATTCAACCACATGGAAGATTGACTTAATAATAATAATAATAACAATAATAACAACAACAACAACAACAACTACAATAACAACAACAATAACAATAACAACAACAATAATAATCAAATGGTACGGAAATCTTTGAAGTATCCTCTAGAACAACAACAATACTCATGCGCAATAATATATCAACGAAAGCAAAAGTTATCGCTAAAGTCTGGGGGGTGAAAGGCAGATAAACATTACCTCTATCCCAAAAGATAGAGAGTTTGCTTCCAGTGAGACTTCCGGTTCTATATATACATGCATAGATGACACAATAATAGGAATATGGTGCGCTAGTGAAGGAATTTATTAAACACAAATAGAAAGCTTCCGATATTAAAATAGTCATAACCGTGTATATGCACAAATAATAAAAGACAAGACAAAAACAAAAGTTGCAAAATCAAGCTAAAGTGCAGGGAGTATCTAAGCTCCTAAATATACACTAAGGTGCTTCTATATCATGTCTAAACCTTCTTAACCTTAATTCTCTGCTTCCATAAACACCTATCCTGGACCATGTACTTAGAGAGGTGCAAATCTAGTAAGTCATGCCTAATCTGCTCATCTTAAGTCAGTTTGGACCTGTATTTACTCCCCTTTCCCTCTATAATTAGGCTTTCAACTGCTCTGACAGACGCCGTTGTTTGCTTCTCTTGACATACTCAAACCATCTCAATCTCCTCTCTCTTATCTTATCTACTATAATAGCCACCTTTAACATTTTTCTAAACACCTCATTTCTTATCCGGCATAGGCTTGTATATCCACACATCCACCTCAGCATCTTCGTCTCTGCCACATCCATCTTCTGCGTGTGTGTCCTCTTGATGGCTCAGCAATCTGGTCTATATAACATTGACGACTGCATTGCCATCCTATGAAATTTTCCTTTTAATTTAGTTGGAAAATTCTTGTCACACAGCACCCCTCAGGCCGCCCTCCACCTACACAGCCTACCTGAACTCGGTGTGCTATGTCAATATCTATGTAATCATCCTGCTGTACAAATGATCCTTAGTACTTGAACTTACTTAACCATGGTACCACTTGGCCCTCGATGGCGAGCTAGCTATTCTCACCAACGGATGTGCCGCTTAAGTCGCAGTGCAGATGCTCTTTCTTCGAACGATTAATCCTTAGGTATTTTCTCTCAAAAGCTCCTCTCTAATGCTCTAGTCTTATATTCAGTTTATGTCTACTCTCTGCGACTAATACAATATATTCAGCAAAAAATATACACCACAGAACTGTCTTCTGGATCGGCTTTGACAACTCATATAGGGCAACTGCGAAAAGAAATATGCTCAAAGCTGACCCTTGATGGAGGCGTACCTCCAACGAAAAAAGTCTGTGTTCCCCACAGGTGTACGAACGGTTGTTTTCGTCTTAGTATACAATTGCTAATTATGTCTATATACTTTATACGAACCACCATTGCATCCTGACTATCACAAATCAGTCTACGTGGCACACTATCATACGTCTTTTCAAGATCGATGAAAACCATATGTTGCTCGCGCTTCTTCTCCCTATACTTCTCCATCAATCTTCTTAGGATGTGTATTGCTTCCGTAGTTGACCGTCTTGGCATGAAACCAAATTGATTCACTGTAAGCTGAGTTTCTCTCCTAATTCTACCGTCGATTACTTTCTCCCGTAATTTCATAGTATAGCTTAGCAACTTAATCCCCAGGTAGTTCCCACAACACTTTGTATCTCCTTTGTTTTTATATAGAGAGACCACGACACTCTTTCTCCACTCATCTAGCATTCTTTCTGTTTTAAAAATAAGGTTGAATAAAGTAGTTCACCGTTGAATCCCTTCCTTTCCTAAATACTTCCACGCCTCAATGGATATGTTATCCTAACCAACTACCTAAGCTCTTCCTATCTTCCTAAGTGATCTCATCACCTCTCCTTGTATGATATTCCGAAAGTCGCAGTTATTATGTTGTCGTTTTTGGGTCTTGATGCTTTCTCTTTCTTCATGGTCGGCCCTCACGTTGTTGAAAAGGTTGTATAAATATGTTTGTCATTTCCACTTGATGTCTTGTTTTTTGATTAAAACATGTCTATTTTCTGTCTTTATAAACTTCCCGCCTCCTATGTCCTGCCTCTTTCGATCCCTAGCTTTAGTAATTTTGAATATATCATGCTCCCAGCCTTTTATTTCTAGTCTTTTGTATATCCTTTTATAGCATGCATTCTTTGCCTCCATCACTGCTTTCTTCGCCTCCTTCTTGGAGATTTTGTGGTTCTGCCTCAATTTTACTTTCTCCTCCATGTATGTGCAGCTTAACAGCTCTCTAAAACTCCTTTGCATATCCTTGATTTTTCGTTGCACGTCTTCATTCCACCACCACAACTCTTTATGTACGGTTTTCTTTCCTATTGCTACCCCAAGAGTTTCCCCCGCCGTGTGAGTAATAGTAGTCGCCATAGCCTCCCACATCTGGTTCGTCTCCTCACCCAGTTGATCAGATGTTGCCGAGATGACCTTTTCTATAAATATGTTAATTTTTTCATCTTTCAAACTTCCCTATTGAATCTTGGGTGGGAATTTTTCAGCCCACTTGCTCAGCTTTTGGCTCAATGCTATAACTACCACGAGTAAACGGTGTTGCGTCACTGTCGTCTTTCCTAGTTCAACTTTGTAGTCCCTCCACAATCGTCAATCTTCACGCCTCGTCAGAAAATAGTCGATCTACGTGTTACGCTCTCTGCTGCTAAAAGTGATCAAATGTGAACCTTTTTTCTTAAAGGGCGATTTCATAATACCAAGGACGTGGGCCACCGCAAGGTCTAGCAGATGTCTACATTGCTCGTTTTTATCTCCATAACCAAACCCGCCATGTGCCGACTGAAAACCATCGGTATCCTTTCTAATGTGGCCATTAAAATCACCTCATATACAAATTCGTTTCTCCCTATGTATTATCTTCAACACTATATCTAAGCAATCTCAAAACTCTTTTTTCTCCTATTCTCTTAGTCCCACTTGGAATGCGCAGACGCAAACCACTACCACTAGCTTTTTGTTTAGTACTAAATTCAACAACATAATTCTATCATTATATCTTATCACTTCGAGCACGTTCATGTGCAATTCTAATTTTACTAGAAATCACACCCCATTCTTGGTCTCATCAGACTCCAAATACAACAACTTATACTCATTAGACTCTTTACCTTTATTCTCCTTCCACCTAGTCTCTTGGAGACATGCTACATCTATCATACGCCTCTTAAATACATCTATAACTTCCAACAATTACCACTTAGGATTCCTACATTACAAAAGGTTACACGTAAACTATCCTCCTCTTCCTTCCCCTTACCTGCACCACTCTTTCCTAGACATGGCCTAACGGAAAAGTCATGACTCCTATCAATGATTACAACCAAAACCAAATTCTAAAGTATGCTACTGAAGCCGAAAGTTTGCAACAAATCGGTTAGACCTTCCTATATCAATAATGACTATGTAGTAAAATCCCACACTAAATGCAAAACAAAAAAAAAACAAAAACTTAAAACTTGAGGCTACTAAAGCAAGAGTAATTTCAGGACATCAGCATAACATTGGCTAGCAGTTTTACAGAAAGAAGAAGACCGAAGGAAATACACAAATAGCATGCGAACCAACAAGTTCAAAAAAAAAAAGAAAAAGAAATAGAGGCCCTTCTCTTCCTCAAATTAACCGTGGATGGGGAATAAAGAAAAATGCCTCCAACAGCACAGAAGCAAATCAGTAACATTTCATAGAACCATCAAGTTCAAACCACTACGGTGTAAAAAATCCAACTTTCAGAAGTTCTTAATTTTAAGAGAACTGGAAAATTAATTCAAAATCAAACTTTACCTTCAACCAAAAGCCAGCAGAAGAAAAAAAAAATAATCTCATATCATCAAAGGAATATCACCTACTGTCCCTGATTGAATTACGATAGCTTTTGCTGTCGTTGGAATATAGTGGGTACGGATGATGATGATGTCCCTGATTGAATTCAGAATCTCCAGAAAAAATAGCAGAGCACCAAAGGCTATTGAACTCTTCTGACAAACAAATCTGTGTGTATATAGATGGTCCTCTTCAAGCACCGATCTTTTTGTTGATGCCAATAGTCAGGACGTGCTGAGAACAAAGAACAGAAACACCTCTATGGACACAAAATTACCAAGCCTCGTCGATTAAAAAAAAAAAGAAAAATTATAAACTTGAACGAATCTATCGCAAATCTAATGGCACCTTGCAAACAAAAGGCAACATTTGCAGCATACGCAGAACAACCCGACACTCTACAAATCAATCTCAAAAAGTTTTTCCCAAAACCATAAATATCAAATAGCCTTCTATCAGTCATCTTATTGAATGAAGAATCTGTTGGATTTTAGGATGATATGCGCAGCCGAAAAAATCTTAACTTTAGAATCATTATGTTTTGAAAAAAAATATATTTTGAATTACCATTAGTGACGTTTATGATTCATCAAGATCTTCAAAAGCAATCCCTCTACATGTATCATTTTGCACACGAATTGATGAGATAAAACTCTTTCACTTTGATTTGCTTTAGGAGGAAAACTGTGTGCTAGTTGCATTTTTGATACCAAGAAGGTGGCAACATCTTTTAGCTAAACTCAAAGAGGACAGGTAGGATTTTCGTTCCCAAGTCTTATGTATTAAATCCATAGTAACTTGAATTATCCACTAAAATAAACCCTTAACTTTCATTATTATAAATTTGGTTCTCAAACTATATACTAATATGATTTTATGAAAAATAACTTTAACCCAATTAATTACAAAAATCTATTTCAGTTAATACATATTAATTAATTAATTCTTTCAGCATTTTATGCTAGTGCGTGTGACCATCTAGATTTCTAACACGGAGGCACTAAATCTCTACAGGCCAAGATAAGAGTCTAGCATTAGTTTATTTGTCACCGAGCCTATAGAAAAATGATAGAAAACTATAAACCACTTATGAACAAAATCTGTGTTATTAAATCTCTTCGTCTTTATATCCAAATTATTATTGATACATGAAACGTCTTATCTGTAGAATAAGAGACCAAACATATAAACTTCCAATACAATAAAGTGATGAATCTTCTCTTGACACCACACTACTTCCTCTAAAATTCTTTGTAAATAAGATTTATTGTCGCATTTCTGTTTTCTTGCGCTTGAAATATAAGGGGATCAATTAATTGGAAGATGTACCCACTAACGTCTGTGGTTGGAATTGTTTTTTCTTCAATAAATCTTTGGCTCCAACATCAATTTCTTCTTCATTTCTCCTTCATTAATTCTCTATATAACATATGAAAAAGTATAAGTTCATTGCTGAAAGAACACCTAGTCCTGATTAATATAATGCATATCAACTTTTGTTTAGGAACACACAGGAACATATGTATATATGTGTGTGTATATATATATATCTACACACACATAGCATAGCTTGATGTAACATATAAAAGATATGTCAACATTTTCCGCCTAGGAAAGGCAAAGAGCCTAGTCGATAGAGAATAAATTTACTTGTAGGATGTACAATATTACATATACGTTGCAATTAAAATTTTCTTTCTAAATAATATTTCTTACCGCATTTATGTTTTTATCTCTTACAACGTAAGAAGGAGAAATAAAACTTTTACTGCTGAAGTTGATGTAGCTATTGACAATGCTACATATAGTTGCCCATGATAACGGTTGACTCAAGTAGATACTAACACAGTCTAATGGTTGACCTTGTGATTTATTTATAGTCATTGCAAAAGGAAGCTAGACATGAATTTGTATTTACTAAATTCCCTCACTAACACACGGTAAGCGATTAATCTTTCAGGATCTAGAAATCTATGTTTTCACATACATAATCATTTCGCAACTGAGAGGACGATTAGCGGAACCGTACCTTTCTCCATGGTATGTTAAGCGGAAGTGTCTTTGATGAACAAAACTACAACTTTGATGTAGGCGATCCCGAACTTGAACGGAGGTTTCTCTCCACTAGCCCTTACTTTAATGTTTACTTCGATGGATAAGTAAAACTAATGAACATGGTGAAGAGAGGATCTTCATCCATATTGATAGGTAACCAAAAGGTAATTCCATCATAACCTTTGGAATAGCACCCCTTTGATAAATGAATATGTCCCTTTAATGAAGAATTGTGTCTTTTAACTTAAAAGACATAAATCTTCTAGATAACTCTTCGTAAATAACCAATTAGGATTTAATTATAAATCATATAACTAAAATTCACAAGGGACACAACCTTACAATCTCCACATGTTCCTTATGACATTTTATATGATCTATAAAACCACAATGTGCACTTTAGTATTAAATCCTTTAACCATAATATTGGTCCCTTATAATGCTGTGAGTAAGTAAAGTCTAATGTGAGTCATGGCGGTTGTAAATCATCTATTTTGATAAACTCTCTTCCATGTACTACATCAATAAACTTGTCCTTACTACAACCTTTAATGAAGAGTAAAATACAACTTTAATAAACATTCATTTCTGTAACATAATTCTGACACACTTATGTATACACAATAACCAGAAACAGGAAATATCAGAAACAAATAACTTTTATTGAGCTCAGAGTGTCAATACATTAATACATATCATCATGACGTCTAACAATACCCATACGTTCAACATGCTCATGAAATGTCTTTGGTGGCAATCCTTTCGTTAATGGATCTGCTACCATAAGAGCGGTGCTAATATGCTCAATTGACACTCTTTGTTTCTGAACTTCTTCTTTAACGACAAAGTACTTTATCTCCATATGCTTAGCACCCTTAGAGTACTTGTCGTTTTTAAAAGAGAAGACTACTGCGGCATTGTCACAATAAATTTTCAACGGCCTAGCTATACTGTCGATAATCATAAGCCCTAAAATAAAGTTCCGCAGCCATAAACCTTGAATAGTGGCTTCAAAGCATGCCACAAACTCAGCCTCCATGGTAGTTACAGCAATGACAGACTGCTTCGCACTTTTCCACGAGATTGCCCCTCTGGCTAATTGAAACAAATAGCCAAATGTTGATTTTCTTGAATCAACACATGCCGCATAATCTGAATCTGAATATCCAATCACCTCTGATCCATTTTTCTATAAGTGAGCATGTAGTCCTAGTTCCTTGCAAGTATCTGAGAACTTTTTTTGCAGCCTTCCAATGATCCATTCCAGGATTGCTTTGATATCTGCCTAACATTCCGACAGCAAAGCTAATATCTGGTCTGGTACAAGTTTGTGCATACATTAAGCTCCCAATGAGTGATGCATAAAGAATACTTTTCATCTGTTCTCTTTCTAATTCACTTTGCGGACATTGTTTTAAGCTAAAATTGTCTCCAATCTGAATTGGAACTGTTCCAGCTGAACATTTTTCCATAGTAAATCTTTCAAGAACTTTATTGATATAGGCCTTTTGAAATAACCCTAATACTCTTTGTGATCTATCACGAAAAATTTCAATTCCGATCACATAAGTCGCTTCACCCATATCTTTCATTTCAAAGTTATTGGAGAGAAATTGCTTAGTCTCGTATAATAGACCAAGATCATTAGCGGCAAGCAAAATATTGTCAACATATAAGATTATGAAAATAAACTTGCTCCCACTGACCTTCATATATATACACCGATCAACGGTGTTCTCTTTACAACCAAATGAGGTCAAAGTGTCATTAAATTTGAGGTACCACTATCGGAAAGCTTGTTTAAGTCCATATATTGATTTCTTTAATTTACACACCATATGTTCCTTTCCTTCAATGGAAAAACCTTCCGGTTGATCCATATAAACTTCTTCGTCTAAATTTCCATTAAGAAAGGCAGTTTTGACATCCATTTGATGTAACTCTAAGTCATAATGAGCTACCAATGCCATTATAATTCTAAGTGAATCTTTCTTGGACACCGGTGAAAATGTCTCTTTATAGTCAATGCCTTCCTTCTGAGTAAAACCTTTGGCAACCAGTCTAGCTTTATATCTCTCGATATTACCATTCGAGTCTCGTTTTGTTTTGAAGACCCATTTGCAACCTTCTTGCAATCTTTAGGTAATTTGACAAGAACCCAGACTTGATTTTGATCCATAATTTTAACTCATCTTTCATGGCATCGATCCATTCACTAGAATGATCACATTCAATGGCCTGCTTAAAAGAAACTGATCATCATTAAAGATCATGTCAATCTCTGATTCCTGTAGATAAGCCACATATTCATCGGAAATTGCAGATCTTCTTTCCCTTTGTGATCTCCTTAATCGTGGTTCTTCTATTATAGAATCATTGTTGACATTTTCATTATGAACTACTTGATCATCAACATGTTGTTCTTGACTGTAATCTTTTTCTATAATAGTTTTAGGAACAACTTCTTTAATGTTGATGTTAGAAGTTCAGCACTCCCACTGGTTTCATCATTTTCGATGAATCTAGCATTTCCAGTCTCAATAATTCTCGTACTATGGTTAGGACAGTAAAACCTGCATCCTTTGGACTTCTTCGGATATCCAATGAAAAACCCACTGATCGTTCTGAAGTCCAATTTTGTTTCATATGAATCATTAATCCTTATTTCTGTTAGGCAACCCCATAAATATAGATGCTTTAAACTAGGTTTCCTTCCAGTCTACAACTCATAAGAAGTTTTAGAAACTGCTTTACTAGGAACCCTGTTCAATAAATATATGACAGTTTTTAAGGCATACATCCATAAGGATAAAAGCAAATTCAAATGGCTTAACATACTCCTAACCATTTCCAAGAGGGTACGATTACGCCTTTCTGCCACACCATTTTGCTCTGGTGTCCGTGGCATTGTATACTGAGCATAAATACCTTGCTTTTCAAGGAACTTAGCAAATGAACCAGGATTTTGTCCCGATTCATTATACTTTCCATAGTATTCACCACCTCTATCAGATGTGATACTTTCCATAGTATTCACCACCTCTATCAGATGTGATGATTTTCACCTTTCTATTTTATTATCTCTCAACCTCATTGATGTAGATTTCAAGTGCATCTACAGATTGAGACTTTTTATGCAATAGATATACATAGCCATAACGTGAGAAATCATCAGTAAAGGTGATAAAATACTTTCTTTCCCAAAGGAAGGAACATCAAACGGTCCGCACACGTCGGTGTGTATTATTTCAAGAAGCTGTGTGTTTCTTGTGGCGCCTTTCTTTGAAGTTTCCCTTGTTTGTTTTCCTTTAAGACAACCAATGCATACTCCAAGATCAGTAAAATCCAAGTCAGGAAGAATATCTTCTTTATTAATCTTTCCATCCTTTCCTTGGATATATGACCCAAACGTTTATGCCACAAGCAAGAAGAATTCTCTTCTGTCAGGCTATGTTTCATACCAACTTTATGATGCACTGTTGTTATGGTCTCAGTTGAAGAAACTTTAAGATTGATTTTGTAGAAACCATTACATAGGATTCCAGAACCAACAATAGTGTTGTTCTTTAATAAAGTAAAACATCCAAAACCAAATTCAACCTTAAATCTCATTTCATCTAGTTTCGGTAATGAGACTAGATTACGGAAAAAACTTGATACATATAGATTTTGATATAAATACAAACAATGTCCAGTCTCTAATATCAGACGATAAGTGGCAATTCCTTCCACTGGAGCTTTGTCTCTATTTCCCATGTATACAAGCACATTTCTTACGATTTTGATTGAAGGCAATCCCTGCATCGAGTTGGAAATATGAGCAGTAGAACCAGAGTCAATCCACCATGTATTAATAGGAAATTCAGTAAAGTATGACTCAAAAAATACAAAGGCAATCGGATTACCTTTCTTTTCAAACCACGCTTTATGTTTCAGGCAGTCATTCTTGTAATGTCCAGGTTTATGACAGAAATGACAAATGCCTTCCTTACGTCCCTTTTTGTGGATTCGAGAAGAAGACTCATTCAGATTGTGCAGATCTCTTTTATTCTTATTCTTTCCTTTCATGTTCTTTCCAGCTTCTTGATACTTTGCGAGATGAACAGAATGAGTACTTTGATTTTTTAATCTTGTCTCTTCTTGAATGAGCATATTGGTCAATTCATTAACACTCCACTTGTCCTTAATAGTGTTGTAAGTCATTTGAAATGGATCATACTCTTCAGAAGGCAAGGAATTCAAGATGAATTGCACCAAAAGGTACTCATCCACGTTCATCCCCAAACTCTTTAATTTTGCTGCCAAATTTCTCATTTCAATAATGTGCTGTTGCATAGTACGTGAGCCATCATACTTCATAGTAGTCAGACTACTCATTAATATACCAGCACTTGTCAGCACACAAAAAATACTTCACGAGTTCTTCTATTCTCTACAGTTCCCCTCTCTCTGCATCTCCATTCTTCCCAAACATTCTACATTCCAGTATACCGAGAAGGTGTGGATACTCTTAAAGGTTTGTAGAGTTTAGCGCTACAGTACCGCACATCTGAACTGGTCTCCGTTGTATCCTAGGAGACGGTTGCTCCTCTGGTTAGGCACAGTGTACCGGAGTAATAACGTCTTAAGGACAGAGTCCTGGACTCACCTCGAATCTCTGCTCTACTGAGCTGAGAAGGTTATTGCCAAGACAAGCTCTGCTGTGTGCCGAGCTCAGCTATCTGTGGGAAGAACATAGCACTGGTATAGTGTTGCCGAGCCAAGCTCTGCTTTGTGCCGAGCTCTGCAGTTCTGCTGAGAATATTCGTTGTTCTGCAGCTCTGCCGTGCTGAGCTCTGCTCGGCTAAAGAGGCTGAGAGCACATCACTTGGTTGTTGTGCTGAGGTGCCAAGGTCGGCAGGTCAGCCATACTGTACAGAAGTCAATTTCTCTGAATTATTTCCTACAACTCTTAAGATATTATTGGTTTGATTCTGTACTGATTTTTGATTATTTTTGATCGGCAGAGACTAAATAGAGAACGCGAGTTCAAGCTCTATTCAAGGTGCAGACGTGCACAGCTCTGCTCCTATGGCACCAAATGCTACGGTGCGAAAGCACGTTCCTGCGTAGGGTCCTGCTGTGGCCCAAGTGGAGAAACCAGAGAAGTTCAGTGGGAGATTCTTCAAATGTTGACAGCAGAAGATGCTGTTCTTTTTGACTACCATGGGACTAGCTTCGTTCCTGACCAAGGACCCGCTTGTGGGGGGTTCTGAGGAGGACCAGACCCAATCTATGGACTACAAACTCTCTGTTGAGGCTTAGAACTTCAAAAATTATGCTTGTTTGAGCCAAATTTTGAGGTGCTTGGACAACTTATACGGTTTGTACTGCACGTACAAAACCACAAAGGGTCTGTGGCAGGCATTGGAAAAGAAATACCATACGGAAGATGCCAGTACTAAAAAGTTTATTGTCGGAAAATTCTTGGATTTCAAGATGTCTGACTCTTGCACTGTTGTTTCTCAAGTTGAGAAACTTCAGACATTGGTAGCCGAGATGGAAGAACAAGGCATGCTGCTCAGTGAATCTTTCGTCGTGGCTGCGGTGATTGAGAAGCTACCTCCTTCGTGGAGAGAATTCAGAAGCTATCTCAAACACAAGCGAAAGGAGATGTCGTTGGAAGATCTGATTCTCCGACTCCGCATAGAGGAAGATAATCGCAGATCTGAATGAAAGCCACAGACAAATCCTTGTCAAGTCGCATAGGCCAAGAAAAAGAAGGACTAGCTCGGGGTGAACAAGAAAGGCAAACAGATAGCCAAGAAGTTCATCGAGAAACGCTACAACTGTGGCATATAGGGGCATGTCAGCAATGAGTGCAGAAAGCCCAAGAAGAAGTAGACCAAGGCAAATGCCAACATCGTCGATGCCATGGATGATCTAAACCTCTGTGCAATGGTCTCAGAGTGAAATGCTGTGGGGAACATACGCAAATAGTGGCTGGATAATGGAGCCACTAGACATGTTTGCTCCAGCAGAGAGATATTCACGGAGTACAAGTTCGAGAACAATGAACAGCTTTACATGGGGAACTCGGAGAAGCATCTGAATCTGCATAATGTGCTGCACATCCCTGACATTTGGAAGAATTTAGTATCTGGGTCTCTTCTAGTCATGCATGGCTTTAAACTAGTGTTTGAGTCCAATAAAGTTATGCTTTTGAAAAATGGCATGTATTTGGGGAAGGGGTACTTGACAAATAGGATATTCAAGTTAAATGTCATCACTGCCGAAAAAAGATTTGCCCGTAGAGGCTAATGAGAATGCTTTCTCTTCTGTTTACATGCTTGAATCTTCTTGTTTATTTTATTTTCGTTTGGGACATGTGAATTATAAGTCATTACAACGTATTGTTAATCTTGACTTATTGCCCAAATTAAGATTTGATAATGAAAAATACCAAATATGTGTTGAAGTGAAGTTGGCAAAAGCGCCATTTCATTCAATAGAAAGGAACACTGAATCTTTAGATTTAATTCACACCGACATGTGTGACTTGAAGATTGTGCAAACAAGAGGTGGTAACAAGTGTTTTGTAACTTTTATCGACGATGACACACGATACTGTTATGTCTACTTACTAATTAGTAAAGACGAGGCCCTTGATGCTTTCAAGGACTGTAAAAATAAAGTTGAGAATCAACAAAGCAAACGAATTAAAGCAATTCGTAGTGATAGAGGTGGCGAATGTGATGCACCGTTTAATGATTTCTGTTCGGAACAAAGCATTATTCATCAAACGATTGCACCATATAAACCTCAATCGAACGGTATTGTGGAACGCAAAAACCAAACTCTGAAAGAGATTATGAATGTTATGTTGATAAATTCGGGCTTACCCCAAAACTTGTGAAGGGAAGTCATACTCTCAGCTAATGTCATTTTGAATAGAATTCCATCCAAGCAGATAGATGAAGACCTGTATGAGCTATGGAAAGGTTACAAGCGTAGCTATAAATACTTGAAAGTGTGGAGGTGTCAGGCTAAGGTTGTTGTACCTAAACCAAGACAAGTTAAAATTGGACCTAAAACGGTTGATTGCATATTCATCGTATATGCAACGAATAGCAGTGCATATCGGTTCTTGGTGCACAAATCAGATGCTCCTGACATACATGAAAATGTAATCATGGAGTCAAGGAACGCAGTGTTCTTCGAGGATGTCTTCCCGAGGAAAGACAAGAAACAATAAGAAGAGACAAGAGTTGGTAAGCGAGTGCGTGAGGCGATTCTTCAAAGTGATAAGGAAATTCGTCAAAGCAAGCATGCCAGAATACCAACTTTGTTTGGTCTTGATTTTCTAACCTATATGGTAGAAAATGAGCTAAGGAATTTTTCCGAGGTGATGTCAACTCTAGAAGCTCTGTTCTGGAAAGAGGCAATCAACAGTGAGATAGAATCGATTCTTCAGAATCACACTTAGGAGTTGGTTGATCTTCCACTAGGAAATAAACCACTCGGGTGCAAGTGGATTTTTAAGAAGAAATTGAAAGAGGATGGGTCTATCGAAAAGTACAAAGCCAGGTTGGTAGCAAAAGGCTATCGACAAAAGGAAGGCTTTGTCTTTTTTGACACCTACTCACCAGTAACTAGAATCATGTCTATAAGGATTCTAGTTGCAATTGCTGCAGTCTACAGTCTAGAAATCCACCAGATGGATGTGAAGACTGCTTTTCTGAATGGTGAGTTAGATGAAGAAATCTTTATGGAACAACTGGAAGGTTTAGTGGTTCCAGGACAAGAATCTAAATTCTGTAGACTCGTTAAGTCCCTGTATGGACTTAAGCAAGCGCCCAAATAGTGGCACTTGAAATTTGATCAAGCTATGTTAACTAATGGTTTCAAGATCAATGAGTGTGACAAGTATGTCTACATTAAGAACACACAAAATGCATATGTAATAGTATGTCTCTATGTGGATAACATGCTAATCATGAGAAGTACTCGTGACATCATCTTAAATGCAAAGAAGATGTTGACAAGGAACATTGACATGAAGGATATGGGAGTTGCTAACGTTATTCTAGGAATTAAAATTTGTAGGATAACCGAAGAACTTGTGTTGTCTCAAACTCACCATATTGAATCTGTTATAAAACGTTTCAATATGCTTAATGTAAAACCAGTGAAGACTCCACTTGACTTAAGTACTCACTTAAGGAAGAACCGAGGCGAGCCAGTGGCTCAATTGGAGTATTCATAAATGATCGAAAGTTTGATGTACATAACGAATTGTACTAGACCAGACTTAGCGTGTTCGGTAAAAAAATTGAGTAGGTTTACCAGTAATCCAAGTGAGGAACATTGGAATGCTCTGAATAGAGTATTGAGATACTTAAAGTATACAATGAATCTTGGGTTACATTACTCGAGATATCCAGCAGTATTAGAAGGCTATTGTGATGCCACTTGGATATCTGACAGTAAGGATTCTAAATCCACGAGTGGATATTTATTCACTATTGGTGATGGTGCTGTGTCGTTGAAATCCAAGAAGAAAACATGCATAACTTGTTCCACGATGGAAGCGGAGTTCATATCACTTGATAAAGCTGGGGAAGAAGCTGAATGGCTTCAAAATTTCTTGGAAGATGCACAAAGCAGCATCTATAATGGTAAGTCTTGACACATGTGTCGGAGACATAATACCATTAAACAGTTGATCTCTAATGGCGTGATTTTTATTGATTATGTAAAATCAAAGGAGAATCTTGCAGATCCGCTTACAAAAGGCTTGCCTAAAGATCAGATGTCAATTTTGACAAACGGAATGTGACTAAAACTTATAATGCATGATTCTTTGTAACGGTAGCCCAACCTTGTTGACTGGAGATCCCAGAATCTTGGTTCAATGGGACAACTAAGTTATGAAGATCAATAAGCACTTACCCATTCTGTCAAATAAAAGTGTTGTCTGCAGAGGAATAAGGTAAGCTAAGGCTTTTAATGGTTCCCATATGATGTTCAAGTGGGGTATGACAGAATACTCTTGATAGGAAACACCTATGTAAGTGTGAAGTGAGGTCGCTTCTATGAGGACTTTGTAAGGCCAAAGTTCTCTAGCACACTTTCTGAAACCAGGCGGTTCATGACCAAAATGAATGCAATCATGAGAACCAAAAGGGTGTTAAAGGAAATGTTGTGTGAGTACTATTGACTAGGTTCACACTAAAGGCCGGTTAGTTCAAGACATTAAGTTCACTAATTAGCCGACTGGATCCGATAGTATTTCACTAAGAAAGGTTCAAGGCCAAAAGCTACCTTGTCTAATACAACATTTTCTTGTCTAACTTCTCGGTAGAGTCTGCATAAACACTCTGTATTAATTCCCATTCATGTGGGAGATTGTTGGAGGAAATGGAAGTATATTGTAATTGGGTCAGGTTGCAAACTATGGTTGGCAACGCATTTTGAGTTAATATTACAATTAGTTCCACTAGTGCTAAGTGGAAACTAATGAGTCCTTGATTTTCTACACGATGAGCAGATAATTACAGGCTTTTGAATCACTCGATTCTGATACCGGGTGAATGAGAAATTAATGCTCAAAGTAAAAGGAAAAGTCAGCTCAGCTCGGCCCAGACCTGGGCGTGTACCTAGGTAGCGGACTGAGCTGCCGACCTGAAAGGCTCAGGTTATGGACTGGGCTACAGGCCGGACTGCAAACTGCAGACTGCAGGTTGAGTCCTATAGCACCATGTCGGATCTTGTCAGCCCGGGTGGAGGTTGTTATTTTCAAACTCGCCAGGTTGTTGAGGTAAGATGGCGGTTAATTTTGAAAAAGTTGTTCAGATTCAGTCGGCGAGCTGACCTGAAGATGTTATAACCTGACGGCTCAGATTGAACAGTTAGTCGATCTTACGGCTGAGAGGTAGACCTGGTGCGGTTCTGATCCAATGGTTCAGGCCGAGCCGGTATCTGATCCTACGGCTGAGATTAGAGCGACTGTAACAGCTGAACTCAGAATTTCCCTATAAATAGTGGCCGATGCTGATCTCAGTGAATACACAAAAAATACTTCACGAGTTTTTCTATTCTCTGCAATTCCCCTCTCTCTACATCTTCATTCTTCCCAAATATTCTGCATTCCAGTATACCGAGAAGGTGAGGACACTCTTAAAGGTTCGTAGAGTTCAGTGTTGTAGTGCCGCACGTCTGAACTGGTCTCCGTTGTATCCTGGGAGACGGTTGCTCCTCTGGTTAGGCACAGTGTACTAGAGCAATAACGTCTTAAGGACAGAGTCCTAGACTCACCTTGGATCTCTGCTCTGTTGAGCTGAGAAGGTTATTTTCAAGCCAAGCTATGCTGTGTGCCGAGCTCAGCTATCTGTGGGAAGAACACAACACTGGTATAATGTTGCCGAGCCGAGCTCTGCTATGTGCCGAGCTCTGCATTTCTGCTGAGAACATTCGTTGTTCTGCAGCTCTGCCGTGCTGAGCTCTGCTCGGCTGAAGCGGCTGAGAGCATAACTCTCGCTTGTTGTGCTGAGGTGTCGAGGTCCGTAGGTCAGCCATACTGTATAGAAGTCAATTTGTCTGAATTATTTCCAAATTATTTCCAACACCACCATTCGCATAAACATTAAACTCAACATGGTTTGATCTTTCCCAGGCTTTATATTGGTACTTATCATCATCACTGCTCTCATCAGTGATGTCACCTGGTTTCTCCTCTTCGAGTGACATATCCAGGTCCAACGCGCCTAAATAGAACCGGATTTGTTCACTCCATTCTAAGAAATTCAAACCGTTGAATAATGGAATAGACATAGCATGTAAAAGCAACGAAGTAGAAGCAGGTACTGCAAGTAATAGATCACAGGATTTCAGATTCTACACTAATGGAACTCATATAAAATACACATCAAACCTCTCCTTTTGGAAATATTAAGATATGTAAATATAACAAACTTTAATTTGGTAAAAATATGCTACTTAGATTTATATGCTATCTTTGGATATGCAAATAAACTAAATAACATATATACCAACCAACACATTTATTATAGAACATTTAATCAACCTTTGAGCGATTACATGATTATTCCTTCATAAATTAAACACATATCTATAATGTCATTCTTTAAAATTCCATAATCTTAATTTTATCATATTATATAACTTGATCACTTTGGTGACTAACAAATTATATAATATGATAAAACCCCTTATATGACATCAACAAACGATGAAATCATAATGAAAATGTGAAGTGAACCGATTCGACAATACCCAAGAAAGATCATGAATCAATTTCCTAGACAGTATTACCATTCCACGTAAAATCCCAGGCCGTGCGGTGGGGTCACAGACGATTCCGCTTAAGTACCATTTTTCTAGATAGAAATTACGTACACGGCGTATTTATCGCACCTTCATTATACTAATAATTCACCTTTTGCATCCGCCATACACTTATAATATGTATTATCAACAAATGATAACATCAAACCGGGTCAGCGACCTAGATCGGTCTGAATATAGTATGACCCAAATGAAATTGCCGAATAAACGTAAAAAACCACACTAATACGCTAATGTGAATAGCATGCGCATATTCTATACCATTAAGCAGTCAAAACCAATTCCACCATAATTTGTTTCACATCTGACCTTTTCTACCATTCAGAATCTGGTTAGTGCAGATAGTTTTAGATAGAAAAATGGCGTTCCATCTATTCCTTGATTAAATAAAATATCTTTCAGACAAATTATGAAAAACCACATCGGAATCACACTGGGGCACTAAAAGCACAGATTTTGTCACCTAGTTCCCTGTAATTTCGACGCACTGTAATTTCAGTTATAAATCCATGTTACATGAAAGTTCTATCACCAGAAAAGTTGCATCAGAAACTTCATAATTACAGCATAATCTTTGGAATATCATATTCAAACCCATGCATAGTGAGTCCAAGTGTCAACAGAATTTCATCCAAAATATTATACACAGAGGGAAACTACCACGAGTTCTTCTTTTAGAGGATTCACTGTTTCTGGTTTCAGAAAGGAAAATGTTATATACAGAAAAGAGGGTGTGGGGAGTTTGTCTATTATAGTCAGGGCAAATGATTATTCAATACTTCAAGGAACAGAACAAATTCTCCAAGGTAACCATCTTTGCGAATGCAATTTACCAACTAATATGACATTCAAATTAAATTAGTACGACGTACATGACAGAAGATCAAGTAGGTTTTCCTTTACTCTTAATTTTATTTAAAATCAGTATACTAAATATGAAAGCAACAAAGTGCTGAGACATACTTCATACCTGACGAATTTGCAAAACTCAATTGCGAAACAATATAGATAAATGAAACGGTAATGTGAATAACAAACGTATGGAAAACATAAATTTCATAAACCTGACTCTGATACCACATGTAAGCGATTAATCTTTCAGGATCTAGAAATTGATGTTTTCACATACATAATCATTTCGCAACTGCGAGAGGACAATTAGCGGAAACGTACCTTTCTCCATGGTATGTTGAGCAGAAGTGTCTTTGATGAACGAAACTGAAACTTTGATACAGGCGATCCCGAACTTGAACGGATGTTTCTCTCCACTAGCCATTACTTTAATGTTTGCTTCGATGAATAAGTAAAACTAATGAACAGGGTGAAGAGAGAATTTTCATCCATATTTATAGGTAACCAATAGTACTTCCATCATAACCTTTGGCATAGCATCCCTTTGATAAATGGATATGTCCCTTTAATGAAGAAATGTGTCTCTTAACTTAAAAGACATAACCCTTCTAGATAACTCTTCGTAAATAACCAATTAGGATTTAATTATAAATCATATAACTAAAATTCACAAGGGACACAACCTTACACACACTAACATATTATGCCTCTACTATTGTTTCATTTATGCAGGTAGATATAGAGCCGGTGTCTCTTTGGAAGCAAACTCTCTATCCATTGAGATAGAGGTGTTGTTTATTTGCCGTTCACGCTCCTCATACTCTAACGATAGTTTTTGTTATTGTTAAGATATACTTATTATGATTGATAGAATGACTTTTCTTTGGTATGGTCCAACTTCAATTTATGCTCTGACAAGTATTGTCTTTGAGCTCTTTGCCTATCCATTTTTCCCCGTTGCAAAATGTTTTGGTAGGATACATATTTTTGTGGGTGCTAAAATAGTTTAGAGAGTCTTGAGTTTTGCTACGGGGCTCCGAGTGGGCCGACCACGTACATTTTATGTCCACGATGTCAATTATTTTTTCTATGCTGTATTCTATTTTTCTATTATTGTCGTGAAGGGACGTAAACCCAAGTTTGTTTTCTGGAAATTTTGTTCTCTAAATACCCTTTTGATGCTTAAACTAGTTTAATAAGAAAGAAAATTATGAATGCTATAAATAAGCTTTACAACGGTAAATTTACAAGTATACCCTGCTGGCTAAGAGCCTTGTATAGGCTATGTGATCAGTTACAATTTACAAACATGAAATGTGATGTGATGGTTAGCTGATTTTGTTCTTTAATCATTAAGTTATAAGTTCGATTTTTTCTATGAGAATGGAAGAACATCCAATGACCATATGCAAAAACCTTCGAATAAAAAAAATATGTACATCGAAATGGATTAGCTATCAAGGACGACAATTGGTACCTTGATAATCAAAAAAAAAATTAGTTACAACTTACAAGCCTCATAGAAATGAGTGTGTTTGGCTCCCAGGGCATAGTGCAGTTAGTACTCGAGTTGAGATTTGCTCTAAGAGATCAAGAGTTCGATTCTAGAGACACGCACAGTGTGTGTGTTCATCTGTTGTTAGGCCGAAGGCCTGGTTTGCAGGAAGACACCTTATGTGGGTCACTGTGTAAGATCTCACCCAATCTATGAGGCCTCCAGGTTCCTGATTTGCATCCTCCACACATGCTCCATGGGGCTAGGTCGCTGGGGCCTCGGGACGAGGGATTTCATCTTTTGCTCCAAAAAATGAGTGTGTTTGTGGCCTTATAAAGGCAACCCCATCAACAAAATGTGGTAATATGGGCTCTCAGTACGTAGTTCAACTGGTAATTGAGTGATAAATTACATACAAAGTAGTTGGTTTGAATTTTGTCAGCCGTAATATAGGTGTTTAGGTCATACCATCATATCTTTATATCAAAATGAGTTTAGGCCTAAAAAATTTATGGACACCAAATTATTAACCTCTTATTTAGAAAGCCTTCAAATAATTTGATTTTCATCCCTCACAAAACTCATTAAAACTAGAAAAGCGGTCGTAGTCAAAATTTGCATCAAAATGTGGTAACATGGGGTTGGAGAATGGGTCAACCTCTCCAAGACTGTCCATGGCTAATAAGGAAGGTCTAATGACCTATGCTAGATGTCGTATCTTCTAGCTTCGGTCCAGATTACAAAAGTCTAGTGACTTGACCATAAACCCCTTTGACTTTGAGGGCTTCTTTTCAGCCTAAGAATCCTCGGAATGACCCTTGCGTTGAGGTTATAGGTACTACACCCATCAAATCAAGTCCTATGTATCGGTTACACGAAAATTAAATATGGATACATGACACTGTGACATTTGTTAGAGTTACTTCAGACAAATTGACTTCTATACAGTATGGTCGACTTGCCGACCTCGGTATCTCAGCACAACAACCGAGAATTGTGTCATCAGCCGCTTCAGCCGAGCAGAGCTCAGCACAAACAGAGCTCGGCTCGGCAACACTATACCAGTGCTGCATTCTTCCCACAGATAGCTGAGCTAGGCACACAGCAGAGCTCGGCTTGGCAATAACCTTCTCAGCTCAGCAGAGCAGAGACCCGAGGTGAGTCCAGGACTCTGTCCTTAAGACGTTATTGCTTTGGTACACTGTGCCTAACCAGAAGAGCAACCGTCTCCCAGGATACAACGGAGACCAATTCAGACATGCGGCACTGCATCGCTGAACTCTACGAACCTTTAAGAGTGTCCTCACCTTCTCGGTATACTGGAATGCAGAATGTTTGGGAAGAATGAAGATGCAGAGAGAGGGGAATTGCTGAGAATAGAAAAACTCGTGAAGTATTTTTTGTGTGTTCACTGAGATTAGCCTCGACCACTATTTATAGGGAAGTTATGAGGTCAGTTGTTATAGACGCTCCAATCTCAGCCGTAGGATCAGACATCGGCTCGGCCTGAATCATTGGATCAGAACCGCACCGGGTTTGCCTCTCAGCCGTTAGATCGACTAACTGTTCAATCTGAGCCGTTAGATTATAACAACTTTAGGTCAGCTCGGTCGATTAAATCTGAACAACTTTTTCAAAATTAACCACCATCCTATCTTAACAACCTGGCGTGTTTGAAAATAACAACCTCCACCCGGACTGACGAGATCCGACATGATGCTACACGGCCTCGACCTGCAGTCTGCAGCCTGCAGTCTTGCCTGTAGCCCAGTCCATAACCTGCGCCTTTCTGGTCGGCAGCTCAGTCCGCTACCTAGGCCCACGCCCAGGTCCGGGCCGAGCTGAGCTTTTTCCTTTTATTTTGAGCATTAATTTCTCATTCATTCGGTATCGGAATCGAGTGATTCAAAAGCCTACAATTATCTACTCATCGTGTAAAAAATCAAGGACTCATTAGTTTCCACTTAGCACTAGTGGAACTAATCGTAATATTAGCTCAAAGTGCGTTGCCAACCACAGTTTGCAACTTGGCCCAATTACAATATACTTCCATTTCCTCCAACAATCCCCCACATGAATCGGAATTAATGCAAAGTGTTTATGCATACTCTACCGAAAAGTTAGACAAGAAAATGTTGCACCAGACAAGGTAGCTTTTGTTCTTGAACCTTTCTTAGTGAAATACTATCGGATCCACTCGGCTAATTAGTGAATTTAATGTCTTGAACTAACCGGCCTTTAGTATGAACCTAGACAACAGTACTCACACAATATTTCCTTTAACACCCTTTTGGTTCTCATGATTGCGTTCATTTTGGCCATGAACCGCCAGGTTTCAGAAAGTGTGCTAGAGAACTTTGGCCTTACAAAGTCTCCATAGAAGCGGTCTCACTTCACACTTACATAGGTGTTTCCTATCAAGAGTATTCTGTCATACTCCACTTGAACACATCAAGATATAGGAACCATTAAAAGCCTTAGCTTATCCTTATTCCTCTGCAGACAGCACTTTTATTTGATAGAATGGGTAAGTGCTTACTGATCTTCATAACTTAGTTGTCCCATTGAACCAACATTCTGGGATCTCAAGTCAACAAGATTGGGTTACCGTTACAAAGAATCATGCACTATAGGTTTTAGTCCCATTCCGTTTGTCAAAATTGACATCCGATCTCTAGGCAAGCTTTTTGTAAGCGGATCCGCAAGATTCTCCTTTGATTTTACATAATCAATGGTAACCATGCCATTAGAGATCAACTGCTTAATGGTATTGTGTCTCCGACACATGTGTCGAGACTTACCAATATAGATGCTGCTTTGTGCTTGTCCTATAGCTGACTGGCTATCACAGTGTATGCTAATAGGAGCGATTGGCTTAGACCAGAAGGGCACATCTTCCAGGAAATTCCGAAGCCATTCAGCTTCTTCCCTAGCTTTATCAAGTGCTATAAACTCTGCTTCCATCGTGGAATGAGCTATGCATGTTTGCTTCGTGGATTTCCACGACACAGCACCAATATCCACTCGTGGATTTAGAATCCTTACTGTCAGATATCCAATTGGCATCACAATAGCCTTCCAAAACTGCTGGATATCTCGAGTAATGTAATCCAAGATTCATTGTATACTTTAAGTATCTCAATACTCTATTCAGAGCATTCCAATGTTCCTCACTTAGATTACTGGAAGTCTGGTCTAGTACAATTCGTTATGTACATCAGACTTCCGATCACTTGTGAATACTCCAATTGAGCCACTGGCTCGCCTCGGTTCTTCCTTAAGTGAGTACTTAAGTCAAGTGGAGTCTTCACTGATTTAACATCAAGCATATTGAAACGTTTTAGAACAGATTCAATATAGTGAGTTTGTGACACCACAAGTCCTTCGTTTATCCTAGAAATTTTAATTCCTAGAATAACGTTAGCAACTCCCATATCCTTCGTGTCAAAGTTCCTCGTCAACATCTTCTTGTATCTAAGATGATGTCTCGAGTACTTCCTATGATTAGCATGTCATCTACATAGAGACATACTATTACATATGCATTTTGTGTGTTCTTAATGTAGACATACTTATCACACTCATTGATCTTAAAACCATTAGCTAACATAGCTTGATCAAATTTTAAGTGTCACTGTTTGGGCGCTTGCTTAAGTCCATACAGGGACTTAACGAGTCTACAGACTTTACACTCTTGTCCTGAAACCACTAAACCTTCCGGTTGTTTCATATAGATTTCTTTATCTAACTCATTATTTAGAAAAACAGTCTTGACATCCATCTGGTGGATTTCCAGATTGTAGACTGCAGCAATTGCAACTAGAATCCTTATAGACGTGATTCTAGTTACCGATGAGTAGGTGTCAAAAAAGTCAAAGCCTTTCTTTTTTCGATATCCTTTTGCTACCAACCTGGCTTTGTACTTTTCGATAGACCCATCCTCTTTCAATTTTTTCTTAAAAATCCACTTACACCCGAGTGGTTTACTTCCTGGTGGAAGATCGACCAACTCCCAAGTGTGATTCTGAAGAATCGAGTCTATCTCACCGTTGATTGCCTCTTTTCAGAACGAAGCTTCTGGAGTTGACATCGTCTCGGAAAAATTCCTTGGCTCATTTTCTACCATCCAATTTAGAAAATCAGGACCAAACGAAGTTGGTATTCTGGCACGCTTGCTTTGACGAATTTTCTCGTCACCATGAGGATTCGCCTCACGCACTCGCTTACCGGCTCTCGTTTCTTCTTCTTGTTTCTTGTCTTTCCTCGGAAAGACATCCTCGAAGAACACTGTGTTCCTTGACTCCATGATTACGTTTTCATGGATGTCAGGAACATCTTATTTTTGCACCAAGAACCGATATGCACTACTGCTTGTTGCATATCCGATGAATATGCAATCAACCGTTTTATGCCCAATTTTAACTTGTCTTGGTTTAGATACAACAACCTTAGCCAGACACCGCCACACTTTCAAGTATTTTTAGCTAGGATTGTAGCCTTTCCATAACTCATACGGGGTTTTATCCATCTACTTGGATGGAATTCTATTCAAAATGACATTAGCTGAGAGTATGGCTTCTCTCCACAAGTTGTGGGGTAAACCCGAACTTTTCAACATAGCATTCATCATCTCTTTCAGAGTTTGGTTTTTGAATTCCGTAATACTGTTTGATTGAGGTATATATGGTGCAGTCGTTTGATGAATAATGCCTTGTTCCGAACAGAATTCATTAAACGTTGTAACATATTCGCCATCTCTATCACTACGAATTACTTTAATTTGTTTGCTTTGTTGATTCTCAACTTCATTTTTATAGTCTTTGAAAGCATCAAGGGCCGCGTCTTTGCTACTTAGTAAGTAGACATAACAGTATCGTGTGCAATCATCGATTAAGGTTACGAAATTCTTTTTACCACCTCCCGTTTGCACAATCTTTAAGTCACACTCATCGATGTGAATTAAATCCAAAGGTTCAGTGTTCTTTTCTATTGAATGAAATGGCGCTTTTGCCAACTTGACTTCAACACATATTTAGCATTTTTCATTATCAATTTTTAATTTGGGCAACAAGTCAAGATTAACCATACGTTGTAATAACTTATAATTCACATGTCCCAAACGAAAATGCCAGGAACAAGAAGATTCAAGCATGTAAACAGAAGAGGAATCATTCTCATTAGCCTCTGCAGGCAAATCTTTTTTCGGTACAATAGTGATGACATTTAATTTGAACATCCTATTTGTCAAGTACCCCTTCCCCAAATACATGCCATTTTTTGAAAGAATAACTTTGTTGGACTCAAACATTAGTCTAAAGCCATGCATGACTAGAAGAGACCCAGATACTAAATTATTTCGAATGTCGGGGACATGCAGCACATTTTGTAGAGTCAGATGCTTCCCCGAGGTCAGCTTTAGAACAACTTTGCCCTCGCCTTCAATCTTCGAAGAGGCCGAGTTCCCCATGTAAAGCTGTTCATTGTTCCTAGACTTGTACTCCGTGAACATCTCTCTGCTGGAGCAAACATGTCTAGTGGCGCCAGTATCCAGCCACCATTCGTGTATGTTCTCCATATCATTGCACTCTGAGACCATCGCACAGAGGTTCAGATCATCTATGGCATCGGCGATGTTGGCTTTTGCTTTGGTCTGCTTCTTCTTGGGCTTTATGCACTCATTGCTGACATGCCCTGTATGCCACAGTTGTAGCATTTTTCGGTGAACTTCTTGGCTATCTGATTGCCTTTCTTGTTCACCCAGAGCTGGCCCTTCTTGTTCTTGGCCTCTGCAACATGGGCCTTGGCCTGACCAGGATTTGTCTGTGGCTTTCATTCAGATCTGCGATTGTCTTCCTCTATGCGGAGTCAGACAATCAGATCTTCCAACGACATCTCCTTTCGCTTATGTTTGAGATAGCTTCTGAATTCCCTCCACGAAGGAGGTAGCTTCTCAATCACCGCAGCCACGACGAAAGATTCACTGAGCAGTATGCCCTCCACTTCCATCTCGGCTACCAACGTCTGAAGTTCCTCAACTTGAGAAACAACAGTGCAAGAGTCAGACATGTTGAAATCTAGGAATTTGCCGACAATAAACTTTTTAGTGCCGGCATCTTCCGTACGATATTTTGTTTCCAATGCCTGCCATAGACCCTTTGCGGTTTAGTACGTGTAGTACAAACCGTATAAGGAGTTGTCCAACCACCCCAAAATATGGCTCAAACAAACATAATTGTTGAAGTTCCAAGCCTCAACAGAGAGTTTGTAGTCCACAGATTTGGTCTGGTCCTCCTCAGAACCCCTCACACACGGGTCCTCGGTCATGAACGAAGCCAGTCCCGCGGCAGTCAAGAAGAACAGTATCTTCTGCTGCCAACGTTTGAAGAAGCTCCCACTGAACTTCTCCGGTTTCTCCACTTGGGCCACAGCAGGACCCTGTGCAGAAACGTTCTTTGGCACCCTAGCATTTGGTGCCATAGGAGCAGAGCTGTGCACTTCTTCGCCTTGAACAGAGCTTGAACTCGCGTTCTCCATTTAGTCTCTGCCGATCAAAAACAATCAAAAATCAGTAGAGAATCAAACCAATAACGTCTTAAGAATTGTTAGAGTTAATTCAGACAAATTGATTTCTGTACAGTATGGTCGATCTGCCTACCTCAGCACCTCTACATAACAACCAAGAGTTGTGCCTTCAGCCGCTTCAGCAGAGCAGAGCTCAGCACGACAGAGCTATAGAACAACGATTGTTCTCAGCAGAACTACAGAGCTCGGCACAAAGCAGAGCTCGGCTCGGCAACACTATAACAGAGATGCATGTTTTTACAGATAGCTGACCTCAGCACATAGCAGAGCTCGTCTTGCCAATAACCTTCTCACTCAGCAGAGCACATATCCAATGTGAGTCCAGGACTCTGTCCTTAAGACGTCATTGCTCCGGTATAATGTGCCTAACCAGAGGAGCAACTGTCTCCCAGGATACAACGGAGACCAGTTCAGACGTGTGGCACTGCATTGCTGAACTCTACGAACCTTTAAGAGTGTCCTCACCTTCTCGGTATACTGGAATGCAGAATGTTTAGGAAGAATGAAGATGCAGAGAGAGGGGAATTACAGAGAATAGAAGAACTCGTGAAGTATTTTTTATGTGTGTTCACTGAGATCAGCCTCTGCCACTATTTATAGGGAAATTCTGAGGTCAGCTGTTACAGCAGCTCCAATCTCAGCCGTAGAATCAGATACCGGCTCGGCCTGAACCGTTAGATCAGAACCGCACCGAGACTACCTCTCAGCTGTTAGATTGACTTACTGTTCAATCTGATATGTCAGATTATAACTACTTCAGGCCAGCTCGGTCAACTAAATCTGAACAACTTTTTCAAAATTAACCGCCATTCTATCTCAACAACCTGGCGAGTTTGAAAATAACAACCTCCACCCGGGCTAACGAGATCCGACATGGTGCTACAGGACTCGACCTGCAGTCTGTCCTGTAGCCCTGTCCATAACCTGAGCCTTTCAGGTCGGTAGCTCAGTCTGCTACCCAGGCCCACGTCTAGGTCCGGACCGAGCTGAGCTGACTTTTCTTTTTTATTTGAGCATTAATTTCTCATTCATCCGGTATCGGAATCGAGTGATTCAAAAATCTACAATTATCTGCTCATCATGTAGAAAATCAAACACTCATTACTTTCTACTTAGCACTAGTGGAACTAATCGTAATATTAGCTCAAAGTGCGTTGCCAACCACAGTTTACAACTTGACCCAATTACATTATACTTCCATTTCCTACAACAACATTTAACTAAAATGGTAATGGTAAAGAAAATATGATAAAAAGAGATATGGAGCATTATTATTTGCTAATGGAAAGATAAATGAGAATTTTTATGACAACCAAGAAATAATAATTACCATTTAACAATTTATCATTAGCTTATAAAATATATAAAATCGCTTATCTAGTAGGATCCACGATCAGGAGACCTTCTAGCAGTAGCAAAAATTTTTTATTTTCAAATATTGTTTTTGTGAATAATAAACTGATTTTATTTATGAAGATCCTCAAAAGTCGGTACATTGCTTTCCCTCTTTACAAAACTCAACAGAATAAAACACAAAGACTAAGAGAGAGAGAAAAAAAACATTCAACAAATGCCCGTACTAGGTGAGATCCTCTAACTGCACCACGGCGAGACAATCGCTTTTGATCATAAGTTTTTGTGGCTTCATCTTGATACATCAGTTGTAAATTCTCAACTACCGCCAGGAGTTCAGCAACCTTTGCATCAAAAACACCATTGACGAACACTGAAAGAGCCATGCATATATTTCTTTCATGGTCACGCATAATCACTCCCAACCCAGCGTTCGGTACAATCCAATAAGCACCAACCTAGGAGACCGCTGAACTGCTGATTTGCATCCTCTATAATGCTTCATGTGGTTGAAACGATGAGGACCGTCAAGACCGGGTATGTCGTTTTGCTCCAATAAACACCAACATTGACTTTGTAACTTCCGGCTGGTGGTGGCTGCCAGGATGTCATATGCAATGTCTGACCAGGCAAAGTTGCTGTCCTCTCATGGACCTCACACCACTCTGGAATTGCAGCATGAGATTGACTCCGTAATCATCTAGAGCTGTAGCTTTATCTTCATATATCATTTTGATCCGAAGCCTCCATATGTTCCATATCATCTATATAAATAGAGCCCATCTGCTGCCTTCAGTTGATAAAATATGACCAAGCAGATTTTGAAGGAAGACGCTTGAATCTGAAGCCACTGAACTCCCAAAGGGTGCTGCTTCCAAACCTGATTTGTGTTTGACGACGCAAAAGGTTCGATCTTTTCTTGTTTTAACGAATCTTCTACAAGATGCCATGTTCGTTTGTCAAAAATGGTTTACACCACCATTAGCCGTGTGCTTCTTGATTTGGATTGAGCAAGATCCTCCAACTTTCTAGCTTGTTCGTGATCCAAGAAAGATTTATCACCTTTGGGACGTGTCTTCAAGTTTTGAAAGACTCGATTGCTCCACAACGTTTGTTCATAACGTTGATCTAGAATCGAACTTTGATCAAAGATCAAAAACACAAGGAAAACCTTGCAAAACATCCTTAGACCGAAAATGTCAAATATGTTATTTAACTCTCTATCTATTACAATGCTTATATAGAATACAAAACCTAGAAAAATCTAAACTAGCTAGGAAACTACAAGAATCCTACTTAATTATGACTCTGTAATTTACACCGATTTTATGAAACATTTTTTATCCTTCTAAAAGCTTATTCTGATGAAGTGATCTCTTGACATTTGTAGCCACGGATGTTATCTTTGCAACATAATTTGAATCACGTTAATCCGAGGTCTTTGGCTCGAGATATGGTCGAATAACCGTCAACGTGTCAAACCATAGGACCCTTGTTCAAACTAGGGTTGTTGGAAACTGACTGATTTGAATGCGGATTATGCTCCTTCTAAAAGCCAAATTTGCTCATGATGTCTTTTAGAGAGTTATAGATAAGGATGTAAGCTAGCCATATCCTTTGGAATCATCTCAACACGACTTCATATGAGAGAGATATAGATAAATAATCATCCAGGGATCATCCTAATAAAATCCTTCTAGAAGTCCTTGTTTCCAAAATAAGAAAATCCAACTCATAAAACTTTTATATACAATTTAACACTTGAGAAAAATTTTAAAATGACTCCGAAACATAATAAAAAAAAGTGTACAATATTTACAAGCCAAATAGGCTGATAATAAAGTCATGCAAAACACCATGAACGTGATTTCTCCCTCTCCATCCTGCTGCACATCTTCTTTATGCAATTTAGCTCTTGTGACTTCGTCATTCTGAAATTTTCCTTGCATAAGTTGCATAAATTTTACTCGGTTTGTGTCATATCTTGTGAAATCAAGGGTAGAAGTTCTTGCCTCTGGTGTGGGACCATTTAAGAGACATTTATGGATGTTTAAGAACTGAAGTCCGTATGTAGCCTCAAGGATTGCTTGGCCAACAATGATTGGCCGAAGAGATGCAAATCTATAAAACCCAGTTCTACTTCATTCTTTTGACAACATAGTTTATCCCAGGCCTCCCACGCATTCTTTTTCTCTTCTCCTTTTTGTCCTCACAAAAAATTGTGCATTTGGCAGACGGTCTCACAAATGCTCACTGGAATTATAAAGCTCTGCATAACATAGCATGATATGGCTTCGGCTGCGGACTTCAAAAGCACTTCTTTTCCAGCTGACGATAGAAAACGCTTCTTCCATCCATTCATTCATAGAGACAGAAGATTAAGATTAACGAGGTTTAGGCAGGATATAGGGGCACCTTAGAGTATATTTAGGGGCTTAGATACTATATATGGTTTAGGTAGACTTTGCACTTTCTTGTTTTTGTTTTTGTCTTTGTCTTGCATCATATGTACATATACAAGTTTATGACTATTTTGATATCGGAAGGTTCCTATTTGTATCTATTGAATTCTCGCACTAACACACTAGTACATCATATTCCTATTATCGTGTCATTTATGTAGGTACCTACAGAGCCAGGGTGTTGGACCGTACACCTCCAGTAAACACCACTAGAGGAGGGAGGTAAATAGTGGTTAGCGGAAATTACACTACTACCCTTAGTTAAAATCCCCTTTGAAAACAGAATCTGAGCCCTCCTCAGATTCAGTACCCGTTTTTGAAAAATTCAAAACTCAATGTATACAACTCCGAAAATTATGAAACTTTTCAGAAATTAACTTAAATGTCTTGACTAGACTCTGTCCAAAAATGAGACAAAAATAAGATCGTTTGACCCTTCAAACAAGTAAAAAGATTCAGAGGTCAATCTGGACAGAATAGTGCTGAACTTTGAAAACATTTTTCTCATTGATTACTCAACCAAAAAGGTTGATCTTTATGTCAAAACACTTCTTAGGATGTTTAGTTTATGATTCAAAAAGGCCCTGACCTGAAACTATTCTTGAAAAATTCAGAATCTAAGTTTTCTTGAAACTTGTGAGATTGCAGCCAGAATGGAGCAGTTTACTGAAAGACTAACTTTCCTTTGCTTAAATCAAGTGATTCTTGCTGCAAATGAAAGCTAACAGTCTGAAGTATAACTCCACCAAAATCAAGAATTTTGAAAGTGTTTTGTTATTTTTCCAAAACGTGTGAATTTGGATGAAAAATGCAGTGAAAACGGACAGAAAAACAGGAAAGTAAAAAAGAAGACAAGAACACCAAAGATTTATCCTGGTTCGGTCAATGTGGCCTACTCCAGTCCCAAAGAACACCTTTCCATGAATTTAACTATGGTATGAACTCAAGTACAACAAGAACCAAGCTTGATCCTTGGGTTAAACACCAACCCTATTCAAGACTTGGATCAACACCTCTATGCAACTCTTGGTTGCAACACCTTCACCACCTATTGGTGTAGCCTTATAAATTTGGCTAACTAATCTTACAAATGAGACACAAGAGGCGTGTATCTACTCAACTAATATCACAAGAACACCTTGGCTACACAAAGAATGAAACAAGAATGAAGAGAAGAAGAAAGCAAGACAATGAGCTTCTACTTTTTTTGCTTTCATTTGTGTGTTCTTCTTCTTCACCTTTGCCTCCTATTTATAGTGTTAAATAGGACTTGAAGATAAAAACTCTAATGTGTCAACATCTTTATCATCAAGTCCTAGTTGTCTCCACACCATTGGTTGGCCACATAATCATTTTGTACACTTGACAACATAAAGAAGAATGATTAGTCTATCTTGGAAATTCATTATGGCCGAAATTTGCTTTCAAAAATAACATTGAAATAGTGAAAATATAAAGCAAGGATAAGATGACATATTTCCTCCAAGATTGCCTCAACTCCTTGGAACAAGAATAGGCATGTGATGGTTGAAAATTTCAAACAAAAACAGCTCCAATTTCAGCCAAAGTAGCCGTTGCCTACCATTCAAAAATTGCCAACTAGCTTGTTTTTGGTTGATCCACTTGTCACCAAGTCATAAAATGAATACACCGTCATTTCCACCTGTAAATACACGTTTGGAGGGCTGTATATATGAATATCAACTCAGATTTTTGAAAAAAACTTGTAGGACCTGCAAGGCACCACTAGAAGGGGGGTTGAATAGTGGGTGCGGAAAATTTGGTTTTTAAAAATATTTTAATCCAAAAACCCAATTTCTGAATACAGTTTCTGTTTTAAGGACCTGTTTTGAAATGTTTTAAAAACTAGGTTACAGGTCTTCAAAAATTCTGAAATTTGTAGAGATTATAGTCTCAGATGTTCGGAGTATCTCCTAAAAATTTTAGATCAAAATGCAACCTTTAACCCTTTGAAAAATCGTTGATGGTCAGATTGCGCAAATCTGCCAGAAACGGTAGTCTGATTTACAAAATTTATTCCGATTAAACCGTGGCTCCAAATGGTCTGAAACGTTAATGACAAACCCCTTACTATATGCATTTAGTTATGTTGAAACTGTTTTGAAAAGTTCCTTTGGGAATTAAGTCAAATACGTTCAAAGTCTCAACCTTTGCAAGTGTGAAAATCAAACTGCACTAGTCTCAGAACTATTGACGTTTGAATGACTTATACTTGTCCAAATGAGTTGAAACTTGCGTCAAATGAAACTTAAAACGTGTGGCTATGTTTCTGGAAGGTTTTATAACTTTTGAAATTCGTTTGATATTTTTGCTATTACAACGAAAATGACGCAGTGTGCTGGAAACTGAAAGTACTGTGCAGAAAAGTAGAGAACACAAGGAATTTTATACTGGTTTGGTTAAATCAACCTACTCCAGTCTTCGATGACACCTTCTTCGGTTATCACTAAACAAAATAACACCTTACCACACAGGGTTGATGGAGTTATACACCAACTCTAACCCTTTACAATCAAAACAAGCAATCACAATGATCACGAACACCAACACCCAGCGGATGAAGGTTTGATCACACCTTGATCAACCTTTCACAATAATATGGCGTGTATGGTGGTTTATATGAAGCCTATACAATATGTGTGAATATGGATACAATAGGCTTTGAAAGAGAAAGAGAAGAAAGAAGTGTAGAAGAAGAAGGTCTAGAAAACGTTTTTTACTTTAGTACTTGTGAGACTTGTCTTGTAATTGCTTTGCTCTTCTTCTCTTATTTTTATCAAGTGTGGCCGCCCCCACATTTTATTGTCTTCTCCTTGGAAATTAAGTCCTTGGAAGAATACCTTGTATAATTGTGACATCCACTTGCTTACTTGGCAACACTTCATTGGATGATCATCTTGGCCTTGCTTACTTGGCACTCCTTGATTTGATGAGATTTGTCATCATTTGATGACTGTATAAATCTGAACATTACACTTAAAACATGTGCTAAATTAGGGTTTAAAATATTGCCAATTATCACATAATTAATCCCCACAAATTTGCAAGACAAATTGTCCTCATTTACTTCAATAAAATCAGCCACCTTGATTAGCACATGCTGAAATTTTCAGCATGTGTGATATTTCAAATGTCTTCAAATTATTTCCATAATATCATCAAATAAATCCATTGAAATTGAAGAGGCAAATATATCACCATTACTCTCAAAAAAATCGCCCAACTTAATGTACACATGCTGAAATTTTCAGCATGTGTCACATATGTGACATAGTTTAAAACATGACCTTGTGTAGCTTCCTCCTTTATGTTACTACCCTTGTGTAGTCCATTCTTGACCAATCAAGATGCCAACTAGGCTCCACATAAGCTTTTCCAAGCTGTAGTAGGCGTGTGAACCATCTCCAACATGTGATGAATTTTATTTTTGTAAACTTTGTAAAATATTGCACAATAATTATACACATATGGTATATTCCAATCAACCCTAATTTGAATATTCTAGAACACTTTAATATGTATTAAATATGTAAAAAGTGTCTAGATACATGTTATATGTCATGCCAAAAACGTTCCATGTGTCGTGTTCGTAAAAAATTGAATTTTTGACTTTTGTCGATTATGCGATATTTCTCCGATTAAATTCAAACTTTTTGCACATATATATATTATGTCACATATAATATACATGAAAATAACTTGAATATTCAGCTCTAAAGGCTGAGGTAAGTGGCGCCCCATGTGCTAAAAATGTTGAATTCGAAATCTCCACAATTTGGCCTTAATTGGAGGTGATTTGTGTGTGCCAACATGGAATGATTTTAAGGCTGAAAATACCATGTAAGCCACGAAATTTGTGGCCATTTTTGAAGTGTAGGGGCTGGCCATCTATATATGGCAATTACGTGATACGTTGGCAAAGTTTCGATTGTCACCCGATACGACAATTTTTGATTTAGAACCTTGTAACGTGTCGTAATAATTTTGCCATCACCATGACTTATATCATATGATATAAGACCTGAATATACTCATAAATATGAGGTAAATATAGTGGTGAGACGTTGACGTACGTTTGTAAAATATATAACGTGTCGGTAGTACGTTGGAATATATGTGCATAGTGCCTTTTAAAAAAATCTGAATATATATGTATATATATGTAAAAACGTGTGATGTGATAAGGAGAGAACACTTTCCATTCTTCAATTTTTTGCCTTCATGTCTTTTCCAAATATATTTCCATTTGATGAACTACTTAGTTCATTTAACTAAGTACTTCACTTAATGAACTAGTTTAGTTCTTTAATAGTGGCACGTGAAAATAGTTCAAACACAACAAATGTTTGTCATTTGATGTAAGCTTTAAAGCTTCATGGATTGTTAGTACGGCAACATTATATATAAAGTATATAAGGCAGGTTTGTTGTAAAAACATGTCAAGTTATGAAACGTGTCATGCACTTCTTTAGTACATGTTATTTAAATCATGTATTTTTGTAATCACTCAAACCCCTTTTACTCAACAATCTCCCCCTTTTGATGATTTACAAAATAATCTTAGTACATGATTTAAATTTGATCTCTCCCCCTCTAATCGTGCACAAATTCAAATTTCGAATTTCAAATTTTGAATTTTCTCCCCCTTGAATGATTTAAATTTGATCTCTTCCCCCTCCAATCGTGCACAAATTCAAATTTTGAATTTTCTCCCCCTTGATTTGTGCAATCAATCTCTCTCTCTCTCCCCCTGAAATCATGCACTCTCTCTCCCTTTATTTTGGAAATAAAATCAAAAGTGCATGTAACTATGGAAAGAAAATATCAAATCAAATCAGCAGAAATCATGTCTAATTTAGAACGAAGATTTTCGTACGTGGCTTAATTTAGTGCCTTAGTGAAGATGTCGGCTACTTGTGCCTCAGTGCGTACGTGATCTATGATAATATCACCATTGTTTACGTGATCACGAAGGAAATGATAGCGTACTTCTATATGCTTGGCCTTAGAATGTAGCACGGGGTTCTTAGACAAGTTTATAGCACTCATACTATCACAATAAATTGGAATACTATTTACCGTGATAAGGAAATCAGAAAGTTGTTGTTTTAACCATGGTAATTGTGTGCAACAAAGACTAAGGGCCATGTATTCAGCTTCGGTAGTGGATAAGGCTACACTTGCTTGCTTTTTCGAAAACCATGAAATTAGTGAATTTCCTATAAATTGACAAGTGCCACTAGTGCTGTTTCTATCTATTTTACATCCATCATAATCCACGTCGGTATAAGCATGCAAGTCAAATTCACAATCTTTATCATACCAAATGTCTAAAGTGGGTGTGTGCTTAATATAGCGAAATATTCTTTTCACAGCATTATAATGAGACACTTTCGGCTGACTTTGAAAACGTGCACACATACACACACTGAATATAATATCAGGTCTAATAACAGTAAGATAGAGCAAAGAACCAATCATAGACCTATATAAAGCATTATCAAAGTCCTTTCCATGTTCATCTTTATCTAGTTTAGTGGTGACGCTCATAGGGGTGGGGGACGATTTTAGGTGCTCAAAATTAAATTTTTTATTCATGTCATTCACATATTTCACTTGACTTATATGTATACCTTTACTCGTTTGTTTAATTTGCAAGCCAAGAAAGTAATTCAATTCACCAACCATAGACATTTCAAACTCGGATTTCATGCAAGTTTCAAATTCTTCAACAAGTTTATGAGATGTAGATCCAAAAATGATGTCATCGACATAAATTTAAATGATTAGTAAATCCGATTTATCTTGTTTCAAGAATAGAGTGCTATCTATCGTGCCTCTTTTAAAACTATTTTCTAAAAGAAAAGTAGCAAAACGATCATACCACGCCCTAGGTGCTTGCTTTAAACCGTATAGTGCCTTCATTAATTTGTATCCGTGATCGGGGTGTTTTAAATCTACAAAACTGGGTGGTTGTTTCACTATACTTCTTCTTGTATAAAGCCATTTAAAAATGCACTTTTCACGTCCATTTGATAAAGTTTAAAACTTTTCATGCAAGCAATAGCAAGTAAAAGTCGTATGGCTTCTAAACGTGCCACGGGTGCAAATGTTTCGTCATAGTCTATTCCTTCTTCTTGATTATATCCTTGTGCTACAAGTCTCGTCTTGTTTCTAACAACTTTACCTTCTTCATTCATTTTATTTCTAAACACCCACTTTATGCCTATTATAGTCTTATCTTGTGGTCGTGGCACTAAATCACATACATCATTTCTTACGAATTGATTAAGTTCATCATGCATATCATCAATCCAAGAAGAATCACTCAAAGCATCAAACACGTTTTTAGGTTCAATTTCGGATATCATAGCATGAAATTGATTTATTTCATCCGGATTTATTCTTTTACGTGGTCGAACATCATGAGTAATGTCGCCTATAATGAGATCGTGTGGGTGATCCCTATGCCATCTTGTTTGATTATTTTCTACGTTCTCATGCATTTCTAAGCGATCATGCATTTCTAGTGTGTTTAATTCATCATGCACGCTATCATTCTCTACATCATCTAACACGGGTTTTAGTTCAAAATCATCATCATATTCTTTATCTTTTTTAACCTCACCAAATTCATTAAACTTCACATGAATGGATTCTAAAATTTGTCTAGTGATAGGATCATAACATCTATATGCTTTTGAATTCACAGAATATCCAACAAAAATGCATTCAATCAATTTTGATTCAAATTTATCTAAATTGTTTTTTGTATTCAAAACAAAACATTTGCAACCAAACACACGAAAGTAATCAATTTTTGGCATGCGATCATTTACTATCTCATAAGGCATTTTATTTATTTTCTTTCTAATTGACAAACGATTAACTACATAGCATGCACAATTTATGGCTTCCGCCCACAGAAATCTAGACAATTTATTTTCACACAGCATAGTTCTAGCGATTTCTTGTAGTGTCCTATCCTTTCTTTCTACTGCTCCATTTAGTTGTGGAGTTCTAGGTAGCGAAAACTCGTGTTTGATTCCTTTTTCTTCGCAAATGCAATCATGTCCTTGTTTTTAAATTCACCGTCTCTATCGCATCTAATCTTTTTCACATTTAAATCATATTCATTTTCAAGTTGTTTTATTAGTTTCGCAATCTCAATGGCACTATCATCTTTATTTGCAAGAAATAAAGTCCTAGTATATCGAGAAAAATCATCAATGACAACACATGCATAATGACGTCCACCGAGACTCTTAGTGCAACTAGGACCAAACAAGTCAATGTGTAATAACTCCAAAACTCTAGATGTGCTACTTTCATTCTTAGGTTTAAGTGACTCGCGTGTTTGTTTGCCTTTGATACAAGATTCACACAACTGAAAGTTGTCTAAATCAAGTTTAGGCAATCCTTGTATTAAGTTCTTTCATTGAATTTTTTCAAGTATAGAAATGCCAATGTGTCCTAAATGCCTATGCCACAAATTAACGTTAGGTTCATTTGATATAAAACACTTAACCTTAGCGTCTAACATGTCATCCACAGAAAGCGTAAAAATATTTCCTTCTCTTTTTCCTTTTAATACTATTTCTCCATTTTTATTTATTATATTGCAATATGGATGAGTAAAACACATATCAAAATCGTTTTCAATAAACTATGAGATGCTAAGAAGATTATAGGATAAGTTACTTACCAGGAAGACGTTGGAGATTTAAAGGGTACTTGGGCTTCCGATTGTACCTTTTCCAATGATTCTTCCTTCACTGTTGTCTCCAAAGGTCACCGATCTGCCTTTTGTGACCTTCTTCAATTTTGTGAACAAGCTCGAGTCACCCGTCATGTCCCTCGAGCAACCACTGTCAAGGAACCACTTGATGGATGTGTCTTTTGATGTATGGGTTCCCTGTAATGTACAACAATGATTTAGGTACCCTTTTTAATTTTGGGTCCTTGCGAGTTAGTTATGTACCTTTCGGTACCCATACTTGGGTGATCTTTCTCGGTCTAGCAAATGGTAAGAATGTAGATAAAGGAGCAACATAGTAGACATGGGGTGAGAAAATATTAGGCCTTTGGCCGAGAATCCCCTTATGCGCATCATATGGCGTGCGTTTTTGATATGTTCTAGTGTTCATGTGCATAGTGCGTGATCTAGATGTATGAAATGAATATCGTGTATGTATCGATGGTTTCTTTTTATATCTATACGGCACAAGATTATATTTTGTATGATATGAAGAAGAAGCATGACGAGATGAAGGGAACGGGGGCCTTTGCGTCATCTTAGGCACGATGTATGCCTTAGGTGTGTCCACTTTCTTAGACAAAACGAATTTGGTTGGTTTAATTGATGCTTTGTTTGTCTCAATGTATCCTTGTCCGGTTTTATCACTATCATGCTTTTGTGATAGAATAATGAGATCTAGCATGTTGGTTCCCGTGTCAAATTGTTTCATCATCTTCTCTAAATCTGTATTCCTTGATTTCAAATTTGAAATCTCGGATTTTATTTCATTGTTATGTGTAGTTAATGATGATATCTTTGACTTTAATGCATTGATGATGCATGACGACTCTTCTTTTAAATCGTTTAATTGAGAAACAAGATTTGTGTTGGAAGATTCTAACAACTTCTTGTCTTCAATTAATCGTTTCTTTTCTTTTGCGAGTCTTGGTGAATTTGTGCAATTCTAAATATTGACTAAAAAGATCATCATATGAAGGTTCAGACTCAGATTCAGAGTCAGAAGATACCTTGTTTGATGCTTTGGATGCAAAGCATACTTGTGCTGTCTCCTCTTCTGTATCAGTCTCAGAGTCAGATGTGTCACTCCAAGTGGAGGCCTTGAGAGTCCTTCTCCTTTGTTTAGGTTCTAAGACGAGTCTTCTTGCTCGGTTTTGAAGCCAGTGGTTGCCATCTCACTTAGATCGTTGGATCTTCTGGTTGTGAGTGTGCCTGGCTCTGATATCACTTGTAGGACCTGCAAGGCACCACTAGAAGGGGGTTGAATAGTGGGTGCGGAAAATTTGGTTTTTAAAAATGTTTTAATCCAAAAACCCAACTTCTGAAAACAATTTCTGTTTTCAGGACCTATTTTGCAACGTTTTAAAAATTAGGTTACATGTCCTCAAAAATTCTGAAATTTGTAAAGATTATAGTCTCAGATGTTCTGAGTATCTCCTAAAAAGTTTAGATCAAAATCAACCTTTAACCCTTTGAAAAATTGTTGATGGTCAGATTGCGCAAATCTGCCAGAAACGGTAGTCCGATTTAAAAAATTTATTCCTATTAAACCGTGGATCCAAATGGTCTGAACATTTAACGACAAAACCCTTACTATATTTATTTAATTGGGTTGAAACATTTTTGAAAAATTTCTTTGGGAAGTAAGTCAAATACGTTTAAAGTCTCAACCTTTGCAAGTTTGAAAATCAGACTGCACTAGTCTCAGAACTATTGACGTTTGAATCACTTATACTTGTCCAAATGAGTTGAAACTTGCGTCAAATGAAACTTAAAACGTGTGGCTATGTTTCTGGAAGGTTTTATAATTTTTGAAATTCGTTTGATATTTTTGCTATTACAACGAAAATGATGCAGTGTGCAGGAAACTGAAAGTACTGTGCAAAAAAGTAGAGAACACAATGAATTTTATACTGGTTCGGTTAAATCAACCTACTCCAGTCTTCGATGAAACCTTCCTCGATTATCACTAAACAAAATAACACATTACTACACAGGGTTGATGGATTTATATACCAACTCCAACCCTTTACAATCAAAACAAGCAATCACAATGATCACGAACACCACCACCGAACGGATGAAGGTTTGATCACACCTTGATCAATCTTTCATAATAATATGGCATGTATGGTAGTTTATATGAATCCTATACAATATGTATGAATATGGATACAATAGGCTTTGAAAGAGAAAGAGAAGAAAGAAGTGTAGAAGAAGAAGGTCTAGAAAACTTTTTTCACTTTAGCACTTGTGAGATTTGTCTTGTATTTGATTTGCTCTTCTTCTCTTCTTTTTATCAAGTGTGGCCTCCCCCCTCTTTGATTGTCTTTCCCTTGGAAATTAGCTTTTAAGTCATTGGAAGAATACCTTGTATAATTGTGACATCCACTTGCTTACTTGGCAACACTTCATTAGATGATCATCTTGGCCTTGCTTACTTGGCACTCCTTGATTGGATGAGATTTTTCATCATTTGATGACTGTATAAATCTGAATATTACACTTAAAACATGTGCCAAATTAGTGTTTAAAATATTGTTAAATATCACATAATTAATCCCCACAAATTTGCAAGACAAATTGTCCTCATTTACTTCAATAAAATCGGCCACCTTGATTATTTATCAATAAGAAAATTGAAATTACTTTTATATACATCAAAAAAACCTATCGCACTCATAAGCTCAAACAAAAACTCTCAATCAATTAGAACAATAAGCTAACAACCATTTTAGCATTAATATAATTTTATAAATCAACCTTTTAATTTTCTTTAGAAGTTATACAACATATACAAGCCATTCACATGTTTATCTTAACACGTAAAAATTAACTTTACTTTCATAGAAGCATGAAGGATTAAACCCTCACATTTCTCCACAATCTCAAGTCTACATTAATCATAAGCTATTTGTACTAGATTCAACATTCACTTTATTTTATTCATAGTACCAACTATACAATTTTAATATAGTCATCATCCAACCAATAACAAGTTATGGTATTATTCAGCTGAAAAGACTTTCAACAATGAACATAGACTTAACTATGTCACTTCGGAATAAACTCCAACAATTTCCTTGTGATCAAAGATTTATAAGGAAATAACCTTTTTAATCTTTCAATCGCATCATAGATTCTACAAAATCATATTTCATCATGAGTCTTACATTTAGTTTAGTGTTATATTTACATGCTATATTAGATGCAAATCTTACAACATAAAACTTCTTAACATTTAACAAGATTATTAAATGCCTAAGACAAGAAATTTCCATATTTACATATGTACCAACATAATATCACAAAATAAATAGCCTTAGTTATTTCATTTTCAACATAATATGTATCTTCAAAAACATGAAAGCAAACTATCAATTCTCTAACTTTTAGATTTTTCATTTGATCATAAAATGCTTCCGAAATTCTATACGACCGATATGCTTCACGTTTGAACATCTAGACAAATTTCTTTTAAACATAAAATTCAAATAAAATGATAAAATCATCTACAAACCGCATAACATGGTTTTTAATGCACATCTTTGTCAAGACACCAATTCAAATCATGTCAAATATTTAAACATACCTAAACACATGCATAGGTTTTTCATACAATATCATTAAAAACATGTGTTACATGCTTTTAGTCATTTTAACGATGATAATATTTATCTTCTTTTTTCACTTAATAGTATTAGAATTGTCATGATCTTGTTTTATATAACACAAGACAAATGAATCAATTACATATAAACTAGATGTAAACCTATTAAGAGTCAAAAGATTAAGTATGTAGTACAAACAGACAATATTAGCCTTATTTGGTAGTGAAATAGATTTATGCTCTATGGCAAAGGCTCTATGGATGACATATTCAAGAAACATATTTCTACTCTATAGCCAAGCCTCTTATGGCCTATTCAAGAAATAGATTTATGCTCTTTGGCAAAGGCTCTATAGATGGCATATTGACGAAATAGATTTCATCTCTATGAACAAGGCTCTATGGATGGCCTATCGAAGATGGATCAGAAGGATTTGCAGACCAAAGCAACAAGCTAATCGGTATGCATGTGTTATGACCTCTGAAAGATTTCGATCTTATGACCAAGTCTCTTATTGCCTATTCAAGAAAAGATTTTGGTCTTATGCCAAGGCTCTTTATAACCAATTTAAAATGGCTAATTGGCCTTAAAGTTTATAGACATAATGATCTTGAAAGATGGTTTTTCACGCTATAAAGGATGAGTTAAAAATCATGTAAAGAAGAATGCTGAGAAAAAAATTGCACATCAAGGTGAAGTAGAAGGCATCCAAAAAAGGTGATGCTGGAAGGACATTGACATAATGAACAAAAGTCCCTATCAAGCAACAGAATCAAATGGTTGCTTTTTTTTGTTTAAGCGCTGTAGTGCAGCAAAAGATGAAGAAAAAACTGCAAGAACTAAGACTTAAGTCTCAAAAAATTTCAGCTCAATGGCTTAGGCTATTCATCACATATCGAAAAAAGTTTTTAAAATGTTTGAAGCTGAAGAAGCAAGTGAAGAATTTTGAAAGAAGTTTTTAAAATTATGAAAGACTGGCCAGGAATGTTTTAAAGGCTGACCAAGTATATCGTCTTCACAACTTCTTCTTCTTCTTTAATGTCATGGCTCTGATACCACATAGAAATATTGAATTACATATTGGAGGTTGAACAATAGTATTATTCAGTCTTACTCTATCATCAAATGTACAATTGTTTACCTTCTTATGAGGCTTGAGGCAATAAGCCTTAGTATGTCAACAGATAGTAAGCTAATGGTTATTTAACGGCTATATTCTACTTATAATGGCTAGATTCTTCAAACCATTGAGCTAGTGGATGTATACGAATGTATGTGTATACAGAATAGGTGTATGAGTATATGTATATGCATAAGTGTGTCTTCTATAGTATTTTTGTGCCTTAGCATCTTCATTTGTCATAGCTATCCTTGTGTCCGGCTCGGCTCGGCTCGGCATATCTGCTTATTGCTTCCACCACGTCATAACATCATTGAAGTCCTTGTGTTACGCCCGTGCCCCTTAAGGACAAAAGAGAAATAAATAAAATATTAAGTTATTCTAAACTACCCAGGATTAGGAAATCCTGAACTACTTAGGATTTGGAATTGAGGATATATGTTATATGTAAAATCTTGAGTCTTCTAGGAAAATAAATTCCTAAATTATCTATCCAACCCTCCTCTATGTATACCACCCTAACCTACACAATTATACAGACAAATTACCCCATATTCAGCCGTTTCCCCTGTCAGCCAGAAGAAGAAGAAAAAATAATGAGAGCAGCCTTTTTCCTGTGATCCTCCAGCCACGAACAACATCAACCTCATTTTTTCTTCTTTTCTTTGCATCGTCGCCTAGGTGCATTAGGGAAGGAAAAAAAATTAATTCCGGTCTTCAACAAGCCTTAATCCAGTTATACAATATAGTATATTGAGACATGTAAGTAATCTACGTATACTTGCTATGTTTTACAAAATCTATGTGTCTACTTTGATATCTAACATGGATCATGCATGATTATCATCGATTGCTTAGTTGTATTGAATTATATATATATATATATATATATATATATATATATATATATATTGGAAACGAAATTTTATTAGCATAAACCCTCACTTATGGCGGAGGAAAACCTTATTACAGGAAATGAAAAGATGACGATAGTAGCAGTATATGATTATCAACATCCATATTATATATGATATGCCGCATTAAAACCTTGCCAAGTAAAACCACCCTTGTGGATAAAACCTTGGCGAAGGAAAAAGCGTACATATTTATATAAATGGAGTGTTGATATCCGCTGCTGATGAAGATCTCTTGGCCAGGCGGAACTCGTGTCAATGGTAAGGAAATTAAGTGTGGTCAATGTCGTCATCCATGCATAAAGGAAACAAATGGCTGAGTGAAGCAGAAATATGAGACATAATGAAAACTATGAGGCGAATCGGAGGAAGATCATACCAGGCCTGCCTGCACAAACGAATGTGCCGGCAGAGATATAAAAGCTACGCCAAACCATTTGGTAGACTTGCAGCAGGAGGTAACAGCAGTGTTGTATCAACCAAAGGAAAAAGGCCAGGTCTGCCAAACCATATGAATATGCCAAACCATACGATACGGGCAATAGGGAGTAACTGCATTGTTGCCATAGCCATGACTTACAGCGTGCAGAATGTTGCAAGGAAAATGTGCAGAATGGAAAGTAATCGCAGCCGCCAGCGAAGCCCATCAGTGTGGAGATGTAAGTCATATACCAAAAAAGAAAACAAATGTGAATGACTCGATGAAGGCATATGAGAATCCGGCAGGTGGAAGAAATATAAAACATACCGAGTCTGCCTGCACCCAATAGAGTACAGGCAGAGTGGCTGCAAAACTGCCAATCCTGATGGAAGACGTGTGTTGTGCAACCGCGGACACCTCGATCCAGTGGTGAAATATTGTTGCGCCACCAGCCAGATACAGAGAAAAGAAAGAAGGCATTATCTATACCGGAGATATATGAAAGGCAAAAGAGCAAAGGGAGACGAGCCATACCGTGTCTACCCATAACCATAAGGGTACGGGCAGAATAAGTCAAAATGCGCCAATCCATTAAGGAAGACTTGAACATCAGCCTGTGCGCAGGTTGGCCGAAGTGATATCTAGAATAATTGAGGCTCGGACCAAGGCTGGGAGATTATGACTATTGAAGTAGCCTGTCTCAGGACAAAGCATGGCATGCTGAGCTAAGTAATGAGCTGACATATTGGCCTCCCAATACGTATGAGTTATTTCCAGTCTATGACAATGAAGTAAAGTATGCAAGAGTTGGAGGTGATAATTGCCATAAATCGGCTGTGGCTGGTGAAGCCGTGAGACCATATGTGCACAATCCGACTCTATCTGAATGGATCTGAAGAAAGGAAGAAAGTATAGCAGTCCAAAAAGAGTAGCCTGAATTTCCGCCATCAAAGGCGTGCATGGAGGCAGTCGGAATGAAAGGGTACGCACACAAGCTCCCGTATGATCGCGCAGGATTGCTCCCCCCGCAGCACAACGACGGCCCACCGCGGCATCAACATTCAATTTGAGTCTACCTGTAGGTGGAATTTTCCATCTCACAATCCGAAGTCGCGGGGGACGTAGTCGTGGAATCCATGAAAGGGGAAGACTTGGTCCGGCTGCAAGTTTGGATCCCTGTATTTTCTGAAGCCACATATGAATGTCAAAGTGTATGGTATTCCTTAACATTGTGGTTGAAAAGGATGTAAGATCACCATATGTGAGCTGAGCATAGAGCCTCCAGATGTTGGAAACTATTATAGCCGGAACAACAATTTTTAAAACTCCAGATAATGTTGAAGATGTAGAATGATACCACCAAGATAGCAAGTATTGGCACAGACTTAACGACGTCGGTAGGGTCCCCTGATGTTCTGACGCAAAAAAGGCCCAAACTTGATAAATATGATCACAGCGGAGAAAAACATGATCAACCGAGGCTGAGTGCTGCTTGCAAAAAGGACATTGCGTAGGGCGCGCCATAGAGTATCGGCCAATATAGTCCTCAAATGGCATAGCCGAATTGAAAATTCACGAAAGTAAAACTTTCGTAGGTGGAGAATGCTGTTTAAACCAAATAAATTTTGCTGAAAGTTGTGTGAAGTTCACTATCCTACAAATAGCATATGCCGATTTGAGGGTGAATTCCCCAGTGGGTGTCGGAGTCCACGAAAGGAAAGATCCCAATCTAGCTGTCTGAGAGATGCACGTGGGATGTATTCGACAAATTAACTTCCATATCGCGGAGTCCGAAAGCCTTGGCCTATAATCACCCCTTCTGCCATATTTGAGATGCATATAGTGACTCCACAAAGTGTCATTCTTTTGGTATGTCCACCATATGCGACAATGATATGCCTGCTGTAGCACGTTAAGATCGCGTAGTCCTAATCCTCCTTCTTCTGTAGGAGTGGTAATTTTAGGCCATGAAATCCAATGATGTCGATTTCCCCAAAAGAAAGATGCCATCTTTCTGTTGATCATACGAATGACTGACTTAGGTAATCCACCTGCTGCTAAAATATGGAGCGGAAGCGCAGCGACCACTGAACGTAGCAGAACTAGGCGTCCTGCTTGGGAGAGCAGACGGGCATGCCAACCTTGCAGGCGATCATCAATGTGTTGTAATAAAGCGGAGCAATAGACTGATCTATTAATGCCCTTATGTAGATATGAACCCAGATATCGAAAAGGAAGAGACGCTAGCCACATACCAAGAATAGCTTTGTATATCATGCTCTGATGTGGGGTGATGCTAGCCGAAGGTATAAAACTACTTTTGTGAAAATTAACCTTTTGTCCCGATGCAGCATCATACTTCGTTAAGAATGCATGAAAACGGCTAAGGTTACGCTGTGTCCCCCGAAGAAAAATAAGCAAATCATCTGCATAGGCTAAGTGAGTGATGGACAAGGGCATACGACCAAGCCGAAAAGACTGGATATGGCCTGCTGCAACAAGCGACTTTAAGCCTCTGCTGAAACCCTCTGAAGATAAAATAAACAGCAATGGGGACAATGGATCACCCTGCTTTACTCCCTTAAATGGACGAAATGATGACGATGGCTGCCCATTTATTAAAACTGATAATGTTGTGGCGTGCAAATGATTGATAACAATCCGAATAAAGAAATCTGAAAACCCGAAATTGCGCAATGACAACTCAAGGTATTCCCAACTGACCCGGTCAAATGCCTTCATCATATCTAACTTCAAACATAATTGAGATCCCCTTTTATCCAGCATATGAACTATTTCCTGAGCCAATAGAACTTGCGACGAAAGATCATGTCCAGGTAAGAATCCTGTTTGCTCCGGCGATATTAACTTTGGCAATAGTGTCCCCAAACGTGTGGCGAGAATACGAGTACAGACTTTACTCAAAAAATTCGTAAGACAGATGGGTCGAAAGTCACTGAAAGTTTGTGGAGATTGTGTTTTCGGAATCAAAGTAATCAACGCGCTAGCCATTACTGCTGGCTGCGGCACCCCAAGAAAGAATTCTTGCACTGCTTTTAGTATATCAGAGTGGATTATGGGCCAGCAGGAACGATAGAAATTACCATGATAACCATCCGGTCCAGCTGCACTCTGAGGATCCAGACTCCAAACTGCCGTCTTGACCTCTGACTCTGACAGAAGCTGCGTTAGCATGAGGCTATCCTGCTCCGATAATATGCGTGGGATGTATGATAGGATTTCCGAGTGATTTTGTGTCGTTTCCCCAGCAAATAATGCTTTATAGTATTCAACTGCAGACGTCATAATGTCATCCGGACTGGTTAACAGTGTGCCCGCAGAATTCCGAATCTGCTGTATACGAAGGTTGGCGCGTTTACCTTTGACAAGTGAGTGGAAGTACCTTGTATTAGCATCACCTTCATTTAGCCATTTAACCCTAGCTTTTTGCTTCCAGAATTGCATCTCATAATTCGAAGCGAGCAAGTAGTCAGCCTTTGCCTTATAGTAGGCCTGTCGCGTATCCTCCGTAGGATTCACATCCCAACAATTTTCTGCACTGCTCAGCAGGTCCTCTGCATGCTTCAGATTGCTGAAAATGTTACCGAAGACCTCTTTATTCCATGCTTGAATATCTTTCTTTAGGGAAAATAACTTCTTATAAAAACCATGCATTCCACCCGTTGTCGAATATGATGTCCATGCGCTTTGCACGTAGGTATAAAAATCTGAATGATGGAGCCAGGCATCTAAAAATCGAAATGATCGACTACAAGGAATGGAACTCATTTTACATGACAATAGGAGCGGAGTGTGGTCAGATGTCGTACGGGAGAGATGAGTTAACTGCATAGTCGCAAACCCATCTTGAAACATAGAGTTAACAAAGATCCAGTCCAATCTACGGCGTACACGGCCAAGACCTCTACCCTCCGCCCATGTAAATCTAGTGCCTTGATATGGGAGTGACATAAGAGAGCATGTTTCAATGCACTCATTAAAATCTTGTAACGTTGTTAAAGAAGGAGTGGATCGGCCACTATGATCATCCAGGGACCGAAAAGTATTGAAATCACCTCCCACAAGCCATGGTAACTGTAATGGTGTAGCGAAGTCACACAAAGATCGCCATAATACTTGACGCTGGGAGGGCGTATGTTTTGCATAGACCAACGAAAGGACAAAGGTATATTGCAGCGAAAGTGACTGTAATGTAAAATGGACCACCTGACCATGATCCTGCATGGCAAGCAAACGGAACTCATTATCACGCCAAAAAAACCAAATCTGTTCTGACTGCGAGGCATAAAACTGCGAAAAGCCAAGACGCCAACCAAACCTAGTTATTTGTGACGGGGTATGTTTAGGTTCAATTAAAGCAAGTAAATTCAAGCGATGTTCTCTAATTAAATTGTGCAGACGTGGCAAGGAGGCACGCATGCCCCGAATATTCCATATTAATATATTCATTGAGGAAGGTTAGAAGAACTTCCCTGAATAGCATGAGATGCACTCCGAGTCAAAATGGCTGATGGTGGTAAGGGGGGCAGATCCTTGCGTGTTCTACGTTTACGACGTGGAACCACTGGGATGAACGCAGCTTCTTCATCCTGGCCTTGCAGTCGCGATATTAAGGTGTCATCATCAGGTGACGGTTGCATGAGCTGCCTGCGCCGGGCCACGTCATCAGACACGATAGGGATTTCCTCTATAGTAGCATCAATCGGCAAATCATTATCTGAGGAGTGCCCAATATCTAGCTGTGTAAGATCAGTGGCCACATGTTGATCCGTTGCATCACAAAACTCCTCCTGCGTATGTTCATCAGAAGCTGGATCATGTGGCAATTGGACTTGAGCATATGCATCATGGTCCATGATACCGGGATCTTCTGAAGCCCTAGTTGGCTCATCCAACTGTGACGATTGCATATTGTGGCCATCATTATCATCCCCAGCGATAGTTTGTTTCTGTGCCGTGGGATGCTCAGTTGGCTTCCGCTTAACCGGAGTCCATCTCGTCTTGGGCCGGCGAGTCGATGGAGGTGGAGGCGGCGGTGGAGGTATACCGGATGAATCTCCAGGAGAACATGCAGCAGTTGCATGTCCCAGTCGTCGACAGGCAGTGCAGAATAAAGGCAAATCTTCATAAACTATTGTCTGCAGTATTAAACGTCCTTTTGCTTGTACATATATCTTCTGTGGTAGTTCTTGAGAAACATCAATCTCCACACACACACGAGCGACAGACGGTCGCAGGCCCTCTGATGTTGCAATATCAAGTTTGATTGGAAGGCCTATGGGGCGGACGATTCCAAAAAGCGCCTCTCGGTGATGAAGTTGTATTGGTAGTGCTGGGAGGGCAATCCAAACCGGGACAATAGGGACATCAGAGGAAGGATCAAAATCAACAGTCCACTTCGTAACCCTCATGTGGCACCCCGGATATATGCCAAGAGCGTCTATAAAAACATCGTAGATAGTCGGCCTCATTGCTAAAATTCATCAAAATATGTGTCTGATCAATCAATGTAATCCAAAGATCATGATGAAAGCCTATTTTCTCAAAAACCTCGCGTATAACTTTTAACGGTGGACGGCCATACCAAAAAGTGCCAACTAGTGAATATCAGTATGGAGCAGCAAGGGCATCTATTTCCGAATCAAGGAAGGAGACCATAGGGATACCTTTATATCTCGTGGCTGTCTTTGGCGAAATTGAGATCGCCTTAGTTGCATTAGGGCCGGCAACGACTGCAGCAAATGTCGGTGCAGTCGCCATGTTGAGGGAGATGGTAAAAAGAGCACAGCTTGGATGAGGTACTGGAGTAGAGAGACAGAATCGCGAGTCTCCGCGTTGAAGCCAGCGACGGAAACGAAAGCCTGAGGGGGCGGCGGCGGCTATTGCCGCCGAAGCGTGGGATCTCCGAATTCGCCGGATCGCTGCTACATATATATATATATATGTATATATATATATATATGTATATATATATGTATGTATGTATGTATGTATAAAAAGTGGACCGAGGGTGTAGCATGTACGTATATACGTGTATATGTGTATGTATAGGCATGGGCATATATGTGTGTATAAATACACGGTTGGGAGTGGTATATTTGGTATTTTGGACTTTTGGCCATTTGGATTATTTGTTTGGAATTATTTGGTATTTGGAGGGCATTTTGGTAATTTTGACATATTTGGCATTTTGACCCATTTTGATAATTTGGACTAACTTTGGTACTTGAAAAATGGTTTTGAAAAATTGCATTGCATGTTTTTGGAAATTCACCCTTACAAGGGAAATATATCGGTAAGCCGGATTGATTCCTATTTTGGTTATCAAGCGCTGCAGATGTAACTACCTCGCTAGGAACAGGGTTTCTGTATGCCCATTTGGATTGCTGCAGACATAACTACCTCATCAGGGACAAGGCTTCTGTATGCATAATTGGGCCTAAGCGTAACTACCTAGTCTAGGACAGGGTGTAAAGGCAAATATTTGGTGCTATACATGTAACGACCTAGTCTGGGACAGGGTGTCTATAGTATATTTGGATTTTGGGGGCATGAATTTGTAAGTCTTACAATATAAGCCACTTGTAGGGAAAGTGTTATAGTTATTGCATTGATTTGGATTGTTTTAGCCGGGTTTTAGATATTTTGAATTTTGGACATTTTGATATTTGGATTTAGACCGAGTTGTACTTGGATTTGGATTTTGGACTTTCGACCGGCTAAATCAGATTTGGAAACTTTGCACATTTGGAAATTTTGGACCTTTGACTTTGGACATTTTGACATCGCATATTTGGAAAATTGCATCATCGATTTTGATTTAGTCTAACCCGTAATTGGACTTTGTTATGTACTTTGTTGGGTCTATTTACTCTAATTGTTTTTGGATGTTAGGGACAGAATTGTAAATTTACTTGCGAAGAGAAGCATGCTATTATTTTATGTTGTCACTTATTTTATCACACTTGCTTCTCCGTGTATGATCTCACGGTAAGTATAGTGAGGTTACTTGCTGGACGACTTGTCGCTCATACTACACTTCTTTATTTTTTTCACATGATCAGGATTATGAGTGGGTTTACGTCGAAGATGACTATGATAGAGAGAGTTGACTGATCGTGGCTACTGAGGATTTTGAGGATTTAGAAGGCTTCAGATTTTTTTAGTTTAGACATTTGAGACTTAGACATTTATTGCTTTGATTATTCTGATATTGCAATAGATTTGACCTAGACCTTTGACATTCATTTGTGATTTTGATAATTTCGATGTTTTAAATTTTAACTTCCGCTGACTTGTATACGTTTTGTCTTTGACGCCTTGTATTTTCCTTAGCAAAGTAGGGCGGTGAGTCGTTTCAAGTACTAAGGCTCGGGACGGGTTGCTACATGTGGTATCAGAGAATGACTCTAGATCCACAGAGGAAACGTAGATTTAGGCCATGATTCTAGAAGTTAAGTTACGATTTTGCCCCTAAGTCATGATCTTAGACATAAGTGACGATTTTGATTGCCCCTAAGACACGATCTTAAACATAAGTGACGATTTTGATAAAGAGTTAATCTGAGCATTAGACAATAATTTGAACATAAGTACTGATCTTAATCATAAGCGATGATTATATTCTTAGCAGAATATAAGATTTAAGAAATGACTTATACCTAAGTGACAATCGGTTGAGGGATACACATACCGGTAACGATATTATACCCCTGTGACTTTGGTTAATTATATTATCTAAGCTTTGATCATAACCTTTGCACATTCCCTTGGCTGTGATTTTATTAACCCTAATTCAATAGTATATAATGAAATTACATAAATTGTAACGTTAATCAGGATTCCTTACCGCAGGCGCTGGTTAATGCATAAATTTAGTGTGGCCCTGTGGTTACTCGAGCTGTTCCATCTTAACAGCATCATGAGACCCAATACCATTAGGGTAAATGAAGCAGATTCATGCCTCTACTTTTGACGGTAGTGTCGGAACTTAGCTAGGTCTAAGTTGAGATCATAAATACTCAGAAATGAATTATAGTAGAATAATGGAAGCTAAGTAACGATTTATAAGCACTATGATCAGTAGAGTTTAATGAAGAATATCATTTAGAGAAGTTAACGGTTATGATTAAGATGTTGAAATTTAGAGTTATCAAAATAGGTCGACGATATTAGCCTGATTAGAGGTATTGATCGATAACCGACATGCAAGAATCGACTATAGTGTATGCCTTGGAATGATAAATTGTCACAAAATCTTTAGTTAAGTGTTGATTTCTGGATACATTGATTTACTTGGCTTAAATCTAGTAGACACGAATTGAAATAGAGTAAGCATGAACAAGTAGGGCTGCTTTTTTATGTGAGATTAGACTAGGTTAAAATTTGCGGTTAAAGTAACCAAAGAAGTACAGTGGATTAGTGTGGTGCACGGAAACATGGTGAATTAGAATACCTTAAGTCGATTAATATTTAGTGTGTCATGCGAGGATTGGGCAATCTAATTAAAATTTCATCATGAGTAGACGAACACTAAACTGATAGGAAGCGGTAAATATGCGAATTATCCACTTGATTGTAAGGATGACTTAGAAAAACTATACGAAGTATTGGGAAAAATCCAGTAATTAAATGTTTGCATATAAGCATGTACACCAATACATACTCTATATTTTAAAGAAACTTCAAAGATTTTGCTTCTAAGCATTTCTTTCAGCTTCGTTCTATGGGCTATAAAGTTTATAAGGCTATTTCTTTTCGCATTTGTATATCAACATGATGAAGTCCAACTACTTTTGACACCTCCGAGAGATACATATTTTTTAAGATGACGATTTTTTCTAAGAACGATATATTTTTATACATTTCTTACACAAGATTTCAAATTCTGGTTTTGGTTACAACAGCTTTATCGAAATAAATTCTATTTGTCGACTATCGATGTTGCAAGCATTTATCCATTAAATGTTTTTGAAGTTATTAACCGCTTGCAATGAATTTACTTAATTTTGCAAAACAAAACATAGTTTTCAAAATATATATTTGTTTTGGAAAGAAAAAGACACCATGTTCAAATAGTTTTATAAAAAGAAATTTTTATGATTGTTGTGTCTCAATTGTTTTAAAGTGGCTTTACCCGTAATAATTTTGCAAACAAGTATATCATTACTTTTATATGAGGTCACTTTAGACACTGCTTTGCAAAAACAAATATGTAATACTTTGGATTCGTGCTTACAAAAATTAGATTGGATATTATTTTAAATAATTAAAGCTATATTCCAAATTATAGTTACATAAGCTACATTTTTATTTAAAGAAAAACATGTCCATACATATATTTCGTGTACTAGGCTGTTGATGATATCTCTAAAAAAAGTAAGGGCATGATCATAGAGCTAGTTCGTAAGTATAAGAATTGATTTTGAGAGATTGGTACTATGTCAAGAAAGAGTGATGGCTAATGTGATTATTAACCTATTGGAGAACTCCATAGATGTTTGATTGATTATGTATTTAAGAGATGAATCGTATATGATAAGTATAAGAATTCGAAATTGTAGATTACCATTATATAAGTTGAATGATACACGTTAAGTGGTATAAATGGAATTGAAGTCTTAACAGCCTAAAGGTGAGGTGGATATAATAATATTTGTGGCATGTCCCAGCAAGTGGATTAAATATAACTACATTAAGTTATTGAATACGTAATGAGCAAGTTTCGAGGATGAAACTTATTGTAAAGGGAGAGGTCTGTTATGCCCGTGCCCCTTAAGGGGAAAAGAAAATTAATTAAAATATTTATAGTTATTCTAAACTATCTAGGATTAGGAAATCCTGAACTACTTAGGATTTGGAATTAAGAATATATGTTATATGTAAAACCCAAGTCTACTAGGAAAAGAAATTCCAAAATTATCTACTCAACCCTCCTCTATATATACCACCCTAACCTACACAATTGTACACACAAATTACCTCATATTAAGCCGTTTCCCCCATCAGCCAGAAGAAGAAAAAAAATAATGAGAGCAGCCTTTTTTTGTGATCCTCCAACCACGAACAACAGCAACCTCATTTTTTCTTCTATTCTTTGCATCGTCTACTGGGTGCATTAGGAAGGAAAAAAATTAATTCTGGTTTTCAATAAGTCTTAATCCAATCGTATGATATAGCATATTGAGACATGTAAGTAATCTATCTATACTTGCTATGCTTTGCGAAATCTATGTGTCTACTTTGATATCAAACATGGATCATGCATGATTATCATCGATTGCATAGTTGTATGAAATTATATATATATATGTATGAAAAGTGGGCCGAGGGTGTAGCGTGGTACATATATACGTGTATAAGCGCATATATGGGCGTGGGCATATATGCTTATATACATACACGGCTGGGAATGGTATATTTGGTATTTTGGACTTTTGGCCATTTGGATTATTTGTTTGGAATTATTTGGTATTTGGAGGGCTTTTTGGTAATTTTGACAAATTTGACATTTTGGCCCATTTTGATAATTTGGACTAACTTTGGTACTTGGAAAATGGTTTTGAAAAGTTTCATTGCATACTTTTGGAAATTCACCCTTAGAAGGGAAATATATCGATAAGCCGGGTTTATTCCTATTTTGGTTATCTAGCATTGTAGATGGAACTAGCTCGTTAGTGACAAAGTTTCTGTATGCCTATTTGGATTACTACAGATATAACTACCTCGTCAGGGACAGGTCTTCTGTATGCATAATTGGTCCTGAGCGTAACTACCTAGTCTGGGATAGGGTGCAAAAGCATATATTTGGTGCTATAGACATAACGACCTATTCTGAGACAAAGTGTCTAAAGTATATTTGGATTTTGGGAGAATCAATTCGTAAGTCTTACGGTATAAGTCACTTGTAGGGAAAGTGATATAGCTATTACATAGATTTGGATCGTTTTAGCTGGGTTTTTGATATTTGGATTTGGACCGAGTTGTACTCGGATTTGGATTTTGGATTTTGGACTGGCTAAATCAGATTTGGAAACTTTAGACATTTGGATTTTGGACTTTTGGACTTTTGGCAATTTTGGACCTTTGACTTTGAACATTTTGAATCGTATATTTGAAAATTTGCATCATCGATTTTGATTTGGACTAACCCCAAAATTGGACTTTGTTATGTACTTTGCTGGGTCTATTTGCTCTAATTGCTTTTGGATGTTAGAGGCGGAATTGTAAATTTACTTGCGAGGAGAAGCATGCTATTATTTTATGTTGTCACTTATTTTATCACAGTTGCTTCTCCAAGTATGATCACATTGTAACTATAGTGAGGTTACTTGCTGGGCGACTTGTCGCTTATACTACACTTCTCTATTTTTTTCAGATGATCAGGATTACTAGTGGGTTTACGTCGAAGATGACTATGATAGAGAGAGTTGACTGATCGTGGCTACTAAAGATTTTGAGGATTTAAAAGGCTTGAGATTTTTCAGTGTAGATAGTTGAGACTTAGACATTTATTACTTTGATTATTTTAATATCATAATAGATTTGACCTAGACCTTTGACATTCATTTATGATTTTGATGATTCCGAGGTTTTCAATTTTGACTTACGCTGACGTGTATATGTCTTGTCTTTGACGCCATGCATTTTCCTTAGTGAAGTATGGCAGTGAGTCGTTTCGAGTACTAGGGCTCGGGACAGGTCGCTACACATTGTGTTCTACTTGACTCTCTTGTCTGCTCATTGCTACCACCACTTCATTGCTCATTGGTTGTCTTCATCTTAGCACTTCATTCTCTCGACTCAGCACTTTATCATCTCGGTGTTGAAAACTATGTTTGGATAATTTTCAAAGTCATGATTTTAAGTGTTAAATACTTAAAGAATGTCACACATGATGTTAAAAATGATAAAGAGTTGAAATATATCAAATAAGTGAAGAAAAATAACATCGATCTCTCACGTAAGTCACATCGATCTCTACATCGATTGACCAAAGTAAGGCAGGGAAATCCCAAACCTTACTATGAGACATCGATCTCTAAACCTGAGACGCATTGATCGATCGATGTATACATCCATCTCTCACATCGATCAATCGATGTAGGCCAGAGACAGAATTTGAATATCAGACATCAATCTCTCAAGCAGAGACTTCGATCGATCGATGTTTAGGGTTTTTAAAAAAAAATCTCTAAAATGTGATAAAATGGTTGTCTTCATTTGTATTTCATTCATATATATTTATTATGTTGTTATTATGTGTTTTGTTGAATATAATAATGTATTGTGACTAATGTGCCTTGGAAGTTTCTACAACTTTTTAAAAAAGGCAAAAGTGGTATTTTGAGTTCTTGTAGGTACATGACGGAGAAAGTCATACGAAGGCTTTATTATTTTTTATTCATCACTATGAAAGTGTTTTTGTATCTATTTCTAACCATCAGAGTCATTTTCGGAGTATTCTATCACCAGGGTCATTTTACCCACCAAAGACAATTTAGTCATTTTACTCAAGCACATCTATTGAGTATCTTATTATCTACATTTTGGAGCTTATTTATGGTATCCTTGAATATTATTTCATGATTTTCTACTCTATTCTCTTATTTGGTTATATTATCGACGGTAGCGGAATATATGACGGTTTTCATGTCACATTCTATTTTTCTTCTTGAAGACTTTTCTATATGTGTTATTGGAGACTTTTATTCATCATTTTGCAGAGAATATGAGGATGTTATTGGCGCTAAATTTACCACAACATACAAGGAGAAAAATGTGGAAATTTTGAATTATTGGTTGACAAAGTCTTGTCAGCTTTTATCTATTATTTTCTCTTTATTAAATCTAAAGTTGTACATGTATATACAGCTCCAAAATGTGACTACACATGTGGCAAAGGTGTTTTAATCATTTTATGACTTGTGCACAAATGGACCAACCAAACACAAGCTAGTTGGCAAAATTGCCAACTTGGAAAATTTAAATGGATACCAACGGCTACAAGGCTGGTTTGAGATATTTGTTTAGTCAAAATGGCAGCCACACATGTCCTATTATCTTGCCAAGGAGTTGAGGCAATCTTGGAAGGAATATGCCATCTTAATCCTTCATATTATCTTCATGAATTTCAAGATTATTTCAAGGTGGAAAATCGGCCAAGGTGGACCAATCATGTTGTTTCATGTTGCCAAGTGTACAAGGTGTTTATGTGGTCAATGGATGGTGTGAAGACACTTAAGCATTGATGATGAAGGCTATGACACATTGTCATTCTTATCTTCAAGGCTCAACTCACACTATAAATAGAAGGCAAGGTAAAAAAGAGAAGGCATAACTTTGAAGTAAACTTGAAGATCATTCTTGCTATTCTCTTCTCTTGTTATTGTTTTATTCTTTGTGTAGCTAAGGTGCTCTATTGTTAGTTGTTTTATAGCTACACTATATATGCCTCTTGTTCATATTTTGTAAGATTGATTAGCCAAATTTATAAGGCTACATCAATAGGGGCAGTGGTGTTGCAACCAAAGTTGCATAGAGGTGATCACCTAAGTCTCAAATAGGGTTGGTGTATAACACAAGGATCAAGCTTTGTTCTTCTTGTATTGAAGTTCATTTTATATTAATATCCAAGGAAAGGTGTTCTTTGGGATTGAAGTAGGTTACATTGACCGAACCAAGATAAGTCTTCGGTGTCCTTGTCTTCTTTCCTTCTTTACTGTTTTCTGTCCGTTTTCACTGCAGTTTTTATCCAATTTCACACGTCTTGAAAAAATAGCAAAACATTTTCCAAATTCTCGATTTTTGGTAGAGTTATACTTCAGACTGTTAGATTTCATTTGCAACAAGAATCACTTGATTTGAGTAAAGGAAAGTTAGTCTTTCAGTCTTTGAAAGATAACTAATTCTATCTAGCTGCAATCTGACCAGTTTCAAAGAAACTTGCATTCTGATTTCATCAAACATAGTTTCAGGTCAGGGCCTTTTGAAAATTGAAACTAGACGTCTTAAATAGTATTTTGAATTAAAGATCAACCTTTTTGAGTGAGTAATTAAAGAGAAACATATTTGCAAAGTTCAGCACTGTTCTGTCCAATTATATCCAGTTTGATAATCTGAACCTTTTTATTTATTTGAAGTGCCAACGATCTTATTTTTATCTCAATTTTGGATAGAGTCTAGTCAAAACATTGAAATTGATTTATGCAAAGTTTCATAATTTTTGGAGTTGTGTACACTGACTTTTGAATTTTTCAAAAAACAGGTACTGAATCTGAATAGCTCTCAGATTCTGTTTTCAAAGGGGTTTTTAATTCAAGGGTGAAATTTCTGCTAACCATTATTCACCCCTCCTCTAATGGTTTTTATTGCAGATATCATGGTCCAATAATTGGTATCAGAGATAGGCCAACACCACTCTACGAAGCAAGGTTTAACACTATACGAAAAAGACATGGTTACACACAAAAGAGTTCATTAAGGCGTGCTTATCTCAAATCAAAGGTAAACTTTACAATGGTCATAGTTTCTCATAAAGGTGAATTGGAAGGTATTTCTACACAACGCCCTCCTCTTTTTTATGGTAATAATTTTGTACATTGGAAACTTAGGATGAGGCCATTCTTAATAGCTATAGACATCGATTTATGGTCTATAGCTGAAGATGAGCCATACATACCTATGAAAATTGTACAAGCTGGTGGAGTCACACAAGAAATCGAGAAATATAAATGCAAATGGTCTATAGAAGATAAAAAAAGAATGTCCATGAATGCTAAAGTCATGCAATTACTTTTGAATGGACTTAGTGCTTCTGAAGCAGGTTATGTATCAAATTGTGCTAGTGCTCATGATATGTGGAAATCATTAGAATTAAATCATGAAGGTACTAGCGGTGTAAAAGAGTCAAAAATAAATATGCTTATAACTGAACTTGAATCCTTCAAAATGTTGCCGAACGAATCACTAACATCTATAGATTTGAGAATTACTAACATCTTCAATGTTACACCCGGTAATTTAAACAAAAAAAAGCATATATAAGATGTATATTACATATGTTATATATAAAATAAAATAAACTAAATGGCCATAATTGCCCACTACCCTTTCCCCTTCTTTAACCCCCATAACCCCCTCCTAATTTACTCTCATTAATTCCCTTATTTAAACACATCACAATTCCATTTCCCACCTCACAAATTGCAACGGCAGAACTGTTGCTTAAAAAAAAAGAGAATCTGAGAGCTAGAGAGAAAGGAGAGGGAAAGGAAGAAGAAAAAAAAGAAAAGGAAAAGAGAAGAAGAAAAGGAGAAATTAGGTAAGTACCCTATCCGTACTCGTTATGAATTTGCAAAATCTATATGTATATTTTGTTTAAAACTTATAGATCATGCATTTGTATTTTTGGTTGCATAATATGATGTTTATATATGTATTGCCGTGTATATGGGTGTATATATATACATAAGAAATTAGTTTTTATAGTTGTAAAATGATATTACATGGCTTAAATTATACATAAGGGTAGTAGCCTTATTTTGAACAGATACATGTGGATATGATTATTATTTATAAGCGTATGTCGTTTACACACACAAATTTTTTTTATGAAACATATTTTATTAAAAAATACGGCCTCACTTATGGCGGAGGAAAACCATATTATATAATGGAGTCATCGTACGAAAAAAGCAAGTGCACAGAAGAAATAATTGTCAACCTCCAATCATATATGATATGCCGCATTAAAACCTTGCCAAGTAAAACCACCCTTGTGGATAAAACCTTGGCGAAGGAAAAAACGTACATATTTATATGATTGGATCGTTGATATATGACAAAGTACATAAAAGAGTGGATTGTAAAGCAAGAAGCTGCGATATCCGTCCCTGCATGCATTATAAAGCACCATATCATTGATAACCGCCTATGCTCACATTTGCATCCATTTTTGCACTCACGAGCACCAGCACGCGGCCACAGCAACAACCATGTATGACAAAACCAAACGTTAGTGTTGAACATGTGGATATCATGTAAAAAAACTGATGTGCATGTAGCAAACGTACCGACGGTGCCTGTATTCTTCTGGAATACAGGCAACCACCAAAGAATGATGATCAAGATCGCTACAGTCCACTTCAAAGGAATATATATTTTGCTGGCAATGTACTCCCATAGGTTATGAGCATAGACCGCAACAAAGAGACCTCGCAACAGCAGTGTTCCATAGCATTCATGAAAAGAGCAATATAGATAGCAATGCAATGCAATATGAAAGCTACAGTTGGAAAACATAGTACTCGTGCTGCCTGCATCAATAAGATGATACAGGCATATATGAGACGTTTAGCCATATCCATCACGCAAATAAGGGGTTGAAAAATCTATGAGTAGGCATCCTCGACTCACTGCTGGGAGGTCCCTCAAGGCAGCAAAACGATTGAAACGTGGATGCTGCATAGCATATGCAGCAAGATGATGAGCAACTGCGTTAGTCTCCCTTGGTATATAAACAAGTTCAGAATGTGTTACATGTAAAAAGTTCTGAAGCCGGTCCAGGTCATCTCTAAGATCTCCCGCAAGTGTGTTGCGATTGGCTAGCATGTGTAAGATAGACATACAGTCCGTCTCAACAATGAGGTCCGTATGAGAAAAGAAGAAATATATGACTGAATATATCAAAGCCTGAAGTTCCGCTCTCAAAGGAGACAACTTTTGCAATGAAAATGCTATCGCCGTCAATAACGTTCCTGTGGAATCACGGACTATGGCCCCTCCCACAGCACCCTTTCTTCCTGTAGAGGCATCCACATTGAGCTTCAAACGGCCAGATAGAGGGGGGTGCCAGCGGACTATTAAAAGTATGCGCGAGCGAATATATGGGGACAAACCCATTGACACCAAGTTTGGCAGTGGACATGCAAATCTTTTCCCAGATACCGCAGAACACCAACTGTAAATATCCATACGAATTCTCTCGTCCAGTATGTCATACCTATACTGCTCCAGACTGAAAATAATGCTAGTGTATCACCACCTTTAGTTGTCCTCTCATAGATGATGTAGAATATTGTAACCACCAGCTCATAAGATAAGTGCGTAACGAGGTAAGGGAATACAGCGGTCCATCAACCAACATAGTATATTTCCGCTATATTAATACAATCGTTGGGTAATGTAGAAATAAATGATTAGTGTCGCGGAAGCACTTCGATGGAAAGGACATTGTGTGGGAAATGAGTTCATAAAAACCATCAAATTGTCCGGTAAGGGTAATGCCCCATAACATAGTTTCCATAGGAAGACCTTTGAAGCATTAGGAAGACCTTGCCACCAAATGTATCTACAACCGCGCAAGGATGCTCGCGTTTGGCGACATTCCTCATAGGCGTTCTTTAAGGTAAACTATCCGTTCAAGTTCAGCTGCCAATGCGTACCCGTTGGACCTATATTCACACGTTCTTGACAAAAAATGTTAATCCTACCAATTCGTTTCCAAACCGATGAATCATATAACAAAGTTCTATAACGCCCCCGTCTGCCATATTTATGTTGCATATATGTCGCTCATAGTGTAGAACCTTGGTGATATGACCACCAAATTTTACAGTCATATGCTTTTTGCAGCGAATACAATGAGAGAACGCCAATACCACCCTCAGATGTAGGAAAACATAGATCTTGCCATGATCGCCAGTGGTGATTGCCAGCCCAAAAAAAGTGAGACATTTTTTTCTCCAATTCCTTTATGATATTCCTTGGCAAGCTGGAAACTGCAAACAAATGCAAAGGAATGGACGAAAGGACAGATTTAATAAGAACTAACCTGCCTGCCGCGCTAATTAGCTTAGTGGACCACCCATTCAGCCGTTTATCAAAGTGTTGTAGGAGAGCTGTACAGTGCAGATTACGATATATTCCTCTATGTATTGGGGCCCCTATATAACGCATTGGCAGGGTCGAGAGGCGCATTCCAAGAATATCAGTTGTACGTTGTCCAGATTGGTTGCTGCTGACTACCACCAAGCTTTTCCTAAAATTGACCTGCTGACCCGATGCTTGCTGATATAGTTGAAGAAAGTCTATGAACCGCCGGAAATTAATTGATGTTGCATTTAGAAAAATCAACAAGTCATCTGCATAGCCCAAGTGTGTGGGTGTTGTCACACGGCCTTCCTTAAAACCACAAATTAAGCGTCTTTTCATCAAGGCCTTCAAACCTCTACTGAACTCTTCCGCCGCAAGTATGAATAGAATGGGGGACAATGGGTCGCCTTGTTTTACACCGCGGCCCAGACTAAAAAAAACCACTTGGTTTGCCATTAATTAAGACCGAGCATTTTGTAGCATCTAAATTGTTAAGAATGAGTCTGACGAAGAAAGGATGAAAACCCATTTTCAAAAGAAATAGCTGAAGATATTCCCAGCTTACTCTATCGAAAGCTTTAGCCATGTCCAATTTGACAATTGCTCAACCGTCCCGCTGTGGCCTGTCAAGTAGATGGACCATCTCTTTGGCCATCAAAATTTGTTCCGCAATGCCCCTCCCCGGCATAAATCCAGACTGCTCTGGAGAAATCAGTTTGGGAAGCAGTGGTGCTAGCTGTGTAGATATGAGACGTGTTACCACCTTTGATATGAAATTGGTGAGACAGATTGGACATAAATCAGTTTGAGAACATCATGTTGTATAATATTCCAGCAACTTCTATAAAATCTACCGTGAAAACCATCAGGACCTGCAACACTTGTTGGACTAAGTGCCCATACCGCTTCTTTAACTTCTAAAAGTTGTGGCATAGCAATCAAAACCTCATTTTCTGAATCTGTTATTATAGGATGTATATATTGTAAAATATCACCATGATTCGATGTGGGTTCAGCTTGAAACAATGCAGAATAATATCGCACTGCCTCCAATTGTATATCATCGTCCAGCTCATACTCTTGGCCATTGACAGATTTGATCCAAACAGTACGTTGTTTGCGACTATTATCTTTCACTATGTTATGAAAGTAGGCTGTATTTACATCCCTTTCTTGTATCCAATGTACCCTTGCTTTCTATTGCCAATATTGACAAACGAAATTGTACACCCAATTATATATATATTTTATATATATATATATATATATATATATATATATATATATATATATATATATCTGTGTGTGTGTCTAATTAGTTGGTTATATATGTTTGTTTTATGGCCATAGGGTCGAAATGTGCATTTGAATGTTCAGTGGGGATATCTCAGCTAGGCACAGTAAAATTTTATGCATATAGTATGTATATTTTACCATGTATATATATGTGTGTGTAATTAAATTATCAGTTGGTGTCGAATATGTATGTATGGCTAAATGTATATATATGCGGATGGAGATGTTAGGAAACTGATTTTAGCATAAGTAATGATTTAATGTTATAGGTATTTGATTGTATAAGTTATGCTTTAGTTTTATAGGTATTTGATTTTATAAGATATGAAATATGCATGTTAGAAATTTTAGAAATCGTAAATAGATAGTTGTTGAGTTTTTGTGATGATCGAAGTTAATAGTTGATTATAGGTGCAATATTCTATGTTCAGATTATATCAGGAAAAAAAAGAAACAAATTGGAGAGTGGTTGATGTGGGATAGCCATATAGGCTGAAAGGAAAAAAAATGTAAAATAGAATTTTGTAGGAATTTGGCTGATGTGGTAATGGGGAAAAAAGTAAAACATGCCCTAGCCGATGTGGTTTCAAGTGAAACAAAAAAAAAGAAAAAGAAAAAGAAAAAATTGATGGTCAGAATACAAATAAAGTTTTATATTAACATAATATAAAATATTAATGATATGTATTTGTGATGTGTAAGTTGATATTATATGAAAATTGTGTTTGATGAAATTAAAGAGGTTATGGTCGGATGGGCTGCATGCTGTAATCATAATTGTTATCGGATTTGACTTGATCGATATGGATTGTTGAAAAATCGATTATTTTGAAAATCGTTTTTCAAAATTGTGCATATTGTGAAAGTCACCCTTACAAGAGAAATATATCGTTAAGCTGGATTGGTTCCAAACAAACGGACCGTCCAAACACATATGACTAAATCGATAGGCCGATCGGACACATATGATCGCCAATTGGGCCGTCCATTCACATATGACTATATCGATAGGCCGTCTGGACACATCGACCATTTGGGAATTAATCCATAAGTCTTACGATATAAGTCACTTGTGAGGAAAGTGCTATACTCATCGCATCGTTATCGTTATCGTTATCGCATTGCATTGTTATCGTATTGCATCGCATCGTTTTAAAAATTGCGTCATCAGATTTTTACCGTGGCTAACCTTTGACTAACTCTGTGTGTTTATTTCATCTGTTGATATACTAATTTGTATGCAGTATTATCGTAACATTACAAAGATAAAATTATTTGTGAATGGAAACTGGATTATTTCATATGTTATTGTATTTTTATTTATTACACCTGTTTCCACTTGTATGATCCCGTAGCGAGTACTGGCAGGTTACTTGTGGCGATATTTTGTCGTTCATTCCCTACTTTTTTCCCCACCTTACAGATAATCACGGCTGCGATCCAGAGTACGTAGGGGACGTGTCAGAGTGGGGCTATTGTGGACACAAGGGCTGTAGAGGAGTCTTATTCATGTATCTATCTCAGACTTTATATTTATGGATTTTAGTTTGATATTTCGTGATGTAATTTTATTAGGTTTGATTTAGTAATAATTATGATACTGCCTAGACATTTCATACTGGAACGTATTTGGGATTTATGGCTTTCGCTGATATCAGTTTACATCATTCTTCTGACGTGTAATTGATCTGTATCGAAGCCTTGTATTTCCTTGGCGAAATACGATAGGTGAACCATTTCGAGTTCTAGGTCTCGGGACAGGTCGCTACATCAATTCACTTGAAGCTTTAGGTAAATCGTTTACAAACAACGAAAAGGTTCAAAAGGTGTTGCGAAGCCTTCTTGCTGAATGGGATCCGAAGATAACGGCAATTGAAGAGACAAAGCCAATCACAAAGATGGACAAATTAATAGGCTCACTCAAAGTATACGAGGTAAAATTGAACCAATGAAAATCCAAGTCATCAATACCATCAAGTAAATCTATTGATTTCAAATCATCTGAGTCATCTCGTATAAACGATAATGAAAGTAATAGCGATAGTGAATTGGATGACGATTTGATATTAGTGGCTAGTAAACTTAGAAAGTTTTTCAAACGGGACAACAATCTTCTTCTTACTCTTATCAACTTAGGAGAAATAATTCAAATAAAAACAACTCGAATAATAATGGTATAACAAAGAATTAAAATGCTATGAGTGTGGTCAAAAAGGACACATTTCATATGACTATCCGACAAAAAAAAGAATAATAATAATAATAATAATAATAATAATAATAATAATAATAATAATAACAACAACAACAACAATAAAAAACAAGACAAGGAGTCCCAGCGGTCCAAAGCAAAGGAGCCAAACGCAAGAAAAAGAAAAAGGTCTATAAAGGCGAGCACATAGAGTGACTCATCCCACTGAGAATCAAGTAATGAGGAAGCTCAAGTCTACTTCGTATCTTACGAGGTAAGTTCTTCATCTGAAGCAGATTCTGATAGTGAAATGTCCTTTGATGAAATGTATGAAGAGTTTTTTAAAAATGTATTCACATTGTAAAAGTTTGCCTAAAGAGAAAAAGAAACTAATTGAAGAAAATGACAAGTTGAAGACATCCAACTTGGAATTTTCTAATCAATTAGAATCTTTTAAACAAGAGTCTACGAATACTCTTGACTCTCTAGAAATTAAAATTGAGTCATATTGGAAAAATGAACATGCATTAAAAACCGAAAATAACATGTTAAAAACTAAGTTAGGTAATTATGAAAAAGAAGTAACACAACTTAAAACATCTAAACTAGATATAGAAAAAATGTTAGAATAGTTTAAATCCGGAAGTAACATGTTAGATACTCTAATATCATCACAAAAATATGGAAATGATAAAAATGGCTTAGGCTATATTGAAGAAAATGACAAGTTAAGCAAAAAGACTAACTTTGTATCATCTAAGTCTAAATTACCATATAATACAACCAAGTCAAAAGCACCAATTTTGTCAACTCCTTCTTCTACTTATCCTAAACAAAAGAAAGAAGCACACACATATAAACGTTCAAATAGGCAAAATTATGCATCTAGACTAACTAACCATTATGCCTATATGTATACAAACGTGAATAGACAAAATAAAATGCATGCAACCCCATTATGATGCATATTGACATAAACATAGGCAATCTTCATATTCTTCTTATAAGGCATATAGGAACACACATATATCATATGATTATACTTATAAGGTGTCGTTTAAAACTCAAAATCATATGCCTTACACGCACTATCAAAATCGACTAAGTTATATGCCTCATATTCGGCCACAATATAATAGACCAAGGCATAAAAATTATATGCATACATCTTGTTTTAAATGGAATGGTCAAATACATGTTAATCCTCTTTATGCAACGAATTATAATGTCAAATATGTGCTTAGAATGTACATCTAAGTTTGGATACCAAAAGGATATATAAACAAAGATGGTGCCTCTAACACTCAAACACCCAAATAAAGGGTATCCAAAACATTGTCTCCCTTGTAGGTAAATCATAAAGAAGGCAAAAAGGAGACAAAGCTAAAGAATCTAAAAACCAAATGTTTTTTGGACAGCGGATGTTCGAGACACATAACGAGCAACTCAAAGCCATTCACCGAGCTGGAACAAATTGAAAATAGAGGAAAGGTGACTTTCGGTGACAACAACCAAGGCAGAGTTGTTGGAAAAGGTACAGTTGGGGACTCTAACATATTTCAAATACGAAATGTGTTGTTAGTAAGTAATATTTCATACAATTTACTTAGTATTTCATAACTTATAGATTCCGGTTATCATGTTTCTTTTCTCTCTAATTGTTGTGATATAATTAATGAAACGAGAAAAATTGTGCTAAAAGAAAATAGGGATGGTAATATTTACACCCTATTGTTAAATAACATGTTAGATGCTAAGATTAAGTGTTTAGTATCACATGACTTAGATGTAAACTTATGGCATAGACGACTAGGCCATATAGAGATTTCAACTATTGAAAATTTATCTAGGAAGAGTATAATTAGAGGAATGCCTAAGTTAGACTTAGATAATTTTCAACATTGTGAAATGTGTATTAAAGGGAAACATATAAAAGAAACATTAAAACCAAAACATGAAGTGAGTACTAGTCATATACTACAATTGCTTCACTTAGACTTATTTGATCCAAGTAGGACAAGAGTCTAGGTGGACACTACTATGTGTGTGTCATAGTAGACGATTACTCACAATACACATGGACATTGTTCTTAACATACAAAGACGATGCTCCATTAGCAATCGAAAATCTTAGTAAGCAACCTGAAAATTTTTATGAAGAAAATGTTAAAAGAATTAGAAGTGATAGAGGTGTATAATTTAAAAAAAAGATGTAACTAAATTTTGTGAATTACATGGAATAAAACATGAATTCTCACCATCTAGAACACCACAACTCAATGGAGTTGTTGAACGCAAAAATAGAACAATACAAGAAATTGCTAGGACAATGTTATGTGAAAATAAAGTACCAAAATACTTATGGGCTGAAGCTGTTAGTTGTGCATGCTATATAATAAATAGGCTTTCAATTAGAAAGAGGTTAAATAAAACACCTTATGAGTTATCTTAGAGTTTTTGGATATAAGTGTTTTGTATTGAACACTAAGGATAATCTAGACAAATTTGAACAAAAGTCTATTGAATGTATTTTTGTTGGCTATTCAACTAACTCAAGAGCATAAAGGTGTTATAATCCTGCATCTAGAAAGATCATTGAATCTATACATGTAAAATTTAATGAGAATGTGTGTCTTGAAACGAGTGATAAAACTCAACATAAATAAGAAAATAATGTTGAAGATAAGTTTGATGATGATGACTTGTTACTTGAGCCTATACATGATCATCTAGAACCAACTCCCCCTCAACAAGACATGCATGAACCCTTAGGTGAAACAAATGAAGAAATTTTGCAATTGGAAGATAATACATCTAATTTATAAGTTGTTCCATTGTATATGATAATGTTCATACTAATGAAACATTTGAACAAGATGAAGGTGAACCAGTCAACCTGGGAAACGGTGGCACATAAAAGATATACATAAACACCCTAAAGAATTAATCATTGGTTATCCGAGTGATGGGGTTAGAACACGTAAAAATATAAGTCAAGCCGAAGGACATGTTTTAATATCTCACCTAGAACCTAAGAATGTTAAGGAAGCCTTATATCATGGATAGAATTCATGCATGAGGAATTAAACCAATTTACCTGAAACAACATGTGGGATTTAGTTCCTAAACCCGAAAATAAATCCATTATAGGGACAAAATGGGTTTTTAGGAAGAAAATGGATGAACAAGGAAACATTACAAGAAATAAGGCCAGGCTAGTCGCATAAGATTATAATCAACAAGAAGGAATAGATTATGAAGAAACATTTTCACCTATTGCACCACTAGAAGCAATTAGGTTATTACTTGCTATTGCAATTCTAAGCAACATTAAGATTTTTAAAATGGATGTTAAGAGTGCATTCTTGAATGGATACATCCAAGAAGAAGTTTCTGTCAAACAACCCCCTGGATTTGAAGATCTAAAGAATCCAAACCATGTATATAAGCTTAAGAAAGCTTTGTATGGGTTAAAACAAGCTCCAAGAGCGTGGTATGATAGATTTGCAAATTTTCTTATTGCAAACAATTATCAAAGGGGCCATAGACAACACATTATTCTTAAGAAGCAAAGATAATGACTTATTATTAGTTCAAATATATGTAGATGATATAATCTTTGGATCAACCAACCCTACCTTAGTAAAGGACTTTGAAGAGTGTATGAAGTCTGAATTTGAGATGTCAATGGTAGGAGAATTGAATTACTTCTTAGGGCTACAAATCAAACAAACCCCTCAAGGAATCCACATTAGCCAACTTAAGTATATCAATGATATGATTTAGAAGTTTAGACTTGAAAAGTTGAAACCAACACCTACCCCATGAGTGTTAGAACCAAACTAGACAAGGATGAAAATGGTAAACCTTTTGATGACATTATATAGGTCTATAATTGGGTCATTGTTATACTTAACTGCATTTAGACCAGATATAATGTTTAGTGTGTGTATGTGTGTTAGGTTTCAATCTTTTCCTAAAGAGTCACATTATAATGCAGTGAAAAAGATATTTAGATATATTAAGCATACACCTCATCTAGGACTTTGGTATGATAGAAATGCTACGTTGGAATTATACGCATTTAGTGGTGCTTATTACAGTGGTTGCAAGATAGATAGAAAATCCACTAGCGATACGTGTCAATTCATAAGTGCTAACTTAGTCTCTTGGTTTTATAAGAAACAAGCTAGTGTAGCTCTTTCTACCACCGTAGCTGAGTATATAGCCTTAAGTTTATTCACTACCCAAATAATTTGGCTTAAACAACAACTTAGTGATTTTGGCGTTATAATGAATAAGATTCCAATTTTCTGTGATAGCTAGAGTGCGATCAATCTTTCTCGGAATCTTGTACTTCATTTTAAGGCCAAGCACATTGAAGTTAAATACCATTTTTTTCATGACCATGTTGAAAATGCGGATATAACTATAGATCATATAAGAACTGATCATCAAGTAGCTGATATTTTCACCAAACCCCTTAGTCAAGCCATTTTTGAAATTTCACGAGCCAAGTTAGATATAATGACCTAGATACGATTGTATAATTCTATCTTTTGCATGATTTGCAAAATAAAAGGGGAGATAGAATAAGAACATAATTTTAGATTTTAAGTCATGATTTTAAGGTTGACTAATGAGTGAAGTTCAATTGGTATAAGTTTTAATTTATGTTAAAGTGGCTTAGAGTATAGGTTAAGGGGGAGAATATAAGTTGAGGGGAACACGTATGTTAAAAACATATATCTAAAAGGAGTTTGAGAGTTTGAAAACAATTGGTATAAAATTGATAGACATGTCATAAACAATTGGTAAAGAGTTGTGACGTTAAAATCATGTAGAATTATTTTGAAAATCATCCTAAAGGGGAGAATGTTGAAAAATATGTTTCGATAATTTTCAAAGTCATGATTTTAAGTGTTAAATACTTAAAGAATGTCACACATGATGCTACAAATAATAAAGAGTTGAAATATATCAAATAATAAATAAAAATGACATCAATCTCTCAGATAGGTCATATTGATCGATCGATGTATACATCGATCCCTAATCGATCGATCGAAGTTAGATAGGGAAAATCCCAAACCTTACTGTGAGACATCGATCTCTAAACCTGAGACACATCGATCGATCAATGTATACATCGATCCCTCACATCAATCGATAGATGTAGGTTAGAGACAAAATTTGAACCTCACTGTGAGGCATCGATCTCTCAAGCAGAGACAATTCGATCGATTGATGTCTGGGGTTTTTAGAAAATTTTTTCTAAAATGTGACAAAATAGTTGTTTTCATTTGTACATGATTCATATACGTTTATTATGTTGTTATTATATGTTTTTGATGAATATAATAATGTCTTGTGACTAATGTGCCTTGGAAGTTTCTACAACTTACCAAAAAGGGCAAAAGTGGTAATTTGAGTTCTTGTAGGTACATGACACAGAGAAATTCATACGACGACTTTATTATTTCTTATTCATCACTATGAAGGTGCTGTTGTATCTATTTCTCACCATCAGGGTCATTTTCGGATTTTTCTATCACGAGGGATATTTTGGTCATTTTACCATCCAAGGACAGTTTGGTAATTTTACTCGAGGACATCTCTTGAGTATCTTATTATCTAAATTATAGAGCTTATTTATGGTGTTCTTGAAGATTATTTCATGGTTTTCTACTCTATTCTCTTATTTGGTGATATTATCGACGGTAGCGGGATATGTGACGGTTTTCGTGTCACGTTCTATTTTTCTTCTCAAAGAATTTTATATACATGTTATTGGAGACTCTTATTCATGATTTTGCAGAGAATTTGAGGATTTTATTGGTGCTAAATTCACCACAACATACAAGGAGAAAAATGTGAGAATTCTTAATTATTGGTTGACAAAGTCTAGTCAACTTTTATTATTATTTTCTCTTCATTAAATCTGAAGTTGTACATGTATATACAGCTCCAAGACATGATTACACATGTGGCAAAGGTGTTTTAATCATTTTATGACTTGTGCACAAGTGGACCAACCAAACACAAGCTAGTTGGCAAAATTGCCAACTTGGAAAAATTCAAATGGATACCAACGACTACAAGGCTGGTTTGGAGCTGATTTTTTGAATCAAGATGCAGCCACACATGTCCTATTATCTTGCCAAGGAGTTGAGGCCATCTTCGAAGGAATATGTCATCTTAATCCTTCATAATATCTTCATGAATTTCAACTATTTCAAGGTGGAAAATCAGCCAAATAGAATTCCAAGGTGGACCAATCATGTTGTTTCATGTTGCCAAGTGTACAAGGTGTTTACGTTTCCAACCAATGGTGTGAAGACACTTAAGCATTGATGATGAAGGCTATGACACATTGGCATTCTTATCTTCAAGGCTCAACTAACAATATAAATAGGAGGCAAGGTGAAGAAGAGAAGACATAACTTTGAAGTAAACTTGAAGATCATTCTTGTTATTCTCTTCTCTTGTCCTTGTTTTATTCTTTGTGTAGCCAAGGTGCTCTATTGTTAGTTGTTGTATAGATACATTATACACGCCTCTTGTTCATATTTTGTAAAATTGATTAGCCAAATTTATAAAGCTACATCAATAGGTGGTAGAGGTGTTACAATCAAAGTTACATAGAGGTGATCATCCAAGTCTTGAATAGGGCTGGTGTATAACCCAAAGATCAAGCTTGGTTCTTGTTGTATTGGTGTTCATTTCATAGTAAAATTCAAGAAAAGGTGTTCCTTGGATTTGAGTAGTTTACATTGACTGAACCAGGATAAATTATCGGTGTTCTTGTCTTCTTTCCTTCTTTACTGTTTTTTGCCCGTCTTCACTGTAGTTTTCATCCAATTCCACATGTCTTGAAAAAATAGCAAAATATTTTCAAAATTTTTGGTTATTGGTGGAGTTATACTTCAGACTATTAGATTTCATTTGCAACAAGAATCACTCCATTTGAGCAAAGGAGAGTTAGTATTTCAGTCTTTGAAAGATAACTGCTCCATTCTGGCTGTAATGTGACCAGTTTTAAGGAAACTTGCATTCTGATTTCATCAAGCATAGTTTCAAGTCAGAACCTTTTGAAAATTTAAATAGACACCTCAAGGAGTATTTTGACATAAAGATCAACCTTTTTGGCTGAGTAATTAAAGAGAAACATGTTTGCAAAGTTCAACACTATTTTGTCCAATTATGTCCAGATTGACCATCTGAATTTTTTTATTTGTTTGAAGGGTCAAACGATCTTATTTTTACCTTATTTTTAGACAGAGTCTAGTCAAGACATTGAAATTGATTTTTTGAAAGTTTCAAAATTTTTTGTGTTCACAGACTTTTGAATTTTTCAAAAATAGAACTGAATCTGAGTATCTCTCAGATTCTGTTTTTAAAGGGGTTTTTAATTCAAAGGTAGTAGTTTAATTTCCGGTAACCACTATTCACTCTCTATTAGTGATGTTTATTGCAGGTGTCACGATGCAATACTCGGCTCAGTACTTCACCATGTAAGCTTCGTAACCGCTGCATCATTTCTGGTGACTATATTTCAATACTCCCCATCTGCTTGTCACCTCGGTTCAGCACTTCAATCTACACTTCATTTTTGTAAACTATATTTCAATAATATCATTCATTATGCATTCTAACATCAATTTAGCATGAGTCCCATAGTCAGAGTCATAACTTTATAGTAAACACAACATCGCACAATGAACAACAACCCCAATGATCAAAAGCATAGACACAGAGAATACCAATAATCATAGTCTATCATTGCTATTAGTCCACCATATAATAACATTGATGCAAATTAATTGTAACCAGAAATAATCCTCACTATATCGCGACAGGTCTTCTATACTTGATGGTGGAAATCTCCCTCTGCCCTCCACCCCCCCCCCCAACGATTGCCTTCCTTTTTGCTACGTCTATGGTAGTCGTAAGGATAAGGGGAGAAGTCCTAGGTAACTCAGATTTTCCCATTCAAACCTTAATCTGGTTAGGATCATATATTTTATTTTAGAAAATATAAAATATGCTGCTCCAAATTCCCTTTCTCCCTCATTTATCATGTACATTTATTTATTTTGTTAAATGCATAGCAATCCATCGGCACAATGAAATTACTACTTTACCCCTCTGTTTGAAAATATTTTTCGGGGCGTTACACAAATGGTGAGACCTCTTTAAATTCTTTGAAATAATTGATTTCGGATAGACATACAGGGACTTGAACCTACAATTCAAATCAACCATGTGGACTGGGAGTTTTGACTAATCCAATCCAACATACTGAAAATAGAATGTAGGCAGGCGTTCAAGAAAATCCGCCATACCTTCAGCTGACAGCTGACATCTACTCAAATAAATACGTATAAATAAAAAAAAACTTAATATATAAGAATATATACAATGCAATCTTTTTAAATTAATAATTGATAAATTGATAAGCTTTCAAAAATAATATTTTTATCCGGTCTTGACTTGGGATTATAGTGTCAATATTAAAAGTTTGATAAAATAATTAGATAATAATTTTCTGAAGAACCTTATATAAATTCACTTCTACATGCTTTTTTTTTTCAGCATCACATCCCAAATAGTATACTTGCTTAGGATATGTCTGCTACATCAATTCACTAATTATTCTGAAAATATTATGTGATATGTAGACTCAGAGGTGTTTGATAACGTTTTATCTACCATTTAATTTAATAAATGAATCTAAATTCTATTCACAATTTTTAAGTGATAAAAGTGCTACGTTTGTTGGAATATGAATACTGCTCCTAATGATTACACATTAATTCAACCTATATTTGAGTTCATACAATGATTGAATGCGATATTATTTATCAGACTATATATATAGAGACACACGCATTATACATACATATGTATACATATATACATATACACACGCATGAATGTGTGTCTATACACACATATATACATATATGTATGTATATGACACACAAACATATATACACACACATTATATACACATATATTGTATGTATATGTATGTATATATTTGGAGAAATCTCCGGCAGAAATTGGTAGCGGTGAGCGGAAAAGCCCCATTGGGTTGGTGACTTGGGCTAATGGGGCTGTGCTCAATCCGTCATAATCCGCAGCCATTTTAATGCACCCGCTTGGGTCACAGTCTGGCTTCAATTAAGTGTCCATACACAAACACACACCTATACATACATACACATATACATATACATATACATACGTACATACACACACAGATATATATATATATATATATATATATATATATATATATATATATATATATATATATATATATAACTAAACGTATACGTATAGATAATTTTAAAATGGTCTTGAAGCAAGTATGATTGGTTGTTCCTTAGATGAGCCTCTTGCTTTGGTCAATCACCTATTTGTGTTACATGTAGGTAGATCTTATGTGACATCATCTCATTATGCTACTAGTTGATCTATGACGTATAAAATTTTTTAATACGTATATATGTACATCTACATATGTATTTAGTGTGTGTGTGTGTGTGTATAAATGTGTGTGCGCATGCATGTATATATAAATGTACGTATATATATGTCTATACACACAAACGCGCACACACACAAATAAATACACACACATACATATAGATATATATGTATGTATGTATGTATGTATGTGCATATGTGTACACACACACACACATACATACATATTTTTTTAAAAAAACAATATATTTATTAATCAGCCTCATAATCCACATGTTGGCATAAAATTTGCGTGTAAGAGTTTTAGAGTAGGATTTCATGTCTAACCTAAGCCACATATGAGTCCATCCTTGTTTTTCAAGAAGAGCAATAACCTGGTTTGCATTGTGGGAAGCGGTAAAATCATCGATCTGAACCAGTTTTAACGGAGCCACTAGTCTGTTTTTGCCTTTCCATTCTTCATAAAGCAAGTGAGAGTAGAGAGAGAGATGAATTCCCATGGCCGTGTGATGAGGAGATTTTGTAACATCAGAATCTAGTTTGCGTTTCATCCATGGGAAGTTTTGGATCCACTCTCCCCGCTTTTATTCATTATTGCATCAGAAGCTTTTAGCAGAAGATTCACACATTTAATCTCGACCTTTTTCCTTACGCCATACTCTATGGGTCGCATGCCGTTAGTAGTATCACACTTATCATATGCGGACGATTTATTGGTGTTTTTATCAGCAAGCAGGCCCAATCTCATTCGCTTTAAACAATTTCTAGCATCTTATGAGCAAGTCTCAGGTCAAGCCGTCAACAGGAGCAAGAGTACGATTTCTTTTTCAACGCATGTAGGAGTACGCCAACGTCAAACCTTATTACGGCTTCTGGCCATGCGTCAATCCTCCTTACCTCTGAAATATCTGGGATGTTACTTACATAAAGGCATCACACGGGTTGCTCATTGTCAAGATTTACTGCATCAAGTTGACATTCGGCTAGGGGCATGGCAGCACAAGTTGCTTGGCATGGCAGGTAGAGTAGTCTTACTTCGATCTATTTTATCAGCTCTACCTTTGCATCTTATGGCTGGCTCACGTCTTCCTCGAAGCATAATATGTTCTTTACAACGACGGTTTGCTGCATTCCTGTGGGGGTCACACCGGCATCATTGGGTATCATGGCAGAAAATTTGTTTTCCAAGACAAGAGGGCGGTTTGGGTATTAGATCATTACAGAATGTACAGGATGCTTTCTCATGCAAGCTGTGGTGGTGGTATTACCATGCTACGAATCTTTGGAGTAAGTACATGCGCATAAGATATGGTGCAAGAAATGACTTTATACCATGCTTATATGACTCTCCTGGCTGGCGCCGCATTTGTTTAATCCATCATAGATGTATGGAAATGACGCAATGGGATAATTCACTACCTATATGGCCAACTGCATCAGGCTGCTTTCTGTTGTCGTCTGCTTATGATCTCATTCGGCTATTACGGACAACGTTGATATCATATAAATACATTTGGCTTAAGCATCAGAGACCGGCGATTCAAATTTTCCTTTGGAGATTATTTAACAACGCCTTGCCCCTACCAGATACTCTGCGTCGTTTCTTCTATATTTTGCCCACTATATGTCCTTTCTGCCGTCAGGAATCTGCTACAACAAATCATCTCTTTTTCACATGCAGTGCCATTCGAGTCGTCAGAGATTACTTCCACTTTCTCATGGACATCACTCCAGCATACACCACTTGCTGGCGTCCGTATGCTTTAACAGTTTGGATGACAGCTCAAAATAATTTCATGGGTGAAGTGCAGCAGCATTTTTTGGGGATTCTTTTGTGGAATATATGGAAGTCATATGCAGCAGCAGTTTATGATGATAGCGGATGGTCTCAAGCTGCTCTCATCCGGTCCATTAGGAATGACATATATATGTGGACAAAATCCAGAAGTGGAAAAACACTTGTTCCATACAGCGCCTTATCAATATGGGCTTATCGCCACCTTTGAGATCGCGTCGTAATAGAATACTCCGATGGAGCTTTCTGCCACCAGGAAGGTTTAAGCTTAATACTGATGCAGCGATAGGAAGATGCACAGCAGCTGGGGGTGCAATTCTTCGAAATGAGCAGGGAAACTTTGTTCATGCCTTATCCCTGTCGCTTAGACATGATTATCCCCTTCGTGTCGAGGCACAGGCAGCATTGTTCTCTATCCTTTATTATGGGCCGACCTATAGAGGATTCTTGGTTGAAGTTGATTGCTTGGAGTTAGTCCAATTAGTATCTTCTTCGGGGCCACTAGCTCCGGACATATACCGATTGCGTTCAGTGCTACATCAATTGTCTCTGTCACTCACATACGCAACGAGGGAGGTCAATCAAGTTGCAGATTTTCTTTCGCAGCATGCCATGTCTATCTCTACACCAATGTTCTACGCGAATCTTGCCTCATTGCCAACACATATTCGTGGACTCATACGGACGGATGCCACTATGCCACACTTTCATTATACTAACACAACTGCCTCAGATGGGTATCATACATCTTAGTTTATTTTTTTGGCACGCCTTTAGACATACCATAGTTGATTCTCAGATACAATGCTTTTCTTCCAATGGTGCAAATATGTACGCTTTTTTCCTTCGCCAAGGTTTTATCCACAAGGGTGGTTTTACTTGGCAAGGTTTTAATGCGGCATATCATGCACGATTGGAGATTAGCAATCATAGCATTCTTACACTATCTCTTTTCATATCATTGATTTATTATCTTTTGTAATATGGTATTCCTCCGCCAAAAGAGAGGTTTGCTTATAATAAATATCTTTTTTGATTAAAAAAATATACATATACATACACACACACACACACACACATATATATATACACACACACACACACACACACACACACACACACACATATATATATATATATATATATATATATATATATATATATATATATATATATATATATATATATAAACTTTTGGATTAAAAGTAAGCGAGGACTATGCAAGTGTCAATACAAAGGCCCAAAGCTGCTAGATGGAGTAGGTGGCATGATGTGTAGGGTTATAGGTTGGTTTAGCGAAGGAGCTGAATCACTCAAGGGGTAGATTATAACACCCCAGTTCAACATCGCAAAAGAGACTAATCAAATTGCATGTAAAATAAGTACGTGACTAGATATCAAAACGAAACTTAGGTTAACCAATATTGGAGTGTTTAAACGGGTGGAATGTGACACCCTTACCCTACGCAAAAAAGGATTAAAAAATGGCATGAATAACGTTTCAAAATTGATGTTATAAAACATCATTCACGCAAGTAATGATCTAAGTATCTAAAGTGAAATACATGGTCCTGCATTATCTTAAATTTGTGATATTCGTGATTATTTGTTTCAAATTTGTATTACATAGTCCTCCTTTCAAATAAATTTCCTACCCTCATAATGATAACGAACCGATGATTATAATAACCTAATAATTTTGAATTACATAACCCCGCCTTCAATATTCCTTTCCAAACTGTAATGATAAAGTAACATTATTATAATTCTTGAAACTTAAAAAATCCAACCGAAACCTTCTACAAAAGAAAAATAAGTGAAAAAGAGCATCACACGTTAAATTATCATAACACAGAAACAGAAAAAAAAAAGAAAAAACAAAGAAACAACTATCAAATTGTTTTGATAGTTGTGTCATAATGATTTCTACCTCATGATTATCATTCTTGGTTATTATTATATAGTATACATATATTATTGGAATAGTGAGCTCCTCCTCGGATGATACCTTGGTGAACAGTGTATCATTGCAATTGCCTTTGGTTGAACTAAGGTCCTTCACAGTTTTAGTGAATGTTTCAAACTAAGTTTTGGTGATTGTTTTTAGTTCATATAGAGATTTCTTTATCCTACAAACCTTATTTAGATTGGTTTAACAGCTGAATCCTGATTGTATACACGAGTGACCCTCTTCTACTAAATCTCCATTCAGAAATGCATTTTTAATATCTAGCTGCTATAATTTCCTGTCAAAGTTAACTGCTATAGAGAAAATGATATTAATGGTATTAAGTTTGGCGACTGGGCCAAAGGTTTTTAAATAATCTATGCCATATGTTTGGGTAAATCCCTTAGCTACCCATCTTGCTCTGTATTTATTCACAGTTACGATATCATTGAATTTAATTGTTAACATCCATCTGCATCCAACATGTTTTATAGTTGCCGAGCTGGGTGTTAACTTCCAAGTTTGATTCTTCTCTAAGACATTCATTTCTTCATGCACAACATTCTTTCGTTCAGGCTAGCTTAAAGCTTCTTGTACATTTTTCGATATGACTTTATTATCAAGTGAACATATAAATGTCTTAAAGTTGAGATTCAACTATTATAAAACACGAAGTCCTATACAGGAATGATCATTAGTGCATTCTCTTGTTTTTTTTCCCTTAATGCTATAGGTCTATCATCTATCTGAGTTAGTTTTCGTATCCAGCCTGACTTTCCTCTAGTGAACTTTCTTCTACTGACATGGGCTATGTGTATTCAGGGGTATTAAGTCATCTATCCCATCCAAGGGTTTTACGATTGTTAGAGGTCAAGGAATATTAGTTATGAGCTGAGAATTTGTCATGTCGAGCTATAATATCAAGTTGACGAGGTGCAGTGTTGAGCTCAGTTGACCATGTCGATGCATTTACTTGATTTTTCAGCGTGGCCAAGCTTTTCATATGCTTTGGAGATTGTGAATTACTCCATTTGAAGGAGGGATTACAAGAAGACCGTATATTATGTCCTAGTCAGGGAACAAGTGCGAAATTTTCACTATATTTCGTCTCGATTAAAGAATAAACACTAAAACAAAAATACTTAAAAAATAATTGATATTAAGAAGGCAAGAAAATTCAGATTCTGGAGAGGAAAATTACACAAATTTCATTGAAGAAGAAGGAAATCTAAAAATTTGTTACAAATGCCTCAACCGCAGAAATGTAAAAAAGAAGCATGTAAAATTACTAAAATGTCCTCAACTAATTCCTTTCTCTAATACAATTACGAGGGGAAGACTAGTCATTTCTCTTTTATTCAAACATTTCGTGCTCTGTTCCTTTTCTTCTTCCTTTCAACTGTGCGCAATCCCTGCAGCATCCGTGTCTTTACCCCCTTCCTCTTATTCTTATGTGCTTTATTCATCTTACGCTTCCAACTAATCATCCCAATCTTTGATTACTGAATTCATCTAGCATCTGTTGTTTTCTTCTTCCTTCAGAATGGTAGTCTGTATTACCATCGTTGCCTTTAACTCCAGCAGCTTCAACTGCAAGTTCTTTAACATCTCCCTCCCTCAAGCTTAGCTTGGAGTAGATGTTGTGAACTCCTAAAGCGTCAATTAGGAGATTCATCCTTTTTGTGTCAAGGACTTTTGTGAATAAATCTGCCAGCTACAAATCAGTTCTTATTGGCATTAACTTGATTATTCCTCCTTGTAGCTTATCTCGTACTACATGGCAGTCAATTTCAATATGTTTTGTGCTTTCATGAAAGACTGGATTTTCAGCAATGTAAATGACACTCTTACAATCACAGAATATCTCTACTAGTTTCTAAACATCAAGTCCTAGACCCTTCATTAAGTATCTAATCAACTAAATTTCACATGTAACCATGGCCATGGCTCGATATTTTGCTTCAGCAGAAGATCTTGGCACTGTTGTTTTTTTCTTGGCTCTCCATGAAATCAAGACATCCCCTAAAAAGACACAATAGCCTGTAATGGACCTCCTGGTTTTTTGCATCCTCCCCAATCAGCATCTACAAAGGCATTTAGTTGGAGATCTCCCTGTCTTGGAAAGAGCAGTCATTGTCCTATAGTGCCTTTGATGTACCTTATGACTCTATGAGCAGCCCTCAAATGGTTCTCAGTGGAACAATCAAAGAACTGACTTAACTATTGTACAAGAAAGGTTATGTCACACCTAGTGATGGTCAAATATATAAGTTTGCCAATAAGCTTCCTGCACTGTGTGCTGTCTAACAATCTTGGTGAATCATCATGTGTCAAGCTAAGATGAGTTTCCATGGGGCTCTTTGCTAGTTTAGCTTCTAAGAAACCTACATGTTCTAGTAGCTTGGTGGTGTACTTCCTCTGGTTAAAGTGAACCCCCAAGCCTTGGCTACCTCAATGCCAAGGAAGAATCTTAAGTCTCCAATGTCTTTGATATTAAATCTGTTGTGAAGAGATTGTTTAACTCCCTGGATAGCTTGCTTATGAGCACAAGTCACAATGACGTCATCACCATACACTAGGAGAAGGAGAAAAGCAGACCCCGCTGGTTTGGTGAAGAGGGTGTAGTCTGACTTGGACTGAGTGAAACCCTAAGCAATGAGATGAGCAGTCAAGGTGGCATTCCACTCTCTACTGGCCTATTTAAGACCATAGAGAGATTTATGTAGCTTGCAAACAGATTGAGGCCTTGGTACTATTAGGCATGGTGGAGGGGTCATATGGATTTCCTCGTGAAGATCTTCATGCAGAAAGGAATTATTCACATCTAACTGATAAATAGGCCAGTTATGTTTAGCTGGAAGAGCAATAACCAGCATTGTCGTGGCCATCTTAGACACTAGAGAAAAGGTGTCCTCATAATCAATTCTAAATTGTTGATTGTTGCCTTTGGCAACTAGCTTAGCTTTATATCTTTCTACTGTCCCATTTGAGTTGAGCTTGACTTTATATACCCATTTACATCCAATGGGTTGCTTTCCAGGGGGTAAAGGAACTATGGTCCAAGTCTGATTTGCTTCCAAAGCTACAACCGCAGCTGCCATTGCTTCCTGCCAAACAGTAGAACTAGCTGCCTCCAAATAAGAGTTAGGTTCTGTATTGGTTCTTAAACTTAGCACATATACTTTGTATTATGGAGCTAGGGATGCAAATGTAATGTACTTGTGTAAAGAATGAGGAGATGTATAATGAGAAGGTAAAACAGAAAAAGGAGAAACAGATATTTGGTTACAGTAATTGTCTTATAGATAAGTGGGAGGATGCCTTGAATGTTGGGGCCTACTTTCTTCATTTGATCTAGTAGTATGAGCATCGGTAGCAAGATCTTGAGCTAAAATTGGTAAGTCAATGACTACAGTTTTAGATGGTTGGGAGGCTGGTGAAAAAAATGGGGAGGCACTGGAGTAGAAGTAAGAGGAGCAGGAGTAGGAATATAAGGATCAGACTAAGGAAGATAAGATGTTGGAGTGGGAGTGGTACTCAAGGATGATGAAGATGGTGACAAGGGTACTGGGGCTTGAATGTGAGTTGAAGGTACAGGTAAAGTGAGATGTTGAGCAGGTATATCTTAGGAAGGCAATCAAGGGGGAAAAGACACATATGGTTGAGGAGTTGGTTTGTCTGCATGGAGAGATGACATTTTGTTAAAGGAAAATGTGCGCTCATGGAAAATCACATCTCTCGAAATGTAAATACTTTTGGTACTGGGGCCTTGAAGTATATACCCCTTTATAGTCTAGGATAGCCCCAAAAAAACACTTCTAGTAGACCTGGGAGAAAATTTTTCTTTATGTGACTGAGTGCATGCACCAAATGCCAAGCATCCAAAGATTCTGAGGTGATGATGAGAAGGCTGTTTCTGATAGAGTAGTTGGTAAGGGTTTGATTGTTCAGGATAGGAGAATGAGTACTATTGATAACAAAACTGAGTGTTGGATGCAGAAACCCTAGTAATCAGAATGGACTTGGGATTGGAACTTGAGGGCTCTTGCAACAGATAAAATGTGTTGATGCTTCCTTTCAACTACTCCATTCTACTGAGGGGTATATACACAACTGGTCTGGTGAATTATCTCTTTTGATACATAAAAGGACTCCATGTTAAACTCTTGTCCATTGTCAGTTCTAATCATCTTAACATGAGCACCAAATTGAATAAGAGCATATTCATAAAAACTTTGAACAACAGATCTGGCTTTTGATTTTGATTTCATCAAATATTCCCAACAAAATCTTTAATGATCATCCACAATGGTAAGAAAATAGTGTTGTTTATACATCGTGGAGTATTTATAAGGCCTCAAATATCAATGTGTACAAGATCAAAGGGATTAGAAGCAACAGAAGAAGAAATAGGAAATGAGTTCCTTTTCTGTTTAGCTAGGGGACAAACTATACATTCACTCAAACAATTATATGATGTTTCTACTACTGGATATGCCTTCTGCACTTCTTCCATTATGACAGAAGACATGTGAATAAGCCTAGCATGCCATAGTAATGATGTTGAAGAAGTTACAACACATGCTTTTGGAAGAGATGGTGTGGACTGCACTACTTTAGGCTCTCCATGAAGATGATAGAGCCCATGATTCACTTCAGCTGAACCAATCGTGTTCTTGGCCTTTAGATCCTGAATGTAGCAAATAGTGTTGAAAAATGAAACAGTTATATGTGGAGATTGGGTTATCCTGCTCAATGATAACAAATTAAAGGCAAATACTAAGACATAAAATACATTTGTGAGCAGTAGTTCAGAAGAAAATTTAATGGTTCCAATATGAGTGACTCTGGCTAATGACTTATCTGGTAGATTAACAAACAATGAGGCAACAAAATGATAAGATTCAAAGGGATCAATACAAGAACATACATGATCATTAGCTCTAGAATCCAAAGCCCATGTATTTGAGTTTTGCCTCAATACATTACCTGAAACTTTACCTGAGTTAGTAGCCTGCCGTGCTGACATGAAGGCATGATGAGTGACTGTGTGCTTGAGGACTCAGTGTTGGTTTTCCCTCCTTTTTACCTGATTATCTTGGAGCATACTGATCAACTGACTATATTGATCTGCATTCAAAGCTAGAGCTGCTGTTACACCACTCTGCATAGTTCCTTCATAATTTTCAAGCATCTCATATTCTTCATGAATCACTTGATCTCCTCCTTGTTGAGAACACTGATCTCCATAAGCCAAATTCACATGTCCCTTTGGCTTGAAGCCAGGTGGGTACGGATGATGATGATGATGATGATGATGATGATGTCTACAGTGTGTCCTGATTTATTACAGTGGGTGCAATAAGGTGTCCTAGGCCTATTCTGGTTAGACCTGAAATTGCCTCTACCAAAACCTCTGCCAACTGGCCTGTGTAACAAACAAGGTCCATCTTGATGTGGCCTAGGAGGAAATGAACCAAATCTGGACTGGTCATTAGAGCTTATGTTTAACATAGAAGAAGGATCATTGGCAAACTGATTATGACCACCAGAGTACGTCAACTTTCTCTCCAACCTGACTGCCATTGCAAAGGCTGTTTCAAGATCAGGAAGTGGTGTAGACAGTAGTATTTGAGATTTCACTGCTTCAAATTTCTTAGTAAGACCTTTAAGAAGCTTAATCACACAATCATTCTCTACAAATCTGTTAATCTGTGTAGCTAGGTTGCACGTACATCTATTGCAGGTGCAGGTATGAATGGTTCTTAATACAGATAACTCTTCCCAAATTCCTTTGAGTCTGGTGTAGTATTCTATCACAGAACTATTTTCTTGTCTAACTAAATAAAATTCTTCTTGTAAATCTTAAAGCCTAAATGAATCAACATTCATATATAAATTTTAGGTCATTTCCGATTTCCACAACAGTATCAAGCCACATAACATTTTGTGCTATGCTAGGTGTCAAAGAATTCACTAACCATGATGCTACCATATTATCAGCCTTAGTCCAAGCATTGAACCTTCGCGCTGTATCCACAGGCTTCGTATGTACACCATTGATAAATCCTATTTTGTTCTTGGACTCCTACGCTTGTGTAGCAGATCTACTCCAGCCATGGTAGTTGTTACTATCTAGCAATGGTTGGACTAACACTATCGACGAACTGTCACTAAGATGTATGTTGTATGGATCTTCGTTGGATCATTTGCCATATGAGTTAGATTGGATGCAGAAAGAGAGTCATTCGCAACAAAATTGTTGGAAGCCATGAATGTACTAAAATTGATCTACAATCGCTCTGATACCATGTGGAAATTTCACTATGTTTCGTCTCGATTAAAGAACAATCACTAGAGTAACAATATCTAAACAGATCAAGAATGCTAGAAAATTTTGATTCTAGAGGGGAAAATTGCACAAATTTCATTGAAGAAGAAGGAAAACTGAAAGTCTCTTAAAACTGCCTCAACCGCAGCAATTTAAAGAAGAAGCATGTAAAAGTACTAAAATGCCCTCAACTAATTCCTTTCTCTAATACAATTACGAGGGGCAAACTAGTCATTTCTCCTTTATTCAAACATTTGGCGCCCCTGTTCCTTTTCTTCTTCCTTTCAGCTGCACGCAATCCCTGCAGCATTCGTGTCTTCACCCCCTTCCTCTTATTCTTGTGTGCTTTATTCATCTTACACTGCCAATTAATCATCCCAATCTTTGATTACTGAATTCATGTAGCATCTGTTGTTTTCTTCTTCCTTCAGAATGGTAGTCTGTATTACCATCTTTGCCTTTTAACTCCAGCAGCTTCAACTGCAAGTTCTTTAACAAGTTCACACAAAACTTTCCATAAGTAAGTTATTGCAGAAGGTAGCTCCATTATAAAGACAACAATAGCACTTGAGAATCGAATTGGAGAAAAACAACCATGGCCTCAAAACTTGCACTTACCAACAGCCGTAACAAAAGCAGACCATAGTGATGTGAAGAAGGTTTCTTCATATTAAACTCTTTTGGTTGAGCAATCTGATATGCAACCATCAAAGTAGTAAAGCACAACAATCATTGTGGTAAGAATAAATGCTCCTATAATATACAGGGGAGGCACTTGCAACATTTGCTGACCAATTTAAAAGAGGCAAATATCAGCATTAATTTTCTGAATCCACGGAAAATGATTAGGCATTACCAGCTGGTAAGGTCCTAGTGAATATAAGGAAAATGATTAGGCAGTACCAGCTTGTAAGGTCCTAGTGAATATAAGGATAATTTGTTGTCTTTGAACTATTTTCAGGTGCCACAATTAATGAACTAAACTAGTTCATTAAGTGAAGTACTTAAGTTAATGAACTAACTAGTTGCTTAAATGAAGACATGTTTGGAGAAAGCTTGATGGCAACAAATTGAAAATGTAAAGTCTCCTCATTCTTTCAATCTACACACCTAATATATATTATATTCATATTTTTGTTAAAAAGGCACAATACACATACATTCCGACATACTACAGACACGTTACATATATTACAAACGTACGTCAACGTCACACCACTATATACACCTTATATTTATGAGTATATTCAGGTCTTATATCATATGACATAATTCATGGGGATGACTAAATTATAACGATACGTTACAAGGTCCTAAACCAAAAATTATCGTATCAGTGACTACCGAAACTTCACCGACGTGTCACGTACTTGCCGTATAAAGATGGTCAGCCTATATACTTCAAATAGAGCCAAAAATTTCGTGGCTCATATGTTAAATTCTGCCACTAAATCATTCCATGTTGGCACACACCAATCACCCACAATTTAGGCCAAATTGTGGAGATTTCAAATTCAAATTTTTAAAGCACATGGGACGCCTATACCATTTGCTATTAGGGATGAATATACACTTTATTTTATGATTATTATATATGACGTAACATATATGACATGTGCAAGAATTTTGAATTTAATTGGAGAAAAATCGCGTAATCGACGAAAGTGGAAAATTCGGTTTTCTACGAAGACAACACATGGAACGTTTTTTTGGCATGAGATGTAACATGTATCTAGATAATTTTACACATTCAAGACATGTTAAAGTGTTTTAGAAAATTCAAATTAGGGCTGATTGCAATTTACGTTATATGTGTAAATATTGTGCATTATTTGACAACGGTTACTAAAGTAAAATTTCAGCACTTGCCTAGCTATTCCACACGCCATTTGCAGCCGCAATGGAGCCTAGGTGGAGCTTATTTGACATCTCAATTGGTGGAGAATATGCATCACAAGGTTAGTGACATAAAAGAGGGAACTACACAAGGTAACAATTCAAAAGATTTGAAAATAGCCACATGGTGAAAACTTTCAGCACATGGCATTAGTTGGCCGATTTTTAGGCCGTTTTTGACCTGAATTTGCATCCCAAAATTGAAGGGATTGAATGGTGATTGTTTGGTAACATTTTGAGTACTATTTGGCACATGTTATATGAGATTTTTCAGATTTTTACAGCACATTAAAGGATGCCAAGTTTGACCAATCATCAAGTGACAAGTAAGCAAGGTCAAGTCATCCTTCCAATCATAGTGTGCCAAGTGAGCAAGATGGTGTCATTTCTATACATGGCAATCTTCCAAGAACATTAAAGAGAATTCTGATGAAATGGATAAAGCCCTAGGGGGCGGCCAAGCTTGATTAAAAGGATGAGATGTAATGCAAACAAAGCCAAGACAACAACACATTTCTCTCAAGTACAAAAGATCTACTACTCTTATCTTCTACCTTTCTTTCTTCTTCTTCTTCTTCTTCTCTCACACCTATTGTTCATATATTCTAAATGTTGTATAGGCTTTGAATATACCACCAACTCTCATTCATTGTTGTAAAAGGTTGATCAAGGTGCGATCAAACCTTCATTCAATCGGTGGTGGTGTCTGCGATTCGTTTGCTCAATTGTGTTGTTTGTAAAAGGATGGAGTTAGTATGTAACTCCAGTCACCCTTGTGGTAAGATGTTTTTGGTGTTTAGTGATAACCGAGGAAGGTTTCCTCGAAGACTGGAGTAGGTTGATTTAACCGAACTAGGATAAAATCCTTGGTGTCTTACTTTACTACACTTTACTTTCAGTTTTCAGTATTCAGCATCGATTTCATTGCAATAGTAAGAATAGGAAATGAATTTTAAAAATCATAAAATTTTGCATAAACATAGCCAGACCTCCTAGCATTCATTTGGCGTAAGTTTCAACTCATTTGAATAAGTATAAATCAGTCAAACTTTAATAGTTCTGAGACTAGTGCATTCTGATTTTCAGAGTTGCAAAGGTTGAGAACATCAACGTGATTGAAATACTTCCTAAAACAATTTTCAAAAACTGTTTCAACCCTTGAGGGTCTTGTCATTAAATTTTCAGACCATTTTGAGTCACCAATTAGTTGGAATAAAGTTTTTAAGTCTGAGTATTGTTTCTGGTAAATTTGCACAATCTGACCAAAAACGTATTTTCAAGTGGTTACGAGTGGAATTTTAATATGAAATTTTATGAGATACTCAGAACATCTGAGAGTAGATTCTCACCTAATTCATAATTTTTGGAGGTCTGTAACTAGGTCTTTTAACTATTTTAAATCAGAATATGAGAACAGAAACTGTTTTCAGAAGTAAGGTTTTTGGTTCAAAAGTTTTTAAAAACCAAAATTTCTGCACCCACTATTCAACCCGCCCCCTTCTAGTGGTGCTATACAGGTCCTACAAGTGGTATCAAAGCGCAGACACACTCACTACAAGGAGATCCAACGATCTTTGTGAGATGGCATCCACTAGTTATAAAACCGAACAAGAAGGAATGTCAACTGTAAGACATCCTCTTTTCGATGGTGAGTCTTTTATATAATGGAAACTTAGAATGAAACTTTTATTTTGGCTATTGATATAGAATTATGGTCCATCATAGAAGACGGTCCTTTTATTCCGTCTAAAATAACTACGATTGATGGCGTTACGTTAGATGTAGTAAAGCCTAAGCAAGAGTATACAGTAGACGATAAAAAGAGATTAAGTATGAATGCCAAGGCCATGCAATGTTTTTAAATGGCCTAAGTTAAAGTGAATCAAGTTATATGTCTGATTGCTCTAGTGCCCAAGAGATGTGGAGAATCCTTGAAATGAAACATGAAGGGACTAGTCAAGTTAAAGGGTCTAAAATAAATATGCTTATGACCACTCTTGAGTCCTTCAAGTTATTACCAAACGAATCTATTGTTGATATGGACTTACGCTTGACTAACATCTACAATTCTCTTGAGTCTCTTGGAAAAGCTTATTCTACACAAGAAAAGGTTCAAAAGGTGCTAAGAAGTCTCTCATCCGAATGAGACCCTAAAGTCACAGCGATTGAGAAAATTAAAGAAACGAGATCAATAAAAATGAAGGAACTAATCAGATCATTGAAGGTATATGAAAACAAACTCACTCTAAGAAATTCTGAATCTACTTCTAAACAAGATAAAGCTATAGCGTTTAAATCAAATGAATATGTCTCTACCTCTTATGATCGCGTAGATGATAGTGACACAGATTCTAATGATGAAGATCTAATCACGTTGGTTAAAAGATTAAGAAAGATCATGAGAAAATCAATTAAAAATAATCATAAGCCTACTTCATCTAAGAATCATAGAAATAAAAATAATGAGATATAAAGTGCTATGAATGTGGGAAACTTGGACACCTGTCATATGACTGCCTGAACAAACACAAACAAACAAACAAAAACCATGACTGGAATAAAACTAGACTCGTCTCAGAACCTAAACAAAGGAGAAGAGCCTTCAAAGCCTCCACATGGAGTAACTCATCCGATTCTGAGACTGAAGGAACCGAAGGAGAAACGACACAAGTATGCTTTACATCCAAGGCATCGAATGAGGTATATTCTGACTCAGACTCAGATTCCGAGCCTTCTTATGATGATTTATTTTGTCAATAGCTTGAATTGCATAAGTTTTCTAAGGCTCTTGCAAAAGAAAAGAAACATTTAATTGAAGACAAGAAATTGTTAGAATTTTCTAACTCGAATCTTGTATTTAAATTAAACGATTCAAAAGAAGAGTCGTCTTGCATGATAAATTCATTAAAGTCTGAAATTTCATCTTTGAGCACAGAGAATAATGAAATGAAATCCAAGATTTCAAATTCGAAATCAAGAAATGCAGATTTAGAAAAAAGGATGAAACAGTTTGATACGGGCACACACATGCTAGATTGCATCATCTCCTCACAAAAGCATGAAAGCGACAAAACCGGATTAGGATACGTTGAGAAAAACAAAACACAAAATAAATCAACTAAATTCATTCTATCTTCATCTAAGAAAACACATGCAAATGTAGCACCTAAAAGGACGCCTAGATCATCCTCTACTTCATCTCATCGTCCTTCTTCTTCATATCATACAAGATATAATTATGTGCCGTATAAATATAAAAAGAAACAACTGATGCATACACGACATTCATACAACATAAATGCATCAAAAACGAAAATCATACCATGTGCATGATGGTATTCTCGGCAAAAGGCTAAACGGATTTGCACCGAACATCTATTACATTGCTTCTTCATCTCTTTTCTTACCTTTTAGAAGACCTAGGAAGGTCACCCAAGTTTGGGTACCAAAAGGTACATTTGCAAAGGGTTGAATAAATAACCCTTAAGAACACACTTGAAATGCATAATTTTTGTTGATATACTATAAACTGCTGCTTCTTTCTTACATGTACTTTTGATGACATGTTCAAAATAAAGGGGGAGAGAAAAACATGATTTAAGGGGGAGAGAGAAGCATAAATTAAGGGGGAGCACGAAAATTCAAAATTCGAATTTATGCATAATTGGAGGGGAGCAATTATATTTAAATCATGAACCAATGTTATTTTGTAAATCATCAAAAGGGGGAGATTATTGAGAAAAAGTGTTTGAATAATTTACAAATGCATGATTTAAATAGTACAAGTTCACGAAATGCAGGGCAAAATTATTGCTTGACACGTTTTTGTGATATACATGCCTCATATGCTTTATATATATTGTTGCCATAGTAACAAGCCATGAAGCTTAAATGTTACATCATACGGCAAACATTTGTTGTCTTTGAACTATTTTCAGGTGCCACAATTAATGAACTAAACTAGTTCATTAAGTGAAGTACTTAAGTTAATGAACTAAATAGTTCCTTAAATGAAGACATGTTTGGAGAAAGCTTGATGGCAACAAATTGAAAATAGAAAGTCTCCTCATTCTTTCAATCTACACACTTAATATATATTATATTCATATTTTTGTTAAAAAGGCACAATACATATATATTCCGATGTACTACTGACATGTTACATATATTACATATGAACGTCAACGATACACCACTATATACACCTCATATGTGTGAGTATATTCAGGTCTTATATCATATGATATAAGTCATGGTGATGACAAAATTATAGCGACACATTACAAGGTCATAGACCAAAAATTGTCCTATCGAGTGACTACCGAAATTTCACCGACATGTCACATACTTGCCATATAAAGATGGCCAGCCCATATACTTCAAATATAACCAAAACTTTCGTGGCTCACATGTTAAATTCTGCCACTAAATCATTCCATGTTGGCACACACAAATCACCCACAATTTAGGCCAAATTGTGGAGATTTCAAATTCAAATTTATAAAGCACATGGGGCGCCTATAACATTAGCCATTAGAGCTGAATATACACTTTATTTTATAATTATTATGTGTGACATAACATATATGACATGTGCAAGAAGTTTGAATTTAATCAGAGAAAAATCACGTAATCGACGAAAGTCGAAAATTCGGTTTTCTACGAACACAACACATGGAACGTTTTTGGCATGAGATGTAACATGTATCTAGACACATTTTACACATTCAAGACATGTTAAAGTGTTCTAGAAAATTAAAAATAGGGCTGATTGCAATTTACCTTATATGTGTAAATATTATGCATTATTTCACAAAGCTCACAAAAGTAAAATTTCAGCACATGCCTAGCTATTCCAAACGCCATTTGCAGCCACAATGGAGCGTAGGTAGAGCTTATTTGGCATCTCAATTGGTAGAGAATATGCCACAAAAGGTTAGTGACATAAAAGAGGGAACTACACAAAGTAACAATTCAAAAGATTTGAAAATAGCCACATGCTGAAAACTTTCAGCACATGGCATTCGTTGGCCGATTTTTAGGCTATTTTTGTCCTTAATTTGCATCCCAAAATTGAAGGGATTGAATGGTGATTGTTTGGTAACATTTTGAATTCTATTTGGCACATGTTTTATGAGTTTTTTTTTTAGGTTTTTACAGCACATTAATGGAGGCCAAGTTGGACCAATCATCAAGTGACAAGTAAGCAAGGTCAAATCATCCTTCCAATCATAGTATGCCAAGTGAGCAAGATGGTGTCATTTCTACACAAGGAAACCTTCTAATGGCATTAAAGAGAATTCTAAAGAAAGAGAAGAAGCCCTAGAGGGCGGCCAAACTTGATTAAAAGGATGAGAAGTAGTGCTAACAAAGCCAAGACAACAACACATTTCTCTCAAGTGCAAAAGATCTACTACTCTCGTCTTCTACCTTGATTTCTTCTTTTTCTTCTCTCAAGCCTATTATTCATATATTCTAAATATTGTATAAGTTCTGAATATACCACCCACTCTCATTCGTTGTATAAAAGGTTGATCAAGGTGTGATCAAACCTTCATTCAATCGGTGGTGGTGTCTGTGATTCGTTTGTTCGATTGTGTTGTTTGTAAAAGGGTGGAGTTAGTGCGTAACTCCAGTCACCCTTGTGGTAAGGTGTTTTTGGTGTTTAGTGATAACCAAGGAAGGTGTCCTCGAAGACTGGAGTAGGTTGATTTAACCGAACCAGTAATACAGTTGATGACTATTGGAAATTGTAGGCAAAGCTGGTCCTCGAAGGGAAACCATCTCTGAGGCCTCAACCAAAACCATTCGCTGTTGGACAAAGTGCTGCACATCAGGTCAGCAGCACAACTCAACTTGGCACAGCTTGGCAAAACACAACCCACCTCAACTCAGCCTAAGTGGCTGAAGCTGAGGTCCCTACAAAGGATCAGTTTGCTACTCTGATCAATTAGCTGAGCAGATAGGGTGGCCGAGCTGAATCATACCAAGCTACAATGGCGGGCTATGTCCACCTGAGCTCCGACAGTTCTTGGATCATTGACTCCGGAGCTATTGACCATATGGCAAGTAGCGGTAACCTTTTAAACTCTTAGTCTCTGTTTTCAATACCCAAGAAGGTTAAGATTGCTAATGGAACTTCCTTAGAAGTTGTTGGCATAGGCTCAACAATGATTAATAATAAAATCCTTCTAAAAGATATCCTGCATATCCCTAGTTTAAGCTTCAATCTTTTATCAGTTGGCAAACTTGCTAAGAATAATAATTGCATAGCCTGCATTTCATCTACAAAATGTTGTTTTCAGAAAAACAAAATGAAGGGGATGATTAGCAGTGCTAAGAATATAGCGGTATGTTCCTTCTGTAGTCAAAAACCCGAGCTTTAATTAGCACATCCGAGCAGCCAAGAGATGATATGCTAGTATTTTGTACCCCAGAAATTATTGTATATGTGATATTTTACTATGGCATAACAGACTGAATCATCCCAATTTTGTATATCTTAAACATATAATGCCAAAATTATTTAGCTTGGCTGATCTTGAAGACCTTACTTGTGAAACTTGCCAATGAGCTAAGCACACTAAACAAAATTACCCTGCAAGACTATACAAGTCATCAGCACCATTTAACATTGTCCATTCTGACATATGTGGTCCATCTAGAGTAGCTAATATCAACGGTGCAAGATGGTTCATAACATTTGTATATGATCACACTAGACTAACATGGGTTTACTTATTAAAAAATAAAAGTGGTGTGGGACAAACTGTTATGAGATACATCTCACTTGCTAAAAATTAGTTCGGTTGCACCGTTAAAACACTGAGATCAGATAACGAAGTTGAATACTCAGATAAGACTATTCAAAACTTTATGATAGAAAATATCATATACCACCAAACTTCATGTACCTACATCCCTCAAAAAAATGGTGTAGCCAAAAGGAAAAACAGACACCTACTTGAAGTGACTAGAGCTATTATGTTTAAAATGAATGTACCCAAACAATACTTGGGTGAAGCCCTACTTACTGCCACTTACCTAATAAACAGAATGTTGTCCAGAACTCTGTCCTTTAAAACCCCTAGAGAAAAACTTCTTACAGACTACCAACACACCGAACTACTCTCAGAACTGCCAACCAGACTATTCAGATGCATACGATATGTGCATGTTCACCCCAGCCTTAGGGGGAAAAAAGATCCTAGGTCAGTTAAGTGCATTTTCTTAGGATACTCAAACTCATGAAAAGGTTATAAGTGTTACTGTCCAGTAAATAAAAGAATGCTTGTGACACTTAATGTTACCTTCGATGAAAAACATGTATTTTACAAACCTTTAATTGAAAGAAGACATTTAAGTCTCGACGAGTATTAGAGAACAATCCTAGAAGCTCTGTCAAGCACAGTAACTCAATCGAGCTACCCATAGCAGCTTGGTAACTTAACACCTCAGGTCAACACGACCAATTCCCAACCTTGGAACTAATCTTCTCATAACTCCCAATGATTAGAAAGCCCTAGGAAGAGATAGCCGACCTGATATATCTGAACAAATACAACAAAATTTAGAAGATGACACTCCGGAAGAAATTACTGAATATGAATCTGACACTCACATAGATGATAGACCAATAGCACTAAGAAAAGGAACAAGAGAATGTACAAAGAATCCTATATGCACCAAATATCCTATTGAAGAATGCATATCATGCAATTGGTTGAATCCTAACTTTAAAGCATTCGTATGCTCACTTCATAATAAGATCATACCCAACAATACAGAAGAAGCACTTAGCCAACCTGAATAGAGATACCATGCATGAAGAGATGAATGCCTTAAAAAAAGTCAAACTTTGGAGCTAACTCCCATCTTGGCAATAATAAAACCAGCAGGATGTAGATCGATATTCACAGTTAAATACAATAATGATGGCACTACGAATAAATATAAAGCAAGATTAGTAGCCAAGGGATTCACACAAACATACGGAATAGATTACTAAGAAACATTCGCACCTGTTGCTAAACTAAATACCATAAGAGTCATTTTCTCTTTAAAAATCAACCTTGACTGGGAATTGCACCAACTTGATGTAAAAAAACGTTCCTGAGCATAGACCTGGCCAAGGAAGTATATATGTGTATACCACCAAGATTCAATAATGAAACGAACAAAGATAAGGTATATAAGCTAAGAAAATTACTATATAGGCTAAAACAATCACCTCGGGCCTAGTTTAGAACCTTCACTAAAACTGTGAGTGACCAAAAATTTAACCAAGGCCATAGTGACCATACACTATTCACCAGAATTTCATCTCAGGGAGAGCTAACTGTCCTGATAGTGTATGTAGATGATATCGTAATAACAGAGAGTGATAAACATAGCATAGAAAGTATCAAGGCAAAGCTATCATAACAATTCGAGATGAAGGATCTGGGTAAGTTATGATATTTCCTAGAAATGGATATCACTAGTAATAAAGATGGACTATATATATATCCCAGAGAAAATATATACTTGACCTTCTCAAAGAAACTGGCATCCTCGGATGCAAACCAACAAGCAGCCTTTTTGAACCTGGACATAAACCTAGAGATCAGTGGGATAATACCACAAAAAATAAACTAACTTATCAAAAAGTAGTTGGGAAATTAATCTACCTATCTCACACTAGGCTACACATTTGCCACGCAATAAGTTTTCATCACAGTTTATGCACAATTCTACTAATGAACGCCTTCAAGCTGCATTAAGAATTCTCAGGTACCTCAAGAATGAACTGGAACATGGATTGTATTTCAAGAAGAGCTTAGACTAAAGTGTTAAGGTATTTACAAACGCAGGCTGGGCTGGATCAAAAATTATCCTAAGATCAACAATTGGCTATAGAACCTTCCTATGAGGCAACCTAGTTACATGGGGAGCAAGAAGCAACTAGTGGTGTCAGGGAGCAGTGTAAAAGCATAGCACTTATACTAGGAATCTAGAAAGACATTTGGATCATTAGAGTTCTGGAAGACTTTCATATCGAGGCAGCACTACCCATCAAAATCTCTTGTGACAGCATCTCTACCTTAAGTATGGCAGAATCTAGTTCAACATGATAAATCAAAACATGTAGAAATAGGTAGACACTTCGTCCGTGAAAAAATCGAAGGAAATGAGGTTAATATAGAATATATCTCCTCAAAGGATCAAATCGCAAGCATCTTAACCAAGCCAGTAGCAACAAAGGTTTTTCAATACTTATTGTCCAGGCTTAGTTGTGTAAATATATACAGCCAAGCTTGAGAAAGAGTGTAGAAATGATCCCATCCGAGGTGAACCAACTTCAGTCGAGGTGCATCGATCTGTGCAGAATAGTTGTTGAGCTGGGGAAAAGAACAACTAAAGTCCTCGTGCCGAGCTGAGGTGAAGATATGAGTGACAGAGCTGAGCAATCATAAAGATGGATTAAGTTGAGGTAACAAAGAACTACTGTCGGCCTGAGATAATCAAGGGATAGAAGGAATAGCTGAGGTAAAGAGAGTAGACCTGGAATAATGATGCTGAGCCGAGGTGACAAGACGACACATCAATCAAGCAACAGATCAAAAGCAGAGTTGCAATACTTAATCATGTAAATACCTTAGGAACTATATCATATATATGGCCGAACTAAATTGGTAACTAGCCGTTACTATCGTAAACGTTAGGAAACACTGTAAATAAACAGTAACCACTGTGCAGATGAGAAAATAATACCATTAGGTGGAGAAACAACCTCTATAAAAGGGGAACAACCTTGTAATTGTTTTTTTTTGACTTGAATGAATGTTAAATTCTTTCAATCTCGACAACCTTAAGGTCACAAAGCACCAAACCTTACTAGTTACTACAAAGCATGCCATGTTATATAGATATACGACTACATACATTAAATGAGGAACATGGAATCCAAATGGTATCCTTTCTCTATAACATGGTGTCGTTCAAGCTCAAAACAACTTCTTGAAGGAAACAATTACTCCACCAGAAACTTTGTCATGCTCCCGGGCATCAAACTCCAACCCTCCATAATACTAACTTTTATGGTGTTACGGGGGATTTAAACTTCAACCTCTTATATGAATGTATGGCCCTTCAATATGTAAATAAACCAATAAGATAATTCCACGTATTTTGAAATTTGGTGTCTAATGAGAATTACAAATTTTGAAATACTATATTAGTAAGAGATACATAACCAAATAGTTATTCCATAACTAAATAAGTGATACATCTTTAAAGCGACACCTTATTTCATAAACAATATTGAGTGATATACATGTAAGAGATGAACTCTTTTACATTTCATACATTCAAGCACTATTTCTCTTTACATGCAATTACATAATAGTTTTAAATTAACTACTAGAATATTGTGTATTTACTCACATAGCAGTACAGAATTATTTACTTATAGACCATGTAAATTAGTGAGCATGAGATTTGTACCCTCCACATAATTCATTTCAGAACAAAGCCCTAGTCAAAATGCTCAAAATGGCTTGGCTTTTCTTAGGATCACCTTTTCTTTAAGACATCACCACCACGTGAAAATAAGGGATGAGAGCGTGTCCGGAGTGTTTCCATCACGTGTGGGCTGCGTGAGGGAGCCATTGGCCATGAGCCGAGCTCAAGAATGGGGTCTTCAGATGCCCTTGTGGAGCAATGTATGAAGGTTAGCTTCACCAAGTATCCCTCTCCTCTTGAGATCCCTTTTTCTGGTGGGGGAGACAAAGAATCTGATCGCAAAACCACAGCACCTTGAAAAGCACCCTAGATTCTGCAGAGTGGACTTTGGAGTAATCTTTTCCCCACAGCTACAAATATGAGCAGTTTTCTTCACTCCACAGCCAAGTAGCCCAAAGGTTTCCAGTATTTTACTTGTGTTCCTTGTTAATTCTGGTATCATTTCTCTACTGAAATGGTGACTTTGCGCAGTGAGGAACTTTGTGCCAGAGCATTAAATGTCAGCGAAGATGAGTGTTACGTTTACACGTTGCAAAATCTTGATCGGGAGGCGGTTGAGGGAGATGACGATGACGACGATGACGATGCTGGATGCGTTGCAACCGCAGCATAATGTCGGTTTTACATTGCCATATGATGTAATAACATTATGTGTACTAGTACCTATTACAACTGATCTGTGAGTTCTGTATGGATGTTATTCTCTCCTCACTTACTGTCAGAAGTGGTGATTAGAGCATTCTGAGGCTTTTGATTTGTCTTATCTGTTTATTTTTTGATATATGAGGGCTTACAATCTTTCCTTGAAACCTGGCATGGTCTTCTGTTTTTGATTCCACATTTTTTCGTTTCACAACTATCAGAAAATTTCAGCACAACTAAAATTAGACATATTTCTATCGTGACGTCATTTCCTGAATATTTTATTGTATTTACCAGAGAATTGCTGGATTAGATTTAACCATCAGCAAATCTTGGTAAGCCTTGGCGTCAAAATTTGGACGATAGAGTGCTATCATGATGAAACTAAAAAATATGGCAGCTAGATATTATTTTGTTTGCTATATTTCTCATTAACCCTCTTAAACTCTTTTTTTGGTTAAAATGTAAATTGTATTAACCAAAAAAGCATCAAGGGATGCAACCCATACAATCCAGCAGCATGCCAAAGTCTAGTGTTTAACAAGCAATACTTACAACTTGTTGAAAACCACGAAGCAAAAAAGCAATCATAATGCACCTATTGCTCTAAATACATGTGTATGGAGTCTATACAACACATCCCCTATTGCTAGATGTTTGCCTTCATATAAGGCTTTGTTTCTAAAAAGTCATACAAAATACACAAATGCTGCAATAGCAATTTTACATGCCTTGTTTCTTGGTTATTTCATCCTTAAGTGATGTTGTCCCCAAGTTAATATTCTTGGTAGGCAAAGAACAGAAGCTGGGATGCCAAGCCAACATGACATAGAGAACCGAATTTCCTTTGCTGCTTGGCAATTGAAGAACAGATGCTTGACGGACTCATTTGCTAGGCAAAAAGGGCACTTGTCAACTGGAATAAAAGGAAGATTATCCCTTGTGGCAAGTTTGTTTGAAGCAGCCAACCATAAAATAGAGCTGTGCTTGGGAGTGATGGCCTTATTCCAAACAATAGAGTGTCAAAGGGATAGGTTGTCCCTTATCCCTGAAGAAGCTTATGCAACTTTTGGAATTACCTTATCTTCATGCACCCAAGATTTCAGCAAATCCTGGGCCTGTGTAGCTCCCCCAGTACCTGCAATAAGAATGTTCCTGGAATCCAGAAGAGACTTTAGCAGTGGGGAATGAACCTGCAATTTCCCCACAGTCCACAAACAAGAATGCAACTTGTATCTCTCATTAGTCCATTTAACCCACATCAAATCCTTTTGAAGATGAAGATCTCATAAGTTCTTGATCAGCAAAGACTTATTCCAAGCCTTTAGCTGCAATATGCCAAGCTCACCCTCATCCAATGGCAAACATACTTGCTTCCAGGAGACAAGGGACTTTTTGTGACTAATGCCACCGCTACCCCGAAGAACATGTAAACACATCCTGTTTACTTGATCAATCACATAAGCAGGAGCTGGTAAGGCACTAAGCCAAAAGCAAGAAAAACCCAAGATAACAGACTTGATAAGAGTCAGTCTAGCATCATATGATAGATTGGTCTTTTTCCATTGATTCACAAGCTGCAAGTTTGTTCAGGAAAGGGGAGTAGTGGCCTACCTGGAGCTTATGATCTGCCACAAGAATTCCCAAGTATCTGAATGGTAGAGTACCGAGACTGAAGGTGTTACTCAGATGAGAAGCTGTGATTTGTGAGCAGTTGCCAGCCATTAGCGGCATAGACTTAGAACGACTTAGCTTCAAACCAGAGTAAGAACCAAAATCATCCAGCTTTTGGAGGATCAAGGATGCTGAGGCAAAATCTCTCCTGCAAAAAAAAGATGAGATCATCTGCAAAAGTAAGGTGAGTGAGTCTTAATTTACCACACTTTGGATCGAAGTTGAAATCATGTACATTCTGAAGCTCGTTCAGAGGCCTAGACAGGAACTCCATACCTATAACAAAGAGAAAGGGGGACTAGGGGCACCCTTGTCTCAAACCTTTTCTCCCAGGAAAGAAACCAGTAGGGAAACCATTAATTGAGATGGAGTAGGATGGAGTGGTGATACAAAGCATAATCCAGTGAATGAAGCCTCTTAAACTCTTTTGTTTTGCAAGTAGTTTTGACAAAACAATCTTAGGCTTCTGCTTTTTTTGACAGTAAAATTAGATGAAGATGGGCTTTCCCATAATAATCTTCTACTTCTAAGAAGCATTTTAGACAAGGTCTGGATCATCAACTTGATGATTTATCTCTAACGATTAAAGATATAGACGCTTCTGTTGAAGGAGATGACCGCTTGAGAAACCTAACGATATTTCTAGTTAATCTTGCCTATAAGAACAAGAGAACCTTAAATTTTAAAATTGACACCTCAATAACAATATTTCATTCATTCTCTTTAAATTTCTTATAGCTTTAGACTAATAGATTTAACTTTAGACTAATAGATTTAAGTGTCAGCGGCGAGATTATACACAAATATATATCTAAATGTATAAACTTTTGGACTAAAAGTAAGGCAAGACTGTGCAAGTGTCAATATAACAGCCCAAAGCTGCACGATGGAGTGAGGCGGCATGGTGTGTGAGCCACCTCTTGAATTTATGACAGAAAATGCTACACAGGGATCATATTTAAAATGCTCTAGTAGGGTTATATGTTGGTTTAGCGAAGGAGTTGAATCATTCAAGGGGTAGATTATAACACTCCTGTTTGAAATTGCAAAAAAGACTAAACAATTACATGTATAATAAATATTGTTAAGATATGTTTTGGTTTTGATGATTTACACAAGGTTGACACTTGGAAAATCAGATAAGGCGCTTCATGTTGTGTGTTTGAAGTCAGTGTACTTCGAACACCCACTTCAGGCGCTTAATGTACCTTGGTGGAGTCCAGTACACTTCGAACGCCTGCATTAGGCGCTTTATGTGAAGTGTCTGGATGTGCGTACACTTCGAATGCCTAGATTAGGCGCTTCATGTGAAGTGTATGAAAGTCAGGACACTTCGAACGCCTACATTAGGCGCTTCATGTGTCCTGATGAAAAGTGCGAACACTTCGAACGGCTACATTAGGCGCTTCAAGTGTTTCACCAAGTCAAAAGTACTTTTCTCTGAATGGACACGCTCTCCCAAAGTCCTTTTCTGAGAAAATGTCAGTTTCAGTTCGAACAAGCATGAAGTGCTACATTAGGCGCTTCATGTGACTTCGAACGCCTTCAGTTGCCAACATAAGGCGCTTAATGTGACTTCGAACGACTGTTCTCTTTCACATTAAGCAGTCAATGTTACATCGAACGCCTATACACTAGACACATTAGGCGCTTCATGTGACCAACAGTTCAAAAGTCCTTGTGCTTCATTTTCTAACCAGTTGACTCTTTGTACCCTCTTCTTTTAGTGTTATTTTCACAGGTTTTCTCTCACACCCAGAGTTGCCAGTTTTCCATTCTTGGCCATGGTTCTGGATCTTCTCCAAAAAGTTTTGCTACATGCCAAGACAAGATCTCCAAGAATGATAAGGTACCATCACAAGCTGCCAAAACCCATTATTGGCTGTGCAGAGGCTTTCAAACGGGAAGAATTTTGAAGATTGATAAAAAGAAGGGTTTCCTCCATTTCTTCTCCAACTTTCTACTTTGCAAGCTCTCAAATTCTCTCAAGCTCAAGCTCTCAAAATACTTGTAATATTTGTACATTTTACTTTATTGTTGAGAGTGTTTATTGTAAGAAGAAGAAGAGTCTTCTTCTTGGTGAGATCATATTGTGAGAGATTGGGTAGATTGTTGGTCAAGGAGCAAGTGTGCTTCTTGTTTGAGATTTCTAGACTTTGAAGGGTTAGTTGATAGTGTGTGTGGTGCACTATTCTCCCTACAAGATTTCTTTGAGGGCAAAGAAGATCTTTGGAGGCTAAGCTTCAAAGGGTTAGATTTCTTGGTTGTGGTCTAGGCAAGGTGCCTAGTTTTTGTATTTTCTGGATTTTGTTCTTGATTGTTGTTTCCCCCAAAAGAAATAACAATCCCCATTTCAAAATCCTTCTTGTGAAACATCAAGAAGGTAGAGGAGTAGAGTCTTTTGACTTGAACCTCTATACATACTTGTGTTGTTTATTTTCTTTCAAGTCTTTATTCTTCTAAAGAACACTCCCAAGTATTGGTTGCACTTCAAAACGAAAAATAGCCATAAAATATCCATACTTGGTGAACACACTATTCAACCCCCCCTTCTAGTGTGTTCTAAGGGACCTAACAATTGGTATCAGAGCCACATCTTGCTTATTTGAGTCCAAATACAAGATTTGATCATTTTAGTATGGATCCCTTTGTTTTTGATGATGTGGGTTCTCCTAGTGCTGATGCCTCTAGAAGAAAGAGGCAAGAAACCCTACTTCCTTCTATCTCAAATGTCCATGTCAAAGTTCCCATGTTTGACCCTCTAAACTTCCTCTGTGGAAGTCAAATATGGAAACCTACTTACGTTCTTGTGGGCACAGAATATGGGTTGAGGTCTCAAGAGGATCTATGATTCCCATTGATATTGATGATCCTACTCCTGAGGAGGAGTTTCAGTTGGCCATAAATAGCAAGGCTCTTGCTATTTTAAATAGCTCTCTTTCTTCAAATGAGAGAGCTCAGATTCAAGGTGTCCAATCCGCTCATGAGGCTTGGACAAAGCTTGAGATGATCCACGAAGGAACATCTCAAGTAAGAAAGGCCAAAAGGAGACAGTTGATAAAACAATTCTACAATTTTACTGTCCCCAAAGGTGAAAAGATTGAAGAGTCCATCCAAAGATTCACCAAGCTTGTCAACCTTCTCAAAGCGGTTGGCAAGAAAATAGAACAAGAGGATCTAAATCATTGCTTCCTAAACAGTCTAGGAAGAGAATGGAACGCAAAAGTGACGGCTATTGAGGAGTCCAAGGATTTGGAGACCATCACCTTGGATGAGCTATATGGGAATCTCATTACTTATGAGATTCATTTGGATGCACAAGAAAAGAACGACCCTATTCGCCACTCCACTAAGGCGCTAGCATGCGAGTCGGAGGACTCGGACGATGAAGTCGGACTTCTTGTCAAAAGATTCCGACGGTTTGCAAGAAAGAATGGTGATGAACCCAAAAGATTCATCAAGGAGAAATACTCCAAGGACAAGGTGAAGGCCAAGAGAATAAATGCTACAAGTGTGGGAAGCTTGGTCATTTCATGAAAGATTGTCGGGTGAAGGAGCCGCAACTCAAAGACAAGAAGGCCATCTACCAAAGGAAGAAGGCCTTGCAAGCGGAAGTAGCCCATTGGGAGAGCATTCTTTCTGGGTCCGAGAGCGAAAATGGCGATCGTGATGATCTTGCACTCACGGGGGTGGTGCAAGATGATCTTGACAAGGAGTTCTTTGCACTCATGGCCATCGACGATGACATGGAGGTATGCAACATTTCATCTCACTATAGAATTATTGATGAACGAGATGATTTAGTGCAAGAAAATGATCTCCTAGATTTAAAATATAAACGTGTCAAGAAAGAGTTTAGAGCATGCTTAAATGAGCATAATGATACGTTAGAAGATCACATTGCATTGCAACTTGAGCATGATATATTTTTAACTATGCATGTGATTGCACTTGAAGAGAAACATGATTTGATGAAATCATGTGCTCAAGCCCTTGAAGATAAGAAAAATGATTCAAGGTAAGTGCTACAAAAGTAGAGATCAAAGATGCATCTAGGCCAAGCATGAAAGCTAAAATCAAACCTAGTGCCATGTATGCATCTAAGAAGGGAAATAAGAAGGAACAAGCACAAGTGATCAAGGAGTCCAAAACCTCCTTGAAGAAGCAAAGGCACATGCCTAAACAAAAGGCTAATGCACCAAAGGCATCACAACCTTTGGTTCGTGTTGTGAAACAAAAACCTTCTTCTATTCCAAAGAAGGTGGTTCCTAAAAAGGAAACACGACATGTGCCTACGCACAAGCATTCGCACAAGCATACACCAACTCACAAGCATACTCCTACATGTTTTTATTGCAATAGGAAAGGCCATGTAGAAAGAGTATGTAGAGCTAAAAATAATAAGAATCTTGTGTGGGTGCCAAAAGGCGAGATGAAGGTGACTAACCTTTAAGGACCCAAAACAAAAAGGGTACCAACTTCATATGGTTCTTTTGTAGGCCCTAGCACTCAATGGAGAAAGCGAAGACAAGAAGGTCAAATGGGTCGTGGACAGTGGGTGTTCCAACCATATGACGGGAGACAAACATCTCTTCCATAGACTCACTATGCAAGACGGAGGCGTTGTCCACTTTGGCGGTAGAAAAGGCCAAATCAAAGGACATGGTATTGTGGGTAACGACTCCTTCTCTCTTAGTGATGTCTTATATGTTGTAGGTCTTAAGTTTAACTTGATAAGTGTCAGTCAACTTTGTGATGCTAACTATGAGGTAACGTTTTTGAAAACAAAGTGTGTTGTAAAAAAGGAAGAAAAGATCTTATTTGAGGTTTTGCGTTTCAAAAATATTTACAAACTTAGCATCAATGATTTGGTTTCTCAAAATGTATCTTGTCTAGTTGCTAAGAATGATTTGACGCAACTATGGCATAGACGTCTCGACATGTATGTTTCAAAACATTTAAATTTATTTGCGAAAATGATAAAGTCCGAGGCCTTCCAAAAATGAGTTTCGAAAACCATGACTTATGTGACACTTGTCAAAAGGCGAAGCTTGTGAAAACAAGCTTCAAACCCAAGACAACTATTTCTACCTCCAAGCCCCTACAATTGCTTCATATGGATTTGTATGGGGATGTTGAAACAAAAAGCTTGGGTGGTAAACATTATACCTTCGTGGTAGTAGATGACTATACTCGTTATACGTGGGTGATGTTTCTAGCTAAGAAAAGTGATGCGTGTAGTGAGTTTATGAGTCTAAGTAAATGATTGGAAAATCATGTGGGTGACACCATTAAAACATCCGTAGTGATCGTGGTGGTGAGTTCGATGGTGATTTCGAAAGGTTTTGTGTATCCAAAGGATACTCTCATGACCTTTCGGCACCTAGAACTCCTCAACAAAATGGTGTAGCCGAACGAAAGAATAGAACTCTACAAGAAATGTGTAGAGCAATGTTGAATGAGTTCGGTTTGCCTAAGTATTTTTGGGCCGAAGCGGTAAATGCCGCTTGCCATGTGATCAATCGTGTCTATTTGAGACCATACCTAAATGTGACACCCTATGAGCTTTGTAATGGAAAAGTTCCCAACATTGGGTATTTCAAAGTCTTTGGTTGCAAGTGTTTTATACTTAATACCAAAGATACTTTGGACAAACTTGACCTCAAAGCGGATGAAGGTATCTTTTTAGGTTATGTCTCAAATAGTAAAGCATTTCGTGTTTTCAACAAAAGGAGTCAAAAGGTGGAAGAATCAATCCATGTTAAGTTTAATAAGTCACTTAGTGACGAACCTAAACTTAATGAGGATTGTGAAGAGGATGAAGATGTGACTCCTCAAGAAGAAATTCTTGAGGATGTTCCTATGGTCATTCCTCAACAAGAGATCGTCGATGATCCTCCAAATGGAAACATCTTCATTGACTTGAGAGTTGAACCTATTGAAGGTACTCCTCCACCTTGTGTGCATGAACTTAGTGAGTCAAATAGAAATATTTCTCATACTCATGTTGATACACAAAATGTAGATAATGCATCACACATTCCGGAACATGAGGTTCATGTTGATGATGAAGGTTCATCTCTTCCGGAACATGATCAAGAGGAAGTTGGAGGTGATGTCTCAAATCTTCCTAGATCATTTAAGCACAAAATTTCTCACCCTCAAGAGTTAGTCATAGGTGATCTAAATAGGGGTATCACCACACGAAGGCAATATAGAGAGAATGCATTTGTCTCTCTTATAGAGCCGAAAAATATTAAAGATGCACTTCTTGATGAAAATTGGATCTTGGCTATGCAAGAAGAATTAAACCAATTTGAAAGAAGTGATGTTTGGGAGTTAGTTCCCAAACCACAAGATCATCCTATTATTGGTACGAAATGGGTTTTTCGTAACAAGATGGATGATCAAGGTAATGTCACTAGAAAAAAGGCTAGGTTAGTTGCTCAAAGATACCGTCAAGAAGAAGGTATTGATTTTGATGAGACATTTGCACCCGTAGTACGGCTTGAAGCTATTAGGATGTTATTAGCATATTCTTGTTATAGGGATTTTAAACTTTATCAAATGGATGTTAAATCCGCTTTCTTGAATGGTGTTATTCAAGAAGAAGTGTATGTTGCACAACCTCCCGGGTTTGAATGTCATGATTCACCACATCATGTCTTCAAACTTAAAAAGGCTCTTTACGGCCTCAAACAAGCTCCAAGAGCTTGGTACGAGAGGTTAAGTACTTTTCTTCTTAATAATGGTTTTTCAAGAGGTAAAGTTGACACTACTTTGTTCATAAAAGAACAAGGTAGGAATCATTTAATTGTTCAAGTATATGTTGATGATATTATTTTTGGTGCTACTAACAATTGTCTTTGTGAGCAATTTGCTAGTCTTATGCAAGGTGAGTTCGAGATGAGCATGATGGGCGAACTAAATTATTTCCTTGGATTACAAATCAAGCAAACCGAAGATGGTGTGTACATTTCCCAAACCAAATACACAAGAGATTTGCTCAAAAAGTACAACTTTGGTAAAGGAAGAGAGGTAAACACTCCTATGAGCACAAGTGCCAAGCTTGACAAGGATGAAAAGGGAAAGCATGTCGAGGTAACCTTGTATCGTGGCATTATAGGTAGTCTACTTTATTTAATGGCTAGTAGACCCGATATTTTACATGCAGTATGTTTATGTGCTAGATTTCAAAGTGATCCTAGGGAGATGCATTTTATTGCGGTAAAACGCATCCTTAGATACCTTAGAAGTACTTTGAAATTTGGTTTATTTTATCCTAAGAATGCTTGTTTTGATTTAAGAGGTTATTGTGACTCCGATTATGCGGGGAGTCTAGTTGATAGGAAGAGCACCTCCGGAACTTGTCAGTTCCTCGGAGATTGTCTCGTTTCTTGGTTCTCCAAGAAACAAAACAGTGTGTCTTTTTCTACTGCGGAATCCGAATATGTATCGGCCGCCTCGTGTTGTGCACAATTATTATGGATGACAAACACGTTAAATGATTATAACATTCACTTCTCAAAGGTGCCAATTTTGTGTGATAACACGTCCGCCATTAATATTGCACAAAATCCCGTTCAACATAGTCGGACCAAGCACATTGAAGTGAGGTATCATTTCATCCATGATTGTGTACAAAAGAACTTGGTAAGTGTGGAATTTGTTCCTACACGAGACCAACTAGCGGACATCTTCACGAAACCCCTACCTAGTGATGTCTTTGTATCCATACGAAGTAGGTTGGGATTGCTCAATATGGGTTGATAAAACCATCTTGAGTTTTGAGCATGAAAATTTCAAAAATTTTCAAAGTCAGTGCACATAAAGCGCTTCATCACACTTGCTTCAGGCGTTCGATGTCACATCAAGCGCCTGATGTTAAGGATGTCACTTGTTTGAAGTGACATCAGGCGCTTTATGTCCTTTTACTAAGGCGCTCGATGTTGGATTAAGCGCTCTATCTGAATTTGTTCACTCGTTCGATGTAACATTGAGCGCTCAATCCGCATCTCCACAGCCGTTCAATGTGACTTTAGGCGCTTCATCCCACTTTGTGAAGTCGTTCGAAGTCACATTAGGCGCTTCAACCCTATTTCTACACTGTCATTTCCGCTGTCTCTTCAGTTTTTGCGCCATTCAATCATCATTAACTCCTGCCGCCATTACCTTCTTTTCCTCTTTCCCACGTTCTCACTCTTCCCACCTCTCCATTTTACCAAAATTCATTTCATCTTCCTCAAATCTCTCTTCCACTTCTCCCACTCCCTCACCTCCATTAACTTTCACTACCTCTTCATCTTCTTCATCTCCTTTATAAACTCTCTTTTCTCTCTCAAACTTCCATCTTCATCTAAGCTTCCCATCCAATCTCTACTAAATCTTCCTACAATCCTTTCACTCTCCTCACACCAAATGGCCTCAGCTGGACCTTCAAAACGCCCATGCAGTCATAGGCAAAAGCAAACTGCTGGGCTCGGGACTGCGGAACCCCAAGAACTCAAAACAATCCGAGAAGGGCTTACCAAGGAAAACTTTCCTTGGTTGAAGAAATTCGATAATGATATCAAAAAATCTCCTCGCCCTCTGGACAAAGGAGTACACTTATCTCTGTACTCAAATCTGCTCGTTGAAGAATGGCACACCAACAATCGTCCTATCGTTCCCCTCAAGCTCCTGAGTCTCAGCGATTTGTCCGAGACTCATATGGATCGAATTGTGTCCTTGCTCGAATTTCAAGGTTGGACCTCTCTCTGGTCCAGACTTGACATGCAGAGTTTCTTCCGGGAGCACACCCGGATGTTTTATGCAAATCTGTGGGTTACTCCACAGTCTGAATCTCAATCCTTCTCGCTAAACACTGTCATTGATGGTACGTCCCTCAGCTTTTCTATTCCCGAAATCTGTGAAGTCCTCAGGATAAGAAACGAAGGACTAAGTGACTTTTCCGTATTTGACTGGAGCAGTAAATACGGAATCCCTGAACAAGATGTAAAGTTTGATCTGGGATTCTTTCCTTCTCGAAAGACTCAGAACATGGCTCTCATGGATCGCATCTTGTTGGCCATTGTCACTTACTGTGTGAATGGTAAGTCGACAAGAAATCCAAGCAACATGGATTTCTACGTCACTTACCGCATCAAACTTGAAACCCAACTCAATTTTGCCTGGATTATGGTTGAAGTCATGTTTGCTGCTCTTCGGAAAACTTCCAAGGCTTTACGTTTTGCAAATCTCATCACCATTCTTCTCAAGTCAAAAGGTATTGTCATTCCTGAGAGTGAACTCACCCCGGTGGCGAACACGGACTATTACAGCAATTACAATATTGCTCAAGCCATCGACTCCCAAAAACGCAAAGCCACTACCATTCCTGGTCTTGATGATGAGGCTGAAGCAGAGCCTTAGGAAAATGTTGAATCAAGTACCGTCGCGCAGCTGCGGGCCCAAATTCAATCTTTGGAACAATCTGTTCAGCAGCTTCAACTCAGAGATGCGCGTCATAAATATCGCGCAAATGTTCTCAAGGCAGCCCTCCTCCGTGAATTCCCTTGGGCCTACTTTCCTCCTAATTTTGATGATTTAGGGGGAAAACCTACTGGAGATACTGCTGGTGCTGGAGATACTGCTGGAGTTGGTGCTGATGGAAGTGGGCAGGCTGGAGGGAGTGGTCAACAAACGGGTGGGTTTGCAGAGTTTGCATCAAGCCGTTTCAGTTTTGGTGATTTGCAGCATCCTGGTGGAAGTGGTGGTGGTCTGTAGTTATCTTTTACTATTTCTGATGGATTAACATGATCATTTGGTTACTTGCAACTTTATTTATCATTCCCCTATGTCATCAGTTTAATGTTGATATTTATGAACATTGTTTGCATCATTTCTTGCGGAGTCAATTTTTGTTAATCTTCGTAGTTGTATTTGCTGCACTTTGTGAGGGGAGCATGTGTTAAGGGAGAGTCAATTTAAAATAACGCACGTTGTGAAATCATCAAAAAGAGGGAGAATGTTAAGATATGTTTTGGTTTTGATGATTTGCACAAGGTTGGCACTTGGAAAATCAGATTAGGCGCTTCATGTTGTGTGTTTGAAGTCAGTGTACTTCGAACACCCACTTCAGGCGCTTAATGTACCTTGGTGGAGTCCAGTACACTTTGAACGCCTGCATTAGGCGCTTTATGTGAAGTGTCTGGATGTGCGTACACTTCGAACGCCTAGATTAGGCGTTTCATGTGAAGTGTATGAAAGTCAGGACACTTCGAACGCCTACATTAGGCGCTTCATGTGTCCTGATGAAAAGTGCGAACACTTCGAACGCCTACATTAGGCGCTTCAAGTGTTTCACCAAGTCAAAAGTACTTTTCTCTGCATGGACACGCTCTCCCAAAGTCCTTTTCTGGGAAAATGTCAGTTTCAGTTCGAACAAGCATGAAGTGCTATATTAGGCGCTTCATGTGACTTCGAACGCCTTCAGTTGCCAACATAAGGCGCTTAATGTGACTTCGAACGACTGTTCTCTTTCACATTAAGCACTCAATGTTACATCGAATGCCTATACACTAGACACATTAGGCGCTTCATGTGACCAACGGTTCAAAAGTCCTTGTGCTTCATTTTCTAACCAGTTGACTCTTTGTACCCTCTTCTTTTAGTGTTATTTTCACAGGTTTTTCTCACACCCAGATATGCCAGTTTTCCATTCTTGGCCATGGTTCTGGATCTTCTCCAAAAAGTTTTCCTACATGCCAAGAGAAGATCTCCAAGAATGATAAGGTACCATCACAAGCTGCCAAAACCCATTATTGGCTGTGCAGAGGCTTTCAAACGGGAAGAATTTTGAAGATTGATAAAAAGAAGGGTTTCCTCCATTTCTTCTCCAACTTTCTATTTTGCAAGCTCTCAAATTCTCTCAAGCTCAAGCTCTCAAAATACTTGTAATATTTGTACATTTTACTTTATTGTTGAGAGTGTTCATTGTAAGAAGAAGAAGAGTCTTCTTCTTGGTGAGATCATATACTGAGAGATTGGGTAGATTGTTGGTCAAGGAGCAAGTGTGCTTCTTGTTTGAGATTTCTAGACTTTGAAGGGTTAGTTGATAGTGTGTGTGGTGCATTATTCTCCCTATAAGATTTCTTTGAGGGCAAAGAAGATCTTTGGAGGCTAAACTTCAAAGAGTTAGACTTCTTGGTTGTGGTCTAGGCAAGGTGCCTAGTTTTTGTATTTTCTGGATTTTGTTCTTGATTGTTGTTTTCCCCAAAAGAAATAACAATCCCCATTTCAAAATCCTTCTTGTGAAACATCAAGAAGGTAGAGGAGTAGAGTCTTTTGACTTGAACCTCTATACATACTTGTGTTCTTTATTTTCTTTCAAGTCTTTATTCTTCTAAAGAACACTCCCAAGTATTGGTTGCACTTCAAAACGAAAAATAGCTATAAAATATCCATACTTGGTGAACACACTATTTAACCCCCCCTTCTAGTGTGTTCTAAGGGACCTAACAAATATGTGACTAAATATCTGAACGGAACTTCTGCTAACCACTATTGAAATGTTTAAACGGGTGGTATATGACACCTTAACCTACCATTACTTAGTAATTTATTGGTTTCTGTTTTTTCTAACCTTACAATTAATTTATTTACTAGAGAGCATTTTTATCAAAGGAAAAAGAATAAAAAAATCAAAAAGAATGGCACCAACAAGTATGTCTACGGTCAAAACAGACGACTTGCAGTTTTTGACAAAGCCGTATATAATTCATATAGAATTACTTCTAAAAATGTTATGATTATAGATTTTCTTATTAAAACCGTAATATTTTTGTCTTTCTCTCTCTACTTCTGCCAACTAGGCTTTAGTTTAGCAATTAAAATTTACGTCCCAACACGAAAGAAGTTCAGGATTCAAATTTTTACAAATACAGTCCTTTCTCTTTTATTGCTTTTCACCTCATAGAGACATGACTGGTGGGTGAGGAAACAACAAAGTGCTTCGGGTGGTTCTTTTACTTCAGCTTGTCAATTTTGTAATTTTGCAACGGAGTAGTATCTATTTAGGAGATCCGATACCTACATTTAAATGATGGAGAAAATATATGAGTTTTCCTGTGTTAGTTTATTCTAAAAGTGTGCAACTTTTGCAGGTTTTATATCTAAAAATAAAATCTCTTCTTATAAAATAGAAATGGCTTTATTATTTTAGAATAAAGTGACACATAAATACTTTGAATTAAAATCTTTATTCAAATCAATAGACAACTTCGACGTAACGATTTTTTGTTAAAATTGTATTAGAAACAGAATTCAACATCAAAAGAACGTGATCAAAAGATAAGAGGAATAAAACTGCAAATGAAATTTTTGAATATTGCAGAGAAATGGCGCAAGTTCGCAGCTTGAAGAACAAGGAGGAAAACGAAAGATATTTTTTGTTTCCAGTTAGTTCTAATATTTACATCATCAACATGTATTTATACTAGCTAAAGAAACAACTAGAATCTAATTTGGCACGTGGAAAATCATCTTTGCTCGATGCACTAGTTGCTGCGTTTGCGTGCCAACTCCAGCCACCAGCGTGCCATGCGTGCCAATCGTGCTAAGCGTGCCAACTGTCCAGTGCGTACGAGCCATCTCACTGGCTGTTCTTTATTCTTAGCCACTTCCAATTGCTCCTCTGCATGGCTGCTGAACTATACATCCCTTGCATCAGATCATCCCTACACTTTTAGTTCAAACGTTGAGGGTGTGATCATAGCAGATCACACTTCTGAATATTATGCCAACTCTAGCACCAGATTGCCTCCTCTTTCTTTTCCTTTGTTTTGCACTATCAATCCATTATCTTCAACACCCTCCCTCAATTCTGACTTCTTATAAATGTTGCATACTCCTAATGTTGAAGTCAGAAATTGCATTCTCTGTGAACCTAATGCTTTAGTAAACAAGTCAGCCACTTGAAATTCAATTTTAACTGGCATTGGTTTAATCACTCCCTCTTGAAACTTATCCCTGCCCATAGGATGTTTCACTATATATATTGCACTCTTGTTGTCATAGAATAATTCCACAAGTTGTCTTTGTTCTACTCCCAGATCCTTTAACAAATACAATAACCATTGTATTTCAGAAGTTGTTGCAGCAAGTGATCTATATTCAGCCTCTGAGGAAGATCTAGACACAGTAGTCTGCTTTTTAGCTTTCCAAGACACCAGAGCATCTCCAAAAAACATACAATACCTTGTGACAGACCTTTTGGTCTCAGTGCCACCACCCCAATCTGAGTCTGCATAAGCTTTGGGCAACTTTGATCCTATGCTAGGGAACAACAACCCCTGACCATGATTTCCTTGGAAGTATCTCAGCAATCTGTGAACAGCTTTCATATGCAATTCTGTAGGAGTATCCAAAAATTGACTTAACTGTTGAACATTATATGAAATGTCAGGCCTAGTAATGGTGAGATACAACAACTTTCCAATAATTCTCTTGTAACAAGACACATCTGAAAACAATGGTGAATCATTATGTTCCAATTTCCGATTTTGTTCCATAAGAGTCAAGGCAGGTTTAGCAGCTAGGAATCATGTCTCTTCTAGTAGTTCAATGTGTACTTCCTTTCGCAGATCATAACCCCCCTGAGACCTTGCCACCTCAAGGCCTAAAAAGTACCTGAGAAGTCCTAAATCTTTAATCTGAAATGTAGAATGTAAGTGCTGCTTAAGTTGCTATATCTGAGATAACGAATCACTTGTCACGATAATATCATCAACATAAATGAGTAAAGCTATAAAAGAATCTGGAGATCTTTTTATAAAGAAAGTGTAATCATTTTTCGATTGTTGGAATCCTTGAGACAACAGATACAAAGTAAGCTTCTTATTCCATTGTCTACTGGCCTGTTTAAGACCATAAAGAGATTTTTGAAGCTTGCAGACAGCATTAGGAACTAATGACTGAACTCCTAGTGGTAAATCCATAAAAATCTCCTGATATTAATCACCATGAAGAAAAGCATTATTGATATCTAATTGATGCACATGCCAATGATTCACAAAAGCTAAAGCCAGAAAGAGATGCACAGAGGTCATTTTTGCCACAGGAGAAAAAGTATCAGCATAATCTATACCTGGCTGCTGGGTGTATCCTTTTGCCACAAGCCTTGCCTTATATCTCTCTATTGAACCATCAACCTTTCTTTTTTACTTTATAGACCCATTTACAGCCAATAGGTTGCTTACCAGGTGGCAAGGGAACAATGCTCCGGGTATTAGTGGCCTGAAATGCTACTAACTCTACCTGCATGGCCTATTGCCAAGCTACTGATGAAGCTGCCTGTTGGTATGCTACAGTTTCATGCTCAGTACTAATATTAAGAATGTAGGACTTGTACTCAGGAGTTAAAGCATTAAGGGAGTGACAAGACTGAATAGGATAAAGCAAAGAAGCTGATGGAATTGATTGATAAGATGAATGACTGATATTACAATAGTAATATTGAAAGTAAGATGGAGCATGTCTTGGTCTATTAGGTATATGATCAGAAGGTTCATGTGATTGTAATGCAGAAGGGGATACCGGAGGCAAGTGGACTTGTAATTGTGTAATAGGTATCTGTCCAGAAGGAAAAGAATGAGCATCATCAGATGATGAGGAAGGGGAGGATGAAGTCAAAAGCAATGATGGCACAGGAGATGATTCAGTGTCACTTGAATGTATAAGATCAGGTGTGCAAGGCAGCATATGCAAAGGATGCAACTGTGGAGGAGTTTGATATGAAGTTGATGGATTACCAATCATGCAGAAGCCACTGGCACTGATGCTCCTGGCAAGGGAAAACTATCAGAAAAGGAAAAAAGTTCTCATGAAACAATCCATCCCTCGATATAATAACAGACTTATCATTTAATTTCTGAAGAACATAGCCTTTCAAATTCATAGTTATTCCAAGAAAGACACAAGGCATAGATCTAGGTGCAAACTTAGCCTTATGAGGAGTGTTTGTTGAGAAATATGTTTGGATAATTTTCAAAGTCATGATTTTAAGTGGTTAATACTTAAAAATGTCACACATGGTGTTATATGTGATTAAAAGTTGAAAAAGTTGACATCGATCTCTCAGGTTGTTGCACATCGATCGATCTATGTACATAGATCTCTCACATCGATCGATCTATGTAAGGCAGAAAAGTTTAAAACCTTTCTGTGAGACATCGATCTCTAAACCTGAGACACATCGATCGATCGATGTACATCGAACTCTCACTTATATCGATCGATGTAGGTCAGAGACAAAACCTAAATCTTTCTGTGAGACATCGATCTCTGAAGCTGAGGCACTTCGATCGATCGATGTCTAGTGTTTTTAGAAATAATTTTCTAAAATGTGTTAAAATGATTGTTTTCATTTGTATATGAATTATACATGTTTATTATGTGATTATTATGTGTTTTTGGTGATTATTATTGTCTTGTGACTAACATGCCTTCGAAGTTTCTACAACTTACCAAAAAGGACAAAATTGGTATTTTGAGTTTTGTAAGAACATCACATGATGAAAATATTTCAAGGATGTAATCTCATACTATTTATCATGACAAAGGTGATGTCATGAGTATTTATGACCATCCGGGTCATTTCTGGAGTTTTCTCACACCAGGGGTATTTTGGTCATTTTACCCCTAAGGGTATTTTTGGTATTTACACTCAAGGAATCTCTTGAGCATATTATTATCTTCATTTGGATCTGTGTTATTATTATTTTGAAGATAATATGGTGATCTTATATTTTATTCTCTCAACCGATGATATTATTGACTATAGCTGGATATGTGACGATTTGAGATGTCACGTTCTACTTTTTCTTGAAGACCATCTTATATGTGTTATAAGAGGATATTTATCATCATTATTCAGAGATATTAAAGGTGTCAAAGGTGTGTAAATGATCTCAACATATAAGAAGAAATATTGGAGAATTTCAGTGTTACACGTTGACATAATCTTGTCAATTGTTATGTATTTATTTCTTCTTCAAAAATTTGAGTTGCTACACATATTTGTATGTCCAAAAACGTGATTAATCAGGTGGACATGATTTGGTATTCATTTTATGAGTTGGAGACAAGTGGACCAACCAAAAAGGAGCTAGTTGGCAAAATTGCCAACTTGGAAATTTAAAAAATATACCCAACGGCTATAGACCTTTCTTGGGTATTTTCAGCAGATTTTTTGAAAGTCAAATGGAGCTCTCACATGCCCTATTATTGTGCTTGAAGTTGGGGATAATTTGGTGGTATTATCCTTCCTTATTTTATTTAAGAAAATCAAATATATTTTTGGTGAAATTCAAGGTAGCCAAACGGCTAGTTTATGTCTTGAAGCTGAATTTTGAAGTTTGAAAACTTCAAATCCCACATGCCTATTTTCAAGACTATAAGTTGAGTGTACAAGGGCAACCAATGATGAGAAGGCATTCGGAATTGATGATGAAGATGGTGACACATGTGTATTCTTATCTTCAAGGCTCAAATCACACTATAAATAGAGGCAATGGTGAAGAAGATGAAACACACTTGAAGCTCAAAAGCATTTGTTGTATTGTCTAGCTTTCATCTTCATCTTCTTGTTGTTATTGTTTTATTCATTGAAGCAAAGGTGTTCTTGTTGTATTGTGGTGAGCTACAAGCCTCTTGAGCTTCATTTGTAAGATTGATTAGCCATCTTTATAAGGCTACATCAATAGGTGTTAGAGGAGTTGCAACTAAGTGTTGCTTAGAAGGTGATTAACCAAGTCTTGAGTAGGGTTGGTGTATAACCCAAGGATCAAGCTTGGCTCTTGTTGTAAGGTGTTCATTTCATAGTGAAATCCAAGGAAAGGTGTTCCTTGGGACTGGAGTAGGTCACATTGACCGAACCAAGATAAATCCTCGGTGTTCTTCTCTTGTTTCTTTATTTCTGTTTTCTGCCTGTTTTTTACTGCAGATTTCACACAACTTCTCACATTTTGAAAAAATAGCTAAACATTTTCAAAATTTGTGATTTTTGGTGGAGTTATACTTCGGACTGTTAGCTTTCATTTGCAATAAGAATTACTTGATTTGAGCAAGGGAAAGTTAGTCTTTCAGCCGTTGCAAGATAACTGCTCCAATCTGGCTGCAATCTGACCAGTTTTGAGAAAACTTAAATTCTGTATTTTGCAAGAATTGTTTAAGGTCAGGGCTTTTGGAAACTTTATCTAAACATCCTAAGGAGTGTTTTTATATAAAGATCAACCTTTTTGGTTGAGTATTCAAAGAGAAACACGTCTTGTAAAATCAGCAGCATTCTGTCCAATCCTGTCCAGATTGACCATCTGAATCTTTTTATTTGTTTGAAGGGCCAAACAATCTTATTTTTGTCTGCAGTTTTCACAGAATCTTGTTAACTCATTGAAGTTTAATTCTGGAAAGTTTCATAATTTTTGGAGTTGTGTACAATTATTTGTGAATTTTTCAAATACGGGTTCTGAATCTGAGGTGGTCTCAGATTCTGTTTTAAAAAGGGATTTTAACAAAGGGTTGTAGTGTAATTTCCGCTAACCACTATTCACCCCCCCTCTAGTGGTGTTTATTGCAGGTGCATGGTCCAACATTTGGTATCTGAGCCAGACCAACACCACTCAAAACAAATTCAACACCATACGAACAATACAAGGCCAAGAAACAACAATTCATTATATACTGCTTGTCTCAAATCCAAGGTATATACTATGGCTATTGTTTCTCACAAAGGTGAGTTGGAAGGTATGTCTACACAACGCCCTCCTCTTTTTGATGGAAATAATTTTGTTCATTGGAAACTAAGAATGAGGCTATTCTTAATGGCTATAGACATCGATTTATGGTCTATAGTTGAAGATGGGCCATACATTCCAATCAAAGTTGTACAAGTTAGTGGAGTCGCTCAAGAGGTTGAAAAATATAAAAGTGAATGGTCATCGGATGATAAAAAGAAAATGTCCATGAATGCTAAAGCTATGCAATTACTTTTAAATGGACTTACAACTTCTGAAGCAGGATATGTGTCAAATTGCACAAGCGCACACGACATGTGGAAATCACTTGTATTAAATCATGAAGGTACTAGTGGTGTTAAAGAGTCAAAAATAAACATGCTTATGACTGAATTAGAGACTTTCAAAATGTTGCCGAACGAATCCATAACATTTATGGATTTGAGGATTACTAATATTTTCAATGCCCTTGAAGCTTTAGGGAAGTCATTTTCGAACAGTGAAAAGGTTCAAAAGGTGCTACGAAGCCTTCCTGCTGAATGGGATCCAAAGGTGACTGCAATCGAGGAGACAAAGTCAATCACCAAGATGGATGAATTGATCGGGTCTCTTAAAGTCTACGAGGTTAAATTAAACCAACGAAAGTCTGAATCGTCTAAGTCATCCGGTAAGTCAGTAGCTTTCAAAACAACCGAAACACATGCTAGTAACAATGATAGTAATAGTGATACTGAATTAGACGATGACTTGATATTGATAGCTAGAAAACTTAGAAAGTTTTTCAAACGTCCAAATAGGAATAGACAACGTAATTCTTCTTCTTCTTCTCAACCTAGGAAAAATAACACAAATAAATGGTATAACAAAGAATTAAAGTGTTATGAATGCGGTCAAAAAGGACATATTTCATACGATTGCCCCACAAAGAAAAATAATAATAATAATAACAATAATAAACAAGCCAAGGACAAGGAGGCACAAATGACAGAGACAAAGGAGTCTAAGGCAAAGAAAGGGAAACGAGCAATGAAGGTGAGCACATGGAGCGACTCATCCGACTCAGAATGCGAAACTGAGGAAGCTCAAGTCTGCTTCGTATCCAACGAGGTATGTTCTTCTTCTGATAGTGATTCTGATAGTGACATGATATTTGATGAAATGTATAAAGAATTCTTAAGAATGCATGCTCATTGTAAGAGGCTCTCTAAAGAAAAGAAGAAACTAGTTGAAGAAAATGACAAGTTGAAGACGTCCAACTTGGAATTTTCCGATAAACTAGAATCTCTTAAACAAGAGTCTACTAATACTCTTGATTCTTTAGAGAATAAAATTGAATCATATAGGAAAGATGAAGGTAAGATAAAAATGGAAAACAAAATGTGAAAGTCTAAGTTAGAAAGTTGTGAACATGAAATAATACAACTTAAGTCGTCTAAACTTAACTTAGAAAAAATGTTAGAACAATTTAAATCCGGTACAAACATATTAGACACACTCATCTCATCACAAAAGTATGGTAATGATAAAACCGGCTTAGGCTATAAAGAAGAAAATGAAAAATTGAATAAAAAAACTAAGTTTGTTTCATCTAGTACAAAGTTGCCATATAATACAACAAAATCAACTTTGCCTGCTACATCTTCTTCTACACCTTCTTCTACTTATATCAAGGCAAAAATGCAACATACACCCATAAAAGCACACACGCATAAACATACATCTAGGCCAAACTTTGCATCTAAACAACCTAGAAATTATGCCTACATGTATACAAATGCAACTAGACCAAATAAAATGCATACAACGTATTATGAACCTAAGTATAGGCAACACTCTTATAAGTCTTATAGAAATGCCTATAAACACACTTATATAGCGCCATATAAGAAACAAATTCACATGCCTTATACACATCATAAATCTCGGCCATCCTATAATAATAGCAACAATAATTAACAAGCCAAGGACAAGGAGGCACAAATGACAGAGACAAAGGAGTCTAAGGCAAAGAAAGGGAAACGAGCAATGAAGGTGAGCACATGGAGCGACTCATCCGACTCAGAATCCGAAACTGAGGAAGCTCAAGTCTGCTTCGTATCCAACGAGGTATGTTCTTCTTCTGATAGTGATTCTGATAGTGACATGATATTTGATGAAATGTATGAAGAATTCTTAAGAATGCATGCTCATTGTAAGAGGCTCTCTAAAGAAAAGAAGAAACTAGTTGAAGAAAATGACAAGTTGAAGACGTCCAACTTGGAATTTTCCGATAAACTAGAATCTCTTAAACAAGAGTCTACTAATACTCTTGATTCTTTAGAGAATAAAATTGAATCATATAGGAAAGATGAAGGTAAGATAAAAATGGAAAACAAAATGTGAAAGTCTAAGTTAGAAAGTTGTGAACATGAAATAATACAACTTAAGTCGTCTAAACTTAACTTAGAAAAAATGTTAGAACAATTTAAATCTGGTACAAACATGTTAGACACACTCATCTCATCACAAAAGTATGGTAATGATAAAACCGGTTTAGGCTATAAAGAAGAAAATGAAAAATTGAATAAAAAAACTAAGTTTGTTTCATCTAGTATAAAGTTGCCATATAATACAACAAAATCAACTTTGCCTGCTACATCTTCTTCTACACCTTCTTCTACTTATATCAAGGCAAAAATGCAACATACACCCATAAAAGCACACACGCATAAACATACATCTAGGCCAAACTTTGCATCTAAACAACCTAGAAATTATGCCTACATGTATACAAATGCAACTAGACCGAATAAAATGCATACAACGTATTATGAACCTAAGTATAGGCAACACTCTTATAAGTCTTATAGAAATGCCTATAAACACACTTATATAGCGCCATATAAGAAACAAATTCACATGACTTATACACATCATAAATCTCGGCCATCCTATAATGATTATCAACCACGGCACAACATGTATAACAATGCATCTTCAGTTATGTGGAATAATCATCTATATGCTTATCCTTCTTATTTTAACCATGCTAAAAATGTGCCTAAAAGGTATGTTCAAGTTTGGATACCTAAGGGTTATCTAAACAAGAATAATGCCCCTAACATTCAAGGACCCAAATAAAGGGTACCTAAAACTTTGTCTCCATTGTAGGATAAACGCAAGGAATGCAAGAAGGAGGCAAAGTCAAAGAATCTAAAAACTAAATGGTTTTTAGATAGTGGATGTTCGAGGCATATGACGGGGCACCCCAAACTATTCATCGAATTGGAACATATCAAAAAAGGAGCAAAAGTGACGTTCGGTGACAACAACAAAGGACAAGTTGTTGGAAAAGGAACAATTGGGGACCCTAACACATTTCAAATACGAAATGTGTTATTAGTAAGCAATCTATCTTATAATTTACTTAGTATTTCTCAACTTATAGATTGTGGTTATAATGTCTCCTTTGTTCCCAATTCTTGTGATATAATAAATGAAAAAGGAGAAACGGTTTTAAAAGGAAATAGAGATGGAAATATTTATACTCTTACCTTAGATAACATGTTAGATGCTAAGGTTAAGTGTCTAATATCACATGACTTAGATGTAAATTTATGGCATAGAAGATTAGGCCATATAGGAATTTCAACTATTAAGAAATTGTCTAAAAAGAATTTAATTAGAGGAATACCTAAGTTAGACTTAGATAATTTTCAAATGTGTGAAACATGTATTAAGGGAAAACACATTAAAGAAACTTTAAAACAAAACATGAAGTGAGTACTAGTCATGTACTAGAATTGCTTCACTTAGACTTATTTGGTCCAAGTAGGACAAGAAGTCTAGGTGGACACTACTATGTGTGTGTCATAGTAGATGATTACTCACGCTACACATGGACATTGCTCTTAACACACAAAGACGACGCTCCATTAGCAATCGAAACCTTTATTAAGAAACTTGAAAACATTTATGAAGAAAATGTTAAAAGGATTAGAAGTGATAGAGGTGGAGAATTTAAAAACAAAGATGTAATCAAATTTTGTGAACTATATGGACTTAAACATGAATTCTCACCACCTAGAACACCACAACTCAATGGAGTTGTTGAGCGTAAAAATAGAACAATTCAAGAAGTTGCTATGACAATGCTTTGTGAAAATAAATTACCTAAATATTTATGGGCTGAAGCTGTTAGTTGTGCATGCTATATTATAAATAGGCTTACTATCAGAAAGAAATTAAATAAAACACCTTATGAATTGCTAAACAATAGACAACCTAAGATAGATTATCTTAAAGTATTCGGATGTAAGTGTTTTGTGCTAAACACTAAGGATAATCTAGATAAATTTGAACAAAAGTCTATTGAATTCATATTTGTTGGGTATTCAACTAACTCAAGAGCATACAGGTGTTATAATCCGGCATCTAGAAAGATAATTGAATCCATACATGTAAAATTCAATGAAAATGCATGCTTTGAAGTTAATGATAAACATCAACATAAACAAGAAACAAATGTTGAAAATATGTTTGATGATGATGTAATACTTGAGCCTATACTTGATCATCTAGAACCAACTCCCCCTGAACCAGACATGCATGAACCCTTAGATGAAATAAATCAAGAGACTTTGCAATTGGAAGATACAACTAATGATCCAATTACATATGATAACGTTCACACAAATGAAACATTTGAACAAGATGAAGGTGAACCTAGTCAATCTAGGAATTGGTGGCACCCTAGAGAATTAATCATTGGGGATCCAAGTGTTGGGGTTAGAACACGTAGAAATATATGTCAACTTGAAGGACATAGCTTAATCTCACAATTAGAACCTAAGAACGTAAAGGAAGCCTTAGGTGACATACCATGGATAGAAGCTATGCATGAGGAATTGAACCAATTCACGATGAACAATGTGTGGGACTTAGTACCTAAACCTGAAGATAAGTCTATCATAGGAACTAAATGGGTCTTTAGGAATAAAATGCATGAACAAGGAAATATTACAAGGAATAAAGCTAGGCTAGTCACACAAGGTTATAATCAACAAGAAGGAATAGATTATGAAGAAACCTTTGCACCCGTTGCACGACTAGAAGCAATTATATTGTTACTTGCAATTGCAAGTCTAAGAAATATTAAGCTCTTCCAAAAGGATGTCAAGAGTTCTTTCTTGAATGGATACATCCAAGAAGAGGTGTTTGTCAAACAAACCCCTGGATTCGAAGATCCAAAGAATCCTAACCATGTTTATAAGCTTAAGAAAGCTTTATATGGTTTGAAACAAGCTCCAAGAGCTTGGTATGATAGATTTGAAAACTTTCTTATTGCAAATAATTGTCAAAGGAGAACAATAGACAACACATTATTCCTAGGAAGAAAAGATAATGATTTGTTAATAGTTCAAATATATGTAGACGATATTATCTTTGGTTCAACTAACCCTACCTTAGTAAAAGACTTCGAAGAATGTATGAAGTCAGAATCTGAAATGTCAACGGTAGGAGAATTGAACTACTTCTTAGGCCTTCAAATTAAACAAACCCCTCAAGGAATTCATAGTAGCCAACTTAAGTATGTCTATGATTAAGAAGTTTGGTTTTGAAGAGTTGAAACCTACAACTACCCCCATGAGTGTTAGTACCAAACTTGATAAGGATGAAAATGATAAACCTTTTGATGACACGCTCTATAGGTCTATGATTGGCTCATTGTTATACTTAACTGCATCAAGACCTGACATCATGTTTAGTGTATGTATGTGTTCTATGTTTCAATCTTGTCCTAAAGTATCACATTACAATGCAGCGAAAAAGATCTTTAGATATCTTAAGCATACACCTCACTTAGGACTGTGGTATGATATAAACACTAAGTTGGAATTACATGCATATAGTGATGCTGATTATGGTGGTTGCAAGTTAGATAGAAAATCCACTAGCGGTACATGTCAATTCATAGGAACCAATTTGATCTCTTGGTTTTCTAAAAAGCAAGCTAGTGTAGCTCTTTCTACCACTGATGCCGAGTATATCGCTTTGAGTTTATGTACTACCCAAATACTTTGGCTTAAACAACAACTTAGTGATCTTGGCATTAAAATGAATAAGATTCTAATTTTCTACGATAGCACAAGTGCAATCAATCTTTCCCGGAATCCGGTGCTTCATTCTAAGGCCAAACACATTGAGGTGCGATACCACTTTCTTCGCGATCATGTTCAAAATGAGGATATAGTGATAAACCATATAAGAACTGATCACCAAATCGCTGACATCTTCACCAAACCCCTTAATCAAGCCATTTTTGAAAACTTACGAGCCAAGTCAGGTATGATGATTTATGATACCATTGCGTAGTTTTATCTTTTGCATGATTTGAAAAATAAAGGGGGAGATAGAATAAGAACATGATTTTAGTTGGTTAGTCATGGATTTTAGTTGGTAAGTCATGATGGATTTTAGTTGGTAAGTCATGATGAATCATATGATAAGTTTTAATTGGTATAAATTTTGGAGCATAGGTAAGGGGGAGAGTATGAGTTTAGGGGGAGCAGCATATTAGTTACAAGTTGAAAACATTTGGTTAAATTTTTGGTTATAAGTTGTGACATTAAAATCATGTTACGTTATTTTGAAAATCATCCAAAAGGGGGAGAATGTTGAGAAATATGTTTGGATAATTTTCAAAGTCATGTTTTTAAGTGGTGAATACTTAAAAATGTCACACATGGTGTTATTTATGATTAAAAGTTGAAAAAGTTGAAAAAGTTCACATCGATCTCTCAGGTTGTTGCACATCGATCGATCTATGTACATAGATCTCTCACATCGATCGATCTATGTAAAACAGAAAAGTTTAAGACATTTCTGTGAGACATCGATCTCTAAACCTGAGACACATCGATCGATCGATGTACATCGAACTCTCACTTCGATTGATCGATGTAGGTCAGAGACAAAACCTGAACCTTTCTGTGAGACATCGATCTCTGAAGCTGAGGCACTTCGATCGATCGATGTCTAGGGTTTTTAGAAATAATTTTCTAAAATGTGTTAAAATGATTGTTTTCATTTGTATATGAATTATACATGTTCATTGTGTGATTATTATGTGTTTTTGGTGATTATTATTGTCTTGTGACTAACATGCCTTGGAAGTTTCTACAACTTACCAAAAAGGGAAAAATTGGTATTTTGAGTTTTGTATGAACATCACATGATGAAAATATTTCAAGATGTAATCTCATACTATTTATCATGACAAATGTGATATCATGAGTATTTATGACCATCCGGGTCATTTCTGGAGTTTTCTCACACCAGGGGTATTTTGGTCATTTTACCCCAAGGGTATTTTTGGTATTTTCACTCAAGGAATCTCTTGAGCATATTATTATCTTCATTTTGGAGCTGTGTTATTATTATTTTGAAGATAATATGGTGATCTTATATTTTATTCTCTCAACCAATGATATTATTGACTATAGCTGGATATGTGACAATTTGAGATGTCACATTCTACTTTTTTTTGAAGACCATCTTATATGTGTTATAAGAGGATATTTATCATCATTATTCAGAGATATTAAAGGTGTCAAAGGTGTGTAAATGATCTCAACATATAAGAAGAAATATTAGGAAATTTCGGTGTTACACGTTGACATAATCTTGTCAATTGTTATCTATTTATTTCTTCTTCAAAAATTTGAGTTGATACACATATTGGTATGTCCAAAAACGTGATTAATCAGGTGGACATGATGTGGTATTCATTTTATGAGTTGGAGACAAGTGGACTAACTAAAAAGGAGCTAGTTGGCAAAATTGCCAACTTGGAAATTTCAAAAATATACCAACGGCTATAGACCTTTCTTGGGTATTTTCAACAGATTTTTTGGAAGTCAAATGCAGCTCTCACATGCCCTATTATTGTGCTTGAAGTTGGGGATAATTTGGTGGTATTATCCTTCCTTATTTTATTTAAAAAATCAAATATATTTTTGGTGAAATTCAAGGTAGCCAAACGGCTACATTATGTCTTGAAGCTGAATTTTGAAGTTTGAAAACTTCAAATCCCACATGCCTATTTTCAAGACTAGAAGTTGAGTGTACAAGGGCAACCAATGATGAGAAGGCATTTGGAATTGATGAAGAAGATGGTGACACATGTGTATTCTTATCTTCAAGGCTCAAATCACACTATAAATAGAGGCAATGGTGAAGAAGATGAAACACACTTGAAGCTCACAAGCATTTGTTGTATTGTCTAGCTTTCATCTTCATCTTCTTGTTGTTATTGTTTTATTCATTGTATGAAAGGTGTTCTTGTTGTATTGTGGTGAGCTAAAAGTCTCTTGAGCTTCATTTGTAAAATTGATTAGCCATCTTTATAAGGCTACATCAATAGGTGTTAGAGGAGTTGCAACTAAGTGTTGCTTAGAAGGTGATTAACCAAGTCTTGAGTAGGGTTGGTGTATAATCCAAGGATCAAGCTTGGATCTTGTTGTAAGGTGTTCATTTCATAGTGAAATCCAAGGAAAGGTGTTCCTTGGGACTGGAGTAGGTCACATTGACCGAACCAGGATAAATCCTCGGTGTTCTTATCTTGTTTCTTTATTTCTGTTTTCTGTCCGTTTTTTACTGCAGATTTCACACAAATTCTCACATTTTGAAAAAATAGCTAAACATTTTCAAAATTCGTGATTTGTGGTGGAGTTATACTTCAGACTGTTATCTTTCATTTGCAATAAGAATCACTTCATTTTAGCAAGGGAAAGTTAGTCTTTCAGTCGTTGCAAGATAACTGCTCCAATCTGGATGCAATCTGACCAGTTTTGAGAAAACTTAAATTCTGAATTTTTCAAGACTTTTTTAAGGTCAGGTCCTTTTGGAAACTTCATCTACACATCCTAAGGAGTGTTTGTATATAAAGATCAACCTTTTTGGTTGAGTATTCAAAGAGAAACAAGTTTTGCAAAATCAGCAACATTCTGTTCAATTCTGTCCAGATTGACTATCTGAATCTTTTTATTTGTTTGAAGGGCCAAACAATCTTATTTTTGTCTGATGTTTGGACGGAATCTTGATAACTCATAGAAGTTCAATTTCGGAAAGTTTCATAATTTTTGGAGTTGTGTACAATTATTTATGAATTTTTCAAAAACAGGTTCTGAATCTGAGGTGGTCTCAGATTCTGTTTTCAAAGGGGATTTTAACAAAGGGTTGTAGTGTAATTTCCGCTAACCACTATTCACCCCCCTCTAGTGGTGTTTATTGCATGTGTACAGTCCAACAGTGTTATCACAAGAAACTGCCAAACAGCCGAATATTCTGAGATGATCATAGGTAGGTTGTACCTGATGTAGAATCTCATAAGGAGTTTTATGTTTAAGAACCGGTGATGGCATCAGATTTATCAGGTATGTAGCATGCTGGAGATAAAATTCCCAATAAATAATGGGTAATAAAGCATGAAATCAGAGTACTCTAACCACAACAAAAAGATACTGATGTTTTCTTTCTACTAACCCATTCTGTTGAGTAGTGTAATTACAAGTAGTTTGGTGAATAACACCATGCTGCATATAAAACTCAGGCATCTAAAACTCAAGCCCATTATCACTCCTAATAACCTTGACATGGACATTAAATTGAGTAGAAGCATAATGAAAGAAACTCTGTAAAATTTGTCTAGCTTCAAATTTGGCTTTAAGAAGATATATCCAGGCATACCTTGAACAATCATCCACTATAGTAAGAAAATATTTTTGATTGTACAAAGTGGGATGTCTATAAGGACCCCATATGTCCACATGTATGATATCAAAAGGAGACTTAGAAGCTGTAACAGATACAGGAAAAGAGGCCCTCTTCAGTTTTGCTAAAGGACAAACTGTACAATTATTGTCTTGGCTAAATGATGGTATATCTGGATGTAATCTATTTAATTCTTGAATTCTGGCTGACAAAGCATGTCCAAGCCTGGCATGACACAGATATGAATGAGAATCTAGTCTTGATGAAGAGAGAGCAGAAGGCAGTGCAGAAGGATTTAAAACTTCAGACTGTACAGGCAAGCTGGAATCATGCATGTAATAGAGTCCATGATGCTTCCTAGCTGAACCAATCATCCTCCTGGATAACTGATCCTGAATAAAACAACTAGAATCATGGAATCAAACAAGAAAATGAGGGGAGTTAGTAACCTGCTTAAGGAAACACGGTTGGAAGAAAATGAAGGAACATGTAATACATCCTTTAGAACAAGACCACTGTGTAGTTTAACCACTCCTTTATGAATTGCATCAACTGTGATATTATTTAGAAGCTTGATAGAGACATGATCAACGGGATAAAAGGAATGAAACAAGGTCAAAGAGCATGAAATATGGTCAGTGGCCCCTGAGTAGAAAAGTAATGAACAATGACTAAGGAAGACAGTAAAACAAGAACGCATGATTTTAACGTGGGAAAACCCTCAAGGGGAAGAAACACCCACAGCCGCAGCAAGCCAAGAAACTTCACTATTCTCAACGTTTTGATTTCGATTATAATTCACTGCGCCTAATCAGGGGATTTATAGGGAAAAGAGATCAGCATGAATTAAGGAATATACCTTATTCACTACTGTCATACCATAAATAAGATTCTACTGGATATTCCTTATGTAAAAGATAAACATGGAAATTTCCATCCAAAACAAGATTCATATCAATCAAATCTCTAATCAAGAAATATCCCATCCCGTAATTTTCTGGTATATGGTCGAGCTAAGGTCTCTGCTCGGCACGGCTTCTGTCCAGCTCGGCACTGCTTCTGTCCACCATCAGCTCACAACTCTAAGTCCTTGAGCTCGGCCTCACTTCAGTTCCACCAATTCCAACAAAATCTCCCACTTGGAACTGACTTTATCTTAGACGCATCATGAATTTCTCCTTCTTCAGATTGCCGCCATTTAAGCACTTCCATCAAGTAACAAGACCAAGAGAAGCCTTGCAAATCTCAAGCTTCTCTTTCAGAACAATGTTCGTCATCATGTCTGCTAGATTCTAGCTTGTATGAATCTTCTCCAAGGCGAACTGTGTTGCCTCAAGCATATCTCTTATATAATGATATCTGATGTCAATATGCTTCGTCCTTGCATGACAAGCAAAGTTTCTAGCCAATTGTATCGCACTCTGACTGTCACTGAATAGTTTGTAGCCGACCTGAGGGTTCTTCAACTCATTCAGTAAACTCTTCAACCACACCAGTTCTTTGGTAGCTTCAACTGCTGCCACATACTCAGCTTCAGTTGTTGACAATGCTACAATCTTCTGCAATCTTGATACCCAGGTGATTGCAGCACTGCCAAGCTTGAAAACATACCTTGTAGTACTCTTGCATTCATCAATGTCTCCAGCCATATCAGAGTCTACAAAGTCAAGCAGGTTTAGATCATCATTGCTGAACTACAGTGTCAAGTCTTGCGTTCCCACCAAGTACCTTAGTATCTACTTCACTGCAGCCCAATGATCAGGACCAGGATTTGACATGAATCTGCTTACGACTCCCATTGCATGGGCCATGTCAGGTCTGGAGCACATAATAGCATACATCAAGCTATCCACGGCTGAGGCATATGGTACCTTCTTCATTCGTTCAAGTTCATCCTTCGTCCTAGGACATTACTTCTTTGATAAATTCTTGAATTGTCCTGCCAGAGGTGTGTAGACACCGGTTTTGCATTCTCCATATTGAATCTTTTCAGTACCTTGGGGATATAATCTCTTTGGCTCAGCTTCAGCACCTGATTCTTCCTGTTTCTTTCAATACTGAGTCCCAGTATCTTCTTCGTCGGGCCAAGATCCTTCATGGAGAATTTCTTGTTGTTCCTTCAGCTTCTTGATCTCATCAGTGCTTCCTCCTGCTATTAACATGTCATCCACATAAAGTAGCAGGATGATGTACGAACCTTCAAATCTCTTAAAGTAACAACAATGATCATCATGGCAGCGCTTGTAGCCGACATCTGCCATAAAGTTGTCAAACTTATTATACCACTGCCTCGGAGCTTGTTTCAAGCCATACAAGCTCTTCTGTAATTTGCATGCTAGATCTTCTTTGCCAGGTATCTAATAGCCCTGTGGCTGCATCATGTAGATATCTTCTTCCAGATCTCCATGAAGAAAGGTTGTTTTTACATCAAGCTGCTCTAAGTGCAGATCTTCTGCAGCTGTAATGCTCAGGACGGTTCTAAAGTTGACAGCTTGACCACAGGTGAGAAGATCTCGATGAAGTCAACCCCAGCTTTCTGTTGGAAGCCTTTCACAACAAGTCGTGCCTTATACCTGTGAGTACCATCAGCTTCTTGTTTCAACCTGTACACCCATTTGTTCTGAATAGTCTTCTTCCCTCGTGTCTTCTTTACAATATCCCAGGTAAAGTTGTTCCGCAGAGAGTTCATTTCATTCTCTATAGTTGACCTTCAGTCTTCACTTTTGTCAGAACTCATTGCTTCTTCATACCAGCTCGGCTAATCACAATTAGTAAGAAGAAAATAATAAAGTGAAGGTTAGAACCTGGTAGGTGCTATGATGGTTCTCCTCTCTCTCCGAACTGCAATGGGTGGTATGACTTGCTCTTCATGAGTTTCGTGTTCTGAGATCGGCACCTCGGCAGTCTGGTCTGTAGTTCTGCTCGGCTCGGCATGATCACCGTCAGTTTGCTCAAAATACTTAGGCTCCACAGGCTGCTTCTCCTTCTTTACTCTGTCCTTGTAAAGTATGTTTCCGTTGAAAACTACATCTTTACTCCCGATCACCTTCCTCCCTACATGATCCCATAGTCTATATCCAAAACTATCACCTCTATAGCCAATTAGAGAACATACTTTTGACTTGGAGTCAAATTTTGACCTTTCATCCAGCTTCAGCAGTGCATATGCAGTGCAACCAAATATTCTGACATGGGCAAGTGAGATCTTCTTGCCAGTCCACTCTTCTTTAGGAAGTTTACAGTCAATAGCAGTAGATGGTCCTCTGTCGATCAGATAAACAGCGGTGTTAACCACCTCGGCCTAGAAGGATTTCGGCATATCTGCATGTATTCTCATACTTCTTGCCCTTTCACATATAGTTCTATTCATCCTTTCAGCAGCACCATTATGTTGTGGTGTCTTTGGCACTATCTTTTCTCTTCTGATTCCGTTCTCGGCATAATAGTCCTCAAACTCTTTGCTGCAGTACTCTCTACCATTGTCTGACCTCAAGCATTTTAGCTTCAGCCCTGTCTCGTTTTCAACGAGACTTCTCCATCTCTTGAAGACATCAAACACGTCAGACTTGTGTTTCACAAAGTACACCTGCAGCTTCCTCGTTGAGTTATCAATGAAGGTGACATAATAGCGTGAACCATTTAGAGAGGGCAGATCTGAGGGTCCCCAAACATCCGTCTGTTCAAGTTCCAACTTCTCATCTCTAGAACTTCTCTTGTGCGTTGTAAAACTGACTGCTTTCTGTTTCCCCAGCACACAAGACTCACAAAATGGTATATCAATGTTGGACAGACCTTTCTGCTTTCCTTTAGACGCCATTACCTTCATTCCCTTGATACTCATGTGTCCAAGTCTCTGATGGCACAGCTCGGCATCACTTGCCGAGCTGACCACATTTGCCGAGCTTTGGTTTGAGAACTTGTAGAGGGTTCCTTCTCTTGAGCTCTGTGCTTTAATCAAGGACCTTTTGACCAACTTCCAGTGTGTTTTGTTGGATCTTCCTTCGAGGTCAAAATCATCAGCCAGCTGCGTTATTGAAATCAAGTTCTTGGTTAGTCAAGATACATGTCTTGCTTGAAGCAGCTTCAGCTGTCTCTCATCTGGTAGAGTTAGTATGATATCTCCCTTGCCAATGATATCACAAGATTCATCATCCCGAGGTATACTTTCCCAAAGTTTCCACTTTTGTAATTTGTAAAGTATCCTTTGTTGGATGTGGCATGAAATGAAGCCCCAGTATCGAAGATCCAGATGGCGTCGGCTCAGCTCTCACAGCTCAGAATCAGCCCATCACTATCAGACCTGGATGTTTGAGAGACATGGATCTCATCCCCATACTTGTCCATATGATCAGCCTTCTTCTTGACTCTACAATCACATTTAAGGTGACCCTTCTTCTTGCAATTCCAGCAGGTCAGATTTTAGCCCTTTGACTTTCTCTTCCTGGACTGCGATCTCCCAACTCTGTCATTACCCCTCTTGGCAGATCTGCCGCACTCTTCTGTGTTCAGCGCGGCTCTAGAACTTTAAGGGTTGCCATTATTCCTCCTCTTTGAATCTTTATCAAGTAGCACATCTACCACGTTTTCAAGCTTTAACGTACCTTCTCTGGATTAGTTGCTCACAGCCATAACAACTCCATCGCAACTGTCAGGCAGACTTGACAATATTACCAAGCCCAGAACTTCATCGTCAAACACGATCCCAAACGACTCAAGTTGACTAGTGATCGTGTTGAACTCACCCAAGTGTTCCTGCATTGTTGTACTTCCGGTCTTTTTCATGTTGAAAAGTCTCTTCATCAGATGTACCTTGTTTGAGGCAGAGGGCTTTTCATGCATCTTAGTCAAATCATTCATCACATCCTTTGTGGTCTTCTCCTTTGAGATATTGAATGCAACAGTTTGGGTCAGAGACAGCCTAATGGCACCGAGCGCTTTACGATCAAGAATATCCCATTCTCGATTCGTCATGTTCGTAGGCTTCATCTCTTTCCCTTCAAGAGGCAGATATAGATCTCTCTGGTATACACAGTCTTCAACCTGCATCTTCTAGAAACTAAAGTTTGATCTATCAAATCTCACAATTCTCTATTTGCTATCGTTAGCCATTGCTCCCACTCGAACAAATAACCCTCAGCTTTGATACCAGTTATTGAGAATTTGATTGCAGAACAGAGGAAACAACCACAACGATTCTCAAGAACGCACAAAAGTAATGAATAATGACTAAGGAAGACAGTAAAAGAAGAACACAAGATTTTAACATAGGAAAACCCTCAAGGGGAAGAAAAACCCATGGCGGCAGCAAGCCAAGCAACTTCACTATTTTCAACGTTTTGATTTCGGTTACAATTCAGTGCACCTAATCCGGGGATTTATAGAGAAAAGAGATCAGCATGAATTAAGGGATATTCCTTATTCACCACTGTCATACCATAAATAGGATTCTACTAGATATTCCTTATGTAAAAGTTAAAACATGGAAATTTACATCCAAAACAAGATTAGTATATATCTCTAATTAAGAAATATCCCATCCTGTAATTTTCTGGCATATGGCCGAGCTGAGGTCTCTGCTCGGCACTGCTTCTGTCTAGCTCGGCCCTTCTGCCTGGCATCAGCTCACAACTTTAAGTCCTTGAGTTCGGCCTCACTTCAGTTCCACCAATCCCAACAACGCTTGTGCTACATTAAATCTCCCAAGATATTAAAGTGGGGAGATGACCTTTTGAGAAACCTAACGATATTTCTAGTTAATCTTGCCTATAAGAACAAGAGAACCTTCAACTTTAAATTGGACACCTCAAGAACAATATTTCATTCATTCTCTTCAGATTTCTTTTTTTACTTGGGAGGTTTTAAGTGTCAGCGGGCCTAAGACTGCTACATACGTACATATATATATATATATATATATATATATATATATATATATATATATATATATATATATAAACTTTTGGATTAAAAGTAAGCGAGGACTATGCAAGTGTCAATACAAAGGCCCAAAGCTGCTAGATGGAGTAGGTGGCATGATGTGTAGGGTTATAGGTTGGTTTAGCGAAGGAGCTGAATCACTCAAGGGGTAGATTATAACACCCCAGTTCAACATCGCAAAAGAGACTAATCAAATTGCATGTAAAATAAGTACGTGACTAGATATCAAAACGAAACTTAGGTTAACCAATATTGGAGTGTTTAAACGGGTGGAATGTGACACCCTTACCCTACGCAAAAAAGGATTAAAAAATGGCATGAATAACGTTTCAAAATTGATGTTATAAAACATCATTCACGTAAGTAATGATCTTAAGTATCTAAAGTGAAATACATGGTCCTGCATTATCTTAAATTTGTGAAATTCGTGATTATTTGTTTCAAATTTGTATTACATAGTCCTCCTTTCAAATAAATTTCCTACCCTCATAATGATAACGAACCGATGATTATAATAACCTAATAATTTTGAATTACATAACCCCGCCTTCAATATTCCTTTCCAAACTGTAATGATAAAGTAACATTATTATAATTCTTGAAACTTAAAAAATCCAACCAAAACCTTCTACAAAAGAAAAATAAGTGAAAAAGAGCATCACACGTTAAATTATCATAACACAGAAACAGCGAAAAAAAAGAAAAAACAAGGAAACAACTATCAAATTGTTTTGATAGTTGTGTCATAATGATTTCTACCTCATGATTATCATTCTTGGTTATTATTATATAGTATACATATATTATTGGAATAGTGAGCTCCTTCTCAGATGATACCTTGGTGAACAGTGTATCATTGCAATTGCCTTTGGTTGAACTAAGGTCCTTCACAGTTTTAGTGAATGTTTCAAACTAAGTTCTTGTTGATTGTTTTTAGTTCATATAGAGATTTCTTTATCCTACAAACCTTATTCAGATTGGTTTAACAGCTGAATCCTGATTGTATACACATGTGACCCTCTTCTACTAAATCTCCATTCAGAAATGCATTTTTAATATCTAGCTGCTATAATTTCCTGTCAAAATTAACTGTTATAGAGAAAATGATATTAATGGTATTAAGTTTGGCGACTAGGCCAAAGGTTTTTAAATAATCTATGCCATATGTTTGGGTAAATCCCTTAGCTACCCATCTTGCTCTGTATTTATTCACAGTTACGATATCATTGAATTTAATTGTTAACATCCATCTGCATCCAACATGTATTATAGTTGCCGAGCTGGGTGTTAACTTCCAAGTTTGATTCTTCTCTAAGGCATTCATTTCTTCATGCACAACATTCTTTCGTTCAGGCCAGCTTAAAGCTTCTTGTACATTTTTCGATATGACTTTATTATCAAGTGAACATATAAATGTCTTAAAGTTGGGATTCAACTATTATAAAACACGAAGTCCTATGCAGGAATGATCATTAGTGCATTCTCTTGTTTTTTTCCTTTATGCTATAGGTCTATCATCTATCTGGGTTAGTTTTCGTATTCAACCTGACTTTCCTCTAGTGAACTTTCTTCCACTGACATGGGCTATGTGTATTCAGGGGTGTTAAGTCGTCTATCCCATCCAAGGGTTTTACGATCGTTAGAGGTCAAGGAATATTAGTTATGAGCTGAGAATTTGTCATGTCGAGCTACAATATCAAGTTGACGAGGTGCAGGGTTGAGCTCAGTTGACCACGTCGATGCATTTACTTGATTTTTCAGCGTGGCCAAGCTTTTCGTATGCTTTGGAGATTGTGAATTACTCCATTTGAAGGAGGGATTACAAAAAGACCGTATATTATGTCCTAGTTAGGGAACAAGTGCGAAATTTTCACTATATTTCGTCTCGATTAAAGAATAAACACTAAAACAAAAATACTTAAACAAGAATTGATATTAAGAAGGCAAGAAAATTCAGATTCTGGAGAGGAAATTACACAAATTTCATTGAAGAAGAAGGAAAATTGAAAATTTGTTACAAATGCCTCAACCGCAGAAATGTAAAGAAGAAGCATGTAAAATTACTAAAATGTCCTCAACTAATTCCTTTCTCTAATACAATTACGAGGGGAAAACTAGTCATTTCTCTTTTATTCAAACATTTCATGCTATGTTCCTTTTCTTCTTCCTTTCAGCTGCGCGCAATCCCTGCAGCATCCGTGTCTTTACCCCCTTCCTCTTATTCTTATGTGCTTTATTCATCTTACACTTCCAACTAATCATCCCAATCTTTGATTACTGAATTCAACTAGCATCTGTTGTTTTCTTCTTCCTTCAGAATGGTAGTCTGTATTACCATCTTTGCCTTTAACTCCAGCAGCTTCAACTGCAAGTTCTTTAACACCTCCCACCCTCAAGCTTAGCTTGGAGTAGATGTTGTGAACTCCTAAAGCGTCAATTAGGAGATTCATCCTTTTTGTGTCAAGGACTTTTGTGAATAAATCTGCCAGCTGCAAATCAGTTCTTATTGGCATTAACTTGATTATTCCTTCTTGTAGCTTATCTCGTACTACATGGCAGTCAATTTCAATATGTTTTGTGCTTTCATGAAAGACTGGATTTTCAGCAATGTAAATGACACTCTTGCAATCACAGAATATCTCTACTAGTTTCTAAACTTCAAGTCCTAGACCCTTCATTAAGTATCTAATCAACTAAATTTCACATGTAACCATGGCCATGGCTCGATATTTTGCTTCAGCAGAAGATCTTGGCACTGTTGTTTGTTTCTCGGCTCTCCATGAAATCAAGACATCCCCTAAAAAGACACAGTAGCCTGTAATGGACCTCCTGGTTTATTACATCCTCCCCAATCAACATCTACAAAGGCTTTTAGTTGGAGATCTCCCTGTCTTGGAAAGAGCAGTCATTGTCCTATAGTGCCTTTGATGTACCTTAGGACTCTATGAGCAGCCCTCAAATGGTTCTCAGTGGGACAATCTAAGAACTGACTTAACTGTTGTACAAGAAGGTTATGTCACACCTAGTGATGATCAAATATATAAGTTTGCCAATAAGCTTCCTGCACTGTGTGCTGTCTAACAATCTTGGTGAATCATCATGTGTCAAGCTAAGATGAGTTTCCATGGGTCTCTTTGCTAGTTTAGCTTCTAAGAAACCTGCATGTTCTAGTAGCTTGGTGGTGTACTTCCTCTGGTTAAAGTGAACCCCCAAGACTTGGCTACCTCAATACCAAGGAAGAATCTTAAGTCTCCAATGTCTTTGATATTAAATCTGTTGTGAAGAGATTGTTTAACTCCCTGGATAGCTTGCTCATGAGCACAAGTCATAATGACGTCATCAACATACACTAGGAGAAGGAGAAAAGCAGACCCCACTGGTTTGGTGAAGAGGGTGTAGTCAGACTTAGACTGAGTGAACCTCTAAGCAATGAGATGAGCAGTCAAGGTGGCATTCCACTCTCTACTGGCCTATTTAAGACCATAGAGAGATTTCTGTAGGTTGCAAATAGATTGAGGACTTGGTACTATTAGGCATGGTGGAGGGGTTATATGGATTTCCTCGTGAAGATCTTCATGGAGAAAGGCATTATTCACATCTAACTGATAAATAGGCCAGTTATGTTTAGCTGGAAGAGCAAGAACTAGCATTGTCGTGGCCATCTTAGACACTGGAGAAAAGGTGTCCTCATAATCAATTCTAAATTGCTGATTGTTGCCTTTGGCAACTAGCTTAGCTTTATATCTTTCTACTGTCCCATATGAGTTGAGCTTGACTTTATATACCCATTTACGTCCAATGGGTTGCTTTCCAGGGGGTAAAGGAACTATGGTCCAAGTCTGATTTGCTTCCGAAGCTGCAACCTCAGCTGCCATTGCTTCTTGCCAAACAGTAGAACTAGCTACCTCCAAATAAGAGTTAGGTTCTGTATTGGTGCTTAAACTTAGCACATATACTTTGTATTATGGAGCTAGGGATGCAAATGTAATGTACTTGTGTAAAGAATGAGGAGATGTATAATGAGAAGGTAAAATAGAAAAAGGAGAAACAGATATTTGGTTACAGTAATAGTCTTATAGATAAGTGGGAGGATGCCTTGAACGTTGAGGCCTACTTTCTTCATTTGATCTAGTAGTATGAGCATCGGTAGCAAGATCTTGAGCTAAAATTGGTAAGTCAATGACTACGGTTTTAGATTGTTGGGAGGCTGGTGAACAAAATGGGGAGGTACTGGAGTAGAAGTAAGAGGAGCAGGAGTAGGAATATAAGGATCAGACTAAGGAAGATAAGATGCTGGAGTGGGAGTGGTACTAGAGGATGATGAAGATGGTGACAAGGGTACTGGGGCTTGAATGTGAGTTGAAGGTACATGTAAAGTGAGATGTTGAGCAGGTATATCTTAGGAAGGCAATCAAGGGGGAAAAGACATATATAGTTGAGGAGTTGGTTTGTCTGCATGGAGAGATGACATTTTGTTAAAGGAAAATGTGCGCTCATGGAAAATCACATCTCTCGAAATGTAAATACTTTTGGTGCTGAGGCCTTGAAGTATATACCCCTTTATAGTGTAGGATAGCCCCAAAAAAACACTTCCAGTAGACCTGGGAGAAAATTTTTCTTTATTTTACTGAGTGCATGCACCAAATGCCAAGCATCCAAAGATTCTGAGGTGAAGATGGGAAGGCTGTTTCTGATAGAGTGGTTGGTAAGGGTTTGATTGTTCAGGATAGGAGAATGAGTACTATTGATAACAAAACTGAGTGTTGGATGCAGAAACCCTAGTAATCAGAATGGACTTGGGATTGGAACTTGAGGGCTCTTGCAACTGATAAAATGTGTTGATGCTTCCTTTCAACTACTCCATTCTACTGAGAGGTATATACACAACTGGTCTAGTGAATTATCTCTTTTGATACATAAGGGGACTCCATGTTAAACTCTTGTCCATTGTCAGTTCTAATCATCTTAACACGAGCACCAAATTGAATAAGAGCATATTCATAAAAACTTTGAACAACAGATTTGGCTTTTGATTTTGATTTCATCAAATATTCCCAACAAAATCTTTAATGATCATCCACAATGGTAAGAAAATAGTGTTGTTTATACATCGTGGAGTATTTATAAGGCCTCAAATGTCAATGTGTACAAGATCAAAGGGATTAGAAGCAACAGAAGATGAAATAGGAAATGAGTTCCTTTTCTGTTTAGCTAGGGGACAAACTATACATTCACTCAAACAATTATATGATGTTTCTACTACTGGATATGCCTTCTGCACTTCTTCAATTATGACAGAAGACATGTGAATAAGCCTAGCGTGCCATAGTAATGATGTTGAAGAAGTTACAGCCACATGCTTTTGGAAGAGATGGTGTGGACTGCACTACTTTAGGCTCTCCATGAAGATGATAGAGCCCATGATTCACTTCAGCTGAACCAATCGTGTTCTTGGCCTTTAGATCTTGAATGTAGCAAATAGTGTTGAAAAATGAAACAGTTACATGTGGAGATTGGGTTATCCTGCTCAATGATAACAAATTAAAGGAAAATACTAGGACATAAAATACATTTGTGAGCAGTAGTTCAGAAGAAAATTTAATGGTTCCAATATGAGTGACTCTGGCTAATGACTTATTTGGTAGCTTAACAAACAATGAGGCAACAGAATGATAAGATTCAAAGGGATCAATACAAGAACATACATGATCACTAGCTCTAGAATCCAAAACCCATGTATTTGAGTTTTGCCTCAATACCTTACCTGAAACTTTACCTGAGTGAGTAGCCTGCCGTGCTGACATGAAGGCATGATGAGTGACTGTGTGCTTGGGGACTCAGTGTTGGTTTTCCCTCCTTTTTACCTGATTATCTTGGAGCATACAGATCAACTGACTATATTGATCTGCATTCAAAGCTGGAGCTGCTGTTACACCACTCTGCACAGTTCCTTCATAATTATCAAACATCTCATATTCTTCATGAATCACTTGATCTCCTCTTTGTTGAAAACACTGATCTCTATAAGCCAAATTCACATGTCCCTTTGGCTTGAAGCCAGGTGGGCACGGATGATGATGATGATGATGATGATGATGACGATGATGTCTACAGTGTGTCCTGATTTATTACAGTGGGTGCAATAAGGTGTCCTAGGTCTATTCTGGTTAGACCTGTAATTGCCTCTACCAAAACCCCTGCCAACTGGCCTGTGTAACAAACAAGGTCTATCTTGATGTGGCCTAGGAGGAAACGAACCAAATCTGGACTGGTCATTAGAGCTTATGTTTAACATGGAAGAAGGATCATTGGCAAACTGATTATGACCACCAGAGTACATCAACTTTCTCTCCAACCTGACTGCAATTGCAAAGGCTGTTTTAAGATCAGGAAGTGGTGTAGACAGTAGTATTTGAGATTTCACTGCTTCAAATTCCTTAGTAAGACCTTTAAGAAACTTAATCACACAATCATTCTCTACAAATCTGTTAATCTGTGTAGCTAGGTTGCACGTACATCTATTGCAGGTGCAGGTAGGAATGGTTCTTAATACATATAACTCTTCCCAAATTCCTTGGAGTCTGGTGTAGTATTCTATCACGGAACTATTTTCTTGTCTAACTGCATAAAATTCTTCTTGTAAATCTTAAAGCCTAAATGAATCAACATTTCCATATATAAATTTTAGGTCATTCCCGATTTCCACAACAGTATCAAGCCATATAACGTTTTGTGCTATGCTAGGTGCCAAATAATTCACTAACCATGATGCTACCATATTATTAGCCTTGGTCCAAGCATTGAACCTTCGCGCTGTATCCACAGGCTTCGTATGTACACCATTGATAAATCCTATTTTGTTCTTGGACTCCTACGCTCGTCTAGCAGATCTACTCCAGCCATGGTAGTTGTTACCATCTAGCAATGGTTAGAATAACACCATCGACGGACTCTCACTAGGATGTATGTTGTATGGATCTTCGTTAGATCATTTGCCATATGAGTTGGATTGGATGCATAAGGAGAGTCATTCGCAACAAAATTGTTGGAAGCCATGAATGTACCAAAATTGATCTACAATCGCTCTGATACTATGTGGAAATTTCACTATGTTTCGTCTCGATTAAAGAACAATCACTAGAGTAACAATATCTAAACAGATCAAGAATGCTAGAAAATTTAGATTCTAGAGGGGAAAATTGCACAAATTTCATTGAAGAAGAAGGAAAACTGAAAGTCTCTTAAAACCGCCTCAACCGCAGCAATTTAAAGAAGAAGCATGTAAAATTACTAAAATGCCCTCAACTAATTCCTTTCTCTAATACAATTATGAGGGGCAAACTAGTCATTTCTCCTTTATTCAAACATTTTACGCCCCTGTTCGTTTTCTTCTTCCTTTCAGCTGCACGGAATCCCTGCAGCATTCGTGTCTTCACCCCTTCCTCTTATTCTTGTGTGCTTTATTCATCTTACACTGCCAACTAATCATCCCAATCTTTGATTACTGAATTCATCTAGCATCTGTTGTTTTCTTCTTCCTTCAGAATGGTAGTCTGTATTACCATCTTTGCCTTTTAACTCCAGCAGCTTCAACTGCAAGTTCTTTAACAAGTTCACACAAAACTTTCCATAAGTAGGTTATTGCAGAAGGTAGCTCCATTATAAAGACAACAATAGCACTTGGGATCGAATTGGAGAAAAAGAACCATGGCCTCAAAACTTGCACTTACCAACAGCCGTAACAAAAGCAGACCATAGTGATATGAAGAAGGTTTCTTCATATTAAACTATTTTGGTTGAGCAATCTGATATGCAACCATCAAAGTAGTAAAGCACAAACAATCATTGTGGTAAGAATAAATGCTCCTATAATATACAGGGGAGGCACTTGCAACATTTGCTGACCAATTTAAAAGAGGCAAATATCAGCATTAATTTTCTGAATCCACGGAAAACGATTAGGCAATACCAGCTTGTAAGGTCCTAGTGAATATAAGGAAAATAGAAAGTGTTGTCCGCAATTTCTAAAATGATCCACAAGTAATCACTACACTACTCCTTAACCAATGAGATATACAGAAGTTGGAGAGAACAGCATGTCAGCGAATGGGTGTGATTATAACAGGGGGACCCACTCCACATTTGTCTATCCCTTATTAGTTCAGGAGTAAAGATTGATCTGTCTAATAATCAACCATAGATCACCAGCCGAAAAATTAACTGATTTTCTACATGGTTGGTTGAAAAGCATGCTAAAAGTGGTGGCAATACATATAAGGGTCACTTCTACACAGAAAAACAATCAAACATTAACCTTGATGACAGTCCAGTTCTCATAAGCTCCAGGAGACCATGGATTTCGACGGAGAAGCCCCCCTGGTATTCCTTCCGGAACATTGTTTGCAGGTATATAAGACACCGCAGTCCATACAAGCACCACAAGTGGAACACCATAATCGGCAATAAATCTACGAAGCCAACCTTAAAAAATTGTTCATAAAATCAGAAAATGAAGTAGCCAATAGATACAATTAAACAAACACTGCAATGACACATAAAAGGCAAAAATGGAAATGAAACAAGGAGCGCACAACACAAGCAACTCAAGCCAATCTTAAACATCTGAGCTTTCTCAGCCAAGCATAAACTGCGTCGAAAAATCAAGGTATCTGTTTCTTCGTTTTCGATAGATTATTATAATATTGGTATGTTATAAAATAAAAGATTGTTACATGTTTTTATTATTTTAATTTTCAAAATCTCTTTTTTACGTTAAAAGATCACCTTGTAAATGATCAATCCCCAATATATATCCACCAAAATATTTATGTAGATGTACGACTAAAAAGGCGTTTTCGGTGCACTACGCTTGCAAAGGGTGTTTTCGCTGCTCGAAACTGTGACCTCTATAGAGATGAGCCTAGCCAACGTGAACCAAGCTCATCTGACATGCACCGACCTGTGCAGAATAGTTGCTGAGTTGGAGGAAAAAACGACTAAAGTCAGCCTGCCGAACAGAGGTCAAGATAGGAGTAACAGGGCTGAGCAATCATAAAGCTGAACTAAGTGTGGTAGAAAAGAACTACTGCTGTGCTGAAATAATCAAGACAAAGAAGAAATAGCTAAGGTAAAGAAAGCAGAACTGGAATAACGATAGTGAGCTGAGGTGACAAGGTGAAGCATTAGTCAAGCAGCAGATCAGAAGCAGAGCTAAAATACTTAGTCACGTAAATACCTTAGGAACTATATTGTACATATGTCTGGGCTGAACTGGTAACTAGCCATTACCATTATAAACGTTAGGAAACATTGTAGATAACATTAACCACTATGCAAGTGGGAAAATAATACCATTAGGCAGAAAAATGACTCCTATAAAAGAGGAACAACCCTGTAAATGCTTTTTAAATTGATTGAATGTTAAATTCTTTCAATCTCGACATAGTTACAGAGCTATTCTGATTCTCTATTACTGCCTACATAATATTTTTCTCTGCAAATCTTAAAATTTCTTCGAAATGTCTACTCCCTTCAACTCAGTTGAATGTATGTAGGCCACCTCCGCTTCTGATCAGGCAACAGGAGTGGTACGTGGTCCTCAAATCACTGATGATTCCTCTATTGTTATCACCGACCACAAACTCAATGGAGATAACTATCTCTCGTGGTCTCGGAGGTCAGAGATGTTCATAACAGGCAAAGGCAAAGAGGAATACCTATATGGAACAGTTGTTGTTCTATCTGAAACTAATGCAAACTACCGGCTGTGGAAGTCAGAAAATAGTATGATTATGTCATGGTTGATACGCTCCATGCAACCTGACATTTCTGATGATTTTATGATGTACAATATTTCATGATATTAAAAGAGACAATCTAGTTGTACATAAATATTATATACCACTGACGAAGAAAAAGAAAGCCGGAAAAAGGTCATGATGGGAGGTACTCCAAGTTTAGAGACCTCTGCTCTGCACAATCAGCGGTAGAATCTATGCTAGCTGTTAAACGACACTTTATTTCTACTCGAAGTAAAGTGTGCAAATACTGGAAGAAGGAAGTGAAGATAAAAAGTGTTTGAATGATTTACAAATGCATGATTTAAATAGTACGAGTTCACGAAATGCAGGGCAAAATTATTACTTGAACGTTTTTGTGATATACATGCCTCATATGCTTTATATATATTGTTGCCGTAGTAACAAGCCATGAAGCTTAAATGTTATATCATATGGCAAACATATGTTGTCTTTGAACTATTTTTAGGTGCCACAATTAATGAACTAAACTAGTTCATTAAGTGAAGTACTTAAGTTAATGAACTAACTAGTTCCTTAAATGAAGACATGTTTGGAGAAAGCTTGATGGCAACAAATTAAAAATGGAAAGTCTCCTCATTCTTTCAATCTACACGCCTAATATATATTATATTCATATTTTTGTTAAAAAGGCACAATACACATACATTCCGACGTACTACAGACACGTTACATATATTACAAACATACGTCAACGTCTCACCACTATATACACCTTATATTTATGAGTATATTCAGGTCTTATATCATATGACATAAGTCATAGGGATGACTAAATTATAACGATACGTTACAAGGTCATAAACTGAAAATTGTCGTATCGGTGACTACCGAAACTTCACCGACGTGTCACGTGCTTGCCGTATAAAGATGGTCAGACTATATACTTCAAATAGAGCCAAACATTTCGTGGCTCATATGTTAAATTCTGCCATTAAATCATTCCATGTTGGCACACACAAATCACCCACAATTTAGGCCAAATTGTGGAGATTTCAAATTCAAATTTTTAAAGCACATGGGACGCCTATACCATTTGCTATTAGAGCTGAATATACACTTTATTTTATGATTATTATATGTGACGTAACATATATGACATGTGCAAGAATTTTGAATTTAATTGGAGAAAAATTGCGTAATCGACAAAAGTCGAAAATTCGGTTTTCTACGAACACAACACATGGAACTTTTTTTGGCATGAGATGTAACATGTATCTAGATACTTTTACAGATTCAAGACATGTTAAAGTGTTTTAGAAAATTCAAATTAGGGCTGATTGCAATTTACGTTATATGTGTAAATATTGTGCATTATTTGACAACGGTTACTAAAGTAAAATTTTAGCACATGCCTAGCTATTCCACACGCCATATGCAGCCACAATGGAGCCTAGGTGGAGCTTATTTGGCATCTCAATTGGTGGAGAATATGCATCACAAGGTTAGTGACATAAAAGAGGGAACTACACAAGGTAACAATTCAAAAGATTTGAAAATAGCCACATGCTGAAACTTTCAGCACATGGCATTAGTTGGCCGATTTTTAGGCCGTTTTTGTCCTTAATTTGCATCTCAAAATTGAAGGGATTAAATGGTAATTGTTTGGTAACATTTTGAGTACTATTTGGCATATGTTCTATAAGATTTTTCAGATTTTTACAGCATATTAAAGGATGCCAAGTTTGACCAATCATCAAGTGACAAGTAAGCAAGGTCAAGTCATCCTTCCAATCATAGTGTGTCAAGTGAGCAAGATGGTGTCATTTCTATACAAGGCAATCTTCCAAGAACATTAAAGAGAATTCTGAAGAAATGGAAAAAGCCCTAGGGGGCGGCCAAGCTTGATTAAGAGGATGAGAAGTAATGCAAACAAAGCCAAGACAACAACACATTTCTCTCAAGTACAAAAGATCTACTACTCTTATCTTCTACCTTTCTTTCTTCTTCTTCTTCTCTCACACCTATTGTTCATATATTCTAAATATTGTATAGGCTTTGAATATACCACCAACTCTCATTCATTGTTGTAAAAGATTGATCAAGGTACGATCAAACCTTCATTCAATCGGTGGTGGTGTCTGTGATTCGTTTGCTCGATTGTGTTGTTTGTAAAAGGGTGGAGTTAGTATGTAACTCCAGTCACCCTTGTGGTAAGATGTTTTTGGTGTTTAGTGATAACCGAGGAAGGTTTCCTCTAAGACTGGAGTAGGTTGATTTAACCGAACCAGGATAAAATCCTTAGTGTCTTACTTTACTGCACTTTACTTTCAGTTTCCAATATTCAGCATCGAGTTCATTGCAATAGTAAGAATAGCAAAAAAATTTTAAAAATCATAAAATTTTGCAGAAACATAGCCAGACCTCCTAGCATTCATTTGTCGTAAGTTTCAACTCATTTGAATAAGTATAAATCAGTCAAACTTTAATAGTTCTGAGACTAGTGCAATCTGATTTTCAGAGTTGCAAAGGTTGAGAACATCAACGTGATTGACATACTTCCCAAAACAATTTTCAAAAACTGTTTCAACCCATTAAAAGACATACCTTGAGGGTCTTGTCATTAACTTTTCAGACCATTTTGAGTCACCAATTAGTCGGAATAAAGTTTTTAAGTCGGAGTACTGTTTCTGGTAGATTTGCACAATCTGACCAAAAACGTATTTTCAAGTGGTTAGGAGTGGAATTTTAATTTGAAATTTTACGAGATACTCAGAACATCTGAGAGTAGATTCTCACCTAATTTTATAATTTTTGGACGTCTGTAACTAGGTCTTTTAACTATTTTAAATCAGAATATGAGAACAGAAACTGTTTTCAGAAGTAAGGTTTTTGGTTCAAAAGTTTTTAAAAACCAAAATTTCCGCAGCCACTATTCAACCCGCCCCCTTCTAGTGGTGCTATACAGGTCCTACAAGTGATATCAAAGCGCAGACACACTCACTACAAGGAGATCCAACGATCTTTGTGAGATGGCATCCACTAGTTATAAAACCGAACAAGAAGGAATGTCAACCGTAAGACATCATCTTTTCGATGGTGAGTCTTTTTATATAATGGAAACTTAGAATGAAACTTTAATTTTGGCTATTGATATAGAATTATGGTCCATCATAGATGACGGTCCTTTTATTCCGTCTAAAATAACTACGATTGATGGCGTTACGTTCAAAGTAGTAAAGCATAAGCAAGAGAACACAATAGACGATAAAAAGAGATTAAGTATGAACGCCAAGGCTATGCAACGTTTTTAAATGGCCTAAGTTAAAGTGAATCAAGTTATGTGTCTAATTGCTCTAGTGCCCAAGAGATGTGGAGAATCCTTGAAATGAAACATGAAGGGACTAGTCAAGTTAAAGAGTATAAAATAAATATGCTTGTGTCTACTCTTGAGTCCTTCAAGTTATTACCAAACGAATCTATTGTTCATGTGGACTTACGCTTGACTAACATCTACAATTCTCTTGAGTCTCTTGGAAAAGCTTTTTCTACACAAGAAAAGGTTCAAAAGGTGCTAAGAAGTCTCTCATCCGAATGGGACCCCAAAGTCACAGCGATTGAGGAAAGAAGAGAAACGAGATCAATAAAAATGAAGGAACTAATCAGATCATTGAAGGTATATGAAAACAAACTCACTCTAAGAAATTCTGAATCTACTTCTAAACAAGATAAAGCTATAGCGTTTAAATCAAATGAATACGTCTCTACCTCTTATGATCGCGTAGATGATAGTGACACAGATTCTAATGATGAAGATCTAATCACGTTGGCTAAAAGATTAAGAAAGATCATGAGAAAATCGATTAAAAATAATCCTAAGCCTACTTCATCTAAGAATCATAGAAATAAAAATAATGAGGATATAAAGTGCTATGAATGTGGGAAACTTGGACACTTGTCATATGACTGCCCGAACAAAGACGAACAAACAAACAAAAACCATGACAAGGACTGGAATAAAACTAGACTCGCCTCAGAACCTAAAAAAAGGAGAAGAGCCTTCAAAGCCTCCACATGGAGTGACTCATCCGATTCTGAGACTGAAGGAACCAAGGAGAAACGACACAAGTATGCATTACATCCAAGACATCGAATGAGGTATATTCTGCCTCTGATTCAGATTCCCAGCCTTCTTATGATGATTTATTTTGTCAATAGCTTGAATTGCATAAGTTTTCTAAGGCACTTGCAAAAGAAAAGAAACATTTAATTGAAGACAAGAAATTGTTAGAATTTTCCAACTCGAATCTTGTATTTAAATTAAACGATTCAAATGAAGATTCGTCTTGCATGATAAATTCATTAAAGTCTGAAATTTCATCTTTGAACACAGAGAATACTGAAATGAAATCCAAGATTTCAAATTTGAAATCAAGAAATGCAGATTTAGAAAAAAGGGTGAAACAGTTTGATACGGGCACACACATGCTAGATTGCATCATCTCCTCACAAAAGCATGAAAGTGACAAAACCGGATTAGAATACGTTGAGAAAAACAAAACACAAAATAAATCAACTAAATTCATTCTATCTTCATCTAAGAAAACACATGCAAATGTAGCACCTAAAAGGACGCCTAGATCATCCTCTACTTCATCTCATCGTCCTTCTTCTTCATATCATACAAGATATAATTATGTGCCGTATAAATATGAATAGAAACAACTGACGCATACACGACATTCATACAACATAAATGCATCAAAAACGAAAATCATACTATGTGCATGATGGTATTCTCGGCCAAAGGCTAAACGGATTTACACCGAACATCTATTACATTGCTTCTTCATCTCTTTTCTTACCTTTTGGAAGACCTAGGAAGGTCACCCATGTTTGGGTACCAAAAGGTACATTTGCAAAAGGTTGAATAAATAACCTTAAGAACGCACTTGAAATGCATAATTTTTGTTGATATACTATAAACTGCTACTTCTTTCTTACATGTACTTTTGATGACATGTTCAAAATAAAGGGGGAGAGAAAAACATGATTTAAGAGGGAGAGAGAAGCATGAATTAAGGGGGAGCACGAAAATTCAAAATTCGAATTTATGCATAATTGGAGGGGAGCAATTGTATTTAAATCATGAACCAATTTTATTTTGTAAATCATCAAAAGAGGGAGATTTTTGAGAAAAAGTGTTTGAATAATTTACAAATGCATGATTTAAATAGTACAAGTTCACGAAATGCAGGGCAAAATTATTACTTGACACGTTTTTGTGATATACATGCCTCATATGCTTTATATATATTGTTGCCATAGTAACAAGACATGAATCTTAAATGTTACATCACACGGCAAACATTTGTTGTCTTTAACTATTTTCAGGTGCCACGATTAATGAACTAAACTAGTTCATTAAGTGAAGTACTTAAGTTAATGAACTAACTAGTTCCTTAAATGAAGACATGTTTGGAGAAAGCTTGATGACAACAAATTGAAAATAGAAAGTCTCCTCATTCTTTCAATCTACACGCCTAATATATATTATATTCATATTTTTGTTAAAAAGGCACAATACACATATATTCCGATGTACTACCGACATGTTACATACATTACAAATGAACGTCAACGATACACCACTATATACACCTCATATTTATGAGTATATTTAGGTCTTATATCATATGACATAAGTCATGGTGATCACAAAATTATAGCGACACATTACAAGGTCATAGACCAAAAATTGTCCTATCGGGTGACTACCGAAATTTCACCGACATGTCACGTACTTGCCATATAAAGATTGTATGATCTGCAAGGCACCACTAGGGGTTTGAATAGTGGGTGCGGAAAATGTGGTTTTTAAGATTTCTTTAAACTTGAACAATTCAAGTTCTGAAAACAGATTCTGTTTTCAGGACTAGTTTTAAAACGTTTTGAAAACTAGGTTTCAGATCTTCAAAAATTCTGAAATTTGGAGAGAACTTATACTCAGATGTTTTGAGTGTCTCCTAAATATTTCAGATTAAAATTCAACCTCTAACCCCTTGAACAAGCGTTGGTGGTCAGATTGCGCAAATCTGTCAGAACCGATACACTGATTTGAAAAATTAATTCCTATTTGTACACAACTCCGAATGCTCTGAAAATTTAACCACTAACCCCTTATATGTTATATTTAAATAGGTTGAAACATTTTTAAAAAATTCTTTTGGGAAGTTAGTCAAATACGATCAAAGTCTCAACCTTTGCAAGCCTGAAAATCAGACTGCACTAGTCTCAGAACTTTGGACGTTTGGATGACTTATACTTGTCCAAAAGGGTTCAAACTTGTTCCAAAAGAACCTTAGAACGTGTGGCTATTTTTTCTGAAAGTTTCGTAATTTTTGAAATTCGTTTACTATTTTTATGAACGTGATTAAAAACAGTAAACAGTGCTGAAACAGAAAATCAGTGCTGAAAGTAAATGACACCAAGAATTTTATACTGGTTCGGTTATCAACAACCTACTCCAGTCTTCAAGGAATACCTTCCTTGGTTCACACTAATCACACAACTCAAAAACACCTTACCACAGGGTTGATGGAGTTATACACCAACTCCAACCTTTTACAAACCTTGTACGATTAATACAATTTGCACGAACACCACCACCTCGCAAGAATGAAGATTGATCACACCTTGATCAATCTTTTACAAAGATATATAATGAGTGGTGGTCTATATCAAGCCTATTCAAGATTGAAAGATATGAATACAATAGGCTTACAAGAAGAAAGAAAGAAAAAGAATGTAGAAGAAGAAGGCTAGAACACTTTTGATCCTTGAACTTGCAACTCTTGTTCTTGTTTTGTTTGCTCTTTTCTCTTTCCTTTTAATGAGTGCAGACGTCCCCCTTGTAGTGCCTCCCCCTCTTGAAAATTATCTTTTAAGTCCTTGAGAGAGTGTAAGACATCATTGTGACAATGTCTTGCTTACTTGGCATCTTCTTATTGGATGATCATTTAAGCTTCGCTTACTTGGCACCTTCTTATTGGATGAATGTTGTCATCATTGATGACTTGGAAAAAATCTGAGAATTACACTTAAACATGTGCCAAAATCATCACAAAATTACTTCCATAAATCATAAGATATATCACATAAATTGCAAGACATCAAATCCTTCCCAACTAGGATAAAATTCGGCCATTATGTCTCATTGCCATGCTGAATTTTTAGCATGTGCATCATTCAATTTTATTCAAAATAATACCCAATTTACTTTGATTTTTCTTTATAAAAATGAATCAACAATTTATGGTAAGTATTACTATCACATAAGAAATGAACTTGGACACTCTCAAGCTCACAAATTCGGCCACCATGTCTTCACACATGCTGAAAAATTTTCAGCATGTGTGATATGTAAAATATCAAACTTTATTAATTTAAATAATATTCAAAACCTTTCCATTTCTTCTTTCAATCAATCACACAATAAAAGATGATGGAATATATCACTTTGAAGACAAAATTTCGGCCACCTAAGGTTACCATGCTGAAATTTTCAGCATGTGATATAAGAGAGATAAATTTTGAATTCTTACCATTTGTAGCTTCTCTCTTCAATTCACCAACATTGTATGATTGATCATTGACCAATCAATATGCCAACAAGTCTCCAAAAAAACTCCATCTCAGCTGTAGGTGGCGTTGGAAATGATTGTGCATGTGCTGAAATTTATTTTTGCTAACTTTGTAAAATAATGCACATTTAATAGTACACACATGTTATATTCCAATCAGCCCTTAATTTAATTTTCTAGAAAACTTTAAGATGTATATCATATGTAAAAAGTGTCAAGATACGTGTCACATGATTTACCAAAAACGTTCCATGTGTTGTGTGCGTAGAAAACCGAATTTTCGATATTTATCGATTATCCGATTTTTCTCTAATTTAAATTCCAACTTTTGCACATGTTATATATATTATGTTATACATAATATATATAATATATACTTTAATCTCAGCACTTGGCTGGTCTAAAGTGGTACCATTAACATATGACAAAAATTAAACTTGGAATCTTCACATTTTGGCCTTAATGTGGAGTAATTTGTATGTGCCAACATGGAAAGTATTTTTGGCTGAATATTCTATCATGTGCACGAAATTTTCATTAATGTTTAAAGTATAGGGGCTGGCCATTTATTTATGGCAAGTACGTGACACGTTGGCGAAGTTTCGGTATTCGCCCGATACGACAAATTTCGGTTTAGAATCTTTTACCGTGTCGTATTTAATTTGTCATCACCATATATTATATCATATGATATAAGACCTTAATATACTCATAAATATGAGTTAAGTATAGTGGTGTGACATTAACATACGTACGTAAAATATATAACGTGTCGGTAGTACGTTGGAACACATGTATATGTGCCTTTATTCAAAAAATCTGAAAATATATGTAATATATATGTATATAGGCGTGTCTCATTAAAGAAGGGAGGAGGAGAAAACTTTCCTTCCTTAGCCTTGTTGCCTTTGTGCCTTTTCCAAATGTGGCTTCCTTTAATGAACTACTTAGTTTAATAAACTAAGTACTTCACTTAATGAACTAGTTTAGTTCATTAATGGTGGCACCTGAAAGTAGTATAAACACAACAAATGTTTGCCATTTGATGTAAGCTTTGTAGCTTCATGGCTCGTTAGTACGGCAACATAATATATGAACTATATAAGGCAAGTAATAAGCAATATCATGCACACGATTGTTTATATCATGCACGTTTTATCTTATACTCGTTTTTATGCACATTTAAATCATGTATTTAAAATCACTCAAACCCTTTTTCTCTACAATCTCCCCCTTTTGTGATTTTCAAAATAACTTATGCACATGATTTAAATCCTATTGCTCCCCCTTCAATTATGCATAAATTCAAAATTCGAAATTTAAATTTCGAATCCGCTCCCCCTTGATTTATGCAATCAGTATCTCTCTCTCCCTTAAATCATGCTTTCTCTCCCCCTTTATTTTGGAAAGCAAATCAAAAGATGCCTGTAAAGATGAAGAAAAAAATCATGCATTTCATATACGTGCGTTCGTAAGAGTTATTTATTCAACCCTTTGAAAATGTCCCTTTTGGTACCCAAATTTGGGTGACCTTTCTAGGTCTTCCAAAAGGTGAGAAAGATGATGAAAATGCAACATAGTATCCGTTGGGGGCAAATGCGTTTGGCCTTTGGCCAAGAATCCCATCATGCATATAGTATGGTTTTCGTTTTTGGTTTGCATGCACGGGGAGTGATCTAGATGCATTTTTATGATATGAATGTCGCATATGCATCAGTGGATTTCTATATGGCATGTGATTTCTCTTTGTATGATAAGAAGCACGATGAGATGAGATAAATGGTGTACTAGTCTTCTTCTCATATTTATACGGCACATAATTATATTTTGCATGATGTGAAGAAGAAGCACGTTGAGATGTCATAAGAAAAGGCCTATGCGTTTTCTTAGATGCCACATGTGTCTTTGATGCATCTATTTTCTTAGATGGGATAAATTTGGTTGGTTTATTTTATGGCTTACTTTTCTCAACGTATCCTAGTCCGGTTTTGTCACTATCATGCTTTTGAGAAGAAATGATGTGATCTAGCATGTTTGTTCTCGTGTCAAATTGTTTCACCTTTTTCTGTACATCCGCATTCCTTGATTTCAAGTTTGAAATCTCGGATTTCAATTCAGTGTTCTCGGATGTTAATGATGAAACCTCAGACTTTAATGAATTTATAATGCACGACGACTCTTCTTTAGAATCGTTTAATTGAGCGACAAGATTTTCGTTAGAAGATTCTAACATCTTCTTGTCTTCAATTAATCGCTTCTTTTGTTTTGAAAGAGTTTAGCAAACTTATGTAATTCAAGATATTCAACATATAAATCATCATAAGACAGTTCAGAATCCGACTCAGAATCAGAATTTACCTCATTTTCAAATAGTGGAGGCATTTGGCTTGACATACTTTCTTGCTCGGTTTTGTCGCTAGTGTTTGCCATCTCACTAAGATCGTTGGATCCTTTGTAGTGAGTGTTCCTATGCTCTGATACCAATTGTAGGATCTGCAAGGCACCACTAAAAGGGGGGATTGAATAGTGGGTGCGGAAAATGTGGTTTTTAAGATTTCTTTAAACTTGAACAATTCAAGTTCTGAAAACAGATTCTGTTTTCAGGACTAGTTTTAAAACGTTTTGAAAACTAGGTTTCAGGTCTTCAAAAATTCTGAAATTTGGAAAGAACTTATACTCAGATGTTATGAGTGTCTCATAAAAATTTCAGATTAAAATTCAACCTCTAACCCCTTGAAAAATTGTTGGTGGTCAGATTGCGCAAATCTGCCAGAACCGATACACTGATTTGCAAAATTAATTCCTATTTGTACACAACTCCAAATGCTCTGAAAATTTAACCACTAACCCCTTATATGTTATATTTAAATGGGTTGAAACAGTTTTGAAAAATGCTTTTGGGAAGTTAGTCAAATACGATCAAAGTCTCAACCTTTGCAAGCCTGAAAATCAGACTGCACTAGTCTCAGAACTTTGGACGTTTGGATGACTTATACTTGTCCAAAAGGGTTCAAACTTATTCCAAAAGAACCTTAGAACGTGTGGCTATGTTTTCTGAAAGTTTCGTAATTTTTGAAATTCGTTTACTATTTTTATGAACATGATTAAAAACAGTAAACAGTGCTGAAACAGAAAATCAGTGCTGAAAGTAAATGACACCAAGAATTTTATACTGGTTCGGTTATCAACAACCTACTCCAGTCTTCAAGGAATACCTTCCTTGGTTCACACTAATCACACAACTCAAAAACACCTTACCACAGGGTTGATGGAGTTACACACCAACTCCAACCCTTTACAAACCTTGTACGATTAATACAATTTGCACGAACACCACCACCTCACAAGAATGAAGATTGATGACACCTTGATCAATCTTTTACAAAGATATATAATGAGTGGTGGTCTATATCAAGCCTATTCAAGATTGAAAGATATGAATACAATAGGCTTACAAGAAGAAAGAAAAAGAATGTAGAAGAAGAAGGCTAGAACACTTTTGATCCTTGAACTTGCAACTCTTGTTCTTGTTTTGTTTGCTCTTTTCTCTTTCCTTTTAATGAGTGCAGCCGTCCCCCTTGTAGTGCCTCCCCCTCTTGAAAATTATCTTTTAAGTCCTTGAGAGAGTGTAAGACATCATTGTGACAATGTCTTGCTTACTTGGCATCTTCTTATTGGATGATCGTTTAAGCTTCGCTTACTTGGCACCTTCTTATTGGATGAATGTTGTCATCATTGATGACTTGGAAAAAATCTGAGAATTACACTTAAACATGTGCCAAAATCATCACAAAATTACTTCCATAAATCATAAGATATATCATATAAATTGCAAGACATCAAATCCTTCTCAACTAGGATAAAATTCGGCCATTATGTCTCATTGCCATGCTGAATTTTCAGCATGTGCATCATTCAATTTTATTCAAAATAATACCCAATTTACATTGATTTTTCTTTATAAAAATGAATCAACAATTTATGGTAAGTATTACTATCACATAAGAAATGAACTTGGACACTCTCAAGCTCACAAATTCGGCCACCATGTCTTCACACATGCTGAAAAATTTTCAGCATGTGTGATATGTAAAATATCACACTTTATTAATTTAAATAATATTCAAAACCTTTCCATTTCTTCTTCCAATCAATCACACAATAAAAGATGATGGAATATATCACTTTGAAGACAAAATTTCGGCCACCTAAGGTTACCATGCTGAAATTTTCAGCATGTGATATAAGAGAGATAAATTTTGAATTCTTACCATTTGTAGCTTCTCTCTTCAATTCACCAACATTGCATGATTGATCCTTGACCAATCAATATGCCAACAAGGCTCCAAATAAGCTCCATCTCAGCTGTAGGCGGCATTGGAAATGATTGTGCATGTGCTGAAATTTATTTTTGCTAACTTTGTAAAATAATGCACATTTAATAGTACACACATGTTATATTCCAATCAGCCATTAATTTAATTTTCTAGAACACTTTAAGTTGTATATCATATGTAAAAAGTGTCTAGATACGTGTCATATGATGTACCAAAAACGTTCCATGTGTTGTGTGCGTAGAAAACCGAATTTTCGATATTTATCGATTACCCGATTTTTCTCTAATTTAAATTCCAACTTTTGCACATGTTATATATATTATGTTATACATAATATATATAATATATACTTTAATCTCAGCACTTGGCTGGTCTAAAGTGGTACCAATAACATATGACAAAAATTAAACTTGGAATCTTCTCATTTTGGCCTTAATGTGGAGTAATTTGTGTGTGCCAACATGGAAAGTATTTTTGGCTGAATATTCTATCATGTGCACGAAATTTTCATTAATTTTTGAAGTATAGGGGCTGGCCATTTATTTATGGCAAGTATGTGACACGTTGGCGAAGTTTCGGTATTCGCCCGATACGACAAATTTCGGTTTAGAACCTTTTACCGTGTCGTATTTAATTTGTCATCACCATATATTATATCATATGATATAAGACCTGAATATACTCATAAATATGAGTTAAGTATAGCGGTGTGACATTAACATACGTACGTAAAATATATAACGTGTCGGTAGTATGTTAGAATACATGTATATGTGCCTTTATTCAAAAAAACTGAAAATATATGTAATATATATGTATATAGGCGTGTCTCATTAAAGAAGGGAGGAGGAGAAAGCTTTCCTTCCTTAGCCTTGTTGCCTTTGTGCCTTTTCCGAATGTGGCTTCCTTTAATGAACTACTTAATTTAATAAACTAAGTACTTCACTTAATGAACTAGTTTAGTTCATTAATGGTTGCCATTTGATGTAAGCTTTGTAGCTTCATGGCTCGTTAGTACGGCAACATAATATATGAACTATATAAGGCAAGTAATAAGCAATATCATGCACACGATTGTTTATATCATGCACGTTTTATCTTATACTCGTTTTTATGCACATTTAAATCATGTATTTGAAAATCACTCAAACCCTTTTTCTCTAAAAAGATGGCCAGCCCATATACTTCAAATATAACCAAAAATTTCGTGGCTCACATGTTAAATTCTTCCACTAAATCATTCCATGTTGGCACACACAAATCACCCACAATTTAGGCCAAATTGTGGAGATTTCAAATTCAAATTTCTAAAGCACATGGGGCGCCTATAACAATAGCCATTAGAGTTGAATATACACTTTATTTTATGATTATTATGTGTGACATAACATATATGACATGTGCAAGAAGTTTGAATTTAATCGGAGAAAAATCGATTAATCGACGAAACTCGAATATTCGGTTTTCTACGAACACAACACATGGAACATTTTTGGCATGAGATGTAACATGTATCTAGACACATTTTACACATTCAAGACATGTTAAAGTGTTCTAGAAAATTCAAAATAGGGCTGATTGCAATTTACCTTATATGTGTAAATATTGTGCATTATTTCACAAAGCTCACTAAAGTAAAATTTCAGCACATGCCTAGCTATTCCAAACGCCATTTGCAGCCACAATGGAGCCTAGGTGGAGCTTATTTTGGCATCTCAATTGGTGGAGAATATGCCACACAAGGTTAGGGACATAAAAGAGGGAACTACACAAAGTAACAATTCAAAAGATTTGAAAACAGCCACATGCTGAAAACTTTCATCACATGGCATTAGTTGGCTGATTTTTAGGCTATTTTTGTCCTTAATTTGCATCTGAAAATTAAAGGGATTGAATGGTGGTTGTTTGGTAACATTTTGAATTCTATTTGGCACATGTTTTTTGAGTTTTTTTAGGTTTTTACAGCACATTAAAGGAGGTCAAGTTGGACCAATCATCAAGTGACAAGTAAGCAAGGTCAAATCATTCTTCCAATCATAGTGTGCTAAGTGAGCAAGATGGTGTCATTTCTACACAAGGAAACCTTCCAATGGAATTAAAGAGAATTATAAAGAAAGAGAAGAAGCCCTAGAGGGCGGCCAAACTTGATTAAAAGGATGAGAAGTAGTGCTAACAAAGCCAAGACAACAACACATTTCTCTCAAGTGCAAAAGATCTACTACTCTCGTCTTCTACCTTGATTTCTTCTTCTTCGTCTCTCAAGCCTATTGTTCATATATTGTAAATATTGTATAAGTTCTGAATATACCACCCACTCTCATTCATTGTGTAAAAGGTTGATCAAGGTGTGATCAAACCTTCATTCAATCGGTAGTAGTGTCTGTGATTCGTTTGTTCGATTGTGTTGTTTGTAAAAGGGTGGAGTTAGTGTGTAACTCCAGTCACCCTTGTGGTAAGGTGTTTTTGGTGTTTAGTGATAACCAAGGAAGGTGTCCTCGAAGACTGGAGTAGGTTGATTTAACCGAACCAGTATAAAATCCTTGGTGTGTTTACTGCGATTTACTTTCAGTTTCCAGCATTATGCATCAATTTCATTACAATAGTAAAAATAGCAAACGAATTTCAAAAATCATAAAACTTTGCAGAAACATAGCCACAATCCTAGCTTTCATTTGGCGCAAGTTTCAACTCATTTGGATAAGTATAAGTCAGTCAAACTTGAATAGTTCTGAGACTAGTGCAATCAGATTTCAGAGTTGCAAAGGTTGAGAACATCAACGTGATTGACATACTTCCCAAAAGAATTTTTAAATAATATTTCTACCCATTAAAATAAATATCTTGAGGGTCTTGTCATTAATGTTTCAGACAATTTGGATTCACCAATTAATGGAATGAATTTTTCAAGTCGAAGTACTGTTTCTGGCAGATTTGCGCAATCTGACCAAAAATGTATTTTCAAGGTGTTAGGAGTGGAATTGTAATTTGAAATTTTTATGAGATACTCAAAATATCAGAGAGTAGATTATCACCGAATTTCATAATTTTTGGAGGTCTGTAACTAGGCCTTTTAATTATTTCAAATCAGAATCTTAAAACAGAAACTGTTTTCAGATGTGAGGTCTTTGGTTCAAAAGTTTTTAAAAATCAAATTTTCTGCACCCACTATTCAACCCCCTCCTTCTATTGGTGCTATACTGGTCCTACAGGAAGGTCATACAGTTGATGACTGTTGGAAGTTGTAGGCAAAGCTGGTCCTCGAAGGGAAACCATCTCTGAGGCCTCAACCAAAACCATTCACTGTTGGACAAAGTGCTGCACATCAGGTCAGCAGCACAACTCAACTTGGCACAGCTCGGCAAAACACAACCCACCTCAGCTCAGCCTAAGTGGCTGAAGCTGAGGTCCCAACAAAGGATCAGTTTGCTACTCTGATCAATTAGCTAAGCAGATAGGGTGGCCGAGCTGAATCATACCAAGCTACAATGGCGGGCTATGTCCACCCGAGCTCCGACAGTTCTTGGATCATTGACTCCGGAGCTATTTACCATATGGCAAGTAGCGGTAACCTTTTAAACTGTTAGTCTCTGTTTTCAATACCCAAGAAGGTTAAGATTGCTAATGGTGTAGAAATAAGAGGGTTTGAGTGATTTCAAAATAAGCAATTTGAATGTTTATATATATGTATAAACCTATACATATATAAATGTGTACATGTATGCATGATAACTTGCCAGTACTTGCCTTATTTAGCTTATATATTATGTTGCCGTACTAACGAGCCATGAAGCATTAAAGCTTACATTATATGGCAAACATTTGTTGTGTTTATACTATTTTCAGGTGTCACTATTAATGAACTAAACTAGTTCATTAAGTGAAGTACTTAGTTTAATAAACTAAGTAGTTCATTAAAGGAAGCTACATTTGGAAAAGGCACAAAGGCAACAAGGCTAAGGAAGGAAAGTTTTCTCCTCCTCTCCATCTTTATTATACACGCCCCATACACATATATTATACATATTTTCAGATTTTTTGAAAAATGCACATACACACGTATTCCAACGTACTACCGACACGTTATATATTCTACGTACGTACGTTAACGTCACACCACTATACTTAACTCATATTTATGAGTATATTCAGGTCTTATATCATATGATATAAGATATGGTGATGAAAAATTGAATACAACACGATAAAAGGTTCTAAACCGAAATTTGTCGTATCGGGCGAATACCGAAACTTCGCCAACGTGTCACGTACTTGCCATAAATAAATGGCCAGCCCCTATACTTCAAAAATTCACAAAAATTTCGTGCCATACATGATATGTTCAGCCAAAAATACTTTCCATGTTGGCACACACAAATCACCCCACATTAAGGCCAAAATGTGAAGATTCCAAGTTTAATTTTGTCACATGCTAATGGTACCACTTTAAGCAAGCCAAGTGCTGTGATTTAAAGTATATATTATATATTATGTATAACATAATATATATAACATGTGCAAAAGTTGGAATTTAAATTAGAGAAAAATCGGGTAATCGATAAATATCGAAAATTCGGTTTTCTACGCACATAACATGGAACGTTTTTCTTGTACATCATGTGACACGTATCTAGACACTTTTTACATATGATATACATCTTAAAGTGTTCTAAAAAATTAAATTAAGGCCTGATTGGAATATTACATGTGCGTATTATTAAATGTGCACTATTTTACAAAGTTAGCAAAAATGAAATTCAACACATGCATATACATGTATACACGCCCCTACAGCTGAGATGGAGCATATGTGGAGCCTTGTGGGCATATTGATTGGTCAAGAATCAATCATACATTATTGGTGACATAAAGGAAGGAGCTACACAAGGTAACATTTCAAACAATGTCACATTTGTAACACATGCTGAAAATTTCAGCATGTGTGCATTAACATGGGCGATTTTCTCACCATATTAGTGACTAATTTTTATTCCATAAAAGATGAAAATATTGCATACTAAATGGTGATTGAATTATTATTTGATTTCTTGGTTAAATCGATGCAAAATAGGCAATATTTTGAACAAAAAGTGAATGTTACACATGCTGAAATTTCAGCATGTGCAAAGGAGCTAATGGCCGATTTTAAACTATTCAATGTGACATATTTTGTCATATTTTATTAGGAGATTGATTAGAAGAAGATATGGTAAGGTTTGGAATATTATTTAAATAAAATAAATTGTGATATTCTACATATCACGTGCTGAAAATATTTCAGCATGTGTACAACATTGTATGGCCGAATTTAAGTGCTAAAATGTGTCCATGTTCATTTCTTATTTGGTAGCAATACTTACCATAACTTGTTGATTCATTTTTATGATGAAAAATCAAAGAATAATTGGTATTATTTTGAAAGAAAAGGAAGAATGCACATGCTGAAAATTCAGCATGGCAAGACACCCTTAATGGCTGATTTTCTCACTAGGATAGGAAGGATTTCTTTGTCTTGCAATTTATGGTGTATCTCTTGAGTTATGGAATGATTTTATGATTGATTTTTGGCACATGTTAAAGTGTATATCTTAGATTTTTTTCCATGTCATCATGGTGACAACGTTGAGCCAATAAGGAGGTGCCAAGTAAGCGAAGACTAAATGATGATCCAATAGGAGGATGCCAAGTAAGCAAGGCCTTGTCACAATGATGTCTTACACTCTCTCAAGGACTTAAAAGATAATTTTCAAGAGGGGGAGTCAACTAAGGGGGACGGCCTGCAGCATTAAAAGGAAAAGAAGAGAGCAAACAAAAACAACAACAAGCATTGCAATTCAAAGAGATCAAATAGCCAAGCTCTTCTTTTCCTACATCTTCCTTCTTTCTCTTTTCTTGTAAAAGCCTATTGTATTCATATTCTTTCAATCTTGAATAGGCTTGAGATAAACCACCATTCGTACATCTTTGTAAAAGATTGATCAAGGTGTGATCAATCTTCATTCTAGCAAGGTGGTGGTGTTCGTGCGAATTGTACTTACAATACAAAGTTTGTAAAGGGTTGGAGATAGGTGTAACTCTATCAACCCTGCGGTAAGGTATACTGCATGTGTGTGATTAGTGTGAACCAAGGAAGGTGTTCCTTGAAGACTGGAGTAGGTTGTTTATAACTGAACCAGTATAAAATTCTTGGTGCCATTTACTTTCTGCATTTACTTTTCAGTTACTGCACTGTTTATCCTTCTTGTTCGCATCCATAAAAATAATAAACGATTTTCAAAAATTACGAAAATTTCCAGAAACATACTTACAGGTTCTAGGGTTAATTTGGCACAAGTTTCAACCCTTTTGGATAAGTATAAGTCAATCAAACATCAAAAGTTCTGAGACTAGTGCAGTCTGATTTTCAGACTTGCAAAGGTTGAGACTTTGATTATATTTGACCTACTTCCCAAAAGAATTTTCCAAAACTGTTTCAACCATTTAAATATAGTATATAAGGAGTTAGTGATCAAATTTTCAGAGCATTTGGACGTTCACACAAATAGAAATTAATTTTTCAAAACCATCTACCGTTTCTGGCAGATTTGCACAATCTGAGTATCAACGGTTTTTGAAGGGGTTAAAGGTTGAATTTTAATTTGAAATTTTTAGGGGACCCTCACAACATCTGAGGCTAAGTTCTCTCAAAATTTCATAATTTTTGGAGACCTCTAACCTAGTTTTAAAAACGTTTTAAAACTGCACCTGAAAACAGAATCTGTTTTCAGAACTTGAATTGTTCAAGTTTAAAGAAGTTTTAAAAAGCACACTTTCCGCACCATCTATTCAACCTCCCCCTTCTAGTGGTGCCCTGGAGATCCTACAAGTGGTATCAGAGCGCAGGAACACTCACTTCAAGGAATCCAACGATTCAGTGAGATGGCAACCACAAATCTCAAAACCGATCAAGAAGGTATGTCGAGCCAAAGGCCTCCACTTTTTGACGGTGAGTCGTTTATTCAGTGGAAACTTAGGATGGAGCTTTTTCTTATGGCTATAGATATAGATCTTTTGTCAATCATTGAAGATGGTCCTTATGTCCCATCTAATGTATCCACCGTAGACGGAGTCACTTTAGAGATTATTAAAACTAGACAAGAATATACGAGTGATGATAAAAAGAAACTTAGTATGAATGCTAGGTCTATGCAATTGCTTTTAAACGGATTAAGTAAGAGTGAGTCTAGTTATGTGTCAAACTGTTCAAGTGCACAAGAAATGTGGAGGATTCTGGAAATGAAACACGAAGGCACGAGTCAAGTAAAAGAGTCAAAAATTAACATGCTCATGTCTACACTTGAGTCTTTTAAATTATTGCCCAATGAGTCTATTGTAGATATGGATCTTCGTTTGACTAACATCTACAACTCTCTTGAGTGTCTTGGTAAGGCTTTTACTATGCAGGAAAAAGTACAGAAAGTCCTACGAAGCCTTCCTTCTGAATGGGATCCAAAAGTGACCGCAATAGAAGAGAGCAAGGAAACTAAATCAATAAAGATGGAAGAACTAATCGGATCACTTAAAGTTTATGAAAATAAACTCACCATTCAGAAATCGGAATCATCTAAACAAGGTAAAGCTATTGCTTTTAAATCAAATGAATACGTCTCCCCCCCTCCGATCACGTAGAGGATAGTGATTCTGAATCGGATAATGATGACCTAATTCTATTGGCTAAAGGATTGAGAAAATTTATGAGAAGGTCATTCAGAAACAAAAATAAGGGCACTACTACTAAGAGAAATAAGAACAAGTCAAACGATAAAGACATTAAATGTTATGAATGTGGCAAACTTGGACACTTATCATATGACTGCCCAAATAAAGAAAAGTAAACTACTAAGTACCCTGACAAGGAGCGGAACAAACATAGACTCGTCTCAGAACCCAAACAAAGGAAACGTGCTCTAAAGGCTTCCATCTGGAGTGATTCATCAGATTCCGAAACTGAGACCGAAGAGGAGACCGCACAAGTATGCTTTGCCTCCAAATCATCTAATGAGGGAGACCACACTTTGAAAGACACATCAATAAAGTGGTTCCTTGACAGTGGTTGCTCGAGGCACATGACGGGTGACCCGAGCTTGTTCTCCAAATTAAAGAAGGTCACAAAAGGCGGATCCGTGACCTTTGGAGACAACAATGAAGGCAAGATCATTGGAAAAGGTACGATTGGTAATCCGAACACACTCCAAATCTCCAACGTATTTTTGGTAAGCAACTTATCCTACAATCTTCTTAGCATTTCTCAATTTGTTGACAATGGTTTTAATGTGTGTTTTACTCACCCTTATTACAACATAATAAATAAAAATGGAGAAACCGTTTTAAAAGGAAAACGAGAAGGCAATATCTTTACGCTATCTATGGATGATGTAGTAGACGCTAAAGTTAAGTGTTTTATGTCAAATGAACCCAATGTGAATTTGTGGCATAGACGTTTAGGACACATTGGCATTTCCACATTAGAAAAACTTCAACGAAAGAACCTAGTACGGGGATTGCCTACGCTTGATTTAGACAACTTTCAGTTGTGTGAATCTTGCATAAAAGGCAAACAAACACGTGAGTCACTTAAGCCGAAAAATGAAATAAGCACGACTAGAATATTAGAACTATTGCATATCGATTTGTTTGGTGCTAGTCGCACTACAAGCCTTGGTGGGCGTCACTATGCATGCGTAATTGTTGATGACTTTTCTCGTTACACTTGGACTTTATTTCTTGTACATAAGGATGATAGCGCCGTTAAGATTGCTAAATTAATTAAACAACTTGAAAATCAATACGGTGTAAATGTGAAAAGAATAAGAAGCGATAGAGGCGGTGAGTTTAAAAACAAAGAAATGATTTCGTTTTGTGAAGAAAAAGGAATTAAGCATGAATTTTCGCCACCTAGAACTCCACAACTAAATGGAGTAGTAGAAAGAAAGAATCGCACATTACAAGAAATCGCTAGAACTATGCTTTGCGAAAATAAATTGCCTAGATTTCTGTGGGCGGAAGCCGTAAATTGTGCATGCTATATTGTAAATCGCCTATCTATAAGAAAGAAAATAAACAAGACGCCTTATGAGATTTTGAATGATCGCATGCCTAAGATTGACTATTTTCGTGTGTTTGGATGCAAATGTTTTGTCTTGAATACAAAAGATAATTTAGATAAATTTTAATCCAAATCAATTGAGTGCATTTTTGTTGGATATTCTATAAATTCAAAGGCATATAGATGTTATGATCCTCTCACTAGACAAATTATAGAATCTATTCATGTTAAATTTAATGAATTTGATGAGATTGATAAAGATAAGGAATATGACGATGATTTTGAATTGAAACCCGTTTTGAATGAAGATGATGATTCTTTTGATATGCATGATATGAATGACACACTAGAAGTACATGATCACATAGAAATGCATGATAACTTAGAAAATAATCAACCAAGATAGCATAGAGATCACCCACATGATCTCATCATAGGCGACCTCACTCACGGTGTGCGACCACGTAGAAGAATCACTTCGGATGAAATAAATGAATTTCATGCTATGATTTCTGAAATTGAGCCCAAAAATGTGCATGATGCTTTGAGTGATTCATCTTGGATTGATGCTATGCATGACGAACTTAATCAATTCGTTAGAAATGATGTATGGGATTTAGTGCCACGACCACAAGATAAGACTATTATAGGCACAAAGTGGGTATTTAGGAATAAAATGAATGAAGAAGGAAAGGTTGTTAGAAATAAAGCGAGACTTGTTGCACAAGGATATAATCAAGAAGAAGGAATTGACTATGATGAAACATTCGCACCCGTAGCACGTCTAGAAGCTATACGACTATTACTTGCTATTGCTTGCATGAAAGATTTTAAATTATATCAAATGGATGTAAAAAGTGCTTTCCTAAACGGATTCATACAAGAAGAAGTATACGCAAAGCAACCACCCGGTTTTGAAGATTTGAAACATCCAGATCACGTGTACAAACTAAAGAAGGCACTATATGGCCTAAAGCAAGCACCGAGAGCATGGTATGATCGTTTTGCTACTTTCCTTTTAGAAAATAATTTTAAACGTGGTACTATAGATAGTACACTATTTTTGAAACAAGAAAAATCAGATTTACTTATTATTCAAACCTACGTAGATGACATTATTTTTGGATCTACCTCACAAAGACTTGTTAAAGATTTTGAAAATTGCATAAAATCTGAATTTGAAATGTCTATGGTTGGTGAACTTAATTATTTTCTTGGCTTGCAGATTAAGCAAACGAGTAAAGGAATTCATATAAGCCAAGCAAAATATGTTAATGACATGATCAAAAAGTTTAATTTTGAAAATTTGAAACCATCCCCCACCCCTATGAGTGTCACTACTAAATTAGACAAAGACGAACATGGTAAAGACGTTGATAATGGATTATATAGATCTATGATAGGTTCTTTGCTATATTTAACTGCTAGTAGGCCTGACATCATGTTTAGTGTATGCATGTGTGCTCGTTTTCAAAGTCAACCTAAAGTGTCACACTTAAATGCGGTAAAAGAATATTCTATTATATTAAGCACACGCCCACCTTAGGTATTTGGTACGATAAGGATTCTACATTTGACTTACATGCTTACACTGATGCAGATTATGGTGGCTGTAAAATAGATAGAAAAAGCACGAGCGGAACTTGCCAATTTATAGGAAATTCCCTTATTTCATGGTTTTCCAAAAAGCAAGCAAGTGTTGCTCTGTCCACTACTGAGGCTGAGTACATGGCTCTTAGCCTTTGTTGCACACAGTTGTTGTGGATAAAACAACAACTCTCGGACTTTGGAATTACCGTAAATAAAATTCCTATATATTGTGATAGTATGAGTGCAATAAATTTGTCTAAGAACCCCGTGTTACATTCTAAGGCTAAGCATATAAAAGTACGCTATCACTTTCTTCGTGATCACGTTAACAATGGTAATATTGTCATAGATCACGTACGCACAAAATCACAAGTAGCGGATATATTTACAAAGGCCTTAAATCAAGCCACATATGAATCTCTTCGCTCAAAATTAGGCATGATTCCCGTTGATATGATTTGATTTGACATTATTTGCTTTACTTTCTTTTTTGACAGGCATCTTTTGATTTACTTTCCAAAATAAAGGGGGAGAGAAAAGCATGATTTAAGGGGGAGAGAGACACTGATGACACTGATTGAATTTAAGGGGGAGAGAGACACTGATTGATCTTAATTGACACTGATTGATCTTAATTGCACAAATCAAGGGGGAGCCGGATTTGAAATTCGAAATTCAAATTTCAAATCTGTGCATGATTCAAGGGGGAGAGATAGCATTTAAATCATGTACACAAGTTATTTTGAAAATCATCAAAAGGGGGAGATTGTAGAAATAAGAGGGTTTGAGTGATTTCAAAATAAGCAATTTGAATGTTTATATATATGTATAAACGTATACATATATAAATGTGTACATGTATGCATGATAACTTGCTATTACTTGCCTTATTTAGCTTATATATTATGTTGCCGTACTAACGAGCCATGAAGCATTAAAGCTTACATTATATGGCAAACATTTGTTGTGTTTATACTATTTTCAGGTGCCACCATTAATGAACTAAACTAGTTCATTAAGTGAAGTACTTAGTTTAATAAACTAAGTAGTTCATTAAAGGAAGCTACATTTGGAAAAGGCACAAAGGCAACAAGGCTAAGGAAGGAAAGTTTTCTCCTCCTCCCCATCTTTATTATACACGCCCCATACACATATATTATACATATTTTCAGATTTTTTGAAAAAGACACATACACACGTATTCCAACGTACTACCGACACGTTATATATTCTACGTACGTACGTTAACGTCACACCACTATACTTAACTCATATTTATGAGTATATTCAGGTCTTATATCATATGATATAAGATATGGTGATGACAAATTGAATACGACACGATAAAAGGTCCTAAACCGAAATTTGTCGTATCGGGCGAATACCGAAACTTCGCCAACGTGTCACGTACTTGCCATAAATAAATGGCCAGCCCCTATACTTCAAAAATTCACAAAAATTTCGTGCCATACATGATATGTTCAGCCAAAAATACTTTCCATGTTGGCACACACAAATCACCCCACATTAAGGCCAAAATGTGAAGATTCCAAGTTTAATTTTGTCACATGCTAATGGTACCACTTTAAGCCAGCCAAGTGCTATGATTTAAAGTATATATTATATATTATGTATAACATAATATATATAACATGTGCAAAAGTTGGAATTTAAATTAGAGAAAAATCGGGTAATCGATAAATATCGAAAATTTGGTTTTCTACGCACATAACATGGAACGTTTTTCTTGTACATCATAGACACTTTTTACATATGATATACATCTTAAAGTGTTCTAGAAAATTAAATTAAGGGCTGATTGGAATATTACATGTGTGTATTATTAAATGTGCACTATTTTACAAAGTTAGCAAAAATGAAATTCAGCACATGCATATACATGTATACACGCCCCTACAGCTGAGATGGAGCATATGTGGAGCCTTGTTGGCATATTTATTGGTCAAGAATCAATCATACATTATTGGTGACATAAAGGAAGGAGCTACACAAGGTAACATTTCAAACAATGTCACATTTGTAACACATGCTGAAAATTTCAGCATATGTGCATTAACATGGGCGATTTTCTCACCTTATTAGTGACTAATTTTTATTCCATAAAAGATGACAATATTGCATACTAAATGGTGATTAAATTATTATTTGATTTCTTGGATTAAATCAATGCAAAATAGGCAATATTTTGAACAAAAAGTGAATGTTACACATGCTAAAATTTCAGCATGTGCAAAGGAGCTAATGGCCGATTTTTAGCTATTCAATGTGACATATTTTGTCATCTTTTATTAGGAGATTGATTAGAAGAAGATATGGTAAGGTTTGGAATATTATTTAAATAAAATAAATGGTGATATTCTACATATCACATGCTGAAAATATTTCAGCATGTGTACAACATTGTATGGCCGAATTTAAGTGCTAAAATGTGTCCATGTTCATTTCTTATTTGGTAGCAATACTTACCATAACTTTTTGATTCATTTTTATGATGCAAAATCAAAGAATAATTGGTATTATTTTGAAAGAAAAGGAAGAATGCACATGCTGAAAATTCAGCATGGCAAGACACCCTTAATGGCCGATTTTCTCACTAGGATAGGAAGGATTTCTTTGTCTTGCAATTTATGGTGTATCTCTTGAGTTATGGAATGATTTTATGATTGATTTTTGGCACATGTTAAAGTGTATGTCTCAGATTTTTTTTTTATGTCATCATGATGACAACGTTGAGCCAATAAGGAGGTGCCAAGTAAGCGAAGACTAAATGATGATCCAATAGGAGGATGCCAAGTAAGCAAGGCCTTGTCACAATGATGTCTTACACTCTCTCAAGGACTTAAAAGATAATTTTCAAGAGGGGGAGTCAACTAAGGGGGACGGCCTGCAGCATTAAAAGGAAAAGAAGAGAGCAAACAAAAACAACAACAAGCATTGCAATTCAAAGAGATCAAATAGCCAAGCTCTTCTTTTCCTACATCTTCCTTCTTTCTCTTTTCTTGTAAAAGCCTATTGTATTCATATTCTTTCAATCTTGAATAGGCTTGAGATAAACCACCATTCGTACATCTTTGTAAAAGATTGATCAAGGTGTGATCAATCTTCATTCTAGCAAGGTGGTGGTGTTCGTGCGGATTGTACTTACAATACAAAGTTTGTAAAGGGTTGGAGTTAGGTGTAACTCTATCAATCCTGCGGTAAGGTGTACTGCATGTGTGTGATTAGTGTGAACCAAGGAAGGTGTTCCTTGAAGACTGGAGTAGGTTGTTTATAACCGAACCAGTATAAAATTCTTGGTGTCATTTACTTTCTGCATTTACTTTTCAGTTACTGCACTGTTTATCCTTCTTGTTCGCATCCGTAAAAATAGTAAACGATTTTCAAAAATTACAAAAATTTCCAGAAACATATTTACAGGTTCTAGGGTTAATTTGGCACAAGTTTCAACACTTTTGGATAAGTATAAGTCAATCAAACATCAAAAGTTCTGAGACTAGTGCAGTCTGATTTTCAGACTTGCAAAGGTTGAGACTTTGATTATATTTGACCTACTTCCCAAAAGAATTTTCCAAAACTGTTTCAACCATTTAAATATAGTATATAAGGAGTTAGTGATCAAATTTTCAGAGCATTTGGACGTTCACACAAATAGAAATTAATTTTTTAAAACCATCTACCGTTTCTGGCAGATTTGCACAATCCGAGTATCAACGGTTTTTGAATGGGTTAAATGTTGAATTTTAATTTGAAAGTTTTAGGGGACCCTCACAACATCTGAGACTAAGTTCTCTCAAAATGTCATAATTTTTGGAGAACTCTAACCTAGTTTTAAAAACGTTTTAAAACTGGTCCTGAAAACAGAATCTGTTTTCAGAACTTGAATTGTTCAAGTTTAAAGAAGTTTTAAAAAGCACACTTTCCGCACCATCTATTCAACCCCCCCCCTTCTAGTGGTGCCTTGAAGATCCTACAAATGGAACTTCCTTAGAAGTTGTTGGCATAGGCTCAACAATGATTAATACTAAAATCCGTCTAAAAGATATCCTGCATATCCCTAGTTTAAGTTTCAATCTTTTATCAGTTGGCAAACTTGCTAATAATAAAAATTGCATAGTCTGCATTTCATCTACAAAATGTTGTTTTCAGAAAAACAAAATGAAGGGGATGATTAGCAGTGCTAAGAATATAGCGGTATGTTCCTTCTGTAGTCAAAAACCCGAGATTTAATTAGCACATCCGAGCAGCCAAGAGATGATAATACTACTAGTATTTTGTACCCTAGAAATTATTATATATGTGATATTTTACTATGGCATAACAGACTGAATCATCCCAATTTTGTATATCTTAAACGTATAATGCCAAAATTATTTAGCTTGGCTGATCTTGAAGACCTTACTTGTGAAACTTGCCAATGAGCTAAGCACACTAAACAAAATTACCCTGTAAGACTATACAAGTCATCAACACCATTTAACATTGTCCATTCTGACATATGTGGTCCCTCTAGAGTAGCTAATATCAACGGTGCAAGATGGTTCATAACATTTGCAGATGATCACACTAGACTAACATGGGTTTACTTATTAAAAAATAAAAGTGGTGTGGGACAAACTGTTATGAGATACATCTCACTTGCTAAAAATTAGTTCGGTTGCACCGTTAAAACACTGAGATCAGATAACGAAGTTGAATACTCAGATAAGACTATTCCAAACTTTATGATAGAAAATGGCATATACCACCAAACTTCATGTACCTATACCCCTCAAACAAAATGGTGTAGCCAAAAGAAAAAACAGACACCTACTTGAAGTGACTAGAGCCATTATGTTTAAAATGAATGTACCCAAACAATACTTGGGTGAAGCCCTACTTACTGCCACTTACCTAATAAACAGAATGTTGTCCAGAACTCTGTCCTTTAAAACCCCTAGAGAAAAACTTCTTACGGACTACCGACACACCGAACTACTCTCAGAACTGCCAACCAGACTATTCAGATGCATACGATATGTGCATGTTCACCCCAGCCTTAGGGGGAAAAAGATCCTAAGTCAGTTAAGTGCATTTTCTTAGGATACTCAAACTCATAAAAAGGTTATAAGTGTTACTGTCCAGTAAATAAAAGAATGCTTGTGACACTTAATGTTACCTTCGATGAAAAACATGTATTTTACAAACCTTTAATTGAAGGAAGACATTTAAGTCTCGACGAGTATTAGAGAACAATCCTAGAAGCTCTGTCAAGCAAAGTAACTCAGCCGAGCTACCCATAGCAGCTTGGTAATTTAACATCTCAGGTCAACACGACCAATTCCCAACCTTGGAACTAATCTTCTCATAACTCCCAATGATTAGAAAGCCCTAGGAAGAGATCGCCGACCTGATATATCTGAACAAATACAACAAAATTCAGAAGATGACACTCCGGAAGAAATTACTGAATATGAATCTGACACTCACATAGATGATAGACCAATAGCACTAAGAAAAGGAACAAAAGAATGTACAAAGAATCCTATATGCACCAAATATCCTATTGAAGAATGCATATCATACAATTGGTTGAATCCTGACTTTAAAGCATTCGTATGCTCACTTCATAATAAGATCATACCCAACAATACAGAAGAAGCACTTAGCCAACCTGAATAGAGATACCATGCATGAAGAGATGAATGCCTTAAAAAAAGTCAAACTTTGGAGCTAACTCCCATCTTGGCAATAATAAAACCAGCAGGATGTAGATGGATATTCACGGTTAAATACAATAATGATGGAACTACGAATAAATATAAATCAAGATTAGTAGCCAAGGGATTCACACAAACATACGGAATAGATTACTAAGAAACATTCGCTCCTGTTGCTAAATTAAATACCATAAGAGTCATTTTCTCTTTAAAAATCAACCTTGACTGGGAGTTACACCAACTTGATGTAAAAAAAACGTTCCTCGGCAGAGACCTGGCCAAGGAAGTATATATGTGTATACCACCAAGATTCAATAATGAAACGAACAAAGATAAGGTATATAAGCTAAGAAAATCACTACATAGGCTAAAACAATCACCTCGGGCCTAGTTTAGAACCTTCACTAAAACTGTGAGTGACCAAAAATTTAACCAAGGCCATAGTGACCATACCCTATTCACCAGAATTTCATCTCAGGGAGAGCTAACTGTCCTGATAGTGTATGTAGATGATATCATAATAACAGAGAGTGATAAACATGGCATAGAAAGTATCAAGGCAAAGCTATCATAACAATTCGAGATGAAGGATCTGGGTAAGTTATGATATTTCCTAGAAATGGATATCACTAGTAATAAAGATGGACTATATATATCCCAGAGAAATATATATACTTGACCTTCTCAAAGAAATTGGCATCCTCGGATGCAAACCAACAAGCACCCTTTTTGAACCTGAACATAAACCTAGATATCAGTGGGATAATACCACAACAAATAAACTAACTTATCAAAAAGTAGTTGGGAAATTAATCTACCTATCTCACACTAGGCTAGACATTTGCTACGCAATAAGTTTTCATCACAGTTTATGCACAATTCTACTAATGAACGCCTTCAAGCTGCATTAAGAATTCTCAGGTACCTCAAGAATGAACTGGAACATGGATTGTATTTCAAGAAGAGCTTAGACTAAAGTGTCAAGGTATTTACGAACGCAGGCTGGGCTGGATCAAAAATTATCCTAAGATCAACAGTTGGTTATAGAACCTTCCTATGGGGCAACCTAGTTACATAGGGAGCAAGAAGTAACTAGTGGTGTCAAGGAGCAGTGTAGAAGCAGAGCACTTACACTAGGAATCTAGAAAGACATTTGGATCATTAGAGTTCTGGAAGACTTTCATATCGAGGCAGCACTACCCATCAAAATCTCTTGTGACAGCGTCTCTACCTTAAGTATGGCAGAAAATCTAGTTCAACATGATAAATCAAAACATGTAGAAATAGGTAGACACTTCGTCCGCGAAAAAATCGAAGGAAATGAGGTCAATATAGAATATATCTCCTCAAAGGATCAAATCGCAAACATCTTAACCAAGCCAGTAGCAACAAAGGTTTTTCAATACTTATTGTCCAGGCTTAGTTGTGTAAATATATACAGCCAAGCTTGAGGAAGAGTATAGAAATGATCCCATCCGAGGTGAACCAACTTCAGCCGAGGTGCACCGATCTGTGCAGAATAGTTGTTGAGCTGGGGAAAAGAACGACTAAAGTCCTCGTGCCGAGCTGAGGTGAAGATATGAGTGACAGAGCTGAGCAACCATAAAGATGTACTAAGTTGAGGTAACAAAGAACTACTGTCGGCCTGAGATAATCAAGGGATAGAAGGAATAGCTGAGGTAAAGAAAGTAGAACTGGAATAATGATGCTGAGCCGAGGTGACAAGGCGACACATCAATCAAGCAACAGATCAAAAGCATAGTTGCAATACTTAATCATGTAAATACCTTAGGAACTATATCATATATATGAGCAAACTGAATTGGTAACTAGCCGTTACTATCGTAAACGTTAGAAAACACTGTAAATAAACAGTAACCACTGTGCAAGTGAGAAAATAATACCGTTAGGCGGAGAAACAACCTCTATAAAAGGGGAACAACCTTGTAATTCTTTTTTTGACTTGAATGAATGTTAAATTCTTTCAATCTCGACAACCTTAAGGTCACAAAGCACCAAACCTTACTAGTTACTCCAAAGCATGCCGTGTTATATAGATATACGACTACATACATTAAATGAGGAACATGGAATCCAAATGGTATCCTTTCTCTATAACATGGTGTCGTTCAAGCTCAAAACAACTTCTTGAAGGAAACAATTACTCCACCAGAAATTTTGTCATGCTCCCGGGCATCAAACTCCAACCCTCCATAATACTAACTTTTATGGTGTTACGGGGGATTTAAACTTCAACCTCTTATATGAATGTATGGCCCTTCAATATGTAAATAAACCAATAAGATAATTCCACGTATTTTGAAATTTGGTGTCTAATGAGAATTACAAATTTTGAAATACTATATTAGTAAGAGATACATAACCAAATAGTTATTCTATAACTAAATAAGTGATACATCTTTAAAGCGACACCTTATTTCATAAACAATATTGAGTGATATACATGTAAGAGATGAACTCTTTTACATTTCATACATTCAAGCACTATTTCTCTTTACATGCAATTACATAATAGTTTTAAAGTAACTACTAGAATATTGTGTATTTACCCACATAGCAGTACAGAATTATTTACTTATAGACCATGTAAATTAGTGAGCATGAGATTTGTACCCTCCACATAATTCATTTCAGAACAAAGCCCTAGTCAAAATGCTCAAAATGGCTTGGCTTGTATTAGGATCACCTTTTCTTTAAGACATCACCACCACGTGAAAATAAGGGATGAGAGCGTGTCCGGAGTGTTTCCATCACGTGTGGGCTGCGTGAGGGAGCCATTGGCCATGAGCCGAGCTCAAGAATGGGGTCTTCAGATGCCCTTGTGGAGCAATGTATGAAGGTTAGCTTCACCAAGTACCCCTCTCCTCTTGAGATCCCTTTTTCTGGTGGGGGAGACAAAGAATCTGATCGCAAAACCACAGCACCTTCAAAAGCACCCTAGATTCTGCAGAGTGGACTTTGGAGTAATCTTTTCCCCACAGCTACAAATATGAGCAGTTTTCTTCACTCCACAGCCAAGTAGCCCGCAGGTTTCCAGTATTTTATTTGTTTTCCTTGTTAATTCTGGTATCATTTCTCTACTGAAATGGTGACTTTGCGCAGTGAGGAACTTTGTGCCAGAGCATTAAATGTCAGCGAAGATGAGTGTTACGTTTACACGTTGCAAAATCTTGATCGGGAGGCGGTTGAGGGAGATGACGATGACGACGATGACGATGCTGGATGCGTTGCAACCGCAGCATAATGTTGGTTTTACATTGCCATATGATGTAATAACATTATGTGTACTAGTAGTATCTATTACAACTGATCTCTGAGTTTTGTATGGATGTAATATTCTCTCCTCACCTACTGTTAAAAGGGGTGGTCAGAACATTCTGAGGCTTTTGATTTGTCTTATGTGCTTTTATATATGAGTGCTTACAAGCTTTCCTTCAAACCTGGCATGGTCCTTTGTTTTTGATTCCACATTTTCTCGTTTCATAACTATCAGAAAATTTCAGCACAACTAAAATTAGACATTTTCTATCGTGACGTCATTTCCTGAATATTTTATTGTATTTACCAGAGAATTGCTGGATTAGATTTAACCATCAGCAGATCTTGGTAAGCCTTGGCGTCAAAATTTGGACTATAAAGTGCTATCATGATGAAACTAAAAAATATGGCAGCTAGATATTATTTTGTCTGCTATATTTCTCATTAACCCTCTTAAACTCTTTTTTTGTTAAAATGTAAATTGTATTAACCAAGAAAGCATCAAGGGATGCAACCTATACAATCCATCAGCATGCCAAAGTCTAGTGTTTAACAAGCAATACTTACAACTTGTTGAAAACCACGAAGCAAAAAAGCAATCATAATGCACCTATTGCTCTAAATACATGTGTATGGAGTCTATACAACACATCCCCTATTGCTAGATGATTGCCTTCATATAAGGCTTTGTCTATAAAAAGTCATACAAAATACACAAATGCTGCATTAGCAATTTTACATGCCTTGTTTCTTGGTTATTTCATCCTTAAGTGATGTTGTCCCCAAGTTAATATTCTTGGTAGGCAAAGAACAGAAGCTGGGAAGCCAAGCCAACATGACATAGAGAACCAAATTTCCTTTGCTGCTTGGCAATTGAAGAACAGATGCTTGACGGACTCATTTGCTAGGCAAAAGGGGCACTTGTCAACTGGAATAAAAGGAAGATTATCCCTTGTGGCAAGTTTGTTTGAAGCAGCCAACCATAAAATAGAGCTGTGCTTGGGAGTGATGGCCTTATTCCAAACAATAGAGTGTCAAGGGATAGGTTGTCCCTTATCCCTGAAGAAGCTTATGCAACTTTGGGAATTACCTTATCTTCATGCACCCAAGATTTCAGCAAATCCTGGGCCTGTGTAGCTCCCCCAGTACCTGCAATAAGAATGTTCCTGGAATCCAGAAGAGACTTAAGCAGTGGGGAATGAACCTGCAATTTCCCCACAGTCCACAAACAAGAATGCAACTTGTATCTCTCATTAGTCCATTTAACCCACATCAAATCCTTTTGAAGATGAAGATCCCATAAGTTCTTGATCAGCAAAGACTTATTCCAAGCCTTTAGCTGCAATATGCCAAGCTCACCCTCATCCAATGGCAAACATACTTGCTTCCAGGAGACAAGGGACCTTTTGTGACTAATGCTACCGCTACACCGAAGAAAATGTAAACACATCCTGCTTACTTGATCAATCACATAAGCAGGAGCTGGTAAGGCACTAAGCCAAAAGCAAGAAAAACCCAAGATAACAGACTTGATAAGAGTGAGTCTAGCATCATATGACAGATTGGTCTTTTTCTATTGATTCACAAGCTGCACCAGTTTGTTCAGGAAAGGGGAGTAGTGGCCTACCTGGAGCTTATGATCTGCCACAAGAATTCCCAAGTATCTGAATGGTAGAGTACCGAGACTGAAGGTGTTACTCAGATGAGAAGCTGTGATTTGTGAGCAGTTGCCAGCCATTAGCGGCATAGACTTAGAATGACTTAGCTTCAAACCAGAGTAAGAACCAAAATCATCCAACTTTTGGAGGATCAAGGATGCTGAGGCAAAATCTCTCCTGCAAAAAAAAAAAGATGAGATCATCTGCAAAAGTAAGGTGAGTGAGTCTTAATTTACCACACTTTGGATCAAAGTTGAAATCATGTACATTCTGAAGGTCGTTCAGAGGCCTAGACAGGAACTCCATACCCATAACAAAGAGAAAGGGGAACTAGGGGCACCCTTGTCTCAAACCTTTCCTCCCAGGAAAGAAACGAGTAGGGAAACCATTAATTGAGATGGAGTAGGATGGAGTGGTGATACAAAGCATAATCCAGTGAATGATTGTAGATTTTCTTATTAAAACCGTAATATTTTTGTCTTTCTCTCTCTACTTCTGCCAACTAGGCTTTAGTTTAGCAATTAAAATTTACGTCCCAACCCGAAAGAAGTTCAGGGTTCAAATTTTTACAAATACAGTCCTTTCTCTTTTATTGCTTTTCACCTCATAGAGACATGACTGGTGGGTGAGGAAACAACAAGGTGCTTCGGGTGGTTCTTTTACTTCAGCTTGTCAATTTTGTAATTTTGCAACGGGGTAGTATCTATTTAGGAGATCCGATACCTACATTTAAATGATGGAGAAAATATATGAGTTTTCCTATGTTAGTTTATTCTAAAAGTGTTAAACTTTTGCAGGTTTTATATCTAAAAATAAAATCTCTTCTTATAAAACAGAAAAGGCTTTATTATTTTAGAATACAGTGACACATAAATACTTTGAATTAAAATCTTTATTCCAAATCAATAGACAACTTCGACGTAACGATTTTTTGTTAAAATTGTATTAGAAACAGAATTCAAACATCAAAAGAACGTGATCAAAAGATAAGAGGAATAAAACTGCAAATGAAATTTTTGAATATTGCAGAGAAATGGCGCAAGTGCGCAGCTTGAAGAACAAGGAGGAAAACGAAAGATATTTTTTTTGTTTCCAGTTAGTTCTAATATTTACATCATCAACATGTATTTATACTAGCTAAAGAAACAACTAGAATCTAATTTGGCACGTGGAAAATCATCTTTGCTAGATGCACCAGTTGCTGCGTTTGCGTGCCAACTCCAGCCACCAGTGTGCTAAAATGATTATTTTCATTTGTATATGAATTATACATGTTCATTATGTGATTATTATGTGTTTTTGGTGATTATTATTGTCTTGTGACTAACATGCCTTGAAAGTTTCTACAACTTACCAAAAAGGGCAAAATTGGTATTTTGAGTTTTGTAGGAACATCACATGATGAAAATATTTCAAGGATGTAATCTCATACTATTTATCATGACAAATGTGATATCATGAGTATTTATGACCATCCGGGTCATTTCTGGAGTTTTCTCACACCAGGGGTATTTTGGTCATTTTACCCCCAAGGGTATTTTTGGTATTTTTCACTCAAGGAATCTTTTGAGCATATTATTATCTTCATTTTGGAGCTGTGTTATTATTATTTTGAAGATAATATGGTGATCTTATATTTTATTCTCTCAACCGATGATATTATTGACTATAGCTGGATATGTGACGATTTGAGATGTCACATTCTACTTTTTCTTGAAGACCATCTTATATGTGTTATAAGAGGATATTTATCATCATTATTCAGAGATATTAAAGGTGTCAAAGGTGTGGAAATGATCTCAACATATAAGAAGAAATATTGGGGAATTTCGGTGTTACACGTTGACATAATCTTGTCAATTGTTATCTATTTGTTTCTTCTTCAAAAATTTGATTTGCTACACATATTGATATGTCCAAAAACGTGATTAATCAGGTGGACATGATGTGGTATTCATTTTATGAGTTGGAGACAAGTGGACCAACCAAAAAGGAGCTAGTTGGCAAAATTGCCAACCTGGAAATTTCAAAAATATACCCAACGGCTATAGACCTTTCTTGGGTATTTTCAGAAGATTTTTTGGAAGTCAAATGGAGCTTTCACATGCCCTATTATTGTGCTTGAAGTTGGGGATAATTTGGTGGTATTATCCTTCCTTATATTATTTAAGAAAATCAAATATATTTTTGGTGAAATTCAAGGTAGCCAAACAGCTACATTATGTCTTGAAGCTGAATTTTGAAGTTTGAAAACTTCAAAACCCACATGCCTATTTTCAAGACTAGAAGTTGAGTGTACAAGGGCAACCAATGATGAGAAGGCATTTGGAATTGATGATGAAGATGGTGACACATGTGTATTTTTATCTTCAAGGATCAAATCACACTATAAATAGAGGCAATGGTGAAGAAGATGAAACACACTTGAAGCTCACAAGCATTTGTTGTATTGTCTAGCTTTCATCTTCATCTTCTTGCTGTTATTGTTTTATTTATTGTAGCAAAGGTGTTCTTGTTGTATTGTGGTGAGATACAAGCCTCTTGAGCTTCATTTGTAAGATTGATTAGCCATCTTTATAAGGCTACATCAATAGGTGTTAGAGGAGTTGCAACTAAGTGTTGCTTAGAAGGTGATTAATCAAGTCTTGAGTAGAGTTGGTGTATAACCCAAGGATCAAGCTTGGCTCTTGTTGTAAGGTGTTCATTTTATAGTGAAATCCAAGGAAAGGTGTTCCTTAGGACTGGAGTAGGTCACATTGACCGAACCAGGATAAATCCTCGGTGTTCTCTTGTTTCTTTATTTCTGTTTTCTGCCCGTTTTTTACTGCAGATTTCACACAATTTCTCACATTTTGAAAAAATAGCTAAACATTTTCAAAATTTGTGATTTTTGGTGGAGTTATACTTCAGACTATTATCTTTCATTTGCAATAATATTCACTTGATTTGAGCAGGGGAAAGTTAGTCTTTCAGTCGTTGCAAGATAACTGCTCCAATCTGGCTGCAATCTGACCAGTTTTGAGAAAACTTAAATTCTGTATTTTCAAGAATTGTTTAAGGTCAAGGCCTTTTGGAAACTTCATCTACACATAATAAGGAGTGTTTTGATATAAAGATCAACCTTTTTGGTTGAGTATTCAAAGAGAAACACGTTTTGCAAAATCAGCAACATTCTGTCCATTTCTGTCCAGATTGACCATCTGAATATTTTTATTTGTTTGAAGGGTCAAACGATCTTATTTTTGTCTGATTTTTGGATAGAGTTTTTTTAACTCATTGAAGTTCAATTCTGGAAAGGTTCATAATTTTTAGAGTTGTGTACAATTATTTGTGAATTTTGCAAAAACGGAATCTGAATCTGAGGTGGTCTCAGATTCTGTTTTCAAATGGGATTTTAACAAAGGGTTGTAGTGTAATTTTCCGCTAACCACTATTCACCCCCCTCTAGTGGTGTTTATTGCAGGTGCATGGTCCAACCTTTGGTATCAGAGCCAGATCAACACAACTCAAAAGAAGCAAGATTCAACACCATACGAACAATACAAGGCCAAGAAGCAACAATTCATTATATACTGCTTGTCTCAAATCCAAGGTATATACAAGGGCTATTGTTTCTCACAAAGGTGAGTTGGAAGGTATGTCTACACAACGCCCTCCTCTTTTTGATAGAAATAATTTTGTTCATTGGAAACTAAGAATGAGGCTATTATTAATGGCTATAGACATCGATTTATGGTCTATAGTTGAAGATGGGACATACATTCCAATGAAAGTTGTACAAGTTAGTGGAGTCACTCAAGAGGTTGAAAAATATAAAAGTGAATGGTCATCGGATGATAAAAAGAAAATGTCCATGAATGCTAAAGCTATGCAATTACTTTTAAATGGACTTGCAACTTCTGAAGCAGGATATGTGTCAAATTGCACAAGCGCACACGACATGTGGAAATCACTTGTATTAAAGCATGAAGGTACTAGTGGTGTTAAAAAGTCAAAAATAAACATGCTTATGACTGAATTAGAGACTTTCAAAATGTTGCCGAACGAATCCATAACATCTATGGATTTGAGGATTACTAATATTTTCAATGCCCTTGAAGCTTTAGGGAAGTCATTTTCGAACAGTGAAAAGGTTCAAAAGGTGCTACGAAGCCTTCCTGCTGAATGGGATCCAAAGATGACTGCAATCGAGGAGACAAAGTCAATCACCAAGATGGATGAATTGATCGGGTCTCTTAAAGTCTACGAGGTTAAATTAAACCAACGAAAGTCTGAATTGTCTAAGTCATCCGGTAAGTCAATAGCTTTCAAAACAACTGAAACACATGCTAGTAACGATGATAGCAATAGTGATACTGAATTAGACGATGACTTGATATTGATAGCTAGAAAACTTAGAAAGTTTTTCAAACGTCCAAATAGGAACAGACAACGTAATTCTTCTTCTTCTTGTTCAAAACCTAGGAAAAATAACACAAATAAATGGTATAACAAAGAATTAAAGTGTTATGAATGCGGTCAAAAAGGACATATTTCATACGATTGTCCCACAAAGAAAAATAATAATAATAACAACAATAATGAACAAGCCAAGGACAAGGAGGCACAAACGACAGAGACAAAGGAGTTAAGGCAAAGAAAGAGAAACGAGCAATGAAGGTGAGCACATGGAGCGACTCATCCGACTCAGAATCCGAAACTGAGGAAGCTCAAGTCTGCTTCGTATCCAACGAGGTATGTTCTTCTTCTGATAGTGATTCTGATAGTGACATGACATTTGATGAAATGTATGAAGAATTCTTAAGAATGCATGCTCATTGTAAGAGGCTCTCTAAAGAAAAGAAGAAACTAGTTGAAGAAAATAACAAGTTGAAGACGTCCAACTTGGAATTTTCCGATCAACTAGAATCTCTTAAACAAGAGTCTACTAATACTCTTGATTCTTTAGAGAATAAAATTGAATCATATAGGAAAGATGAACATAAGATAAAAATAGAAAACAAAATGTTAAAGTCTAAGTTAGAAAGTTGTGAATATGAAATAATACAACTTAAGTCGTCTAAACTTAACTTAGAAAATGTTAGAACAATTTAAATCCGGTACAAACATGTTAGACACACTCATCTCATCACAAAAGTATGGTAATGATAAAACCGGCTTAGGCTATAAAGAAGAAAATGAAAAAGTGAATAAAAAGACTAAGTTTGTTTCATCTAGTACAAAGTTGCCATATAATACAACAAAATCAACTTTGCCTGCTACATCTTCTTCTACACCTTCTTCTACTTATATCAAGGCAAAAATGCAACATACACCCATAAAAGCACACACGCATAAACATACATCTAGGCCAAACTTTGCATCTAGACAACCTAGAAATTATGCCATGTATACAAATGCAACTAGACCGAATAAAATGCATATAACGTATTATGAACCTAAGTATAGGCAACACTCTTATAAGTCTTATAGAAATGCCTATAAACACACTTATATAGCGCCATATAAGTAACAAATTCACATGCCTTATACACATCATAAATCTCGGCCATCCTATAATGATTATCAACCATGGCACAACATGTATAACAATGCATCTTCACTTATGTAGAATAATCATCTATATGCTTATCCTTTTTATTTTAACCATGCTAAAAATGTGCCTAAAAGGTATGTTCAAGTTTGGATACCTAAGGGTTATTTAAACAAGAATAATGCCCCTAACATTCAAGGACCCAAATAAAGGGTACCTAAAACTTTGTCTCCATTGTAGGATAAACGCAAGGAATGCAAGAAGGAGGCAAAGTCAAAGAATCTAAAAACTAAATGGTTTTTAGATAGTGGATGTTCGAGGCATATGACGGGGCACCCCAAACTATTCATCGAATTGGAACATATCAAAAATGGAGGAAAAGTGATGTTCGGTGACAACAACAAAGGACAAGTTGTTGGGAAAGGAACAATTGGGGACCCTAACACATTTCAAATACGAAATGTGTTATTATTAAGCAATTTATTTTATAATTTACTTAATATTTCTCAACTTATAGATTGTGGTTATAATGTCTCCTTTCTTCCCAATTCTTGTGATATAATAAATGAAAAAGGAGAAACGGTTTTAAAAGGAAATAGAGATGGAAATATTTATACTCTTACCTTAGATAACATGTTAGATGCTAAGGTTAAGTGTCTAATATCACATGACTTAGATGTAAATTTATGGCATAGAAGATTAGGCTATATAGGAATTTCAACTATTAAGAAATTGTCTAAAAAGCATTTAATTAAAGGAATGCCTAAGTTAGACTTAGATAATTTTCAAATGTGTGAAACATGTATTAAGGGAAAACACATTAAAGAAACTTTAAAACCGAAACATGAAGTGAGTACTAATCATGTACTAGAATTGCTTCACTTAGACTTATTTGGTCCAAGTAGGACAAGAAGTCTAGGTGGACACTACTATGTGTGTTCCATAGTAGATGATTACTCACGCTACACATGGACATTGTTCTTAACACACAAAGATGATGCTCCATTAGCAATCGAAACCCTTATTAAGCAACTTGAAAACATTTATCAAGAAAATGTTAAAAGGATTAGAAGTGATAGAGGTGGAGAATTTAAAAACAAAGATGTAATCAAATTTTGTGAACTATATGGAATTAAACATGAATTCTCACCACCTAGAACACCACAACTAAATGAAGTTGTTGAACGTAAAAATAGAACAATTCAAGAAGTTGCTAGGACAATGCTTTGTGAAAATAAATTACCTAAATATTTATGGGCTGAAGCTGTTAGTTGTGCATGCTATATTGTAAATAGGCTTACTATTAGAAAGAAATTAAATAAAACACCCTATGAATTGCTAAACAATAGACAACCTAGGATAGATTATCTTAAAGTATTCGAATGTAAGTGTTTTGTGATGAACACTAAGGATAATCTAGATAAATTTGAACAAAAGTCTATTGAATGCATATTTGTTGGGTATTCAACTAACTCAAGAGCATATAGGTGTTATAATCCGGCATCTAGAAAGATAATTGAATCCATACATGTAAAATTCAATGAAAATGCATGCTTTGAAGTTAATGATAAACATCAACATAAACAAGAAACAAATGTTGAAAATATGTTTGATGATGATGTAATACTTGAGCCTATACTTGATCATCTAGAACCAACTCCCCCTGAACAAGACATGCATGAACCCTTAGATGAAATAAATCAAGAGACTTTGCAATTGGAAGATACAACTAATGATCCAATTACATATGATATCGTTCACACAAATGAAACATTTGAACAAGATGAGGGTGAACCTAGTCAATCTAGGAATTGGTGGCACCCTAGAGAATTAATCATTGGGGATCCAAGTGCTGGGGTTAGAACACGTAGAAATATAAGTCAACTTGAAGGACATAGCTTAATCTCACAATTAGAACCTAAGAACGTAAAGAAAGCCTTAGGTGACATATCATGGATAGAAGCTATGCATGAGGAATTGAACCAATTCACGAGGAACAATGTGTGGGACTTAGAACCTAAACCTGAAGATAAGTCTATCATAGGAACTAAATGGGTCTTTAGGAATAAAATGGATGAACAAGGAAATATTACAAGGAATAAAGCTAGGCTAGTCGCACAAGGTTATAATCAACAAGAAGGAATAGATTATGAAGAGACCTTTGCACCCGTTGCACGACTAGAAGCAATTAGATTGTTACTTGCAATTGCAAGTCTAAGCAATATTAAGCTCTTCCAAATGGATGTCAAGAGTGCTTTCTTGAATGGATACATCCAAGAAGAGGTGTTTGTCAAACAACCCCCTGGATTCGAAGATCCAAAGAATCCTAACCTTGTTTATAAGCTTAAGAAAGCTTTATATGGTTTGAAACAAGCTCCAAGAGCTTGGTATGATAGATTTGCAAACTTTCTTATTGCAAATAATTATCAAAGGGGAACAATAGACAACACATTATTCCTAAGAAGAAAAGATAATGATTTGTTAATAGTTCAAATATATGTAGATGATATTATCTTTGGTTCAACTAACCCTACCTTAGTAAAAGACTTCGAAGAATGTATGAAGTCAGAATTTGAAATGTCAATGGCAGGAGAATTGAACTACTTCTTAGGCCTTCAAATTAAACAAACCCCTCAAGGAATTCATATTAGCCAACTTAAGTATGTCTATGATTAAGAAGTTTGGTTTTGAAGAGTTGAAACATCCAACTACCCCCATGAGTGTTAGTACCAAACTTGGTAAGGATGAAAATGATAAACCTTTTGATGACACGCTCTATAGGTCTATGATTGGCTCATTGTTATACTTAACTGCATCAAGACCTGACATCATGTTTAGTGTATGTATGTGTTCTAGGTTTCAATCTTGTCCTAAAGTATCACATTACAATGCAGCGAAAAAGATCTTTAGATATCTTAAGCATACACCTCACTTAGGACTGTGGTATGATAGAAACGCTAAGTTGGAATTACACGCATATAGTGATGCTGATTATGGTGGTTGCAAGTTAGATAGAAAATCCACTAGCGGTACATGTCAATTCATAGGAACTAATTTGATCTCTTGGTTTTCTAAAAAGCAAGCTAGTGTAGCTCTTTCTACCACTGAAGCCGAGTATATCACTTTGAGTTTATGTACTACCCAAATACTTTGGCTTAAACAGCAACTTAATGATTTTGGCATTAAAATGAATAAGATTCCAATTTTCTGCGATAGCACAAGTGCAATCAATCTTTTCCGGAATCCGGTGCTTCATCCTAAGGCCAAATACATTGAGGTGCGATACCACTTTCTTCGCGATCATGTTCAAAATGAGGATATAGTGATAAACCATATAAGAACTGATCACCAAATCGCTGACATCTTCACCAAACCCCTTAATCAAGCCACTTTTGAAAACTTACGAGCCAAGTTAGGTATGATGACTTACGATACCATTGCGTAGTTCTATCTTTTGCATGATTTGAAAAATAAAGGGGGAGATAGAATAAGAACATGATTTTAGTTGGTAAGTTATGGATTTTAGTTGATAAGTCATGATGGATTTTAGTTGGTAAGTCATGATGAATCATATGATAAGTTTTAATTAGTATAAATTTTGGAGCATAGGTTAAGGGGGAGAGTATGAGTTGAGGGGGAGCAGCATACTATTTACAAGTTGAAAACATTTGGTTAAATTTTTGGTTATAAGTTGTGACATTAAAATCATGTTAGGTTATTTTGAAAATCATCCAAAAGGGGGAGAATGTTGAGAAATATGTTTGGATAATTTTCAAAGTCATGATTTTAAGTGGTGAATACTTAAAAATGTCACACGTGGTGTTATATGTGATTAAAAGTTGAAAAAGTTGACATCGATCTCTCAGGTTGTTGCACATCGATCGATCTATGTACATAGATCTCTCACATCGATCGATCTATGTAAGGCAGAAAAGTTTAAGATCTTTCTGTGAGACATCAATCTCTAAACCTGAGACACATCGATCGATCAATGTACATCGAACTCTCACTTCGATCGATCGATGTAGGTCAGAGACAAAACCTGAACCTTTCTGTGTGACATCGATCTCTGAAGCTGAGGCACTTCGATCGATCGATGTCTAGGGTTTTTAGAAATAATTTTCTAAAATATGTTAAAATGATTGTTTCCATTTGTATTTGAATTATACATTATCATTCTGTGATTATTATGTGTTTTTGGTGATTATTATTGTCTTGTGACTAACATGCCTTGGAAGTTTCTACAACTTACCAAAAAGGGTAAAATTGGTATTTTGAGTTTTGTAGGAACATCACATGATGAAAATATTTCAAGGATGTAATCTCATACTATTTATCATGACAAAGGTGATATCATGAGTATTTATGACCATCCGGGTCATTTCTGGAGTTTTCTCACACCAGGGGTATTTTGGTCATTTTACCCCCAAGGGTATTTTTGGTATTTTCACTCAAAGAATCTCTTGAACATATTATTATCTTCATTTTGGAGCTGTGTTATTATTATTTTGAAGATAATATGGTGATCTTATATTTTATTCTCTCAACCGATGATATTATTGACTATAGCTGGATATGTGACAATTTGAGATGTCACATTCTACTTTTTCTTGAAGACCATCTTATATGTGTTATAAGAGGATATTTATCATCATTAGTCAGAGATATTAAAGGTGTCAAAGGTGTGGAAATGATCTCAACATATAAGAAGAAATATTGGAGAATTTCGGTGTTACACGTTGACATAATCTTGTCAATTGTTATCTATTTGTTTCTTCTTCAAAAATTTGAGTTTCTACACATATTGAAAAGTTCAAAAACGTGATTAATCAGGTGGACATGATGTGGTATCCATTTTATGAGTTGGAGACAAGTGGACCAACCAAAAAGGAGCTAGTTGGCAAAATTGCCAACCTGGAAATTTCAAAAATATACCCAACGGCTATAGACCTTTCTTGGGTATTTTCAGCAGGTTTTTTGGAAGTCAAATGGAGCTCTCACATGCCCTATTATTGTGCTTGAAGTTGGGGATAATTTGGTGGTATTATCCTTCCTTATTTTATTTAAGAAAATCAAATATATTTTTGGTAAAATTCAAGGTAGCCAAACGGCGTCTTGAAGCTGAATTTTTAAGTTTGAAAACTTCAAATCCCACATGTCTATTTTCAAGACTAGAAGTTGAGTGTACAAGGACAACCAATGATGAGAAGGCATTTGGAATTGATGATGAAGATGGTCACACATGTGTATTCTTATCTTCAAGGCTCAAATCACACTATAAATAGAGGCAATGGTGAAGAAGATGAAACACACTTGAAGCTCACAAGCATTTGTTGTATTGTCTAGCTTTCATCTTCATCTTCTTGTTGTTATTGTTTTATTCATTGTAGCAAAGGTGTTCTTGTTGTATTGTGGCGAGCTACAAGCCTCTTGAGCTTCATTTGTAAGATTGATTAGCCATCTTTATAAGGCTACATCAATAGGTGTTAGAGGAGTTACAACTAAGTGTTGCTTAGAAGGTGATTAACCAAGTCTTGAGTAGGGTTGGTGTATAACCCAAGGATCAAGCTTGGATCTTGTTGTAAGGTGTTCATTTCATAGTGAAATCCAAGGAAAGGTGTTCCTTGGGACTGGAATAGGTCACATTGACCGAACCAGGATAAATCCTTGGTGTTCTTCTCTTGTTTCTTTATTTCTGTTTTCTGCCCGTTTTTTACTGCAGATTTCACACAATTTCTCACATTTTGAAAAAATAGCTAAACATTTTCAAAATTCGTGATTTTTGGTGGAGTTATACTTCAAACTGTCAGATTTTATTTTCAACAAGAATCACTTGATTTGAGCGAGGGAAAGTTAGTCTTTCAGTCGTTGCAAGATAACTGCTCCAATCTGGCTGCAATCTGACCAGTTTTGAGAAAACTTAAATTCTGTGTTATTCAAGAATTGTTTAAGGTCAGGGCCTTCTGGAAACTTGATCTACACATCCTAAGGAGTGTTTTGATATAAAGATCAACCTTTTTGGTTGAGTATTCAAAGAGAAACACGTTTTGCAAAATCAGCAACATTCTGTCCAATTCTGTCCAGATTGACCATCTCAATCTTTTTATTTGTTTGAAGGGCCAACATTCTTATTTTTATCTGATTTTTGGACAGAGTCTTGCTAACTCATAGAAGTTCAATTTTGGAAAGTTTCATAATTTTTGGAGTTGTGTACAATTATTTGTGAATTTTTCAAAAACAGGTTCTGAATCTGAGGTGGTCTCAGATTCTGTTTTCAAAGGGGATGTTAACTAAGGGTTGTAGTGTAATTTGTGCTAATGAATGTTCACCCCCCCTCTAGTGGTGTTTATTGCAAGTGCACGGTCCAACATTGTTATCACAAGAAACTGCTAAACAGCCGAATATTCTGAGATGATCATAGGTAGGTTGTACCTGATGTAGAATCTCAGAAGGAGTTTTATGTTTAAGAACAGGTGATGGCATCAGATTTATCAGGTATGTAGCATGCTGGAGATAAAATTCCCAATAAATAATGGGTAATGAAGCATGAAATCAGAGTACTCTAACCACAACAAAAAGATGCTGATGTTTTCTTTCTACTAACCCATTTTGTTGAGGAGTGTAATTACAAGTAGTTTGGTGAATAACACCATGCTGCATATAAAACTCAGGCATCTTAAACTCAAGCCCATTATCACTCCTAATAACCTTGACATGGACATTAAATTGAGTAGAAGCATAATGAAAGAAACTCTGTAAAATTTGTCTAGCTTCAGATTTGGCTTTAAGAAGATATATCCAGGCATACCTTGAACAATCATCCACTATAGTAAGAAAATATTTTTGATTGTACAAAAAGGGATGTCTATAAGTACCCCATATGTCCACATGTATGATATCAAAAGGAGACTTAGAAGCTGTAACAGATACAGGAAAAGGGGCCCTCTTCAGGTTTGCTAAAGGACAAACTGTACAATTATTGTCTTGGCTAAATGATGGTATATCTGGATGTAATCTATGTAATTCTTGAATTCTGGCTGACAAAGCATGTCCAAGCCTGGCTTGACACAGATTGAGAATCTAGTCTTGATGAAGAGAGAGCAGAAGGTAGTGCAGAAGGATTTAAAACTTCAGACTGTACAGGCAAGCTGGAATCATGCATGTAATAGAGTCTATGATGCTTCCTAGATGAACCAATCATCCTCCTGGATAACTGATCCTGAATGAAACAACTAGAATCATATAATCAAACAAGCAAATGAGGGGAGTTAGTAACCTGCTTAAGGAAACACGGTTGGAAGAAAATAAAGGAACATGTAATACATTCTTTAGAACAAGACCACTGTGTAGCTTAACCACTCTTTTATGAATTGCATCAACTGTGATATTATTTGAACTTGATAGAGACATGATCAACGGGATAAAAGGAATGAAACAAGGTCAAAGAGCATGAAATATGGTCAGTGGCCCCTGAGCACAAAAGTAATGAATAATGACTAAGGAAGACAGTAAAACAAGAATGCAGGATTTTAACGTGGGAAAACCCTCAAGGAGAAGAAAAACCCACGGCCGCAGCAAGCCAAGAAACTTCACTATTCTCAACGTTTTGATTTTGATTATGATTCACTACGCCTAATCAGGGGATTTATAGGGAAAAGAGATCAGCATGAATTAAGGAATATACCTTATTCACTACTGTCATACCATAAATAAGATTCCACTGGATATTCCTTATGTAAAAGATAAACATGGAAATTTCCATCTAAAACAGATTCATATCAATCAAATCTCTAATCAAGAAATATCCCATCCCGTAATTTTCTGGTATATGGTCAAGATGAGGTCTCTGCTCGGCACGGCTTCTGTCCAGCTCGGCACTGCTTCTGTCCAGCATCAGCTCACAACTCTAAGTCCTTGAGCTCGGCCTCACTTCAGTTCCACCAATTCCAACAAAATCTCCCACTTGGAACTGGCTTTATCTTAGACGCATCATGAATTTCTCCTTCTTCAGATTGCCGCCATTTAAGCACTTCCATCAAGTAACAAGACCAAGAGAAGCCTTGCAGATCTCAAGCTTCTCTTTCAGAACAATGTTCGTCATCATGTCTGCTAGATTCTGGCTTGTATGAATCTTCTCTAAGGCGAACTGTATTGCCTCAAGCATATCTCTTATATAATGATATCTGATGTCAATATGCTTCGTCCTTGCATGACAAGCAGAGTTTCTAGCCAATTGTATCGCACTCTGACTGTCACTGAATAGTTTGTAGCTGACCTGAGGGTTCTTCAACTCATTTAGTAAAATCTTCAACCACACCAGTCTTTGGTAGTTTCAACTGCTGCCACATACTCAGCTTTAGTTGTTGACAATGCTACAATCTTCTGCAATCTTGATACCCAGGTGATTGCAGCACTGCCAAGCTTGAAAACATACCCTGTAGTACTCTTGCATTCATCAATGTCTCCAGCCATATCAGAGTCTACAAAGCCGAGCAGGTTCAGATCATCATTGCTGAACTACAGTGTCAAGTCTTGCGTTCCCACTAAGTACCTTAGTATCTACTTCACTGCAGCCCAATGATCAGGACCAGGATTTGACATGAATCTGCTTACGACTCCCACTGCATAGGCCATGTCAGGTCTGGTGCACATTATAGCATACATCAAGCTATCCACGGCTGAGGCATATGGTACCTTCTTCATTCGTTCAAGTTCATCCTTCGCCCTAGGACATTACTTCTTTGATAAATTCTTGAATTGTCCTGCCAGAGGTGTGTAGACACCGGTTTTGCATTCTCCATATTGAATCTTTTCAGTACCTTGGAGATATAATCTCTTTGGCTCAGCTTCATCACCTAATTCTTCCTGTTTCTTTCAATACTGAGTCCCAGTATCTTCTTCGCCGGGCCGAGTTCCTTCATGGAGAATTTCTTGTTATTCCTTCAGCTTGTTGATCTCATCAGTGCTTCCTCCTGCTATTAGCATGTCATCCACATAAAGTAGCAGGATGATGTACGAACCTTCAAATCTCTTGAAGTAACAACAATGATCATCATGGCAGCGCTTGTAGCCGACATCTGCCATAAAGTTGTCAAACTTATTATACCACTGCCTCGGAGCTTGTTTCAAGCCATACAAGCTCTTCTGTAATTTGCATGCCAGATCTTCTTTTCCAGGTATCTAATAGCCCTGTGGCTGCATCATGTAGATATCTTCTTCCAGATCTCCATGAAGAAAGGTTGTTTTCACATCAAGCTGCTCTAAGTGCAGATCTTCTGCAGCTCTAATGCTTAGGACTGTTCTAAAGTTGACAGCTTGACACAGGTGAGAAGATCTCGATGAAGTCAACCCCAGCTTTCTGTTAGAAGCCTTTCACAACAAGTCGTGCCTTATACCTGTGAGTACCGTCAGCTTCTTGTTTCAACCTGTACACCCATTTGTTCTGAATAGTCTTCTTCCCTGGTGGCTTCTTTACAATATCCCAGGTGAAGTTGTTCCGCAGAGAGTTCATTTCATTCTCCATAGTTGACCTTCAGTCTTCACTTTTGTCAGAACTCATTGCTTCTTCATACCAGCTCGGCTAATCACAATTAGTAAGAAGCAAAGAATAAAGTGAAGGTGAGCACCTGGTAGGTGCTATTATGGTTCTCCTCTCTCTCCGAACTGCAATGGGTGGTGTGACTTGCTCTTCATGAGTTTCGTGTTCTGAGATCGTCACCTGGGCAGTCTGGTCTGTAGTTCTGCTCGGCTCGGCATGATCACCGTCAGTTTGCTCAAAATAATTAGGCTCCACAGGCTGCTTCTCCTTCTTTACTCTATCCTTGTAAAGTATGTTTCCGTTGAAAACTACATCTTTACTCCTGATCACCTTCCTCCCTACATTATCCCACAGTCTATATCCAAAACTATCACCTCTATAGCCAATTAGAGAACATACTTTTGACTTGGAGTCAAATTTTGACCTTTCATCCGGCTTCAGCAGTGCATTTGCAGTGCAACCAAATATTCTGACATGGGCAAGTGAGATCTTCGTGCCGGTCCACTCTTCTTCAGGAAGTTTACAGTCAATAGCAGTAGATGGTCCTCTGTCGATCAGATAAACAGCGGTGTTAACCACCTCAGCCCAGAAGGATTTCGGCAGATTTGCATGTATTCTCATACTTCTTGCCCTTTCACATATAGTTCTATTCATCCTTTTAGAAGCACCATTATGTTGTGTTGTCTTTTCTCTTCTGATTCCGTTCTCGGCATAATAGTCCTCAAACTCTTTGCTGCAGTACTCTCTACCATTGTCCGACCTCAAGCATTTCAGCTTCAGCCCTGTCTCATTTTCAACGAGACTTCTCTATCTCTTGAAAACATCAAACACGTCAGACTTGTGTTTCACAAAGTACACCTGCAGCTTCCTCGTTGAGTCATCAATGAAGGTGACATAATAGCGTGAACCATTTAGAGAGGGCAGATCTGAGGGTCCCCAAACATCCATCTGTACAAGTTCCAACTTCTCATCTCTGGGACTTCTCTTGTGCGTTGTAAAACTGACTGCTTTCTGTTTTTCCAGCACACAAGACTCACAAAATGGTAATATCAATGTTGGACAGACCTTTCTGCTTTCCTTTAGACGTCATTACCTTCATTCCCTTGATACTCATGTGTGCAAGTCTCTGATGCCACAGCTCGGCATCACTTGCCGAGCTGACCACATTTGCCGAGATTTGGTTTGAGAACTTGTAGATGATTCCTTCTCTTGAGCTCTGTGCTTTAATCAAGGACCTTTTGACCAGCTTCCAGTGTGTTTTGTTGAATCTTCCTTCGAGGTCAAAATCATCAGCCAGCTGCGTTATAGAAATCAAGTTCTTGGTTAGCCAAGATACATGTCTTGCTTGAAGCAGCTTCAGCTGTCTCTCATCTGGTAGAGTTATATGATATCTCCCTTGCCAATGATATCACAGGATTCATCATCCCCGAGGTATACTTTCCCAAAGTTTCCACTTTTGTAATTTGTAAAGTATCTTTTGTTGGATGTGGCATGAAATGAAGCCCCAGTCTCGAAGATCCAGATGGCGTCGGCTCGGCTCTCACAGCTCAGAATCAGCCCATCACTATCAGACCTGGACGCTTGAGAGACATGGATCTCATCCCCATACTTGTCCGTATGATCAGCCTTCTTCTTGACTCTGCAATTACGTTTAGGGTGACCCTTCTTCTTGCAATTTCAGCAGGTCAGATTTGAGCCCTTTGACTTTCTCTTCCTGGACTGCGATCTCCCACCTCTGTCATTACCCCTCTTGGCAGATCTGCCGCGCTCTTCTGTGTTCAGCGCGGCTCCAGAACTTTAAGGGTTGCCATTATTCCTCCTCCTTGAACCTTTATCAAGTAGCACATCTACCATGTTTTCAAACTTTAACGTACCTTCTCTGGATGAGTTGCTCACATCCATAACAACTCCATTGCAAATGTCAGGCAGACTCGACAGTATTACCAAGGCCAGAACTTCATCGTCAAAGACGATCCCAAACGACTCAAGTTGACTAGTGATCGTGTTGAACTCACCCAAGTGTTCCTGCATTGTTTTACTTCCGGTCTTTTTCATGTTGAAAAGTCTCTTCATCAGATGTACCTTGTTTGAGGCAGAGGGCTTTTCATGCATCTTAGTCAAAGCATTCATCACATCCTTTGTGGTCTTCTCCTTTGAGATATTGAATGCAACAGTTTGGGTCAGAGACAGCCTAATGGCACCGAGCGCTTTACGATCAAGAGTCTCCCATTCTCGATTCGTCATGTCCGTAGGCTTCATCTCTTTCCCTTCAAGAGGCAGATATAAATCTCTCTGGTATGCACAGTCTTCAACCTACATCTTCTAGAAACCAAAGTTTGATCTATCAAATCTCACAATTCTCGATTTGCTATCGTTGGCCACTGCTCCCACTCGAACAAATAACCCTTGTCTTTAATACCAGTTATTGAGAATTTGATTGCAGAACAGAGGAAACAACTACAACGATTCTCAAGAATGCACAAAAGTAATGAATAATGACTAAGAAAGACAGTAAAAGAAGAACACAAGATTTTAACATAGGAAAACCCTCAAGGGGAAGAAAAACCTACGGCGGCGGCAAGCCAAGCAAACTTCACTATTTTCAACGTTTTGATTTCGGTTACAATTCAGTGCACCTAATCAGGGGATTTATAGAGAAAAGAGATCAGCATGAATCAAGGGATATACCTTATTCACCACTGTCATACCATAAATAGGATTCTACTAGATATTCCTTATGTAAAAGATAAAACATGGAAATTTCCATCCAAAACAAGATTCGTATATATCTCTAATTAAGAAATATCCCATCCCGTAATTTTCTGGTATATGGCCAAGCTGAGGTCTCTGCTCGGCACTGCTTCTGTCTAGCTCGGCCCTTCTGCCTGGCATCAGCTCAGAACTCTAAGTCCTTGAGTTCAGCCTCACTTCAGTTCCACCAATCCCAACAACGCTTGTGCTACTTTAAATCTCCCTAGATATTAAAGAGTGGAGATGACCTTTTGAGAAACCTGACGATATTTCTAGTTAATCTTGCCTATAAGAACAAGAGAACCTTCAACTTTAAAGTGGACACCTCAAGAACAATATTTCATTCATTCTCTTCAGATTTCTTTTTTTACTTGGGAGGTTTTAAGTGTCAGCGGGCCTAAGACTGCTACATACGTGCATATATATATATATATATACATATATACATATATATATATACATATATACATATATACATATATATATATACATATATACATATATATATATACATATATACATATATATATATACATATATATATATATACATATATATATATATATATATAAACTTTTGGATTAAAAGTAAGCGAGGACTATGCAAGTGTCAATACAAAGGTCCAAAGCTGCTAGATGGAGTAGGTGGCATGATGTGTAGGGTTATAGGTTGGTTTAGCGAAGGAGCTGAATCACTCAAGGGGTAGATTATAACACCCCAGTTCAACATCGCAAAAGAGACTAATCAAATTGCATGTAAAATAAGTACGTGACTAGATATCAAAACGAAACTTAGGTTAACCAATATTGGAGTGTTTAAACGGGTGGAATGTGACACCCTTACCCTACGCAAAAAAGGATTAAAAAATGGCATGAATAACGTTTCAAAATTGATGTTATAAAACATCATTCACGCAAGTAATGATCTTAAGTATCTAAAGTGAAATACATGGTCCTGCATTATCTTAAATTTGTGATATTCGTGATTATTTGTTTCAGATTTGTATTACATAGTCCTCCTTTCAAATAAATTTCCTACCCTCATAATGATAACGAACCGATGATTATAATAACCTAATAATTTTGAATTACATAACCCCGCCTTCAATATTCCTTTCCAAACTGTAATGATAAAGTAACATTATTATAATTCTTGAAACTTAAAAAATCCAACCGAAACCTTCTACAAAAGAAAAATAAGTGAAAAAGAGCATCACACGTTAAATTATCATAACACAGAAACAGCGAAAAAAAGAAAAAAACAAGGAAACAACTATCAAATTGTTTTGATAGTTGTGTCATAATGATTTCTACCTCATGATTATCATTCTCGGTTATTATTATATAGTATACATATATTATTGGAATAGTGAGCTCCTCCTCAGATGATACCTTGGTGAACAGTGTATCATTGCAATTGCCTTTGGTTGAACTAAGGTCCTTCATAGTTTTAGTGAATGTTTCAAACTAAGTTCTTGGTGATTGTTTTTAGTTCATATAAAGATTTCTTTATCCCACAAACCTTATTCAGATTGGTTTAACAGCTGAATCCTGATTGTATACACATGTGACCCTCTTCTACTAAATCTCCATTCAGAAATGCATTTTTAATATCTATCTGCTATAATTTCCTGTCAAAATTAACTGCTATAGAGAAAATGATATTAATGGTATTAAGTTTGGCGACTGGGCCAAAGGTTTTTAAATAATCTATGCCATATGTTTGGGTAAATCCCTTAGCTACCCATCTTGCTCTGTATTTATTCACAGTTACGATATCATTGAATTTAATTGTTAACATCCATCTGCATCCAACATGTTTTATAGTTGCCGAGCTGGGTGTTAACTTCCAAGTTTCATTCTTCTCTAAGGCATTCATTTCTTCATGCACAACATTCTTTCATTCAGGCCAGCTTAAAGCTTCTTGTACATTTTTCGATATGACTTTATTATCAAGTGAACATATAAATGTCTTAAAGTTGGGATTCAACTATTATAAAACACGAAGTCCTATACAGGAATGATCATTAGTGCATTCTCTTGTTTTTTCCCTTTATGCTATAGGTCTATCATCTATCTGGGTTAGTTTTCGTATTCAACCTGACTTTCCTCTAGTGAACTTTCTTCCACTGACATGGGCTGTGTGTATTCAGGGGTATTAAGTCGTCTATCCCATCCAAGGGTTTTACGATCGTTAGAGGTCAAGGAATATTAGTTATGAGCTAAGAATTTGTCATGTTGAGCTACAATATCAAGTTGACGAGGTGCAGTGTTGAGCTCAGTTGACCACATCGATGCATTTACTTGATTTTTCAACGTGGCCAAGCTTTCCGTATGCTTTGGAGATTGTGAATTACTCCATTTGAAGGAGGGATTACAAGAAGACCGTATATTATGTCCTAGTCAGGGAACAAGTGCGAAATTTTCACTATATTTTGTCTCGATTAAAGAATAAACACTAAAACAAAAATATTTAAACAAGAATTGATATTAAGAAGGCAAGAAAATTCAGATTCTGGAGAGGAAAATTACACAAATTTCATTGAAGAAGAAGGAAAACTGAAAATTTGTTACAAATGCCTCAACCGCAGCAATTTAAAGAAGAAGCATGTAAAATTACTAAAATGTCCTCAACTAATTCCTTTCTCTAATACAATTACGAGGGGAAAACTAGTCATTTCTCTTTTATTCAAACATTTCGTGCTCTGTTCCTTTTCTTCTTCCTTTCAGCTGCGCGCAATCCCTGCAGCATCCGTGTCTTTACCCCCTTCCTCTTATTCTTATGTGCTTTATTCATCTTACACTTCCAACTAATCATCCCAATCTTTGATTACTGAATTTATCTAGCATCTGTTGTTTACTTCTTCCTTCAGAATGGTAGTCCGTATTAGGAGCTTCAACTGCAAGTTCTTTAACACCTCCCCCCCCCCCTCAAGCTTAGCTTGGAGTAGATGTTGTGAACTCCTAAAGTGTCAATTAGGAGATTCATCCTTTTTGTGTCAAGGACTTTTGTGAATAAATCTGCCAGCTGTAAATCAGTTCTTATTGGCATTAACTTGATTATTCCTTCTTGTAGCTTATCTCATACTTCATGGCAGTCAATTTCAATATGTTTTGTGCTTTCATAAAAGACTGGATTTTCAGCAATGTAAATGACACTCTTACAATCACAGAATATCTCTACTAGTTTCTAAACATCAAGTCCTAGACCCTTCATTAAGTATCTAATCAACTAAATTTCACATGTAACCATGGCCATGGCTCGATATTTTGCTTCAGCAGAAGATCTTGGCACTGTTATTTGTTTCTTGGCTCTTCATGAAATCAAGACATCCCCTAAAAAGACACAGTAGCCTGTAATGGACCTCCTGGTTTATTGCATCCTCCCCAATCAGCATCTACAAAGGCTTTTAGTTGGAGATCTCCCTGTCTTGGAAAGAGCAGTCATTGTCCTATAGTGCCTTTGATGTACCTTAGGACTCTATGAGCAGCCCTCAAATGGTTCTCAGTGGGACAATCTAAGAACTGACTTAACTGTTCTACAAGAAAGGTTATGTCACACCTAGTGATGGTCAAATATATAAGTTTGCCAATAAGCTTCCTGCACTGTGTGCTGTCTAATAATCTTGGTGAATCATCATGTGTCAAGTTAAGATGAGTTTCCATGGGGCTCTTTGCTAGTTTAGCTTCTAAGAAACCTGCATGTTCTAGTAGCTTGGTGGTGTACTTCCTCTGGTTAAAGTGAACCCCCAAGCCTTGGCTACCTCAATGCCAAGGAAGAATCTTAAGTCTCCAATGTCTTTGATATTAAATCTGTTGTGAAGTGATTGTTTAACTCCCTGGATAGGTTGCTCATGAGCACAAGTCACAATAACGTCATCAACATACACTAGGAGAAGGAGAAAAGCAAACCCCACTGGTTTGGTGAAGAGGGTGTAGTCTGACTTTGACTGAGTGAACCCCTAAGCAATGAGATGAGCAGTCAAGGTGGCATTCCACTCTCTACTGCCCTATTTAAGACCATAGAGAGATTTCTGTAGATTGCAAACAGGTTGAGGACTTGGTACTATTAGGCATGGTGGAGGGGTCGTATGGATTTTCTCGTGAAGATCTTCATGGAGAAAGGCATTATTCACATTTAACTGATGAATAGGCCAGTTATGTTTAGCTGGAAGAGGAAGAACCAGCATTGTCGTGGCATCTTAGACACTGGAGAAAAGGTGTCCTCATAATCAATTCTAAATTGCTGATTGTTGCCTTTGGCAACTAGCTTAGCTTTATATCTTTCTACTTTCCCATCTGAGTTGAGCTTGACTTTATATACCCATTTACGTCCAATGGGTTGCTTTCCAGGGGTAAAGGAACTATGGTCCAAGTTTGTTTTGCTTCCAAAGCTGCAACCTCAGCTGCCATTGCTTCCTGCCAAACAGTAGAACTAGCTGCCTCCAAATAAGAGTTAGGTTCTGTATTGGTGCTTAAACTTAGCACATATACTTTGTATTATGGAGCTAGGGATGCAAATGTAATGTAGTTGTGTAAAGAATGAGGAGATGTATAATGAGAAGGTAAAACAGAAAAAGAGAAACAGATATTTGGTTACAGTAATAGTCTTATATATAAGTGGGAGGATGCCTTGAAAGTTGGGGCCTACTTTCTTTATTTGATCTAGTAGTATGAGCATCGGTAGCAAGATCTTGAGCTAAAATTGGTAAGTTAATGACTACAGTGTTAGATGGTCGGGAGGCTGGTGAACAAAATGGGGAGGTACTGGAGTAGAAGTAAGAGGAGCTGGAGTAGGAATATAAGGATCAGACTAAGGAAGATACGATGTTGGAGTGGGACTGGTACTAGAGGATGATGAAGATGGTGACAAGGGTACTAGGGCTTGAATGTGAGTTGAAGGTACATGTAAAGTGAGATGTTGAGCAGGTATATCTTAGGAAGGCAATCAAGGGGGAAAAGACATATATGGTTGAGGAGTTGGTTTGTCTACATGGAGAGATGGCATTTTGTTAAAGGAAAATGTGCGCTCATGGAAAATCACATCTCTCAAAATGTAAATACTTTTGGTGCTGAGGGCTTGAAGTATATACCCCTTTATAGTGTAGGATAGCCCCAAAAAAACACTTCTAGTAGACCTGGGAGAAATTTTTTCTTTATGTGACTGAGTGCATGCACCAAATGCCAAGCATCCAAAGATTCTGAGGTGATGATGGGAAGGCTGTTTCTGATAGAGTAGTTGGTAAGGGTTTTGATTGTTCAGGATAGGAGAATGAGTAATATTGATAACAAAACTGAGTGTTGGATGCAAAAACCCTAGTAATCAGAATGGACTTGGGATTGGAACTTGAGGGCTCTTGCAACAGATAAAATGTGTTGATGCTTCCTTTCAACTACTCCATTCTACTGAGGGGTATATACACAACTGGTATGGTGAATTATCTCTTTTGATACATAAAAGGACTCCATGTTAAACTCTTGCCCATTGTCAGTTCTAATCATCATAACATGAGCACCAAATTGAATAAGAGCATATTCATAAAAACTTTGAACAACAGATCTGGCTTTTGATTTTGATTTCATCAAATATTCCCAACAAAACCTTTAATGATCATCCACAATGGTAAGAAAATAGTGTTGTTTGTACATCGTGGAGTATTTATAAGGCCTCAAATGTCAATGTGTACAAGATCAAAGGGATTAGAAGCAACAGAAGAAGAAATAGGAAATGAGTTCCTTTTCTGTTTAGCTAGGGGACAAACTATACATTCACTCAAACAATTATATGATGTTTCTACTACTGGATTTGCCTTCTGCACTTCTTCCATTCTGACAGAAGACATGTGAATAAGCCTAGGGTGCCATAGTAATGATGTTGAAGAAGTTACAGCACATGCTTTTGGAAGAGATGGTGTGGACTGCACTACTTTAGGCTCTCCATGAATATGATAGGACCCATGATTCACTTCAGCTGAACCAATCGTGTTCTTGGCCTTTAGATCCTGAATGTAGCAAATAGTGTTGAAAAATGAAACTGTTATATGTGGAGATTGGGTTATCCTGCTCAATGATAACAAATTAAAGGAAAATACTAGGACATAAAATACATCTGTGAGCAGTAGTTCAAAAGAAAATTTAATGGTTCCGATATGAGTGACTCTGGCTAATGACTTATCTGGTAGCTTAACAAACTATGAGGCAACAGAATGATAAGATTCAAAGGGATCAATACAAGAACATACATGATCACTAGCTCTAGAATCCAAAACCCATGTATTTGAGTTTTGCCTCAATACATTACCTGAAACTTTACCTGAGTCAGTAGCCTCCGTGTTGACATGAAGGCATGATAAGTGACTGTGTGCTTGGGGACTCAGTGTTGGTTTTCCCTCCTTTTTACCTGATTATCTGGGAGCATACTAATCAACTGACTATATTGATCTGCATTCAAAGCTGGAGCTGCTGTTACACCACTCTGCATAGTTCCTTCATAATTTTCAAACATCTCATATTCTTCATGAATCACTTGATCTCTTCCTTGTTGAAAACACTGATCTCCATAAGCCAAATTCACATGTCCCTTTGGCTTGAAGCCAGGTGGGTACGGATGATGATGATGATGATGATGATGATGTCTACAGTGTGTCCTGATTTATTACAGTGGGTGCAATAAGGTGTCCTAGGCCTATTCTGGTTAGACCTGAAATTGCCTCTACCAAAACCCCTGCCAACTGGCCTGTGTAACAAACAAGGTCCATCTTGATGTGGCCTAGGAGGAAATGAACCAAATCTGGACTGGTCATTAGAGCTTATGTTTAACATGGAAGAAGGATCATTGGCAAACTGATTATGACCACCAGAGTACGTAAACTTTCTCTCCAACCTGACTGCAATTGCAAAGGCTGTTTTAAGATCAGGAAGTGGTGTAGACAGTAGTATTTGTGATTTCACTGCTTCAAATTCCTTAGTAAGACCTTTAAGAAACTTAATCACACAATCATTCTCTACAAATCTGTTAATCTGTGCAGCTAGGTTGCACGTACATCTATTGCAAGTGCAGGTAGGAATGGTTCTTAATACATATAACTCTTCCCAAATTCCTTTGAGTCTGGTGTAGTATTCTATCACGGAACTATTTTCTTGTCTAACTGCATAAAATTCTTCTTGTAAATCTTAAAGCCTAAATGAATCAACATTTCCATATATAAATTTTAGGTCATTCCCGATTTCCACAACAGTATCAAGCCACATAACGTTTTTTGCTATGCTAGGTGCCAAATAATTCACTAACCATGATGCTACCATATTATTAGCCTTGGTCCAAGCATTGAACCTTCGCGCTGTATCCACAGGCTTCGTATGTACACCATTGATAAATCCTATTTTGTTCTTGGACTCCTACGCTCGTCTAGCAGATCTACTCCAGCCATGGTAGTTGTTACCATCTAGAAATGGTTGGACTAACACCATCGACGGACTGTCACTAGGATGTATGTTGTATGGATCTTCAGTTGGATCATTTGCCATATGAGTTGGATTGGATGCAGAAGGAGAGTCATTCGCAACAAAATTGTTGGAAGCCATGAATGTACCAAAATTGATCTACAATCACTCTGATACCATGTGGAAATTTCACTATGTTTCGTCTCGATTAAAGAACAATCACTAGAGTAACAATATCTAAACAGATCAAGAATGCTAGAAAATTTTGATTCTAGAGGGGAAAATTGCACAAATTTCATTGAAGAAGAAGGAAAACTGAAAGTCTCTTAAAACTGCCTCAACCGCAGCAATTTAAAGAAGAAGCATGTAAAATTACTAAAATGCCCTTAACTAATTCCTTTCTCTAATACAATTACGAGGGGCAAACTAGTCATTTCTCCTTTATTCAAACCTTTTGTGCCCCTGTTCGTTTTCTTCTTCCTTTCAGCTGCACGCAATCCCTGCAGCATTCGTGTCTTCACCCCCTTCCTCTTATTCTTGTGTGCTTTATTCATCTTACACTGCCAACTAAACATCCCAATCTTTGATTACTAAATTCATCTAGCATCTGTTGTTTTCTTCTTCCTTCAGAATTGTAGTCTGTATTACCATCTTTGCCTTTTAACTCCAGCAGCTTCAACTGCAAGTTCTTTAACAAGTTCACACAAAACTTTCCATAAGTAGGTTATTGCAGAAGGTAGCTCCATTATAAAGACAACAATAGCACTTAAGGATCGAATTGGAGAAAAAGAACCATGGCCTCAAAACTTGCACTTACCAACAGCCGTAACAAAAGCAGACCATAGTGATATGAAGAAGGTTTCTTCATATTAAACTCTTTTGGTTGAGCAATCTGATATGCAACCATCAAAGTAGTAAAGCACAACAATCATTGTGGTAAGAATAAATGCTCGTATAATATACAGGAGAGGCACTTGCAACATTTGCTGACCAATTTAAAAGAGGCAAATATCAGCATTAATTTTCTGAATCAACGGAAAACGATTAGGCAATACCAGCTTGTAAGGTCCTAGTGAATATAAGTAAAATAGAAAGTGTTGTCCGCAATTTCTAAAATGATCCAGAAGTAATCACTACACTACTCCTTAACCAATGAGATATACAGAAGTTGGAGAGAACAGCATGTCAGCGAATGGGTGTGATTATAACAGGGGGACCCACTCCACATTTGTCTATCCCTTATTAGTTCAGGAGTAAAGATTGATCTGTCTAATAATCAACCATAGATCACCAGCCGAAAAATTAACTGATTTTCTACATGGTTGGTTGAAAAGCATGCTAAAAGTGGTGGCAATACATATAAGGGTCACTTCTACACAGAAAAACAATCAAACATTAACCTTGATGACAGTCCAGTTCTCATAAGCTCCAGGAGACCGTGGATTTCGATGGAGAAGCCCCCCTGGTATTCCTTTCGGAACATTGTTTGCAGGTATATAAGACACCGCAGTCCATACAAGCACCACAAGTGGAACACCATAATCGGCAATAAATCTACGAAGCCAACCTTAAAAAATTGTTCATAAAATCAGAAAATGAAGTAGCCAATAGATACAATTAAACAAACACTGCAATGACACATAAAAGGCAAAAATGGAAATGGAACAAGGAGCGCACAACACAAGAAACTCAATCCAATCTTAAACATCTAAGCTTTCTCAGCCAAGCATAAACCGCGTCGAAAAATCAAGGTATCTGTTTCTTCATTTTCGATAGATTATTATAATATTGGTATGTTATAAAATAATAGATTGTTACATGTTTTTATTATTTTAATTTTCAAATTCTCTTTTTTACGTTAAAAGATCACCTTGTAAATGATCAATCCCCATTATATATCCACCAAAATATTTATGTAGATGTACGACTAAAAAGGCGTTTTCGGTGCACTACGCTTGCAAGGGGTGTTTTCGCTGCTCGAAACTGTGACCTCTATAGAGATGAGACTAGCCAACGTGAACCAAGCTCATTTGACATGCACCGACCTGTGCAGAATAGTTGCTGAGTTGGAGGAAAAAACGACTAAAGTCAGCCTGCCGAACAAAGGTGAAGATAGGAGTAACAGGGCTGAGCAATCATAAAGCTGAACTAAGCTGTGGTACAAAAGAACTACTGCTGTGCTGAAATAATCAAGACAAAGAAGAATTAGCTAAGGTAAAGAAAGTAGAACTGGAATAACGATAGTGAGCTGAGGTGACAAGGTGAAGCATCAGTCAAGCAGCAGATCAGAAGCAGGGCTAAAATACTTAGTCATGTAAATACCTTAGGAACTATATTGTACATATGTCTGGGTTGAATTGGTAACTAGCCATTACCATTGTAAACGTTAGGAAACATTGTAGATAACAGTAACCACTATGCAAGTGGGAAAATAATACCATTAGGCAGAAAAACGACCCTTATAAAAGAGGAACAACACTGTAAATGCTTTTTAAATTGATTGAATGTTAAATTCTTTCAATCTCGACATAGTATCAGAGCTATTCTGATTCTCTATTACTGCCTACATAATATTTTTCTCTGCAAATCTTAAAATTTCTTCAAAATGTCTACTCCCTTCAGCTCAGCTGAATGTACGTAGGCCACCTCCGCTTCTGATCATGCAACAAGAGTGGTATGTGGCCCTCAAATCACTAATGATTCCTCCATTGTTATCACCGACCACAAACTCAATGGAGATAACTATCTCTCGTCGTCTCGGAGGTTAGAGATGTTCATACCAGACAAAGGCAAAGAGGAATACCTATATGGAACAATTGTTGTTCTATCTGAAACTGATGCAAACTACCGGCTGTGGAAGTCAGAAAACAGTATGATTATGTAATGGTTGATACGCTCCATGCAACCTGACGTTTCTGATGATTTTATGATGTACAATATTTCATGATATTAAAAGAGGCAATCTTGTTGTACATTAATATTATATACCACTGACGAATGAATAACATCAGATTGATTCCTTCGGAACACATGAGCTGTCTTGCATCACTGATGTTAGGTTCTACAAAGACATTATAGAAAGGAAGCAAGTTTTTTCCTTCCTCACTGAACTAAACCGAGAATCCAATAGTGTCCGAAGTCAGATTCTGAGTACAGAACCACTACCGACCTTGAAGGCTGTCTTTACAGAAATTAAACACGAAGAAAGCCAGAAAAAGGTCATGATGGGAGGTACTCCAAGTTTAGAGACCTCTGCTCTGCATAATCAGCGGCAGCATCTAAGCTAGCTGTTAAACGACACTTTATTTCTACTCGAAGTAAAGTGTGCAAATACTGGAAGAAGGAAGTGAAGATAAAAAGTGTTTGAATGATTTACAAATGCATGATTTAAATAGTACAAGTTCACGAAATGCAGGGCAAAATTATTACTTGACACGTTTTTGTGATATACATGCCTCATATGCTATATATATATTGTTGCCGTAGTAATAAGCCATGAAGCTTAAATGTTATATCATATGGCAAACATTTGTTGTCTTTGAACTATTTTCAGGTGCCACAATTAATGAGCTAAACTAGTTCATTAAGTGAAGTACTTAAGTTAATGAACTAACTAGTTCCTTAAATGAAGACATGTTTGGAGAAAACTTGATGGCAACAAATTGAAAATGTAAAGTCTCCTCATTCTTTCAATCTACACGCCTAATATATATTATATTCATATTTTTGTTAAAAAGGCACAATACACATACATTCCGACGTACTACAGACACGTTACATATATTACAAACGTACGTCAACGTCACACCACTATATACACCTTATATTTATGAGTATTCAGGTCTTATATCATATGACATAAGTCATGGGGATGACTAAATTATAACGATACGTTACAAGGTCATAAACCAAAAATTGTCGTATCGCTGACTACCGAAACTTCACCACGTGTCACGTGCTTGCCGTATAAAGATGGTCACCCTATATACTTCAAATAGAGCCAAACATTTCGTGGCTCATATGTTAAATTCTGCCACTAAATCATTCTATTTTGGCACACACAAATCACCCACAATTTAGGCCAAATTGTGGAGATTTCAAATTCAAATTTCTAAAGCACATGGGGCGCCTATAACATTAGTCATTAGAGCTGAATATACACTTTATTTTATGATTATTATGTGTGACATAACATATATGACATGTGCAAGAATTTTGAATTTAATTGGAGAAAAATCGCGTAATCGACGAAAGTCGAAAATTCGGTTTTCTACGTACACAACACATGGAACGTTTTTTTTGCATGAGATGTAACATGTATCTAGATACTTTTACACATTCAAGGCATGTTAGTGTTTTAGAAAATTCAAATTAGGGCTGATTGCAATTTACGTTATATGTGTAAATATTGTGCATTATTTGACAACGGTTACTAAAGTAAAATTTCAGCACTTGCCTAGCTATTCCACACGCCATTTGCAGCCACAATGGAGCCTAGGTGGAGCTTATTTGGCATCTCAATTGGTGGAGAATATGCATCACAAGGTTAGTGACATAAAAGAGGGAACTACACAAGGTAACAATTCAAAAGATTTGAAAATAGCCACATGCTGAAAACTTTCAGCACATGGCATTAGTTGGCCGATTTTTAGGCCGTTTTTGTCCTGAATTTGCATCCCAAAATTGAAGGGACTGAATGGTGATTGTTTGGTAACATTTTGAGTACTATTTGGCACATGTTCTATGAGCTTTTTTAGATTTTTACAGCACATTAAAGGATGCCAAGTTTGACCAATCATCAAGTGACAAGTAAGCAAGGTCAAGTCATCCTTCCAATCATAGTGTGCCAAGTGAGCAAGATGGTGTCATTTCTATACATGGCAATCTTCCAAGAACATTAAAGAGAATTCTGATGAAATGGAAAAAAACCTAGGGGGCGGCCAAGCTTGATTAAAAGGATGAGATGTAATGCAAACAAAGCCAAGACAACAACACATTTCTCTCAAGTACAAAAGATCTACTACTCTTATCTTCTACCTTTCTTTCTTCTTCTTCTTCTTCTCTCACACCTATTGTTCATATATTCTAAATATTGTATAGGCTTTGAATATACCACCAACTCTCATTCATTGTTGTAAAAGGTTGATCAAGGTGCGATCAAACCTTCATTCAATCGATGGTGGTGTTTGTGATTCATTTGCTCGATTGTGTTGTTTGTAAAAGGGTGGAGTTAGTATGTAACTCCAGTCACCCTTGTGGTAAGATGTTTTTGGTGTTTAGTGATAACCGAGGAAGGTTTCCTCGAAGACTAGAGTAGGTTGATTTAACCGAACCAGGATAAAATCCTTGGTGTCTTACTTTACTGCACTTTACTTTCAGTTTCTAATATTCAGCATCGATTTCATTGCAATAGTAAGAATAGCAAACGAATTTTAAAAATCATAAAATTTTGCAGAAACATAGCCAGACCTCCTAGCATTCATTTGGCGTAAGTTTCAACTCATTTGAATAGGTATAAATCAGTCAAACTTTAATAGTTCTGAGACTAGTGCAATCTGATTTTCAGAGTTGCAAAGGTTGAGAACATCAACGTGATTGACATATTTCCCAAAACAATTTTCAAAAACTGTTTCAACCAATTAAAAGACATACCTTGAGGGTCTTGTCATTAACTTTTCAGACCATTTTGAGTCACCAATTAGTCGGAATAAAGTTTTTAAGTCGGAGTACTGTTTCTGGTAGATTTGCACAATCTGACCAAAAGCGTATTTTCAAGTGGTTAGGAGTGGAATTTTAATTTGAAATTTTATGAGATACTCAGAACATCTGAGAGTAGATTCTCACCTAATTTCATAATTTTTGGAGGTCTGTAACGAGGTCTTTTAATTTTTTTAAATCAGAATATGAGAACAGAAATTGTTTTTAGAAGTGAGGTTTTTGGTTCCAAAGTTTTTAAAAACCAAATTTTCCGCACCCACTATTCAACCCGCCCCCCTTCTAGTGGTGCTATACAGGTCCTACAAGTGGTATCAGAGCGCAGACACACTCACTACAAGGAGATCCAACGATCTTTGTGAGATGACATCCACTAGTTATAAAACCGAAGAAGAAGGAATGTCAACCGTAAGACATCCTCTTTTCGATGGTGAGTCTTTTATATAATGGAAACTTAGAATGAAACTTTTATTTTGGCTATTGATATAGACTTATGGTCCATCATAGAAGACGGTCCTTTTATTCCGTCTAAAATAACTACGATTGATGGCGTTACTTTCGAAGTAGTAAAGCATAAGTAAGAGAATACAGTAGACGATAAAAAGAGATTAAGTATGAACGTCAAGGCTACGCAACGTTTTTAAATGGCCTAAGTTAAAGTGAATCAAGTTATGTGTCTAATTGCTCTAGTGCCTAAGAGATGTGGAGAATCTTTGAAATGAAACATGAAGGGACTAGTCTAGTTAAAGAGTCTAAAATAAATATGCTTATGTCTACTCTTGAGTCCTTCAAGTTACTACCAAACGAATCTATTGTTGATATGTACTTACGCTTGACTAACATCTACAATTCTCTTGAGTCTCTTGGATAAACTTTTTCTACACAAGAAAAGGTTCAAAAGGTGCTAAGAAGTCTCTCATCCGAATGGGACCCCAAAGTCACAACGATTGAGGAAAGTAAAGAAACGAGATCAATAAAAATGAAGGAACTAATCAGATCATTGAAGGTATATGAAAACAAACTCACTCTAAGAAATTCTGAATCTACTTCTAAACAAGATAAGGCTATAGCATTTAAATCAAATGAATACGTCTCTACCTCTTATGATCGTGTAGATGATAGTGACACAGATTCTAATGATGAAGATCTAATCATGTTGGCTAAAAGATTAAGAAAGATCATGAGAAAATCGATTAAAAATAATCCTAAGCCTACTTCATCTAAGAATCATAAAAATAAAGATAATGAGTATATAAAGTGCTATGAATGTGGGAAACTTAGACACTTGTTATATGACTGCCCGAACAAAGACAAACAAACAAACAAAAACCATGACAAAGACTGGAATAAAACTAGACTCGTCTCAGAACCTAAACAAAGGAGAAGAGCCTTCAAAGCCTCCACATGGAGTGACTCATCCGATTCTGAGACTGAAGGAACCGAAGGAGAAACGACACAAGTATGCTTTACATCCAAGGCATCGAATGAGGTATATTCTGACTCTGATTCAGATTCCGAGCCTTCTTATGATGATTTATTTTGTCAATATCTTGAATTGCATAAGTTTTCTAAGGCTCTTGCAAAAGAAAAGAAACATTTAATTGAAGACAAGATATTGTTAGAATTTTCTAACTCGAATCTTGTATTTAAATTAAACGATTCAAAAGAAGAGTCGTCTTGCATGATAAATTCATTAAAGTCTAAAATTTCATCTTTGACCATAGAGAATAATGAAATGAAGTCCGAGATTTCAAATTCGAAATCAAAAAATGCAGATTTAGAAAAAAGGGTGAAATAGTTTGATACGGGCACACACATGCTAGATTGCATCATCTCCTCACAAAAGCATGAAAGCGACAAAACCGGATTAGGATACGTTGAGAAAAACAAAACACAAAATAAATCAACTAAATTCATTCTATCTTCATCTAAGAAAACACATGCAAATGTAGCACCTAATAGGACGCCTAGATCATCCTCTACTTCATCTCATCGTCCTTCTTCTTCATATCATACAAGATATAATTATGTGCCGTATAAATATGAAAAGAAACAACTGATGCATACACGACATTCATACAACATAAATGCATCAAAAACGAAAATCATACCATGTGCATGATGGTATTCTCGGCCAAAGGCTAAACGGATTTGCACCGAACATATATTACATTGCTTCTTCATCTCTTTTCTTACCTTTTGGAAGACCTAGGAAGGTCAACCAAGTTTGGGTACCAAAAGGTACATTTGCAAAGGGTTGAATAAATAACCCTTAAGAACGCACTTGAAATGCATAATTTTTGTTGATATACTATAAACTGCTGCTTTTTTCTTACATGTACTTTTGATGACATGTTCAAAATAAAGGGGGAGAGAAAAACATGATTTAAGGGGGAGAGAGAAGCATGAATTAAGGGGGAGCACGAAAATTCAAAATTCGAATTTATGCATAATTGGAGGGGAGCAATTATATTTAAATCATGAACCAATGTTATTCTGTAAATCATCAAAAGGGGAGATTGTTAAGAAAAAGTGTTTGAATAATTTACAAATGCATGATTTAAATAGTACAAGTTCACCAAATGCAGGGCAAAATTATTACTTGACACGTTTTTGTGATATACATGCCTCATATGCTTTATATATATTGTTTCCGTAGTAAAAAGCCATGAAGCTTAAATGTTACATCATAGGGAAAACATTTATTGTCTTTGAACTATTTTCAGGTGCCACAATTAATGAACTAAACTAGTTCATTAAGTGAAATACTTAAGTTAATGAACTAACTAGTTCCTTAAATGAAGACATATTTGGAGAAATCTTGATGGCAACAAATTGAAAATGGAAAGTCTCCTCATTCTTTCAATCTACACGCCTAATATATATTATATTCATATTTTTGTTAAAAAGGCACAATACACATATATTCCGATGTACTACCGACATGTTACATATATTACAAATGAACGTCAACGATACACCACTATATACACCTCATATTTATGAGTATATTCAGGTCTTATATCATATGATATAAGTCATGGTGATGACAAAATTATATCGACATATTACAAGGTCATAGACCAAAAATTGTCCTATCGGGTGACTACCGAAATTTCACCGACATGTCACGTACCTGCCATATAAAGATGGCCAGCCCATATACTTCAAATATAGCCAAAACTTTCGAGGCTCACATGTTAAATTCTGCCACTAAATCATTCCATGGTGGCACACACAAATCACCCACAATTTAGGCCAAATTGTGGAGATTTCAAATTCAAATTTCTAAAGCACATGGGGCGCCTATAACATTAGCCATTAGAGCTGAATATACACTTTATTTTATGATTATTATGTGTGACATAACATATATGACATGTGCAAGAATTTTGAATTTAATCAGAGAAAAATCGCGTAATCGACGAAAGTCGAAAAGACGGTTTTCTACGAACACAACACATAGAACGTTTTTGGCATGAGATGTAACATGTATCTAGACACATTTTACACAGTCAATACATGTTAAAGTGTTCTAGAAAATTCAAAATAGGGCTGATTGCAATTTACCTTATATGTGTAAATATTGTGCATTATTTCACAAAGCTCACTAAAGTAAAATTTCAGCACATGCCTAGCTATTCCAAACGCCATTTGCAGCCACAATGGAGCCTAGTTGGAGCTTATTTGGCATCTCAATTAGCGAAGAATATGACACACAAGGTTAGTGACATAAAAGAGGGAACTATTGAAAGTAACAATTCAAAAGATTTGAAAATAGCCACATGCTGAAAACTTTCAGCACATGGCATTAGTTGGCCGATTTTTAGGCTATTTTTGTCCTTAATTTGCATCCCAAAATTGAAGGGATTGAATGGTGATTTTTTAGTAACATTTTGAATTCTATTTGGCACATGTTTTATGAGTTTTTTTAGGTTTTTACAGAACATTAAAGGAGGCTAAGTTGGACCAATCATCAAGTGACAAGTAAGCAAGGTCAAATCATCCTTCCAATCATAGTGTGCCAAGTGAGAAAGATGGGTCATTTCTAACACAAGGAAACCTTCCATTGGCATTAAAGATAATTCTAAAGAAAGAGAGGAAGCCCTAGAGGGCGGCAAACTTGATTAAAAGGATGAGAAGTAGTGCTAACAAAGCCAAGACAACAACACATTTCTCTCAAGTGCAAAAGATCTACTACTCTCGTATTCTACCTTGATTTCTTCTTCTTCTTCTTCTCTCAAGCCTATTGTTCATATATTCTAAATATTGTATAAGTTCTGAATATACCACCCACTCTCATTCGTTGTATAAAAGGTTGATCAAGGTGTGATCAAACCTTCATTCAATGGGTGGTGGTGTCTGTGATTCGTTTATTCGATTGTGTTGTTTGTAAAAGGGTGGAGTTAGTGTGTAACTCCAGTCACTCTTGTGGTAAGGTGTTTTTGGTGTTTAGTGATAACAAAGGAAGGTGTCCTCGAAGACTGGAGTAGGTTGATTTAACCGAACCAGTATAAAATCCTTGGTGTGTTTAATGCAATTTACTTTCAGTTTCCAGCATTCTGCATCAATTTCATTACAATAGTAAAAATAGCAAACGATTTTCAAAAATCATAAAACTTTTCAGAAACATAGCCACACTCCTAGCTTTCATTTGGTGCAAGTTTCAACTCATTTGGATAAGTATAAGTCAGTCAAACTCGAATAGTTATGAGACTAGTGCAATCTGATTTCAGAGTTGCAAAGGTTGAGAACATCAACGTGATTGACATACTTCCCAAAGGAATTTTTAAATACTATTTCTACTCTTTAAAATAAATATCATGAGGGTCTTGTCATTAACTTTTCAGACCATTTGGATTCACCAATTAATCGGAATGAATTTTTTAAGTCGAAGTACTGTTTCTGGCAGATTTGCGCAATCTGACCAAAAATGTATTTTCAAGATGTTAGGAGTGAAATTGTAATTTGAAATTTTTATGAGATACTTAGAACATCAGAGAGTAGATTATCACCGAATTTCATAATTTTTGAAGGTCTGTAACTAGGCCTTTTAATTATTTCAAATCAGAATCTTAAAACAGAAACTGTTTTCAAATGTGAGGTCTTTGGTTCAAAAGTTTTTAAAAATCAAATTTTCTGCACCCACTATTCAACCCCCCTCCTTCTAGTGGGTCTATACTGGTCCTACAGGAAGGTCATACAGTTGATGACTGTTGGAAGTTGCAGGCAAAGCTGGTCCTCGAAGGGAAACCATCTCTGAGGCCTCAACCAAAACATTCACTGTTGGACAAAGTGCTGCACATCAAGTCAGCAACACAACTCAACTTGGCGCAGCTCGGCAAAACCCAACCCACCTCAGCTCAGCCTAAGTGGCTGAAGCTGAGGTCCCTACAAAGGATCAGTTTGCTACTCTGATCAATTGGCTGAGCAGATAGGGTGGCCGAACTGAATCATACCAAGCTACAATAGCGGGCTATGTCCACCCGAGCTCCGACAGTTCTTAGATCATTGACTCCGGAGCTATTGACCATATGGCATGTAGCGGTAACCTTTTAAACTCTTAGTCCCTGTTTTCAATACCCAATAAGGTTAAGATTTCTAATGGAACTTCCTTAGAAGTTGTTGGTATAGGCTCAACAATGATTAATAATAAAATCCTTCTAAAAAATATCCTGCATATCCCTAGTTTAAGCTTCAATCTTTTATCAGTTGGCAAACTTGCTAAGAATAATAATTGCATAGCCTGCATTTCATCTACAAAATGTTGTTTTCAGAAAAACAAAATGAAGGGGATGATTAGCAGTGCTAAGAATATAGCGGTATGTTCCTTCTGTAGTCAAAAACCCGAGCTTAAATAAGCACATCCGAGCAGCCAAGAGATGATAATACTGCTAGTATTTTGTACCCTAGAAATTATTGTATATGTGATATTTTACTATGGCATAACAGACTGAGTCATCCCAATTTTGTATATCTTAAACGTATAATGCCAAAATTATTTAGCTTGGCTGATCTTGAAGACCTTACTTGTGAAACTTGCCAATGAGCTAAGCACACTAAACAAAATTACCCTGCAAGACTATACAAGTCATCCGCACCATTTAACATTGTCCATTCTGACATATGTGGTCCATCTAGAGTAGCTAATATCAACGGTGCAAGATGGTTCATAACATTTGTAGATGATCACACTAGACTAACATGGGTTTACTTATTAAAAAATAAAACTGGTGTGGGACAAACTGTTATGAGATACATCTCACTTGCTAAAAATTAGTTCGGCTGCACCGTTAAAACACTGAGATCAGATAACGAAGTTGAATACTCAGAAAAGACTATTCAAAACTTTATGATAGAAAATGGCATATACCACCAAACTTCATGTACCTACACCCCTCAAACAAAATGGTGTAGTCAAAAGAAAAAACAGACACCTACTTGAAGTGACTAGAGCCATTATGTTTAAAATGAATGTACCCAAACAATACTTGGGTGAAGCCCTACTTACTGCCACTTACCTAAGAAACAGAATGCCGTCCAGAACTCTGTCCTTTAAAACCCCTAGAGAAATACTTCTTGCGGACTACCGACACACTGAACTGCTCTCATAACTGCCAACCAGACTATTCAGATGCATACGATATGTGCATGTTCACCCCAGCCTTAGGGGGAAAAAAGATCCTAGGTCAGTTAAGTGTATTTTCTTAGGATACTCAAACTCATAAAAAGGATATAAGTGTTATTATCCAGTAAATAAAAGAATTCTTGTGACACTTAATGTTACCTTCGATGAAAAACATGTATTTCACAAACCTTTAAATGAAGGAAGACATTTAAGTCTCGATGAGTATTAGAGAACAATCCTAGAATCTCTGTCAAGCACAGTAACTCAGTCGAGCTACCCATAGCAGCTTGGTAACTTAACACCTCAGGTCAACACTACCAATTCCCAACCTTGGAACTAATCTTCTCATAACTCCCAATGATTAGAAAGCCCTAGGAAGAGATAGCCGACCTGATATATCTGAACAAATACAACAAAATTCAGAAGATGACACTCCGGTAGAAATTACTGAATATGAATCTGACACTCACATAGATGATAGACCAATAGCACTAAGAAAAGGAACAAGAGAATGTACAAAGAATCCTATATGCACCAAATACCCTATTAAAGAATGCATATCATACAATTGATTGAATCCTAACTTTAAAGCATTTGTATGCTCACTTCATAATAAGATCATACCCAACAATACAGAAGAAGCACTTAGCCAACCTGAATAGAGATACCATGCATGAAGAGATGAATGCCTTAAAAAAAGTCAAACTTTGGAGCTAACTCCCATCTTGGCAATAATAAAACCAGCAGGATGTCGATGGATATTCACAGTTAAATACAATAATGATGGCACTACGAATAAATATAAATCAAGATTAGTAGCCAAGGGATTCACACAAACATACGGAATAGATTACTAAGAAACATTCGCACCTGTTGCTAAACTAAATACCATAAGAGTCATTTTCTCTTTAAAAATCAACCTTGACTGGGAGTTGCACCAACTCGATGTAAAAAACACGTTCCTGAGCGGAGACCTGGCCAAGGGAGTTTATATGTGTATACCACCAAGATTCAATAATGAAACGAACAAAGATAAGGTCTATAAGCTAAGAAAATCACTATATATTCTAAAACAATCACCTCGGGCCTAGTTTAGAACCTTCATTAAAACTGTGAGTGACCAAAAATTTAACCAAGGCCATAGTGACCATGCACTATTCACCATAATTTCGTCTCAGGGAGAGCTAACTGTCCTGATAGTGTATGCAGATGATATCATAATAACAGAGAGTGATAAACATGGCATAGAAAGTATCAAGGCAAAGCTATCATAACAATTCGAGATGAAGGATCTGGGTAAGTTATGATATTTCCTAGAAATGGATATCACTAGTAATAAAGATGGAGTATATATATCCCAGAGAAAATATATACTTGACCTTTTCAAAGAAACTGGCATGCTCGGATGCAAACCAACAAGCACCCCTTTTGAACCTGGACATAAACCTAGAGATCAGTGGGATAACACCACAACAAATAAACTAACTTATCAAAAAGTAGTTGGAAAATTAATCTACCTATCTCACACTAGGCTAGACATTTGCTACGCAATAAGTTTTCATCACAGCTTATGCACAATTCTACTAATGAACGCCTTCAAGTTGCATTAAGAATTCTCAGGTACCTCAAGAATGAACTGGAACATGGATTGTATTTCAAGAAGAGCTTAAACTAAAGTGTCAAGGTATTTACAAAAGCAGGCTGGGCTGGATCAAAAATTATCCTAAGATCAACAATTGGCTATAGAACCTTCCTATGGGGCAACCTAGTTACATGGAGAGCAAGAAGCAACTAGTGGTGTCAAGGAGCAGTGTAGAAATAGAGCACTTACACTAGGAATCTAGAAAGACATTTGGACCATTAGAGTTCTGGAAGACTTTCATATCGAGGCAGCACTACCCATCAAAATCTCTTGTGACAGCGTCTCTACCTTAAGTATGGCAGAAAATCTAGTTCAACATGATAAATCAAAACATGTAGAAATAGGTAGACACTTCGTCCGTGAAAAAATCGAAGGAAATGAGGTCAATATAGAATATATCTCCTCAAAGAATCAAATCGCAAGCATCTTAACCAAGGCAGTAGCAGCAAAGGTTTTTTAAATACTTATTGTCCAGGCTTAGTTGTGTAAATATATACAGCCAAGCTTGAGGAAGACTGTAGAAATGATCCCATCCGAGGTGAACCAACCTCAGCCGAGGTGCACCGATCTGTGCAAAATAGTTGTTGAGCTGGGGAAAAGAACGACTAAAGTCCTCGTGCCGAGCTGAGGTGATGATATGAGTGACAGAGCTAAGCAACTATAAAGATGGACTAAGTTGAGGTAACAAAGAACTACTGTCGGCCTGAGATAATCAAGGGATAGAAGGAATAGCTGAGGTAAAGAAAGTTGAACTGGAATAATGATGCTGAGCCGAGGTGACAAGGCGACACATCAATCAAGCAACAGATCAAAAGCAGAGTTGCAATACTTAATCATGTAAAGACCTTAGGAACTATATCATATATATGGCCGAACTGAACTGGTAACTAGTCGTTACTATTGTAAAATTTAGGAAACACTGTAAATGAACAGTAACCACTGTGCAAGTGAGAAAATAATACCGTTAGGCGGAGAAACAACCTCTATAAAAGGGGAACAACCTTGTAATTGTTTTTTTTGACTTGAATGAATGTTAAATTCTTTCAATCTCGACAACCTTAAGGTCACAAAGCACCAAACCTTACTAGTTACTACAAAGCATACCGTGTTATATAAATATACGACTACATACATTAAATGAGGAACATGGAATCCAAATGGTATCCTTTCTCTATAACATGGTGTTGTTCAAGCTCAAAACAACTTCTTGAAGGAAACAATTACTCCACCAGAAATTTTGTCATGCTCCCAGGCATCAAACTCCAACCCTCCATAATACTAACTTTTATGGTGTTACGGGGGATTTAAACTTCAACCTCTTATATGAATGTATGGCCCTTCAATATGTAAATAAACCAATAAGATAATTCCACGTATTTTGAAATTTGGTGTCTAATGAGAATTACAAATTTTGAAATACTATATTAGTAAGAGATACATAACCAAATAGTTATTCTATAACTAAATAAGTGATACATCTTTAAAGCGACACCTTATTTCATAAACAATATTGAGTGATATACATGTAAGAGATGAACTCTTTTACATTTCATACATTCAAGCACTATTTCTCTTTACATGCAATTACATAATAGTTTTAAAGTAACTACTAGAATATTGTGTATTTACTCACATAGCAGTACAGAATTATTTACTTATAGACCATGTAAATTAGTGAGCATGAGATTTGTACCCTCCACATAATTCATTTCAGAACAAAGCCCTAGTCAAAATGCTCAAAATGGCTTGGCTTTTCTTAGGATCACCTTTTCTTTAAGACATCACCACCACGTGAAAATAAGGGATGAGAGCGTGTCCGGAGTGTTTCCATCACGTGTGGGCTGCGTGAGGGAGCCATTGGCCATGAGCCGAGCTCAAGAATGGGGTCTTCAGATGCCCTTGTGGAGCAATGTATGAAGGTTAGCTTCACCAAGTACCCCTCTCCTCTTGAGATCCCTTTTTCTGGTGGGGGAGACAAAGAATCTGATCGCAAAACCACAGCACCTCCAAAAGCACCCTAGATTCTGCAGAGTGGACTTTGGAGTAATCTTTTCCCCACAGCTAAAAATATGAGCAGTTTTCTTCACTCCACAGCCAAGTAGCCCGCAGGTTTCCAGTGTTTTATTTGTGTTCCTTGTTAATTCTGGTATCATTTCTCTACTGAAATGGTGACTTTGCGCAGTGAGGAACTTTGTGCAAGAGCATTAAATGTCAGCGAAGATGAGTGTTACGTTTACACGTTGCAAAATCTTGATCGGGAGGCGGTTGAGGGAGATGACGATGACGACGATGACGATGCTGGATGCGTTGCAACCGCAGCATAATGTTGGTTTTACATTGCCATATGATGTAATAACATTATGTGTACTAGTACCTATTACAACTGATCTGTGAGTTCTGTATGGATGTTATTCTCTCCTCACTTACTGTCAGAAGTGGTGATTAGAGCATTCTGAGGCTTTTGATTTGTCTTATCTGTTTATTTTTTGATATATGAGGGCTTACAAGCTTTCCTTGAAACCTGGCATGGTCTTCTGTTTTTGATTCCACATTTTTTCGTTTCACAACTATCAGAAAATTTCAGCACAACTAAAATTAGACATATTTCTATCGTGACGTCATTTCCTGAATATTTTATTGTATTTACCAGAGAATTGCTGGATTAGATTTAACCATCAGCAAATCTTGGTAAGCCTTGGCGTCAAAATTTGGACTATAGAGTGCTATCATGATGAAACTAAAAAATATGGCAGCTAGATATTATTTTGTCTGCTATATTTCTCATTAACCCTCTTAAACTCTTTTTTTTTTGTTAAAATGTAAATTGTATTAACCAAGAAAGCATCTAGGGATGCAACCTATACAATCCATCAGCATGCCAAAGTCTAGTGTTTAACAAGCAATACTTACAACTTGTTGAAAACCACGAAGCAAAAAAGCAATCATAATGCACCTATTGCTCTAAATACATGTGTATGGAGTCTATACAACACCCCCTATTGCTAGATGATTGCCTTCATATAAGGCTTTGTTTCTAAAAAGTCATACAAAATACACAAATGCTGCAATAGCAATTTTACATGCCTTGTTTCTTGGTTATTTCATCCTTAAGTGATGTTGTCCCCAAGTTAATATTCTTGGTAGGCAAAGAACAGAAGCTGGGATGCCAAGCCAACATGACATAGAGAACCAAATTTCCTTTGCTGCTTGGCAATTGAAGAACAGATGCTTGACGGACTCATTTGCTAGGCAAAAAGGGCACTTGTCAACTGGAATAAAAGGAAGATTATCCCTTGTGGAAAGTTTGTTTGAAGCAGCCAACCATAAAATAGAGCTGTGCTTGGGAGTGATGGCCTTATTCCAAACAATAGAGTGTCAAGGGATAGGTTGTCCCTTATCCCTGAAGAAGCTTATGCAACTTTGGGAATTACTATATCTTCATGCACCCAAGATTTCAGCAAATCCTGGGCCTGTGTAGCTCCCCCAGTACCTGCAATAAGAATGTTCCTGGAATCCAGAAGAGACTTAAGCAGTGGGGAATGAACCTGCAATTTCCCCACAGTCCACAAACAAGAATGCAACTTGTATCTCTCATTAGTCCATTTAACCCACATCAAATCCTTTTGAAGATGAAGATCCCATAAGTTCTTGATCAGCAAAGACTTATTCCAAGCCTTTAGCTGCAATATGCCAAGCTCACCCTCATCCAATGGCAAACATACTTGCTTCCAGGAGACAAGGGACCTTTTGTGACTAATGCTACCGCTACCCCGAAGAAAATTTAAACACATCCTCCTTACTTGATCAATCACATAAGGAGGAGCTGGTAAGGCACTAAGCCAAAAGCAAGAAAAACCCAAGATAACAGACTTGATAAGAGTGAGTCTAGCATCATATGACAGATTGGTCTTTTTCCATTGATTCACAAGCTGCACCAGTTTGTTCAGGAAAGGGGAGTAGTGGCCTACCTGGAGCTTATGATCTGCCACAAGAATTCCCAAGTATCTGAATGGTAGAGTACCGAGACTGAAGGTGTTACTCAGATGAGAAGCTGTGATTTGTGAGCAGTTGCCAGCCATTAGCGGCATAGACTTAGAATGACTTAGCTTCAAACCAGAGTAAGAACCAAAATCATCCAGCTTTTGGAGGATCAAGGATGCTGAGGCAAAATCTCTCCTGCAAAAAAAGATGAGATCATCTGCAAAAGTAAGGTGAGTGAGTCTTAATTTACCACACTTTGGATCGAAGTTGAAATCATGTACATTCTGAAGGTCGTTCAGAGGCCTAGACAGGAACTCCATACCCATAACAAAGAGAAAGGGGGACTAGGGGCACCCTTGTCTCAAACCTTTCCTCCCAGGAAAGAAACCAGTAGGGAAACCATTAATTGAGATGGAGTAGGATGGAGTGGTGATACAAAGCATAATCCAGTGAATGATTGTAGATTTTCTTATTAAAACCGTAATATTTTTGTCTTTCTCTCTCTACTTCTGCCAACTAGGCTTTAGTTTAGCAATTAAAATTTACGTCCCAACCCGAAAGAAGTTCAGGATTCAAATTTTTACAAATACAGTCCTTTCTCTTTTATTGCTTTTCACCTCATAGAGACATGACTGGTGGGTGAGGAAACAACAAAGTGCTTCGGGTGGTTCTTTTACTTCAGCTTGTCAATTTTGTAATTTTGCAACGGAGTAGTATCTATTTAGGAGATTCGATACCTACATTTAAATGATGGAGAAAATATATGAGTTTTCCTATGTTAGTTTATTCTAAAAGTGTTAAACTTTTGCAGGTTTTATATCTAAAAATAAAATCTCTTCTTATAAAACAGAAAAGGCTTTATTATTTTAGAATAAAGTGACACATAAATACTTTGAATTAAAATCTTTATTCCAAATCAATAGACAACTTCGACGTAACGATTTTTTGTTAAAATTGTATTAGAAACAGAATTCAAACATCAAAAGAACGTGATCAAAAGATAAGAGGAATAAAACTGCAAATGAAATTTTTGAATATTGCAGAGAAATGGAGCAAGTGCGCAGTTTGAAGAACAAGGAGGAAAACGAAAGATATTTTTTTTGTTTCCAGTTAGTTCTAATATTTACATCATCAACATATATTTATACTAGCTAAAGAAACAACTAGAATCTAATTTGGCACGTGGAAAATCATCTTTGCTAGATGCACCAGTTGCTGCGTTTGCGTGCCAACTCCATCCACCAGCGTGCCATGCGTGCCAATCGTGCCAAGCGTGCCAATTTTCCAGTGCATACGAGCCATCTCACTGGCTGTTCTTTATTCTTATCCACTTCCAATTGCTCCTCTACATGGCTGCTGAACTATACATCCCTTGCATCAGATCATCCCTACACTTTTAGTTCAAACATTGAGGATGTGATCATAGCAGATCACACCTCTGAATATTATGCCAACTCCTGCACCAAATTGCCTCCTCTTTCTTTTCCTTTGGTTTTGCACTATCAATCCATTATCTTCAACACCCTCCCTCAATTCTGACTTCTTATAAATGTTGCATACTCCTAATGCTGAAGTCAGAAATTGCAATCTCTGTGAACCTAATGCTTTAGTAAACTAGTCAGCCACTTGAAATTCAATTTTAACTGGCATTGGTTTAATCACTCCCTCTTGAAACTTATCCCTGCCCATAAGATGTTTCACTATATATATTGCACTCTTGTGGTCATAGAATAATTCCACAAGTTGTCTTTGTTCTACTCCCAGATCCTTTAACAAATACAATAACCATTGTATTTCACAAGTTGTTGCAGCAAGTGATCTATATTCAGCCTCTGAAGAAGATCTAGACACAGTAGTCTGTTTTTTAGCTTTCCAAGACACCAGAGCATCTCCAAAAAACATACAATACCTTGTGACAGACCTTTTGGTCTCAGTGCCACCATCCCAATCTGGGTCTGCATAAGCTTTGAGCAACTTTGATCATATGCTGGGGAACAACAACCCCTGACCATGATTTCCTTTGAAGTATCTCAGCAATCTCTGAACAACTTTCATATGCAATTCTGTAGGAGTATCCAAAAATTTACTTAACTGTTGAATATTATATGAAATGTCAGGCCTAGTAATGGTGAGATACAACAACTTTCCAATAATTCTCTTGTAACAAGACACATCTGAAAACAATGGTGAATCATTATGTTCCAATTTCTGATTTTGTTCCATATGAGTCAAGGCAGGTTTAGCAGCTAGGAATCATGTCTCTTCTAGTAGTTCAATGTGTACTTCCTTTCGCAAATCATAACCCCCCCTGAGACCTTGCCACCTCAAGGCCTAAAAAGTACATGAGAAGTCCTAAATCTTTAATCTGAAATGTAGAATGTAAGTGCTGCTTAAGTTGTTGTATCTGAGATAAAGAATCACTTGCCACGATAATATCATCAACATAAATGAGTAAAGCTATAAAAGAATCTGGAGATCTTTTTATAAACAAAGTGTAATCATTTTTCGATTGTTGGAATCCTTGAGACAACAGATACAAAGTAAGCTTCTTATTCCATTGTCTACTGGCCTGTTTAAGACCATAAAGAGATTTTTGAAGCTTGCAGATAGCATTAGGAACTAACGACTGAAGCATTATTGATATCTAATCGATGCACATGCCAATGATTCACAAAAGCAAAAGCCAGAAGGAGATTCACAGAGGTCATTTTTGCCACAGGAGAAAAAGTATCAGCATAATCTATACCTGGCTGCTGGATGTATTCTTTTGCCACAAGCCTTGCCTTATATCTCTCTATTGAACAATCAACCTTTCTTTTTTACTTTATAGACCCATTTACAGCCAATGGGTTGCTTACCAGGTGGCAAGGGAATAATGCTCCAGGTATTAGTGGCCTGCAATGCTACTAACTCTACCTGCATGGCCTATTGCCAGGCTACTGATGAAGCTGCCTGTTCGTATGCTACAGTTTCATGCTCAGTACTAATATTAAGAATGAAGGACTTGTACTCAGGAGTTAAAGCATCAAAGGAGTGACAAGACTGAATAGGATAAAGCAAAGAAGCTGATGGAATTGATTGATAGGATGAATGACCGATATTACAATAGTAATCTTGAAAGTAAGATGGAGCATGTCTTGGTCTATTAGGTATATGATCAGAAGGTTCATGTGATTGTAATGCAGAAGTGGATACCGGAGGCAAGTGGACTTGTAATTGTGTAATAGGTATCTGACCAGAAGGAAAAGAATGAGCATCATCAGATGATGAGGAAGGAGAGGATGAAGTCAAAGGCAATGATGGCACAGGAGATGATTCAGTGTCACTTGAATGTATAAGATCAGGTGTGGAAGGCAGCATATGCAAAGGATGCAACCGTGAAGGAGTTTGATATGAAGTTGATGGATTATCAATCATGCAGAAGCCACTGTCACTGATGCTCCTGGCAAGGGAGAACTATCAGAAAAGGAAAAGAGTTCTCAAGAAACAATACATCCCTAGATATAATAACAGACTTATCATTTAATTTCTAAAGAATATAGCCTTTCAAATTCATAGTTATTCCAAAAAAGACACAAGGCATAGATCTAGGTGCAAACTTAGCCTTATGAGGAGTGTTTGTTGAGAAATATATTTGGATAATTTTCAAAGTCATGATTTTAAGTGGTGAATACTTAAAAATGTCACACATGGTGTTATATGTGATTAAAAGTTGAAAAAGTTTACATCGATCTCTCAGGTTGTTGCACATCGATCGATCTATGTACATAGATCTCTCAAATCGATCGATCTATATAAGGCAGAAAAGTTTAAGACCTTTCTGTGAGACATCGATCTCTAAACCTGAGACACATCAATCGATCGATGTACATTGAACTCTCACTTCAATCGATCGATGTAGGTCAGAGACAAAACCTGAACCTTTCTGTGACACATCGATCTCTGAAGCTGAGGCACTTCGATCGATTGATGTCTAGGGTTTTTAGAAATAATTTTCTAAAGTGTGGTAAAATGATTATTTTCATTTGTATATGAATTACACATGTTCATTATGTGATTATTATGTGTTTTTGGTGATTATTATTGTCTTGTGACTAACATGCCTTGGAAGTTTCTACAACTTACCAAAAAGGGCAAAATTGGTATTTTGAGTTTTGTAGGAACATCACATGATGAAAATATTTCAAGGATGTAATCTCATACTATTTATCATGACAAAGGTGATATCATGAGTATTTATGACCATCCGAGTCATTTCTGGAGTTTTCTCACACCAGGGGTATTTTGGTCATTTTATCCCCAAGGGTATTTTTGGTATTTTCACTCAAGGAATCTCTTGAGCATATTATTATCTTCATTTTGGAGCTGTGTTATTATTATTTTGAAGATAATATGGTGATCTTATATTTTATTCTCTCAACCGATGATATTATTGAGTATAGTTGGATATGTGACGATTTGAAATATCACGTTCTACTTTTTCTTGAAGACCATTTTATATGTGTTATAAGAGGATATTTATCATCATTATTCAGAGATATTAAAGGTGTCAAATGTGTGGAAATGATCTCAACATATAAGAAGAAATATTGGGGAATTTCGGTGTTACACGTTGACATAATCTTGTCAATTGTTATCTATTTGTTTCTTCTTCAAAAATTTGAGTTGCTACACATATTGATATGTCCAAAAACGTGATTAATCAGGTGGACATGATGTGGTATTCATTTTATGAGTTGGAGACAAGTGGACCAACCAAAAAGGAGCTAGTTGGCAAAATTGCCAACCTGGAAATTTCAAAAATATACCCAACGGCTATAGACCTTTCTTGGGTATTTTCAGAAGATTTTTTGGAAGTCAAATGGAGCTCTCACATGCCCTATTATTGTGCTTGAAGTTGGGGATAATTTGGTGGTATTATCCTTCCTTATTTTATTTAAGAAAATCAAATATATTTTTGGTGAAATTCAAGGTAGCCAAACGGCTACATTATGTCTTGAAGCTGAATTTTGAAGTTTGAAAACTTCAAATCCCACATGCCTATTTTCAAGACTAGAAGTTGAGTGTACAAGGGCAACCAATGATGAGAAGGCATTTGGAATTGATGATGAAGATGGTGACACATGTGTATTCTTATCTTCAAGGCTCAAATCACACTATAAATAGAGGCAATGGTGAAGAAGATGAAACACACTTGAAGCTCACAAGCATTTGTTGTATTGTCTAGCTTTCATCTTCATCTTCTTGTTGTTATTGTTTTATTCATTGTAGCAAAGGTGTTCTTGTTGTATTGTGGTGAGATACAAGCCTCTTGAGCTTCATTTGTAAGATTTATTAGCCATCTTTATAAGGCTACATCAATAGGTGTTAGAGGAGTTGCAACTAAGTGTTGCTTAGAAACCTTCAAAAAAAAGTGTTGCTTAGAAGGTGATTAACCAAGTCTTGAGTAGGGTTGGTGTATAACCCAAGGATCAAGCTTGGCTCTTGTTGTAAGGTGTTCATTTCATAGTGAAATCCAAGGAAAGGTGTTCCTTAGGACTGGAGTAGGTCACATTGACCGAAGCAGGATAAATCCTCGGTGTTCTCTTGTTTCTTTATTTCTGTTTTCTGTCCGTTTTTACTGCAGATTTCACACAATTTCTCACATTTTGAAAAAATAGCTAACCATTTTCAAAATTTGTGATTTTTGGTGGAGTTATACTTCAGACTGTTATCTTTCATTTGCAACAATATTCACTTGATTTGAGCAAGGGAAAGTTAGTCTTTCAGTCGCTGCAAGATAACTGTTCCAATCTGGCTGCAATCTGACCAGTTTTGAGAAAACTTAAATTCTGTATTTTCAAAAATTGTTTAAGGTCAAGGCCTTTTGGAAACTTCATCTACACATAATAAGGAGTGTTTTGATATAAAGATCAACCTTTTTGGTTGAGTATTCAAATAGAAACATGTTTTGCAAACTCATCAACATTCTGTCCATTTCTGTCCAGATTGACCATCTGAATATTTTTATTTGTTTGAAGGGTCAAACGATCTTATTTTTGTCTGATTTTTGGATAGAGTTTTGTTAACTCATTGAAGTTCAATTCTGGAAAGGTTCATAATTTTTAGAGTTGTGTACAATTATTTGTGAATTTTTCAAAAACGGGTTCTGAATTTGAGGTGGTCTCAGATTCTGTTTTCAAAGGGGATTATAACAAAGGGTTGTAGTGTAATTTCCGCTAACCACTATTCACCCCCCTCTAGTGGTGTTTATTGCAGGTGCATGGTCCAACATTTGGTATCAGAACCAGATCAACACAACTCAAAAAAAGCAAGATTCAACACCATACGAACAATACAAGGCCAAGAAACAACAATTCATTATATACTGCTTGTCTCAAATCCAAGGTATATACAATGGCTATTGTTTCTCACAAAGGTGAGTTGGAAGGTATGTCTACACAACGCCCTCCTCTTTTTGATAGAAATAATTTTGTTCATTGGAAACTAAGAATGAGGCTATTCTTAATGGCTATAGACATCGATTTATGGTCTATAGTTGAAGATGGGTCATATATTCCAATGAAAGTTGTACAAGTTAGTGGAGTCACTCAAGAGGTTGAAAAATATAAAAGTGAATGGTCATCGGATGATTAAAAGAAAATGTCCATGAATGCTAAAGCTATGCAATTACTTTTAAATGGACTTACAACTTCTGAAGCAGGATATGTGTCAAATTGCACAAGCGCACACGACATGTGGAAATCACTTGTATTAAAGCATGAAGGTACTAGTGGTGTTAAAGAGTCAAAAATAAACATGCTTATGACTGAATTAGAGACTTTCAAAATGTTGCCGAACGAATCCATAACATCTATGGATTTGAGGATTACTAATATTTTCAATGCCCTTGAAGCTTTAGGGAAGTCATTTTCGAACAGTGAAAAGGTTCAAAAGGTGCTACGAAGCCTTCCTGCTGAATGGGATCCAAAGATGACTGCAATCGAGGAGACAAAGTCAATCACCAAGATGGATGAATTGATCGGGTCTCTTAAAGTCTACGAGGTTAAATTAAACCAACGAAAGTCTGAATTGTCTAAGTCATCCGGTAAGTCAATAGCTTTCAAAACAACCGAAACACATGCTAGTAACGATGATAGAAATAGTGATACTGAATTAGACGATGACTTGATATTGATAGCTAGAAAACTTAGAAAGTTTTTCAAACGTCCAAATAGGAATAGACAACGTAATTCTTCTTCTTCTTCTCAACCTAGGAAAAATAACACAAATAAATGGTATAACAAAGAATTAAAGTGTTATGAATGCGGTCAAAAAGGACATATTTCATACGATTGTCCCACAAAGAAAAATAATAATAATAACAACAATAATAAACAAGCCAAGGATAAGGAGGCACAAACGACAGAGACAAAGGAGTCTAAGGCAAAGAAAGGGAAACGAGCAATGAAGGTGAGCACATGGAGCGACTCATCCAACTCAGAATCCGAAACTGAGGAAGCTCAAGTCTGCTTCGTATCCAACGAGGTATGTTCTTCTTCTGATAGTGATTCTGATAGTGACATGACATTTTATGAAATGTATGAAGAATTCTTAAGAATGCATGCTCATTGTAAGAGGCTCTCTAAAGAAAAGAAGAAACTAGTTGAAGAAAATAACAAGTTGAAGACGTCCAACTTGGAATTTTCCGATCAACTAGAATCTCTCAAACAAGAGTCTACTAATACTCTTGATTCTTTAGAGAATAAAATTGAATCATATAGGAAAGATGAACATAAGATAAAAATGGAAAACAAAATGTTAAAGTCTAAGTTAGAAAGTTGTGAATATGAAATAATACAACTTAAGTCGTCTAAACTTAACTTAGAAAAATGTTAGAACAATTTAAATCCGGTACAAACATGTTAGACACACTCATCTCATCACAAAAGTTTGGTAATGATAAAACCGGCTTAGGCTATAAAGAAGAAAATGAAAAAGTGAATAAAAAGACTAAGTTTGTTTCATCGAGTACAAAGTTGCCATATAATACAACAAAATCAACTTTGCCTGCTACATCTTCTTCTACACCTTCTTCTACTTATATCAAGGCAAAAATGCAACATACACCCATAAAAGCACACACGCATAAACATACATATAGGCCAAACTTTGCATCTAGACAACCTAGAAATTATGCCTACATGTATACAAATGCAACTAGACCGAATAAAATGCATATAACGTATTATGAACCTAAGTATAGGCAACACTCTTATAATTCTTATAGAAATGCCTATAAACACACTTATATAGCGCCATATAAGAAACAAATTCACATGCCTTATACACATCATAAATCTCGGCCATCCTATAATGATTATCAACCATGGCACAACATGTATAACAATGCATCTTCACTTATGTAGAATAATCATCTATATGCTTATCCTTCTTATTTTAACCATGCTAAAAATGTGCCTAAAAGGTATGTTCAAGTTTGGATACCTAAGGGTTATTTAAACAAGAATAATGCCCCTAACATTCAAGGACCCAAATAAAGGGTACCTAAAACTTTGTCTCCATTGTAGGATAAACGCAAGGAATGCAAGAAGGAGGCAAAGTCAAAGAATCTAAAAACTAAATGGTTTTAGATAGTGGATGTTCGAGGCATATGACGGGGCACCCCAAACTATTCATCGAATTGGAACATATCAAAAATGGAGGAAAAGTAATGTTCGGTGACAACAACAAAGGACAAGTTGTTGGAAAAGGAACAATTGGGGACCCTAACACATTTCAAATACGAAATGTGTTATTAGTAAGCAATCTATCTTATAATTTACGTAGTATTTCTCAACTTATAGATTGTGGTTATAATGTCTCATTTCTTCCCAATTCTTGTGATATAATAAATGAAAAAGGAGAAACGGTTTTAAAAGGAAATAGAGATGGAAATATTTATACTCTTACCTTAGATATCATGTTAGATGCTAAGGTTAAGTGTCTAATATCACATGACTTAGATGTAAATTTATGGCATAGAAGATCAGGCCATATAGGAATTTCAACTATTAAGAAATTGTCTAAAAAGCATTTAATTAGAGGAATGCCTATGTTAGACTTAGATAATTTTCAAATGTGTGAAATATGTATTAAGAGAAAACACATTAAAGAAACTTTAAAACCGAAACATGAAGTGAGTACTAGTCATGTACTAGAATTGCTTCACTTAGACTTATTTGGTCCAAGTAGGACAAGAAGTCTAGGTGGATACTACTATGTGTGTGCCATAGTAGATGGTTACTCACGCTACACATGGACATTGTTCTTAACACACAAAGACGATGCTCCATTAGCGATCGAAACCCTTATTAAGCAACTTGAAAAAATTTATCAAGAAAATGTTAAAAGGATTAGAAGTGATAGAGGTGGAGAATTTAAAAAACAAAGATGTAATCAAATTTTGTGAACTATATAGAATTAAACATGAATTTTCACCACCTAGAACACCACAACTCAATGGAGTTGTTGAACGTAAAAATAGAACAATTCTAGAAGTTGCTAGGACAATGCTTTGTGAAAATAAATTACCTAAATATTTATGGGCTGAAGCTGTTAGTTGTGCATGCTATATTATAAATAGGCTTACTGTTAGAAAGAAATTAAATAAAACACCTTATGAATTGCTAAACAATAGACAACCTAAGATAGATTATTTTAAAGTATTCGGATGTAATTGTTTTGTGATGAACACTAAGGATAATCTAGATAAATTTGAACAAAAGTCTATTGAATGCATATTTGTTAGGTATTCAACTAACTCAAGAGCATATAGGTGTTATAATCCGGCATCTAGAAAGATAATTGAATCCATACATGTAAAATTCAATGAAAATGCATGCTTTGAAGTTAATGATAAACATCAACATAAACAAGAAAAAAATGTTGAAAATATGTTTGATGATGATGTAATACCTGAGCCTATACTTGATCATCTAGAACCAACTCCCCCTGAACAAGACATGCATGAACCCTTAGATGAAATAAATCAAGAGACTTTGCAATTGGAAGATACAACTAATAATCCAATTACATATGATATCGTTCACACAAATGAAACATTTGAACAAGATGAGGGTGAACTTAGTCAATCTAGGAATTGGTGGCACCCTAGAGAATTAATCATTGGGGATCCAAGTGCTGGGGTTAGAACACGTAGAAATATAAGTCAACTTGAAGGACATAGCTTAATCTCACAATTAGAACCTAAGAACGTAAAGGAAGCCTTAGGTGACATATCATGGATAGAAGCTATGCATGAGGAATTGAACCAATTCACGAGGAACAATGTGTGGGACTTAGTACCTAAACCTGAAGATAAGTCTATCATAGGAACTAAATGGGTCTTTAGGAATAAAATGGATGAACAAGGAAATATTACAAGGAATAAAGCTAGGCTAGTCGCACAAGGTTATAATCAACAAGAAGGAATAGATTATGAAGAGACCTTTGCACCTGTTGCACGACTAGAAGCAATTAGATTGTTACTTGCAATTGGAAGTCTAAGCAATATTAAGCTCTTCCAAATGGATGTCAGGAGTGCTTTCTTGAATGGATACATCCAAGAAGAGGTGTTTGTCAAACAACCCCCTGGATTCGAAGATCCAAAGAATCCTAACCATGTTTATAAGCTTAAGAAAGCTTTATATGGTTTGAAACAAGCTCCAAGAGCTTGGTATGATAGATTTTCAAACTTTCTTATTGCAAATAATTATCAAAGGGGAACAATAGACAACACATTATTCCTAAGAAGAAAAGATAATGATTTGTTAATAGTTCAAATATATGTAGACGATATTATCTTTGGTTCAACTAACCCTACCTTAGTAAAAGACTTCGAAGAATGTATGAAGTCAGAATTTCAAATGTCAATGGCAGGAGAATTGAACTACTTCTTAGGCCTTCAAATTAAACAAACCCCTCAAGGAATTCATATTAGCCAACTTAAGTATGTCTTTGATTAAGAAGTTTGGTTTTGAAGAGTTGAAACATACAACTACCCCGATGAGTGTTAGTACCAAACTTGATAAGGATGAAAATGATAAACCTTTTGATGACACGCTCTATAGGTCTATGATTGGCTCATTGTTATACTTAACTGCATCAAGACCTGACATCATGTTTAGTGTATGTATGTGTTCTAGGTTTCAATCTTGTCCTAAAGTATCACATTACAATCCAGCGAAAAAGATCTTTAGATATCTTTAAGCATACACCTCACTTAGGACTGTGGTATGATAGAAACGCTAAGGTGGAATTACACGCATATAGTGATGCTGATTATGGTGGTTGCAAGTTAGATAGAAAATCCACTAGCGGTACATGTCAATTCATAGGAACCAATTTGATCTCTTGGTTTTCTAAGAAGCAAGCTAGTGTAGCTCTTTCTACCACTGAAGCCGAGTATATCACTTTGAGTTTATGTACTACCCAAATACTTTAGCTTAAACAGCAACTTAATGATTTTGGCATTAAAATGAATAAGATTCCAATTTTCTGCGATAGCACAAGTGCAATCAATCTTTTCCGGAATCCGGTGCTTCATCCTAAGGCCAAACACATTGAGGTGCGATACCACTTTCTTCGCGATCATGTTCAAAATGAGGAAATAGTGATAAACCATTTAAGAACTGATCACCAAATCGCTGACATCTTCACCAAACCCCTTAATCAAGCCACTTTTGAAAACTTACGAGCCAAGTTAGGTATGATGACTTACGATACCATTGCGTAGTTCTATCTTTTGCATGATTTGAAAAATAAAGGGGGAGATAGAATAAGAACATGATTTTAGTTGGTAAGTCATGGATTTTAGTTGATAAGTCATGATGGATTTTAGTTGGTAAGTCATGATGAATCATATGATAAGTTTTAATTGGTATAAATTTTGTAGCATAGGTTAAGGGGGAGAGTATGAGTTGAGGGGGAGCAGCATACTATTTACAAGTTGAATACATTTGGTTAAATTTTTGGTTATAAGTTGTGACATTAAAATCATGTTAGGTTATTTTGAAAATCATCCAAAAGGGGGAGAATGTTGAGAAATATGTTTGGATAATTTTCAAAGTCATGATTTTAAGTGGTGAATACTTAAAAATGTCACACATGGTGTTATATGTAATTAAAAGTTCAAAAACTTGAATAAGTTGACATCGATCTCTCAGGTTGTTGCACATCGATCGATCTATGTACATAGATCTCTCACATCGATCGATCTATGTAAGGCAGAAAAGTTTAAGACCTTTCTGTGAGACATCGATCTCTAAACCTGAGACACATCGATCGATCGATGTACATCGAACTCTCACTTCGATCGATCGATGTAGGTCAGAGACAGAATCTGAACCTTTCTGTGCGACATCGATCTCTGAAGCTGAGACACTTCGATCGATCGATGTCTAGGGTTTTTAGAAATAATTTTCTAAAATGTGTTAAAATGATTGTTTTCATTTGTATATGAATTATACATTATCATTATGTGATTATTATGTGTTTTTGGTGATTATTATTGTCTTGTGACTAACATGCCTTGGAAGTTTCTACAACTTACCAAAAAGGGCAAAATTGGTATTTTGAGTTTTGTAGGAACATCACATGATGAAAATATTTCAAGGATGTAATCTCATACTATTTATCATGACAAAGGTGATATCATGAGTATTTATGACAATCCGGGTCATTCCTGGAGTTTTCTAACACCAGGGGTATTTTGGTCATTTTACCCCCAAGGGTATTTTTGGCATTTTCACTCAAGGAATCTCTTGAGCATATTATTATCTTCATTTTGGAGCTGTGTTATTATTATTTTGAAGATAATATGGTGATCTTATATTTTATTCTCTCAATCGATGATATTATTGACTATAGCTGGATATGTGACGATTTGAGATGTCACATTCTACTTTTTCTTGTAGACCATCTTATATGTATTATAAGAGGATATTTATCATCATTATTCAGAGATATTAAAGGTGTCAAAGGTGTGGAAATGATCTCAACATATAAGAAGAAATATTGGGGAATTTCGGTGTTACACGTTGACATAATCGTGTCAATTGTTATCTATTTGTTTCATCTTCAAAAATTTGAGTTGCTACACATATTCATATGTCCAAAAAAGTGATTAATCAGGTGGAAATGATGTGGTATTCATTTTATGATTTGGAGACAAGTGGACCAACAAAAAAGGAGCTAGTTGGCAAAATTGCCAACCTGGAAATTTCAAAAATATACCCAACGGCTATAGACCTTTCTTGGGCATTTTCAGCAGATTTTTTGGAAGTCAAATGGAGCTCTCACATGCCCTATTATTGTGCTTGAAGTTGGGGATAACTTGGTGGTATTATCCTTCCTTATTTTATTTAAGAAAATCAAATATATTTTTGGTGAAATTCAAGGTAGCCAAACGGCTACATTATGTCTTCAAGCTGAATTTTGAAGTTTGAAAACTTCAAATCCCACATGCCTATTTTCAAGACTAGAAGTTGAGTGTACAAGTACAACCAATGATGAGAAGGCATTTGGAATTGATGATGAAGATGGTGACACATGTGTATTCTTATCTTCAAGGCTCAAATCACACTATAAATAGAGGCAATGGTGAAGAAGATGAAACACACTTGAAGCTCACAAGCATTTGTTGTATTGTCTAGCTTTCATCTTCATCTTCTTGTTGTTATTGTTTTATTCATTGTAGCAAAGGTGTTCTTGTTGTATTGTGGCGAGCTACAAGCCTCTTGAGCTTCATTTGTAAGATTGATTAGCCATCTTTATAAGGCTACATCAATAGGTGTTAGAGGAGTTGCAACTAAGTGTTGCTTAGAAGGTGATTAACCAAGTCTTGAGTAGGGTTGGTGTATAACCCAAGGATCAAGCTTGGATCTTGTTGTAAGGTATTCATTTCATAGTGAAATCCAAGGAAAGGTGTTCCTTGGGACTGGAGTAGGTCACATTGACCGAACCAGGATAAATCCTCGGTGTTCTTCTCTTGTTTCTTTATTTCTGTTTTCTGTCTATTTTTTACTGCAGATTTCACACAATTTCTCACATTTTGGAAAAATAGCTAGACATTTTCAAAATTCGTGATTTTTGGTGGAGTTATACTTCAAACTGTTAGCTTTTATTTTCGATAAGAATCACTTGATTTGATCAAGGGAAAGTTAGTCTTTCAGTCGTTGCAAGATAACTGCTCCAATCTGGCTGCAATCTGACCAGTTTTGAGAAAACTTAAATTCTGTATTTTTCAAGAATTGTTTAAGGTCAAGGCCTTTTGGAAACTTCATCTACACATCCTAAGGAGTGTTTTGATATAAAGATCAACCTTTTTGGTTGAGTATTAAAAGAGAAACACGTTTTGCAAAATCAGCAACATTATGTCCAATTCTGTCCTGATTGACCATCTGAATCTTTTTATTTGTTTGAAGGGCCAACAATCTATTTTTGTCTAATTTTTGGACAGAGTCTTGCTAACTCATAGAAGTTCAATTCTGGAAAGTTTCATAATTTTTGGAGTTGTGTACAATTATTTGTGAATTTTTCAAAAACGGGTTCTGAATCTGTGGTGGTCTCAGATTCTGTTTTCAAAGGGGATGTTAACTAAGGGTTGTAGTGTAATTTCTGCTAATGGCTGTTCACCCCCCCTCTAGTGGTATTTATTGCAGGTGCACGGTCCAACATTGTTATCACAAGAAACTGCCAAACAGCCGAATATTCTGAGATGATCATAGGTAGGTTGTACCTGATGTAGAATCTCATAAGGAGTTTTATGTTTAAGAACAGGTGATGACATCAGATTTATCAGGTATGTAGCATGCTGGAGATAAAATTCCCAATAAATAATGGGTAATGAAGCATGAAATCAGAGTACTCTAACCACAACAAAAAGATGCTGATGTTTTCTTTCTACTAACCCATTCGGTTGAGGAGTGTAATTACAAGTAGTTTGGTGAATAACACCATGCTGCATATAAAACTCAGGCATCTTAAACTCAAGCCCATTATCACTCCTAATAACCTTGACATGGACATTAAATTGAGTAGAAGCATAATGAAAGAAACTCTGTAAAATTTGTCTAGCTTCAGATTTGGCTTTAAGAAGATATATCCAGGCATACCTTGAACAATCATCCAATATAGTAAGAAAATATTTTTGATTGTACAAAAAGGGATGTCTATAAGGACCCCATATGTCCACATGTATGATATCAAAAGGAGACTTAGAAGCTGTAACAGATACAGGAAAAGGGGCCCTCTTCAGTTTTGCTAAAGGACAAACTGTACAATTATTGTCTTGGCTAAATGATGGTATATCTGGATGTAATCTATGTAATTCTTGAATTCTGGCTGACAAAGCATGTCCAAGCCTGGCATGACACAGATTGAGAATCTAGTCTTGATGAAGAGAGAGCAGAAGGCAGTGTAGAAGGATTTAAAACTTCAGACTGTACAGGCAAGCTGGAATCATGCATGTAATAGAGTCCATGATGCTTCCTAGCTGAACCAATCATCCTCCTGGATAACTGATCCTGAATGAAACAACTAGAATCATATAATCAAACAAGCAAATGAGGTGAGTTAGTAACCTGCTAAGGAAACACGGTTGGAAGAAAATGAAGGAACATGTAATACATCCTTTAGAACAAGACCACTGTGTAGCTTAACCACTCTTTTATGAATTGCATCAACTGTGATATTATTTGGAAGCTTGATAGAGACATGATCAATGGGATAAAAGGAATGAAACAAGGTCAAAGAGCATAAAATATGGTCAGTGGCCCCTGAGCACAAAAGTAATGAATAATGACTAAGGAAGACAGTAAAACAAGAACGCAGGATTTTAACGTGGGAAAACCCTCAAGGGGAAGAAAAACCCACGGCCGCAGCAAGCTAAGAAACTTCACTATTCTCAACGTTTTGATTTCGATTATAATTCACTGCTCCTAATCAGGGGATTTATAGGGAAAAGAGATCAGCATGAATTAAGGAATATACCTTATTCACTACTGTCATACCATAAATAAGATTCTACTGGATATTCCTTATGTAAAAGATAAACATGGAAATTTCCATCCAAAACAGATTCATATCAATCAAATCTCTAATCAAGAAATATCCCATCCCGTAATTTTCTGGTATATGGTCGAGCTAAGGTCTCTGCTCGGCACGGCTTCTGTCCAGCTCGGCACTGCTTCTGTCCAGCATCAGCTCACAACTCTAAGTCCTTGAGCTCGGCCTCACTTCAGTTCCACCAATTCCAACAAAATCTCCCACTTGGAACTGGCTTTATCTTAGACGCATCATGAATTTCTCCTTCTTCAGATTGCCGCCATTTAAGCACTTCCATCAAGTAACAAGACCAAGAGAAGCCTTGCAGATCTCAAGCTTCTCTTTCAGAACAATGTTCGTCATCATGTCTGCTAGATTCTGGCTTGTATAAATCTTCTCTAAGGCGAACTGTGTTGCCTCAAGCATATCTCTTATATAATGATATCTGATGTCAATATGCTTCGTCCTTGCATGACAAGCAGAGTTTCTAGCCAATTGTATCGCACTCTGACTGTCACTGAATAGTTTGTAGCTGACCTGAGGGTTCTTCAACTCATTCAGTAAACTCTTCAACCACACCAGTTCTTTGGTAGTTTCAACTGCTGCCACATACTCAGCTTTAGTTGTTGACAATGCTACAATCTTCTGCAATCTTGATACCCAGGTGATTGCAGCACTGCCAAGCTTGAAAACATACCCTGTAGTACTCTTGCATTCATCAATGACTCCAGCCATATCAGAGTCTACAAAGCCGAGCAGGTTCAGATCATCATTGTTGAACTACAGTGTCAAGTCTTGTGTTCCCACTAAGTACCTCAGTATTTACTTCACTGCAGCCCAATGATCAGGACCAGGATTTGACATGAATCTGCTTACGACTCCCACTGCATAGACCATGTCAGGTCTGGTGCACATCATAGCATACATCAAGCTATCCACGGCTGAGGCATATGGTACCTTCTTCATTCGTTCAAGTTCATCCTTCGCCCTAGGACATTACTTCTTTGATAAATTCTTGAACTGTCCTGCCAGAGGTGTGTAGACACCGGTTTTGCATTCTCCATATTGAATCTTTTCAGTACCTTGGAGATATAATCTCTTTGGCTCAGCTTCATCACCTGATTCTTCCTGTTTCTTTCAATACTGAGTCCCAGTATCTTCTTCACCGGGCCAAGTTCCTTCATGGAGAATTTCTTGTTGTTCCTTCAGTTTCTTGATCTCATCAGTGCTTCCTCCTGCTATTAACATGTCATCCACATAAAGTAGCAGGATGATGTACGAACCTTCAAATCTCTTGAAGTAACAACAATGATCATCATGGCAGCGCTTGTAGCCGACATCTGCCATAAAGTTGGCAAACTTATTATACCACTGCCTCGGAGCTTGTTTCAAGCCATACAAGCTCTTCTGTAATTTGCATGCCAGATCTTCTTTGCCAGGTATCTAATAGCCCTGTGGCTGCATCATGTAGATATCTTCTTCCAGATCTCCATGAAGAAAGGTTGTTTTCACATCAAGCTGCTCTAAGTGCAGATCTTCTGCAGCTCTAATGCTCAGGACGGTTCTAAAGTTGACAGCTTGACACAGGTGAGAAGATCTCGATGAAGTCAACCCCAGCTTTCTGTTGGAAGCCTTTCACAACATGTCATGCCTTATACCTGTGAGTACCGTCAGCTTCTTGTTTCAACCTGTACACCCATTTGTTTTGAATAGTCTTCTTCCCTGGTGGCTTCTTTACAACATCCCAGGTGAAGTTGTTCCGCAGAGAGTTCATTTCATTCTCCATAGTTGACCTTCAGTCTTCACTTTTGTCAGAACTCATTGCTTCTACATACCAGCTCGGCTAATCACAATTAGTAAGAAGCAAAGAATAAAGTGAAGGTGAGAACCTGGTAGGTGCTATTATGGTTCTCCTCTCTCTCCGAACTGCAATGGGTGGTGTCACTTGCTCTTCATGAGTTTCGTGTTCTGAGATCGGCACCTGGGCAGTCTGGTCTGTAGTTCTGCTCGGCTCGGCATGATCACCGTCAGTTTGCTCAAAATAATTAGGCTCCACAGGCTGCTTCTCCTTCTTTACTCTATCCTTGTAAAATATGTTTCCGTTGAAAACTACATCTTTACTCCTGATCACCTTCCTCCCTACATTATCCCACAGTCTATATCCAAAACTATCACCTCTAAAGCCAATTAGAGAACATACTTTTGACTTGGAGTCAAATTTTGACCTTTCATCCGACTTTAGCAGTGCATTTGCAGTGCAACCAAATATTCTGACATGGGCAAGTGAGATCTTCTTGCCGGTCCACTCTTCTTCAGGAAGTTAACAGTCAATAGCAGTAGATGGTCCTCTGTTGATCAGATAAACAACGGTGTTAACCACCTCAGCCCAGAAGGATTTCGACAGATCTACATGTATTCTCATACTTCTTGCCCTTTCACATACAGTTCTATTCATCCTTTCAGAAGCACCATTATGTTGTGGTGTCTTTGGCACTGTCTTTTCTCTTCTGATTTCGTTCTCGGCATAATAGGCCTCAAACTCTTTGCTGCAGTACTCTCTACCATTGTTCGACCTCAAGCATTTCAGCTTCAGCCCTGTCTCGTTTTCAACGAGACTTCTCTATCTCTTGAAAACATCAAACACGTCAGACTTGTGTTTCACAAAGTACACCTGCAGCTTCCTCGTTGAGTCATCAATGAAGGTGACATAATAGCGTGAACCATTTAGAGAGGGCAGATCTGAGGGTCCCCAAACATCCGTCTGTACAAGTTCCAACTTCTCATCTCTGGGACTTCTCTTGTGCGTTGTAAAACTGACTGCTTTCTGTTTCCCCAGCACACAAGACTCACAAAATGGTAATATCAATGTTGGACAAACCTTTCTGCTTTCCTTTAGACGCCGTTACCTTCATTCCCTTGATACTCATGTGTGCAAGTCTCTGATGCCACAGCTCGGCATCACTTGCCGAGCTGACCACATTTGCCGAGATTTGGTTTGAGAACTTGTAGATGATTCCTTCTCTTGAGCTCTGTGCTTTAATCAAGGACCTTTTGACCAGCTTCCAGTGTGTTTTGTTGAATCTTCCTTCGAGGTCAAAATCATCAGCCAGCTGCGTTATAGAAATCAAGTTCTTGGTTAGCCAAGATACAAGTCTTGCTTGAAGCAGCTTCAGCTGTCTCTCATCTGGTAGAGTTATATGATATCTCCCTTGCCAATGATATCATAGGATTCATCATCCCAGAGGTATACTTTCCCAAAGTTTCCACTTTTGTAATTTGTATAGTATCCTTTGTTGGATGTGGCATGAAATGAAGCCCCAGTCTCGAAGATCCAGATGGCGTCGGCTCGGCTCTCACAGCTCAGAATCAGCCCATCACTATCAGACCTGGACGCTTGAGAGACATGGATCTCATCCCCATACTTGTCCGTATGATCAGCCTTCTTCTTGACTCTGCAATTACGTTTAGGGTGACCCTTCTTCTTGCAATTTCAGCAGGTCAGATTTGAGCCCTTTGACTTTCTCTTCCTGGACTGCGATCTCCCACCTCTGTCATTACCCCTCTTGGCAGATCTGCCGCGCTCTTCTGTGTTCAGCGCGGCTCCAGAACTTTAAGGGTTGCCATTATTCCTCCTCCTTGAACCTTTATCAAGTAGCACATCTACCATGTTTTCAAACTTTAACGTACCTTCTCTGGATGTGTTGCTCACAGCCATAACAACTCCATTGCAACTGTCAGGCAGACTCGACAGTATTACCAAGGCCAGAACTTCATCGTCAAAGACGATCCTAAACGACTCAAGTTGACTAGTGATCGTGTTGAACTCACCCAAGTGTTCCTGCATTGTTTTACTTCCGGTCTTTTTCATGTTGAAAAGTCTCTTCATCAGATGTACCTTGTTTGAGGCAGAGGGCTTTTCATGCATCTTAGTCAAAGCATTCATCACATCCTTTGTGGTCTTCTCCTTTGAGATATTGAATGCAACAGTTTGGGTCAGAGACAGCCTAATGACACCGAGCGCTTTACGATCAAGAGTCTCCCATTCTCGATTTGTCATGTCCGTAGGCTTCATCTCTTTCCCTTCAAGAGGCAGATATAGATCTCTCTGGTATACACAGTCTTCAACCTGCATCTTCTAGAAACCAAAGTTTGATCTATCAAATCTCACAATTCTCGATTTGCTATCGTTGGCCACTGCTCCCACTCGAACAAATAACCCTCGTCTTTGATACCAGTTATTGAGAATTTGATTGCAGAAAAGAGGACACAACTACAACGATTCTCAAGAACGCACAAAAGTAATGAATAATGACTTAGGAAGACAGTAAAAGAAGAACACAAGATTTTAACATAGGAAAACCCTCAAGGGGAAGAAAAACCCACGGCGGCGGCAAGCCAAGCAAACTTCACTATTTTCAACGTTTTGATTTCGGTTACAATTCAGTGCACCTAATCAGGGGATTTATAGAGAAAAGAGATCAGCATGAATCAAGGGATATACCTTATTCACCACTGTCATACCATAAATAGGATTCTACTAGATATTCCTTATGTAAAAGATAAAACATGGAAATTTTCATCCGAAACAAGATTCGTATATATCTCTAATTAAGAAATATCCCATCCCGTAATTTTTTGGTATATGGCCGAGCTGAGGTCTCTGCTCGGCACTGCTTCTGTCTAGCTCGGCCCTTCTGCCTAGCATCAGCTCACAATTCTAAGTCCTTGAGTTCGGCCTCACTTCAGTTCCACCAATCCCAACAACGCTTGTGCTACTTTAAATCTCCCTAGATATTAAAGAGGGGAGATGACCTTTTGAGAAACCTAACGATATTTCTAGTTAATCTTGCCTATAAGAACAAGAGAACCTTCAACTTTAAAGTGGACACCTAAAGAACAATATTTCATTCATTCTCTTCAGATTTCTTTTTTTACTTGGTGGGTTTTAAGTGTCAGCGGGCCTAAGACTGCTACATACGTACATATATATATATATATATGTATATATATATATATATAAACTTTTGGATTAAAAGTAAGCGAGGACTATGCAAGTGTCAATACAAAGACCCAAAGCTGCTAGATGGAGTAGGTGGCATGATGTGATATTCGTGATTATTTGTTTCAAATTTGTATTACATAGTCCTCCTTTGAAATAAATTTCCTACCCTCATAATGATAACGAACCGATGATTATAATAACCTAATAATTTTGAATTACATAACCCCGCCTTCAATATTCCTTTCCAAACTGTAATGATAAAGTAACATTATTATAATTCTTGAAACTTAAAAAATCCAACCGAAACCTTCTACAAAAGAAAAATAAGTTAAAAAGAGCATCACACGTTAAATTATCATAACACAGAAACAGCGAAACAAAAAGAAAAAACAAGGAAACAACTATCAAATTGTTTTGATAGTTGTGTCATAATGATTTCTATCTCATGATTATCATTCTCGATTATTATTATATAGTATACATATATTATTGGAATAGTGAGCTCCTCCTCAGATTGATACCTTGGTGAACAGTGTATCATTGCAATTGCCTTTGGTTGAACTAAGGTCCTTCACAGTTTTAGTGAATGTTTCAAACTAAGTTCTTGGTGATTGTTTTTAGTTCATATAGAGATTTCTTTATCCTACAAACCTAATTCAGATTGGTTTAACAGCTGAATCCTGATTGTATACACATGTGACCCTCTTCTACTAAATCTTCATTTAGAAATGCATTTTTAATATGTAGCTGCTATAATTTCCTGTCAAAATTAACTGCTATAGAGAAAATGATATTAATGGTATTAAGTTTGGCGACTGGGCCAAAGGTTTTTAAATAATCTATGCCATATGTTTGGGTAAATCCCTTAGCTACCCATCTTGCTCTGTATTTATTCACAGTTACGATATCATTGAATTTAATTGTTAACATCCATCTGCATCCAACATGTTTTATAGTTGCCGAGCTGGGTGTTAACTTCCAAGTTTGATTCTTCTCTAAGGCATTCATTTCTTCATGCACAACATTCTTTCGTTCAGGCCAGCTTAAAGCTTCTTGTACATTTTTCGATATGACTTTATTATCAAGCGAACATATAAATGTCTTAAAGTTGGGATTCAACTATTATAAAACACGAAGTCCTATACAGGAATGATCATTAGTGCATTCTCTTGTTTCTTTCCCTTAATGCTATAGGTCTATCATCTATCTGGGTTAGTTTTCGTATTCAGCCTGACTTTCCTCTAGTGAACTTTCTTCTACTGACATGGGCTATGTGTATTCAGGGGTATTAAGTAGTCTATCCCATCCAAGGGTTTTACGATCGTTAGAGGTCAAGGAATATTAGTTATGAGCTGAGAATTTGTCATGTTGAGCTACAATATCAAGTTGACGAGGTGCAGTGTTGAGCTCAGTTGACCACGTCGATGCATTTACTTGATTTTTCAGCGTGGCCAAGCTTTCCGTATGCTTTGGAGATTGTGAATTACTCCATTTGAAGGAGGGATTACAAGAAGACCGTATATTATGTCCTAGTCAGGGAACAGGTGCGAAATCTTCACTATATTTCGTCTCGATTAAAGAATAAACACTAAAACAAAAATATTTAAACAAGAATTGATATTAAGAAGGCAAGAAAATTCAGATTTTGGAGAGGAAAATTACACAAATTTCATTGAAGAAGAAGGAAAACTGAAAATTTGTTACAAATGCCTCAACCGCAGCAATTTAAAGAAGAAGCATGTAAAATTACTAAAATGTCCTCAACCAATTCCTTTCTCTAATACAATTACGAGGGGAAAACTAGTCATTTCTCTTTTATTCAAACATTTCGTGCTCTGTTCCTTTTCTTCTTCCTTTCAGCTGCGCGCAATCCCTGCAGCATCCGTGTCTTTACCCCCTTCCTCTTATTCTTATGTGATTTATTCATCTTACACTTCCAACTAATCATCCCAATCTTTGATTACTAAATTTATCTAGCATCTGTTGTTTTCTTCTTCCTTCAGAATGGTAGTCTGTATTACCATCTTTGCCTTTAACTCCAGCAGCTTCAACTGCAAGTTCTTTAACACCTCCCCCCTCAAGCTTAGCTTGGAGTAGATGTTGTGAACTCCTAAAGCGTCAATTAGGAGATTCATCCTTTTTGTGTCAAGGACTTTTGTGAATAAATCTGCCAGCTGCAAATCAGTTCTTATTGGCATTAACTTGATTATTCCTTCTTGTAGCTTATCTCATACTTCGTGGCAGTCAATTTCAATATGTTTTGTGCTTTCATAAAAGACTGGATTTTCAGCAATGTAAATGACACTCTTACAATCATAGAATATCTCTACTAGTTTCTAAACATCAAGTCCTAGACCCTTCATTAAGTATCTAATCAACTAAATTTCATATGTAACCATGGTCATGGCTCGATATTTTGCTTCAGCAGAAGATCTTGGCACTATTGTTTGTTTCTTGGCTCTCCATGAAATCAAGACATCCCCTAAAAAGACACAGTAGCCTTTAATGGACCTCCTGGTTTATTGCATCCTCCCCAATCAGCATCTACAAAGGCTTTTAGTTGGAGATCTCCCTGTCTTGGAAAGAGCAGTCATTGTCCTATAGTGCCTTTGATGTACCATAGGACTCTATGAGCAGCCCTCAAATGGTTCTCAGTGGAACAATCTAAGAACTGACTTAACTGTTGTATAAGAAAGGTTATGTCACACCTAGTGATGGTCAAATATATAAGTTTGCCAATAAGCTTCCTGCACTGTGTGCTGTCTAACAATCTTGGTGAATCATCATGTGTCAAGCTAAGATGAGTTTCCATGGGGCTCTTTGCTAGTTTAGCTTCTAAGAAACCTGCATGTTCTAGTAGCTTGGTGGTGTACTTCCTCTGGTTAAAGTGAACCCCCAAGCCTTGGCTACCTCAATGCCAAGGAAGAATCTTAAGTCTCCAATGTCTTTGATATTAAATTTGTTGTGAAGAGATTGTTTAACTCCCTGGATAGCTTGCTCATGAGGACAAGTCACAATGACGTCATCAACATACACTAGGAGAAGGAGAAAAATGAGATGAGCAGTCAAGGTGACATTCCACTCTCTACTGGCCTATTTAAGACCATAGAGAGATTTCTGTAGATTGCAAACAGGTTGAGGACTTGGTACTATTAGGCACGGTGGAGGGGTCGTATGGATTTCCTCGTGAAGATCTTCATGGAGAAAGGCATTATTCACATTTAACTGATACTATTTTCTTGTCTAACTGCATAAAATTCTTCTTGTAAATCTTAAAGCCTAAATGAATCAACATTTCCATATATAAATTTTAGGTCATTCCTGATTTCCACAACAGTATCAAGCCACATAACGTTTTGTGCTATGCTAGGTGCCAAATAATTCACTAACCATGATGCTACCATATTATTAGCCTTGGTCCAAGCATTGAACCTTCGAACTGTATCCATAGGCTTCATATGTACACCATTGATAAATCCTATTTTGTTCTTGGACTCCTACGCTCGTCTAGCAGATCTACTCCAGCCATGGTAGTTGTTACCATCTAGAAATGGTTGGACTAACACCATCGACGGACTGTCACTAGGATGTATGTTGTATGGATCTCAAGTTGGATCATTTGCCATATGAGTTGGATTGGATGCACAAGGAGAGTCATTCGTAACAAAATTGCTGGAAGCCATGAATGTACCAAAATTGATCTACAATCACTCTGATACCATGTGAAAATTTCACTATGTTTCGTCTCGATTAAAGAACAATCACTAGAGTAACAATATCTAAACATATCAAGAATGCTAGAAAATTTTGATTCTAGAGGGGAAAATTGCACAAATTTCATTGAAGAAGAAGGAAAACTGAAAGTCTCTTAAAACTGCCTCAACCGCAGCAATTTAAAGAAGAAGCATGTAAAATTACTAAAATGCCCTCAACTAATTCCTTTCTCTAATACAATTACGAGGGACAAACTAGTCATTTCTCCTTTATTCAAACATTTTGCGCCCCTGTTCGTTTTCTTCTTCCTTTCAGCTGCACGCAATCCCTGCAGCATTCGTGTCTTCACCCCCTTCCTCTTATTCTTGTGTGCTTTATTCATCTTACACTGCCAACTAATCATCCCAATCTTTGATTACTGAATTCATCTAGCATCTGTTGTTTTCTTCTTCCTTCAAAATGGTAGTCTGTATTACCATCTTTGCCTTTTAACTCCAGCAGCTTCAACTGCAAGTTCTTTAACAAGTTCACACAAAACTTTCCATAAGTAGGTTATTGCAGAAGGTAGCTCCATTATAAAGACAACAATAGCACTTAAGGATCGAATTGGAGAAAAAGAACCATCGCCTCAAAACTTGCACTTACCAACAGCCGTAACAAAAGCAGACCATAGTGATATGAAGAAGGTTTCATCATATTAAACTCTTTTGGTTGAGCAATCTGATATGCAACCATCAAAGTAGTAAAGCACAACAATCATTGTGGTAAGAATAAATGCTCCTATAATATACAGGGGAGGCACTTGCAACATTTGCTGACCAATTTAAAAGAGGCAAATATCAGCATTAATTTTCTGAATCCACGGAAAACGATTAGGCAATACCAGCTTGTAAGGTCCTAGTGAATATAAGTAAAATAGAAAGTGTTGTCCGCAATTTCTAAAATGATCCAGAAGTAATCACTACACTACTCCTTAACCAATGAGATATACAGAAGTTGGAGAGAACAGCATGTCAGCGAATGGGTGTGATTATAACGTGGGGACCCACTCCACATTTGTCTATCTCTTATTAGTTCAGGAGTAAAAATTGATCTGTCTAATAATCAACCATAGATCACCAGCCGAAAAATTAACTAATTTTCTACATGGTTGGTTGAAAAGCATGCTAAAAGTGGTGGCAATACATATAAGGGTCACTTCTACACAGAAAAACAATCAAACATTAACCTTGATGACAGTCCAGTTCTCATAAGCTCCAGGAGACTGTGGATTTCGACGGAGAAGCCCCCCTGGTATTCCTTCCGAAACATTGTTTGCAGGTATATAAGACACCGCAGTCCATACAAGCACCACAAGTGGAACACCATAATTGGCAATAAATCTACGAAACCAACCTTAAAAAATTGTTCATAAAATCAGAAAATGAAGTAGCCAATAGATACAATTAAACAAACACTGCAATGACACATAAAAGCAAAAATGGAAATGAAACAAGAAGCGCACAACACAAGCAACTCAAGCCAATCTTAAACATCTAAGCTTTCTCAGCCAAGCATAAACCGCGTCGAAAAATCAAGGTATCTGTTTCTTCGTTTTCGATAGATTATTATAATATTGGTATGTTATAAAATAATAGATTGTTACATGTTTTTATTATTTTAATTTTCAAAATCTCTTTTTTACGTTAAAAGATCACCTTGTAAATGATCAATCCCCAATATATATCCACCAAAATATTTATGTAGATGTACGACTAAAAAGGCATTTTCGGTGCACTACGCTTGCAAGGGGTGTTTTCGCTGCTCGAAACTGTGACCTCTATAGAGATGAGCCTAGCCAACATGAACCAAGCTCATCTGACATGCACCGACCTGTGCAGAATAGTTGCTGAGTTGGAGGAAGAAATGACTAAAGTCAGCCTGCCGAACAAAGGTGAAGATAGGAGTAACAGGGCTGAGCAATCATAAAGATGAACTAAGCTGTGGTAGAAAAGAACTACTGCTGTGCTGAAATAATCAAGACAAAGACGAAATAGCTAAGGTAAAGAAAGCAGAACTGGAATAACGATAGTGAGCTGAGGTGACAAGGTGAAGCATCAGTCAAGCAGCAGATCAGAAGAAGGGCTAAAATACTTAGTCATGTAAATACCTTAGGAACTATATTGTACATATGTCTGGGTTGAACTGGTAACTAGCCATTACCATTGTAAACGTTAGGAAACATTGTAGATAACAGTAACCACTATGCAAGTGGGAAAATAATACCATTAGGCAGAAAAACGACCCCTATAAAAGAGGAACAACGCTGTAAATGCTTTTTAAATTGATTGAATGTTAAATTCTTTCAATCTCGACATAGTATAAGAGCTATTCTGATTCTCTATTACTGCCTACATAATATTTTTCTCTGCAAATCTTAAAATTTCTTCAAAATGTCTACTCCATTCAGCTCAGCTGAATGTACGTAGGCCACCTCTGCTTCTGATCATGCAACAGGAGTGGTATGTGGTCCTCAAATCACTAATGATTCCTCCATTGTTATCACCGACCACAAACTCAATGGAGATAACTATCTCTCATCGTCTCGGAGGTTAGAGATGTTCATACCAGACAAAGGCAAAGAGGAATACCTATATGGAACAATTGTTGTTCTATCTGAAACTGATGCAAACTACCGGCTGTGGAAGTTAGAAAACAGTATGATTATGTAATGGTTGATACGCTCCATGCAACCTGACATTTCTGATGATTTTATGATGTACAATATTTCATGATCTTAAAAGAGGCAATCTTGTTGTACATAAATATTATATACCACTGACGAAGGAATAACATCAGATTGATTCCTTCGAAACACATGAGCTGTCTTGCATCACTGATGTTAGGTTCTACAAAGACATTATAGAAAGGAAGCAAGTTTTTCCCTTCCTCACTGAACTAAACCGAGAATCCAACAGTGTCCGAAGTCAGATTCTGAGTACAGAACCACTACCTACTTTGAAGGCTGTCTTCACAGAAATTAAACACGAAGAAAGCTGAAAAAAGGTCATGATGGGAGGTACTCCAAGTTTAGAGACCTCTGCTCTGCACAATCAGCGGCAGCATCTAAGCTAGCTGTTAAACGACACTTTATTTCTACTCGAAGTAAAGTGTGCAAATACTAGAAGAAGGAAGTGAAGATAAAAAGTGTTTGAATGATTTACAAATGCATGATTTAAATAGTACGAGTTCACGAAATGCAGGGCAAAATTATTACTTGACATGTTTTTGTGATATACATGCCTCATATGCTTTATATATATTGCTGCCGTAGTAACAAGCCATGAAGCTTAAATGTTATATCATATGGCAAACATTTGTTGTCTTTGAACTATTTTCAGGTGCCACAATTAATGAACTAAACTAGTTCATTAAGTGAAGTACTTAAGCTAATGAACTAACTAGTTCCTTAAATGAAGACATGTTTGGAGAAAACTTGATGGCAACAAATTGAAAATGGAAAGTCTCCTCATTCTTTCAATCTACACGCCTAATATATATTATATTCATATTTTTGTTAAAAAGGCAATATACACATACATTCCGACGTACTATAGACACGTTACATATATTACAAACGTACGTCAACGTCACACCACTATATACACCTTATATTTATGAGTATATTCAGGTCTTATATCATATGACATAAGTCATGGGGATGACTAAATTATAACGATACGTTACAAGGTCATAAACCAAAAATTATCGTATCGCTGACTACCGAAACTTCACCACGTGTCACGTGCTTGCCGTATAAAGATGGTCACCCTATATACTTCAAATAGAGCCAAAACATTCGTGGCTCATATGTTAAATTCTGCCACTAAATCATTCTATTTTGGCACACACAAATCACACACAATTTAGACCAAATTGTGGAGATTTCAAATTCAAATTTTTAAAGCACATGGGACGCCTATACCATTTGCTATTAGAGCTGAATATACACTTTATTTTATGATTATTATATGTGACGTAACATATATGACATGTGCAAGAATTTTGAATTTAATTGGAGAAAAATCGTGTAATCGACGAAAGTCGAAAATTCGGTTTTTGACGTACACAACACATGGAACGTTTTTTTGGCATGAGATGTAACATGTATCTAGATACTTTTACACATTCAAGACATGTTAAATTGTTTTAGAAAATTCAAATTAGGGCTGATTTCAATTTACGTTATATGTGTAAATATTGTGCATTATTTGACAACGGTTACTAAAGTAAAATTTCAGCACTTGCCTAGCTATTCCACACGCCATTTGCAGCCACAATGGAGCCTAGGTAGAGCTTATTTGGCATCTCAATTGGTGGAGAATATGCATCACAAGGTTAGTGACATAAAAGAGGGAACTACACAAGGTAACAATTCAAAAGATTTGAAAATAGCCACATGCTGAAAACTTTCAGCACATGGCATTAGTTGGCCGATTTTTAGGCCGTTTTTGTCCTGAATTTGCATCCCAAAATTGAAGGGATTGAATGGTGATTGTTTGGTAACATTTTGAGTACTATTTGGCACATGTTCTATGAGCTTTTTCAGATTTTTACAGCACATTAAAGGATGCCAAGTTTGACCAATCATCAAGTGACAAGTAAGCAAGGTCAAGTCATCCTTCCAATCATAGTATGCCAAGTGAGCAAGATGGTGTCATTTCTATACATGGCAATCTTCCAAGAACATTAAAGAGAATTCTGATGAAATGGAAAAAGCCCTAGGGGGCGGCCAAGCTTGATTAAAAGGATGAGATGTAATGCAAACAAAGCCAAGACAACAACACATTTCTCTCAAGTACAAAAGATCTACTACTCTTATCTTCTACCTTTCTTTCTTCTTCTTCTTCTTCTCTCACACCTATTGTTCATATATTCTAAATATTGTATAGGTTTTGAATATACCACCAACTCTCATTCATTTTTGTAAAAGGTTGATCAAGGTGCGATCAAACCTTCATTCAATCGGTGGTGGTGTCTGTGATTCGTTTGCTCAATTGTGTTGTTTGTAAAAAGGGTGGAGTTAGTATGTAACTCCAGTCACCCTTGTGGTAAGATGTTTTTGGTGTTTAGTGATAACCGAAGAAGGTTTCCTCGAAGACTAGAGCAAGTTGATTTAACCGAACCAGGATAAAATCCTTGGTGTCTTACTTTACTGCACTTTACTTTCAGTTTTCAGTATTCGGCATCGATTTCATTGCAATAGTAAGAATAGCAAATGAATTTTAAAAATCATAAAATTTTGCAGAAACATAGCCAGACCTCCTAGCATTCATTTGGCGTAAGTTTCAACTCATTTGAATAAGTATAAATCAGTCAAACTTTAATAGTTCTGAGACTAGTGCAATCTGATTTTCAGAGTTGCAAAGGTTGAGAACATCAACGTGATTGACATACTTCCCAAAACAATTTTCAAAAACTGTTTCAACCCATTAAAAACCTTGAGGGTCTTGTCATTAACTTTTCAGACCATTTTGAGTCACCAATTAGTCGGAATAAAGTTTTTAAGTCGGAGTACTGTTTCTGGTAGATTTGCACAATCTGACCAAAAACGTATTTTCAAGTGGTTAGGAGTGGAATTTTAATTTGAAATTTTATGAGATACTCAGAACATCTGAGAGTAGATTCTCACCTAATTTCATAATTTTTGGAGGTCTGTAACTAGGTCTTTTAATTATTTTAAATCAGAATATGAGAACAGAAATTGTTTTCAGAAGTGAGGTTTTTGGTTCCAAAGTTTTTAAAAACCAAATTTTCCGCACCTACTATTTAACCCGCCCCCCTTCTACTGGTGCTATACAGGTCCTATAAGTGGTATCAGAGCGCAGACACACTCACTACAAGGAGATCCAACGATCTTTGTGAGATGGCATCCACTAGTTATAAAACCAAACAAGAAGGAATGTCAACTGTAAGACATCCTCTTTTCGATGGTGAGTCTTTTATATAATGGAAACTTAGAATGAAACTTTTATTTTGGCTATTGATTTAGACTTATGGTCCATCATAGAAGACGGTCCTTTTATTTCGTCTAAAATAACTACGATTGTTGGCGTTACGTTCGAAGTAGTAAAGCATAAGCAAGAGAATACAGTAGACGATAAAAAGAGATTAAGTATGAATGCCAAGGCTATGTAACATTTTTAAATGGCCTAAGTTAAAGTGAATCAAGTTATGTGTCTAATTGCTCTAGTGCCCAAGAGATGTGGAGAATCTTTGAAATGAAACATGAAGGGACTAGTCTAGTTAAAGAGTCTAAAATAAATATGCTTATGTCTACTCTTGAGTCCTTCAAGTTATTACCAAACGAATCTATTGTTGATATGGACTTACGCTTGACTAACATCTACAATTCTCTTCAGTCTCTTGGAAAAGCTTTTTCTACACAAGAAAAGGTTCAAAAGGTGCTAAGAAGTCTCTCATCCGAATAGGACCCCAAAGTCACAGCGATTGAGGAAAGTAAAGAAACGAGATCAATAAAAATGAAGGAACTAATCAGATCATTGAAGGTATATGAAAACAAACTCACTCTAAGAAATTCTGAATCTACTTCTAAACAAGATAAGGCTATAGCGTTTAAATCAAATGAATACGTCTCTACCTCTTATGATCGCGTAGATGATAGTGACACAGATTCTAATGATGAAGATCTAATCACGTTGGCTAAAAGATTAAGAAAGATCATGAGAAAATCGATTAAAAATAATCCTAAGAATACTTCATCTAAGAATCATAGAAATAAAAATAATGAGGATATAAAGTGCTATGAATGTGGGAAACTTGGACACTTGTCATATGACTGCCCGAACAAAGACAAACAAACAAAAACCATGACAAAGACTGGAATAAAACTAGACTCGTCTCAGAACCTAAACAAAGGAGAAGAGCCTTCAAAGCCTCCACATGGAGTGACTCATCCGATTCTGAGACTGAAGGAACCGAAGGAGAAACGACACAAGTATGCTTTACATCCAAGGCATCAAATGAGGTATATTCTGACTCTGATTCAGATTCCGAGCCTTCTTATGATGATTTATTTTGTCAATATCTTGAATTGCATAAGTTTTCTAAGGCTCTTGCAAAAGAAAAGAAACATTTAATTGAAGACAAGAAATTGGTAGAATTTTCTAACTCGAATCTTGTATTTAAATTAAACAATTCAAAAGAAGAGTCGTCTTGCATGATAAATTCATTAAAGTCTGAAATTTCATCTTTGACCATAGAGAATAATGAAATGAAGTCCGAGATTTCAAATTCGAAATAAAAAAATGCAGATTTAGAAAAAAGGGTGAAATAGTTTGATACGGGCACACACATGCTAGATTGCATCATCTCCTCACAAAAGCATAAAAGCGACAAAACCGGATTAGGATACGTTGAGAAAAACAAAACACAAAATAAATCAACTAAATTCATTCTATCTTCATCTAAGAAAACACATGCAAATGTAGCACCTAATAGGACGCCTAGATCATCCTCTACTTCATCTCATCGTCCTTCTTCTTCATATCATACAAGATATAATTATGTGCCGTATAAATATGAAAAGAAACAACTGATGCATACACGACATTCATACAACATAAATGCATCAAAAACGAAAATCATACCATGTGCATGATGGTATTCTCGGCCAAAGGCTAAACGGATTTGCACCGAACATCTTTTACATTGCTTCTTCATCTCTTTTCTTACCTTTTGGAAGACCTAGGAAGGTCACCCAAGTTTGGGTACCAAAAGATACATTTGCAAAGGGTTGAATAAATAACCCTTAAGAACGCACTTGAAATGCATAATTTTTGTTGATATACTATAAACTGCTGCTTCTTTCTTATATGTACTTTTGATGACATGTTCAAAATAAAGGGGGAGAGAAAAACATGATTTAAGGGGGAGAGAGAAGCATGAATTAAGGAGGAGCACAAAAATTCAAAATTCGAATTTATGCATAATTGGAGGGGAGCAATTATATTTAAATCATGAACCAATGTTATTCTGTAAATCATCAAAAGGGGGAGATTGTTAAGAAAAAGTGTTTGAATAATTTACAAATGCATGATTTAAATAGTACAAGTTCACGAAATGCAGGGCAAAATTATTACTTGACACGTTTTTGTGATATACATGCCTCATATGCTTTATATATATTGTTGCCATAGTAACAAGCCATGAAGCTTAAATGTTACATCATAGGGAAAACATTTGTTGTCTTTGAACTATTTTCAGGTGCCACAATTAATGAACTAAACTAGTTCATTAAGTGAAATACTTAAATATAATGAACTAACTAGTTCCTTAAATGAAGACATGTTTGGAGAAATCTTGATGGCAACAAATTGAAAATGGAAAGTCTCCTCATTCTTTCAATCTACACGCCTAATATATATTATATTCATATTTTTGTTAAAAAGGCACAATACACATATATTCCGATGTACTACCGACATGTTACATATATTACAAATGAACGTCAACGATACACCACTATATACACCTCATATGTATGGGTATATTTAGGTCTTATATCATATCATATAAGTCATGGTGATGACAAAATTATAGTGACACATTACAAGGTCATAGACCGAAAATTGTCCTATCGGGTGACTACCGAAATTTTACCGACATGTCACGTACTTGCCATATAAAGATGGCCAGCCCATATACTTCAAATATAGCCAAAAATTTCGTGGCTCACATGTTAAATTCTGCCACTAAATCATTCCATGGTGGCACACACAAATCACCCACAATTTAGGCCAAATTGTGGAGATTTCAAATTCAAATTTCTAAAGCACATGGGGCGCCTATAACATTAGCCATTAGAGCTGAATATACACTTTATTTTATGATTATTATGTGTGACATAACATATATGACATGTGCAAGAAGTTTGAATTTAATCGGAGAAAAATCGCGTAATCGACGAAAGTCGAAAATACGGTTTTCTACGAACACAACACATGGAACGTTTTTGGCATGAGATGTAACATGTATCTAGACACATTTTACACATTCAATACATGTTAAAGTGTTCTAGAAAATTCAAAATAGGGCTGATTGCAATTTACCTTATATGTGTAAATATTGTGCATTATTTCACAAAGCTCACTAAAGTAAAATTTCAGCACATGCCTAGCCATTCCAAACGCCATTTGCAGCCACAATGGAGCCTAGGTGGAGCTTATTTGGTATCTCAATTGGTGGATAATACGACACACAAGGTTAGTAACATAAAATAAGGAACTACACAAAGTAACAATTCAAAAGATTTGAAAATAGCCACATGCTGAAAACTTTCAGCACATGGCATTAGTTGGCCGATTTTTAGGCTATTTTTGTCCTTAATTTGCATCCCAAAATTGAAGGGATTGAATGGTGATTGTTTGGTAACATTTTGAATTCTATTTGGCACATGTTTTATGAGTTTTTTTAGGTTTTTACAGCACATTAAAGGAGGCCAAGTTGGACCAATCATCAAGTGACAAGTAAGCAAGGTCAAATCATCCTTCCAATCATAGTGTGTCAAGTGAGCAAGATGGTGTCATTTCTACACAAGGAAACCTTCCATTGGCACTAAAGAGAATTCTAAAGAAAGAGAGGAAGCCCTAGAGGGAGGCAAACTTGATTAAAAGGATGAGAAGTAGTCTAACAAAGCCAAGACAACAACACATTTCTCTCAAGTGCAAAAGATCTACTACTCTCGTCTTCTACCTTGATTTCTTCTTCTTCTTCTTCTTCTCTCAAGCCTATTGTTCATATATTCTAAATATTGTATAAGTTCTGAATACACCACCCACTCTCATTCGTTGTATAAAAGGTTGATCAAGGTGTGATCAAACCTTCATTCAATCGGTGGTGGTGTCTGTGATTCGTTTGTTCGATTGTGTTGTTTGTAAAAGGGTGGAGTTAGTGTGTAACTCCAGTCACTCTTGTGGTAAGGTGTTTTTGGTGTTTAGTGATAACAAAGGAAGGTGTCCTCGAAGACTGGAGTAGGTTGATTTAACCGAACCAGTATAAAAGCCTTGGTGTGTTTACTGCAATTTACTTTCAGTTTCTCGCATTCTACATCAATTTCATTACAATAGTAAAAATAGCAAACGAATTTCAAAAATCATAAAACTTTGCAGAAACATAGCCACACTCCTAGCTTTCATTTGGTGCAAGTTTCAACTCATTTGGATAAGTATAAGTCAGTCAAACTCGAATAGTTATGAGACTAGTGCAATCTGATTTCAGAGTTGCAAAGGTTGAGAACATCAATGTGATTGACATACTTCTCAAAGGAATTTTTAAATACTATTTCTACTCATTAAAATAAATATCTTGAGGGTCTTGTCATTAACTTTTCAGACCATTTGGATTCACCAATTAATCGGAATTAATTTTTTAAGTCGAAGTACTGTTTTCTGGCAGATTTGCGCAATCTGACCAAAAATGTATTTTCAAGATGTTAGGAGTGAAATTGTAATTTGAAATTTTTATGAGATACTCAGAACATCAGAGAGTAGATTATCACCGAATTTCACAATTTTTGAAGGTCTGTAACTAGGCCTTTTAATTATTTCAAATCAGAATCTTAAAACAGAAACTGTTTTCAGATGTGAGGTCTTTGGTTCAAAAGTTTTTAAAAATCAAATTTTCCGCACCCACTATTCAACCCCCCTCCTTCTAGTGGTGCTATACTGGTCCTACAGGAAGGTCATACAGTTGATGACTGTTGGAAGTTGCAGGCAAAGCTGGTCCTCGAAGGGAAACCATCTCTGAGGCCTCAACCAAAACATTCACTGTTGGACAAAGTGCTGCACATCAAGTCAGCAACACAACTCAACTTGGCGCAGCTCGGCAAAACCCAACCCACCTCAGCTCAGCCTAAGTGGCTGAAGCTGAGGTCCCTACAAAGGATCAGTTTGCTACTCTGATCAATTGGCTGAGCAGATAGGGTGGCCGAACTGAATCATACCAAGCTACAATAGCGGGCTATATCCACCCGAGCTCCGACAGTTCTTAGATCATTGACTCCGGAGCTATTGACCATATGGCATGTAGCGGTAACCTTTTAAACTCTTAGTCCCTGTTTTCAATACCCAATAAGGTTAAGATTGCTAATGGAACTTCCTTAGAAGTTGTTTGTATAGGCTCAACAATGATTAATAATAAAATCCTTCTAAAAAATATCCTGCATATCCCTAGTTTAAGCTTCAATCTTTTATCAGTTGGCAAACTTGCTAAGATAATAATTGCATAGCCTGCATTTCATCTAGAAAATGTTGTTTTCATCTACAAAATGTTGTTTTCAGAAAAACAAAATGAAGGGGATGATTAGCAGTGCTAAGAATATAGCGGTATGTTCCTTCTGTAGTCAAAAACCCGAGCTTTAATTAGCACATCCGAGCAGCCAAGAGATGATAATACTGCTAGTATTTTGTACCCTAGAAATTATTGTATATGTGATATTTTACTATGGCATAACAGACTGAGTCATCCCAATTTTGTATATCTTAAACGTATAATGCCAAAATTATTTAGCTTGGGTGATCTTGAAGACCTTACTTGTGAAACTTGCCAATGAGCTAAGCACACTAAACAAAATTACCCTTCAAGACTATACAAGTCATCCGCACCATTTAACACTGTCCATTCTGACATATGTGGTCCATCTAGAGTAGCTAATATCAACGGTGCAAGATGGTTCATAACATTTGTAGATGATCACACTAGACTAACATGGGTTTACTTATTAAAAAATAAAAGTGGTGTGGGACAAACTGTTATGAGATACATCTCACTTGCTAAAAATTAGTTCGGCTGCACCGTTAAAACACTGAGATCAGATAACGAAGTTGAATACTCAGATAAGACTACTCAAAACTTTATGATAGAAAATGACATATACCACCAAACTTCATGTACCTACACCCCTCAAACAAAATGGTGTAGCCAAAAGAAAAAACAGACACCTACTTGAAGTGACTAGAGCCATTATGTTTAAAATGAATGTACCCAAACAATACTTGGGTGAAGCCCTACTTACTGCCACTTACCTAATAAACAGAATGTCGTCCAGAACTCTGTCCTTTAAAACCCCTAGAGAAATACTTCTTGCGGACTACCGACACACTGAACTACTCTCATAACTGCCAACAAGACTATTCAGATGCATACGATATGTGCATGTTCACCCCAGCCTTAGGGGGACAAAAGATCCTAGGTCAGTTAAGTGCATTTTCTTAGGATACTCAAACTCATAAAAAGGTTATAAGTGTTACTATCCAGTAAATAAAAGAATTCTTGTGACACTTAATGTTACCTTCGATGAAAAACATGTATTTTACAAACCTTTAATTGAAGGAAGACATTTAAGTCTCGATGAGTATTACAGAACAATCCTAGAATCTCTGTCAAGCACAGTAACTCAGTCGAGCTACCCATAGCAGCTTGGTAACTTAACACCTCAGGTCAACACGACCAATTCCCAACCTTGGAACTAATCTTCTCATAACTCCCAATGATTAGAAAGCCCTAGGAAGACATAGCCGACCTGATATATCTGAACAAATACAACAAAATTCAGAAGATGACACTCTGGTAGAAATTACTGAATATGAATCTGACACTCACATAGATGATAGACCAATAGCACTAAGAAAAGGAACAAGAGAATGTACAAAGAATCCTATATGCACCAAATACCCTATTGAAGAATGCATATCATACAATTGGTTGAATCCTAACTTTAAAGCATTCGTATGCTCACTTCATAATAAGATCATACCCAACAATACAGAAGAAGCATTTAGCCAACCTGAATAGAGATACCATGCATGAAGAGATGAATGCCTTAAAAAAGTCAAACTTTGGAGCTAACTCCCATCTTGGCAATAATAAAACCAGCAGGATGTCGGTGGATATTCACAGTTAAATACAATAATGATGGCACTACGAATAAATATAAATCAAGATTAGTAGCCAAGGGATTCACACAAACATACGGAATAGATTACTAAGAAACATTCGCACCTGTTGCTAAACTAAATACCATAAGAGTCATTTTCTCTTTAAAAATCAACCTTGACTGGGAGTTGCACCAACTCGATGTAAAAAACACGTTCCTGAGCGGAGACCTGGCCAAGGAAGTTTATATGTGTATACCACCAAGATTCAATAATGAAACGAACAAAGATAAGGTCTATAAGCTAAGAAAATCACTATATAGGCTAAAACAATCACCTCGGGCCTAGTTTAGAACCTTCACTAAAACTGTGAGTGACCAAAAATTTAACCAAGCCCATAGTGACCATACACTATTCACCAGAATTTCGTCTCAGGGAGAGCTAACTGTCCTGATAGTGTATGCAGATGATATCATAATAACAGAGAGTGATAAACATGGCATAGAAAGTATCAAGGCAAAGCTATCATAACAATTCGAGATGAAGGATCTGGGTAAGTTATGATATTTCCTAGAAATGGATATCACTAGTAATAAAGATGGAGTATATATATCCCGGAGAAAATATATAATTGACCTTCTCAAAGAAACTGGCATGCTCGAATGCAAACCAACAAGCACCCTTTTTGAACCTGGACATAAACCTAGAGATCAGTGGGAAAATACCACAACAAATAAACTAACTTATCAAAAAGTAGTTGGGAAATTAATCTACCTATCTCGCACTAGGCTAGACATTTGCTACGCAATAAGTTTTCATCACAGTTTATGCACAATTCTACTAATGAACGCCTTCAAGCTGCATTAAGAATTCTCAGGTACCTCAAGAATGAACTGGAACATGGATTGTATTTCAAGAAGAGCTTAGACTAAAGTGTCAAGGTATTTACAAAAGCAGGCTGGGCTGGATCAAAAATTATCCTAAGATCAAAAATTGGCTATAGAACCTTCCTATGGGGCAACCTAGTTACATGGGGAGCAAGAAACAACTAGTGGTGTCAAGGAGCAGTGTAGAAGCAGAGCACTTACACTAGGAATCTAGAAAGACATTTGGACCATTAGAGTTCTGGAAGACTTTCATATCGAGGCAGCACTACCCATCAAAATCTCTTGTGACAGCGTCTCTACCTTAAGTATGGCAGAAAATCTAGTTCAACAAGATAAATCAAAACATGTAGAAATAGGTAGACACTTCGTCCGTGAAAAAATCGAAGGAAATGAGGTCAATATAGAATATATCTCCTCAAAGGATCAAATCGCAAGCATCTTAACCAAGCCAGTAGCAACAAAGGTTTTTCAATACTTATTGTCCAGGCTTAATTGTGTAAATATATACAGCCAAGCTTGAGGAAGAGTGTAGAAATGATCCCATCCGAGGTGAACCAACCTCAGCCGAGGTGCATCGATCTGTGCAGAATAGTTGTTGAGCTGGGGAAAAGAACGACTAAAGTCCTCGTGCCGAGCTGAGGTGAAGATATGAGTGACAGAGCTGAGCAACCATAAAGATGTACTAAGTTGAGGTAACAAAGAACTACTGTCGGCCTGAGATAATCAAGGGATAGAAGGAGTAGCTTAGGTAAAGAAAGTAGAACTGGAATAATGATGCTGAGCCGAGGTGACAAGGCGACACATCAATCAAGCAACAGATCAAAAGCAGAGTTGCAATACTTAATCATGTAAATACCTTAGGAACTATATCATATATATGGCCGAACTGAACTGGTAACTAGCCGTTACTATTATAAAATTTAAGAAACACTGTAAATAAACAGTAACCACTGTGCAAGTGACAAAATAATAACGTTAGGTGGAGAAACAACCTCTATAAAAGGGGAACAACCTTGTAATTGTTTTTTTTGACTTGAATGAATGTTAAATTCTTTCAATCTCGACAACCTTAAGGTTACAAAGCACCAAACCTTACTAGTTACTACAAAGCATGCCGTGTTATATAGATATACGACTACATACATTAAATGAGGAACATGGAATCCAAATGGTATCCTTTCTCTATAACATGGTGTCGTTCAAGCTCAAAACAACTTCTTGAAGGAAACAATTACTCCACCAGAAATTTTGTCATGCTCCCGGGCATCAAACTCCAACCCTCCATAATACTAACTTTTATGGTGTTACGGGGGATTTAAACTTCAACCTCTTATATGAATGTATGGCCCTTCAATATGTAAATAAACCAATAAGATAATTCCACGTATTTTGAAATTTGGTGTCTAATGAGAATTACAAATTTTGAAATACTATATTAGTAAGACATACACAACCAAATAGTTATTCTATAACTAAATACGTGATACATCTTTAAAGCGACACCTTATTTCATAAACAATATTGAGTGATATACATGTAAGAGATGAACTCTTTTACATTTCATACATTCAAGCACTATTTCTCTTTACATGCAATTACATAATAGTTTTAAAGTAACTACTAGAATATTGTGTATTTACTCACATAGCAGTACAGAATTATTTACTTATAGACCATGTAAATTAGTGAGCATGAGATTTGTACCCTCCACATAATTCATTTCAGAACAAAGCCCTAGTCAAAATGCTCAAAATGGCTTGGCTTTTCTTAGGATCACCTTTTCTTTAAGACATCACCACCACGTGAAAATAAGGGATGAGAGCGTGTCCGGAGTGTTTCCATCACGTGTGGGCTGCGTGAGGGAGCCATTGGCCATGAGCCGAGCTCAAGAATGGGGTCTTCAGATGCCCTTGTGGAGCAATGTATGAAGGTTAGCTTCACCAAGTACCCCTCTCCTCTTGAGATCCCTTTTTCTGGTGGGGGAGACAAAGAATCTGATCGCAAAACCACAGCACCTTCAAAAGCACCCTAGATTCTGCAGAGTGGACTTTGGAGTAATCTTTTCCCCACAGCTACAAATATGAGCAGTTTTCTTCACTCCACAGCCAAGTAGCCCGCAGGTTTCCAGTATTTTATTTGTGTTCCTTGTTAATTCTGGTATCATTTCTCTACTGAAATGGTGACTTTGCGCAGTGAGGAACTTTGTGCAAGAGCATTAAATGTCAGCGAAGATGAGTGTTACGTTTACACGTTGCAAAATCTTGATCGGGAGGCGGTTGAGGGAGATGACGACGACGACGATGCTGGATGCGTTGCAACCGCAGCATAATGTTGGTTTTACATTGCCATATGATGTAATAACATTATGTGTACTAGTACCTATTACAACTGATCTGTGAGTTCTGTATGGATGTTATTCTCTCCTCACTTACTGTCAGAAGTGGTGATTAGAGCATTCTGAGGCTTTTGATTTGTCTTATCTGTTTATTTTTTGATATATGAGGGCTTACAATCTTTCCTTGAAACCTGGCATGGTCTTCTGTTTTTGATTCCACATTTTTTCGTTTCACAACTATCAGAAAATTTCAGCACAACTAAAATTAGACATATTTCTATCGTGACGTCATTTCCTGAATATTTTATTGTATTTACCAGAGAATTGCTGGATTAGATTTAACCATCAGCAAATCTTGGTAAGCCTTGGCGTCAAAATTTGGACGATAGAGTGCTATCATGATGAAACTAAAAAATATGGCAGCTAGATATTATTTTGTCTGGTATATTTCTCATTAACCCTCTTAAACTCTTTTTTTTGGTTAAAATGTAAATTGTATTAACCAAAAAAGCATCAAGGGATATAACCTATACAATCCAACAGCATGCCAAAGTCTAGTGTTTAACAAGCAATACTTTCAACTTGTTGAAAACCACGAAGCAAAAAAGCAATCATAATGCACCTATTGCTCTAAATACATGTGTATGGAGTCTATACAACACATCCCCTATTGCTAGATGTTTGCCTTCATATAAGGCTTTGTTTCTAAAAAGTCATACAAAATACACAAATGCTGCAATAGCAATTTTACATGCCTTGTTTCTTGGTTATTTCATCCTTAAGTGATGTTGTCCCCAAGATAATATTCTTGGTAGGCATAGAACAGAAGCTGGGATGCCAAGCCAACATGACATAGAGAACCAAATTTCCTTTGCTGCTTGGCAATTGAAGAACAGATGCTTGAGGGACTCATTTGCTAGGCAAAAAGGGCACTTGTCAACTGGAATAAAAGGAAGATTATCCCTTGTGGCAAGTTTGTTTGAAGCAGCCACCATAAAATAAAGCTGCATTTGGGAGTGATGGCCTTATTCCAAACAATAGAGTGTCAAGGGATAGGTTGTCCCTTATCCCTGAAGAAGCTTATGCAACTTTTGGAATTACCTTATCTTCATGCACCCAAGATTTCAGCAAATCCTGGGCCTGTGTAGCTCCCCCAGTACCTGCAATAAGAATGTTCCTGGAATCCAGAAGAGACTTTAGCAGTGGGGAATGAACCTGCAATTTCCCCACAGTCCACAAACAAGAATGCAACTTGTATCTCTCATTAGTCCATTTAACTCACATCAAATCCTTTTGAAGATGAAGATCTCATAAGTTCTTGATCAGCAAAGACTTATTCCAAGCCTTTAGCTGAAATATGCCAAGCTCACCCTCATCCAATGGCAAACATACTTGCTTCCAGGAGACAAGGGACCTTTTGTGACTAATGCCACCGCTACCCCGAAGAACATGTAAACACATCCTGTTTACTTGATCAATTACATAAGCAGGAGCTGGTAAGGCACTAAGCCAAAAGCAAGAAAAACCCAAGATAACAGACTTGATAAGAGTCAGTCTAGCATCATATGATAGATTGGTCTTTTTCCATTGATTCACAAGCTGCAAGTTTGTTCAGGAAAGGGGAGTAGTGGCCTACCTGGAGCTTATGATCTGCCACAAGAATTCCCAAGTATCTGAATGGTAGAGTACCGAGACTGAAGGTGTTACTCAGATGAGAAGCTGTGATTTGTGAGCAGTTGCCAGCCATTAGCGGCATAGACTTAGAACGACTTAGCTTCAAACCAGAGTAAGAACCAAAATCATCCAGCTTTTGGAGGATCAAGGATGCTGAGGCAAAATCTCTCCTGCAAAAAAAAGATGAGATCATCTGCAAAAGTAAGGTGAGTGAGTCTTAATTTACCACACTTTGGATCGAAGTTGAAATCATGTACATTCTGAAGCTCGTTCAGAGGCCTAGACAGGAACTCCATACCTATAACAAAGAGAAAGGGGGACTAGGGGCACCCTTGTCTCAAACCTTTCCTCCCAGGAAAGAAACCAGTAGGGAAACCATTAATTGAGATGGAGTAGGATGGAGTGGTCATACAAAGCATAATCCAGTGAATGAAGCCTCTTAAACTCTTTTGTTTTGCAAGTAGTTTTGACAAAACAATCTTAGGCTTCTGCTTTTTTTGACAATAAAATTAGATGAAGATGGGCTTTCCCATAATAATCTTCTACTTCTAAGAAGCATTTTAGACAAGGTCTGGATCATCAACTTGATGATTTATCTCTAACGATTAAAGATATAGATGCTTCTGTTGAAGGAGATGACCGCTTGAGAAACCTAACGATATTTCTAGTTAATCTTGCCTATAAGAACAAGAGAACCTTAAATTTTAAAATTGATACCTCAATAGCAATATTTCATTCATTCTCTTTAAATTTCTTATAGCTTTAGACTAATAGATTTAAGTGTCAGCGGCGAGATTATACACAAATATATATCTAAATGTATAAACTTTTGGACTAAAAGTAAGGCAAGACTGTGCAAGTGTCAATATAACAGCCCAAAGCTGCACGATGGAGTTAGGCGGCATGGTGTGTGAGCCACCTCTTGAATTTATGACAGAAAATGCTACATAGGGATCATAATTAAAATGCTCTAGTAGGGTTATATGTTGGTTTAGCGAAGGAGTTGAATCATTCAAGGGGTAGATTATGACACTCCTGTTTGAAATTGCAAAAAAGACTAAACAATTACATGTATAATAAATATGTGACTAAATATCTGAACGGAACTTCTGCTAACCACTATTGAAATGTTTAAACGGGTGGTATATGACACCTTAACCTACCATTACTTAGTAATTTATTGGTTTCTGTTTTTTCTAACCTTACAATTAATTTATTTAGTAGAGAGCATTTTTATCAAAGGAAAAAGAATAAAAAAATCAAAAAGAATGGCACCAACACATTGCGGTATTGACAAAACTATAGTATGTCTACGGTCAAAACAGACGAATTGCAGTTTTTGACAAAGCCGTATATAATTCATATAGAATTACTTCTAAAAATGTTATGATTGTAGATTTTCTTATTAAAACCGTAATATTTTTGTCTTTCTCTCTCTACTTCTGCCAACTAGGCTTTAGTTTAGCAATTAAAATTTACGTCCCAACACGAAAGAAGTTCAGGATTCAAATTTTTACAAATACAGTCCTTTCTCTTTTATTGCTTTTCACCTCATAGAGACATGACTGGTGGGTGAGGAAACAACAAAGTGCTTCGGGTGGTTCTTTTACTTCACAGCTTGTCAATTTTGTAATTTTGCAACGGAGTAGTATCTATTTAGGAGATCCGATACCTATATTTAAATGATGGAGAAAATATATGAGTTTTTCGTATGTTAGTTTATTCTAAAAGTGTGAAACTTTTGCAGGTTTTATATCTAAAAATAAAATCTCAGGCTTTATTATTTTAGAATAAAGTGACACATAAATACTTTGAATTAAAATCTTTATTCCAAATCAATAGACAACTTCGACGTAACGATTTTTTTTGTTAAAATTGTATTAGAAACAGAATTCAAACATCAAAAGAACGTGATCAAAAGATAAGAGGAATAAAACTGCAAATGAAATTTTTGAATATTGCAGAGAAATGGCGCAAGTGCGCAGCTTGAAGAACAAGGAGGAAAACGAAAGATATTTTTCTGTTTCCAGTTAGTTCTAATATTTACATCATCAACATGTATTTATACTAGCTAAAGAAACAACTAGAATCTAATTTGGCACGTGGAAAATCATCTTTGCTCGATGCACCAGTTGCTGCGTTTGCGTGCCAACTCCAGCCACCAGCGTGCCATGCGTGCCAATCGTGCCAAGCGTGCCAACTGTCCAGTGCGTACGAGCCATCTCACTGGCTATTCTTTATTCTTAGCCACTTCCAATTGCTCCTCTACATGGCTGCTGAACTATACATCCCTTGCATCAGATCATCCCTACACTTTTAGTTCAAACATTGAGGGTGTGATCATAGCATATCACACCTCTGAATATTATGCCAACTCCTGCACCAGATTGCCTCCTCTTTCTTTTCCTTTGTTTTGCACTATCAATCCATTATCTTCAACACCCTCCCTCAATTCTGACTTCTTATAAATGTTGCATACTCCTAATGCTGAAGTCAGAAATTGCAATCTCTGTGAACCTAATGCTTTAGTAAACAAGTCAGCTACTTGAAATTCAATTTTAACTGGCATTGGTTTAATCACTCCCTCTTGAAACTTATCCCTGCCCATAGGATGTTTCACTATATATATTGCACTCTTGTTGTCATAGAATAATTCCACAAGTTGTCTTTTTTCTACTCCCAGATCCTTTAACAAATACAATAACCATTGTATTTCGCAAGTTGATGCAGCAAGTGATCTATATTCAGTCTCTGAGGAAGATCTAGACACAGTAGTCTGCTTTTTAGCTTTCTAAGACACCAGAGCATCTCCAAAAAACATATAATACCTTGTGACAGACCTTTTGGTCTCAGTGCCACCACCCCAATCTGAGTCTGCATAAGCTTTCAGCAACTTTGATCCTATACTAGGGAACAACAACCCCTGACCATGATTTCTTTTGAAGTATCTCAGCAATCTGTGAACAGCTTTCATATGCAATTCTGTAGGAGTATCTAAAAATTGACTTAATTGTTGAACATTATATGAAATGTCAGGCCTAATAATGGTGAGATACAACAACTTTCCAATAATTCTCTTGTAACAAGACACATCTGAAAACAATGGTGAATCATTATGTTCCAATTTGCGATTTTGTTCCATAGGAGTCAAGGCAGGTTTAGCAGCTAGGAATCATGTCTCTTCTAGTAGTTCAATGTGTACTTCCTTTGGCAGATCATAACCCCCCCGAGACCTTGCCACCTCAAGGCCTAAAAAGTACCTGAGAAGTCCTAAATCTTTAATCTGAAATGTAGAATGCAAGTGCTGCTTAAGTTGCTGTATCTGAGATAAAAAATCACTTGCCACGATAATATCATCAACATAACTGAGTAAAGCTATAAACGAATCTGGAGATCTTTTTGTAAACAAAGTCTAATCATTTTTCGATTGTTGGAATCCTTGAGACAACAGATACAAAGTAAGCTTCTTATTCCATTGTCTGTCTGTTTAAGACCATAAAGAGATTTTTGAAGCTTGCAGACAGCATTAGGAACTAATGACTGAACTCTTGGTGGTAAATCCATATAAATATCCTGATATAAATCACCATGAAGAAAAGCATTATTGATATCTAATTGATGCACATGCCAATGATTCACAAAAGCTAAAGCCAGAAGGAGATGCACAGAGGTCATTTTTGCCACAGGAGAAAAAGTATCAGCATAATCTATACCTGGCTGCTGGTGTATCCTTTTGCCATAAGCCTTGTCTTATATCTCTCTATTGAACCATCAACCTTTCTTTTTTACTTTATAGACCCATTTACAGCCAATGGGTTGCTTACCAGGTGGCAAGGGAACAATGCTCCAGGTATTAGTGGCCTGCAATGCTACTAACTCTACCTGCATGGCCTATTGCCAGGCTACTGATGAAGCTGCCTGTTGGTATGCTACAGTTTCATGCTCAGTACTAATATTAAAAATGTAGGACTTGTACTCAGGAGTTAAAGCATCAAGGGAGTGACAAGAATGAATAGGATAACACAAAGAAGCTGATGGAATTGATTGATAAGATGAATGACTGATATTACAATAGTAATCTTGAAAGTAAGATGGAGCATGTCTTGGTCTATTAGGTATATGATCAGAAGGTTCATGTGATTGTAATGCAGAAGGGGATACCGGAGGCAAGTGGACTTTTAATTGTGTAATAGGTATCTGACCAGAAGGGAAAGAATTTGCATCATCAGATGATGAGGAAGGGGAGGATGAAGTCAAAGGCAATGATGGCACAGGAGATGATTCAGTGTCACTTGAATGTATAAGATCAGGTGTGGAAGGCAGCATATGCAAAGGATGCAACTGTGGAGGAGTTTGATATGAAGTTGATGGATAACCAATCATGCAGAAGCCACTGGCACTGATGCTGCTGGCAAGGGAGAACTATCAGAAAAGGAAAAGAGTTCTCATGAAACAATACATCCCTAGATATAATAACAGACTTATCATTTAATTTCTGAAGAATATAGCCTTTCAAATTCATAGGTTTTCCAAGAAAGACACAAGGCATAGATCTAGGTGCAAACTTAGCCTAATGAGGAGTGTTATCACAAGAAACTGCCAAATAGCCGAATATTCTGAGATGATCATATGTAGGTCGTACCTGATGTAGAATCTCATAAGGAGTTTTATGTTTAAGAACAGGTGATGGCATCAGATTTATCAGGTATGTAGCATGCTGGAGATAAAATTCCCAATAAATAATGGGTAATGAAGCATGAAATCAGAGTACTCTAACCACAACAAAAAGATGCTGATGTTTTCTTTCTACTAACACATTCTGTTGAGGAGTGTAATTGCAAGTAGTTTGGTGAATAACACCATCCTGCATATAAAACTCAGGCATCTTAAACTCAAGCCCATTATCACTCCTAATAACCTTGACATGGACATTAAATTGAGTAGAAGCATAATGAAAGAAACTCTGTAAAATTTGTCTAGCTTAAGATTTGGCTTTAAGAAGATATATCCAGGCATACCTTGAACAATCATCCACTATAGTAAGAAAATATTTTTGATTGTACAAAGTGGGATGTCTATAAGGACCCCATATGTCCACATGTATGATATCAAAAGGAGACTTAGATGCTGTAACAGATACAGGAAAAGGGGCCCTCCTCAGTTTTGCTAAAGTTCAAACTGTACAATTATTGTCTTGGCTAAATGATGGTATATCTGGATGTAATCTATGTAATTCTTGAATTCTGGCTGACAAAGCATGTCCAAGCCTGGCATGAAACAGATATGAATGGGAATCTAGTCTTGATGAAGAGAGAGCAGAAGGCAGTGCAGAAGGATTTAAAACTTCAGACTGTACAGGCAAACTGGAATCATGCATGTAATAGAGTCCATGATGCTTCCTAGCTGAACCAATCATCCTCCTGGATAACTGATCCTGAATGAAAAAAATAGAATCATGGAATCAAACAAGCAAATGAGGGGATTTAGTAACCTGCTTAAGGAAACAAGGTTGGAAGAAAATGAAGGAACATGTAATACATCCTTTAGAACAAGACCACTGTGTAGCTTAACCACTCCTTTATGAATTGCATCAACTGTGATATTATTTGGAAGCTTGATAGAGACATGATCAACGGGATAAAAGGAATGAAACAAGGTCAAAGAGCATGAAATATGGTCAGTGGCCCCTGAGTCCAAGATCCATACACAATCAATACTTGTAGAACATTTACATGTAGACATATCAGCTTGTGCAGTCATGACAACACCTTGCAGTTCCTTGCTTACACTTGTTCCTAAAACAACATCATCAACATCTAACAATTTCAAAAGTTCAGTTAACTGCTTTTGTGTAAGAGAATGTATAGACATTGGAGGCAGACAAGGAGAAGCCTGAAATGTATGCTCAGCATCATTATTCTGAGGCTTCTCTTCCATTGCCTCAGCTGCATTCACTTGGTTTCTGAACTTAAAACCAGAAGGAAATCCATGCTTTCTACATCATCTGTCACTTGCGTGTCCTATCATATCACAATGATTACACTGCAAGCGTTTGTTTCCCTCCTGATAGAATCTTCCATTTCCTCTCCTATAGGTTGGTCCCTGCCTCTTGTTTACATACGTATTGGCTACAAAACTTTCTTGATCATCACAGTTACTCATTAGAGCTGTAGGAGTATTATTAAAACCAGCTATTGCATTGTTATTAGTAATCATCCTTTCAAACTTCAGTGCCATTGCAAGCACAATTTTAATGTATAGCAACGGTGTCATCACAAACACCTGTGATCTAACTGGATCAAACTCTTCGTTCAGTCCTTTGACAAACTTTATAACGTAGTCATTTTCAATGAATTCACTCACCTTCTTAGAACCATCACATACACATCTAAGGCAATCACACTTTGGTATGGATCTTAAATCCATTAGCTCTTCCCAGAGAACTTTCAATTTTGTAAAGTAGTCATTCACACTGAGACTTTCTTGCTTTACAGCATAGAATTCAGATAATAAATCAGACAGTCTAAAAGGATCGCCACTACCGTATCTCATTGCCAAATCATTCCAGACATCCAAGGCACAATCGTACCACATTATACTCTGTGCAATAGAAGGAGAAACACAATTCATGATCCAGGATTGGATCATAGTATTTACCTGCCTCCATGCTTAAAACTGAGGATCATTTGGTGTAGGTTTAGGCATAATACATCAATGAAACATGTCTTGTTCTTGACCAATAATGCCATTTGAAGTGTCCTGCTCCATGAGTGAAAATTACGCGGAGTGAGTGGAGGTTGAACTAATACGATTGCTGGACTATCGTTTGGATGCAAGTAGTATGGATTATTTGATGGACTACCATTGAGTTTATGATTGTTACGTGAACTAGATGATGCTGCACTCGCGTTTGCCATAGCCAAAACTTCAGCTGCGGTATATCGTATGTGAAGAGAAATTTGTATAAAGCAAAATCAAATTAAGAACATCAAAGAATTGATGGCGAATTACCAAATCTCTGATACCATGTTAAAATTGCATTAGAAACATAATTCAAACGTCAAAACAACGTGATCAAAAGATACAACGAATAAAACTGCAAATGAAATTTTTGAATATTGTAGAGAAATGGTGCCAAGTGCGCAACTTGAAGAACAAGGAGGAAAGCCAAAGATATTTTTCTGTTTCTAGTTAGTTCTAATATTTACATCATCAACATGTATTTATACTACCTAAAGAAACAACTAGAAGCTAATTTGGCACGTGGAAATTCATCTTTGCTCGATGCACCAGTTGCTGCATTTGTGTGCCAATTCCAGCCACCAGCGTGTCAAGTGTGCTGGGTGTGCCAAGCATGCCATGCGTGTCAACTGTGCCAAGCATGCCAACTGTCCAGTGCCTACGAGCCATCTCACTGGCTGTTCTTTATTCTTAGCTTGACACTTCCAATTGCTCCTCTACATGGCTACTGAACTATACATCCCTTGCATCATATCATCCCTACACTTTTAGTTCAAACATTGAGGGTGTGATCACAACCGATCACACCTCTGAATATTATGCCAACTCCTGCACCAGATTGCCTCCTCTTTCTTTTCCTTTGTTTTGCACTATCAATCCATTAACTTCAACAGTTTTCTCCAAGTTACGCTGCAGAATTGGTTTTGCAAAAGAAATCCCTAGTCAAATTTGTCAATGGGCTTAAATTTTCTCAACATCACCTTTTCTTAGGACATCATCTGCATGTGTAATGGAGTGTTGCAAACACGAGTGGGGTGGGCGACAGAAGGATAATCCATGAGGTGAACTCGAAAACGGGGTCCTCAGGTGCCCTTCTGGAGGATTCTATGGAGGCTGGAAGCACCATGTCACCCTTTCTTCTTTTCCCCAATCCCAGAATAATTTTCTTTGGAACCCCTTTTTCTGCTTGTTGGGGTTTTGGGTGTTGGGTGGGAGGGAACGGAAGTGGGGGATATATATCTGATCATGAAAATTAGATGACATATATGGAATTTATAAGAAATCTGCAATGATCTCAAGAATTAAACTCAAGCAAAAGGTAACAAACAAATAATCAGCATAAAAAGAATAGTAGAGATTGGAACAAGAGAGGGCAGAGAAAATTTTATTGATAACGTGCAAAATTGAGCTTGCAAACTGTAGCTCAATCTTGGCGGTTACAAATACATTCAAAGGAAGAAGAAAGCAACAAAAAGACCGTTATGTCCTTTTATTAATTCCTATTATAAATGCAACAATAAGGTTAAAATGGTCATTTTGCCTGTTTTAAACTTTGCCGCCTAAATCTTTCTTCTTCTTCTTCACCGCCTGCACTAGGAAGGTGACACCCCATCCGACATTCATGGGTTCACCCTCTTCCTGAAGCTTCCACGCTCCACTTACAAGCCAACACAGCGACTAAACACTTTAATCATCGATTTCATGTGTAATTTGGTGGTGTAGACTCGATTTTCCTGAGCATCTTCGTCACTATATTTAACACCCTCCCTCAAGCTTAGCTTGGCATAAAGATTATAAACTCCAAATGAACTAACAAGCTGCATAATTCGTCTAGATTCCAAAGCTTTAGTGAACATATCAGCTAGTTGTAACTCCATCCATATGGGCATCAATTTTATCACACCTTCTTGTACTTTGTCTCTCACCATATGACAATCAATTTCTATGTGTTTTGTTCCCTCATGAAACACAAGATTTTTTGCAATATAGATTGCACTTTTGCAATCAGAAAAAACCTTCCACCGGCTTTTGATTTTCTAGCCCCAAATCTTTCATAAGATAAAGAAGCCATTGAATCTTTGTGTGCTAGGCTAATATGGCTCTCCATGGGACTCTTAGCTGGTTTGGCTTCCAGGAAACTACCTTGTTCAAAAAGATCTAAGTATACTTCCTCTGGTTGATGGAATGCCCCCCTTAGCATGAGCCACCTTAATGCCTAGAAAGAACTTTAAATGGCCTAAATCTTTGATCTGAAACACATGATGCAAAGATTGTTTGATGTCAACTATGGCCCTCTCATCATTGCAAGTGACAATGATATCATCAACATACACCAAAAGAACTAAAAAGGAAGTCTCAACAGTCTTAGTGAAGAGAGTGTAATCACACTTGGACTAATTGAATCTACGGATAATAAAAACTTGGTAAGGGTTGCATTCGGCTCTCTGATTGCCTGCAGACTTTTGTAATTTGCAAACCATGTTAGGACCAGTTGCAGAAAGACTAGAAGGGGGCAGCATATAGATACCTTCATGAAGAAAGGCATTATTGACATCAAGTTGGTGAAGATGCCATTGAAATCTTGCTGCCAGTGCCAAAATATCCTTACTGTGGTCATTTTTGCAACTGGAGAAAAAGTGTCTTGGTAATCTATGCCATACTGTTAGGTGTAATCCTTTGCCACCAGCTTTACTTTATGCCTCTCTAATGTCCCATCTGCTTTAAGTTTCACTTTGTAAACCCACTGACATCCGATTGCCTACTTGTCTGGAGGCAAAGGGACTATGCTCCATGTGTTATTAGCTCTAACGTTTCCAGTTCAGTGGCCATAGTTGCCTGCAAGATAGGTAAACTAGCATCTTTTGCATAACTGTTAGACTCAAAACATGTGCTTTGCATTGTGGAGCTAGTGATGCATAAGCCATGACCTTGTTAAGTGAATGGGGAGAAGTATGAACTGAGAGTTTAGAGGGTAAAGTGATAGTATTCCAGTGGTAGTATTGTATGTAAGTGGGCATCTGTTTGGTTCTATAAGGTCTAATATTTGGAGGTGGTTCAGAGATGGGAGGCAAGTCTATGAGAATATTGCCACCTTGTAAAGAGGCACAAGTGGCACTAGGAAGGACATAGGCAGGATCTGGTGAATGCACAGAAGAACAATAATCAGGAGAGGATTGTGAAGCAAGAGTAGGCAAAAAGAAGGGGATGAGATAGCATCCATAGGCTGAAGAGGTAGAGATTGGTTAGGAACCCAGGAAGAATAGGAATCAGTTTCATAATAGGAAGATGAATTAGAAGTAGTAAGTGGTCTGGCAGAAGCTTCAGATGAACAATGAGCTTCAGGAATGAATGGAAAAACTGTTTCATGAAAGATGACATCCCTAGATATGTAAATATCTTTGGTGTCAAGATCTTAAAGGATGTAACCTTTAGTGGTGTAAGAGAGACCTAGGAATAAACTTTTCTTAGCTCTTGCCTCAAATTTTTCTTTATGCTTCTGAGTGTTAGTGCCAAATGCCAAGCAACCAAACACTTTGAGATGCCTACAAGTGGGGGTTGTCTTGTGGAGAAGTTCTTATGGAGTTTTCTGGTGAATAATGGGTGTAGGAGTGATGTTAATAAGGTAGACTGAATGTCGCACAAGGAATCTCCAATATTAGGAAGGAAGGAAAGACTGAAATATGAGCGCCCTTACTAGAGATAGTATGTGTTGATGTTTTCTTTCAATAACTCCATTCTGTTGTGGTGTGTTACCTTAACTCGTTTGATGAATTATAACATGAGATGCATAAAAGTGATTCATGTTGAATTCTGGTCCATTATCAGCTCTGATTATTTCTACTTTCGCATCAAAGTGAATAGAAGCATAGTGACACAAACTCTCAATAATGGATCTGGTATCAGCTTTGGTTTCCATCAAATAAACCAAACAATATCTGTTGTAATCATCAATAACAGTAAGAAAGTAGTATTGTTTATACATTGTGGATACTTGTATGGTCTCCAAATATCCATATGAATAAGGGAAAAGGGACTTAGGGAAACATAATCAGAAATCAGAAAAGGTGTCTTTTTTTGTTTGGCAAGAGGACACACATTACAGTGCAATAAAGGATCAGGAATTTGAACAAAGGAATAATCTTCTGAACTTCTTTTATTCTTCGAATGGACATGTGACCCAGCCTTGAATGCCGCAGTAATGTGTGTGAAGAGGTGACAACATTGCCAAAAGAGTGGAATGAATGGAAGAAACATGCTTGGCTGCAGACTTGGGTGTGCCATGAATGTAATACAAGCCTTGATGTACCTCAAATGAACCAATCATCTTCTTGGTTCTAAGGTCCTTAATCAAGAAAATATTTTATTTAAAGGCAACTTCAAACAGGTTGGGTTGAGTGAGTTTACTCAATGACATGAGATTGAAGGCAAAGATAGGAACATAAAACACATCAGTAAGAGTTAGGTATGCATTCACCTTTACTATTCTAATATGTGTGATTTTAGCAAGTGACTTATCAGGCAGTTTGACAGAAATAGAATCAATAGATGAATAGAACTTAAAGAGATGATTGCAAACACAGACATGATCACTAGTCCCAGAATGCAATATCCACACGTTTTTGTTGTAATACTTAACCTAACGCAAAACCAAAGATTGTGTTTTTCTATGCTGACATGCTAGCATGGTGTGTACCTATGTTGTTTAAGACCGTAGAAACAGCTTTACTGGTGCTCTCTTCACGTTCTTGCAACAAACTCATCAGTTGGGCATACTGATCTTGAGTTACGCTTGGTGATGGTTTTTCAGATTCATCACATTACCATATTGTTGTATACTATCCTCATTGGTCACCATGTTCACTTGGCCTCTAGATTTGAAACTTGGGGAATAACTATAGGACCTGTATAGCACCACTAGAATGGGGGTTGAATAGTGAGTGCGAAAAAATTGGTTTTTAAAACTTTTTAGACCAAATAACTCACTTTTGAAAACAGATTATGTTTTAGATCCTGATTTGGATTAACTAGTTGACCAGGTTTTAAACATCCAAAAATTATGAAATATGGTCACAATGTGCTCTCAGATGTTGTTAATGTGTCACAAAATTTTCAAATTAAAAATTTAAGTGTAGCTCCTTGAAAAACCATTTTTGCACAGGTTATGTCAATCTGCCAGAAACTGTGCTTCAAAATAAAAAATTTATTCCTATTAATTGACAACTCTAAATGACCTGAACATTTTATGGTATGACCCTTAAGATGCGTTATTTAATGGGTTAAAACAGCTTTTAAAAATTCTCTTGGTAAGTATGTCAACCATGTTGATGTTCTCAACCTTTGCAGATTGTAGAATCAGATTACACTAGTCTCGAATCATGAACGCTTGAGTGACTTATACTTAACCAAATTTGATGAAACTTATCCCAAATGAAAGATAAGACATGTGGATATGTTTCTGAAAAATTTGGCGATTTTTGGAAAAATTTTGCTATTTTTTCCATGAGTATGAAAGCGATGCAGAAAACTGAAAACTGAAGGTAAAAGTGCTGAAAGTAAATAACACCGATATTTTTATACTGTTTCGGTTAAATCAACCACTCCAGTCTTCGAAGACACCTTCCTCGGTATTCACTAATCACAAATAGCACCTTGACACAAGGGTGACTGGAGTTAAAAACCAACTCCACCCTTTTACAATCAAACGAACAAACACAACAACACGAACACCACCACCAAACAAATGAAGGTTTGATCACACCTTGATAAAACTTGTACAAGAAATAAACATATCTGGGTGATATGAACAAATCCTATATAGTATATGGAATATAATAATGCCAGGCTTGAGTCTAAGAGCAAGAGAAAAGAATAAAAGAAGAAAAGAATAGTTTTGCTTGATCTTGAAAGAATGTGAACTTCGGCTTAGCCTTGCTTGAATCATCTTCCTTCTTTTATAGTCGAATGGACGCCCCCTAGGGTTGTGTTCTTCCTTGAAAATTGTCTTGAATACTCTTTGAATATTTCTTTGTATAAATAGTGACACAACTTTGCTTACTTGGCGAAATATAATTGGACGAACGACTTGTCTTCGCCTAGCTGTCACTTCGTGATTGGCCTTCTTTAATCCACTTTGGCACTCTAAAAATGAGCTGGAAATTCAACTTAAAAATCTGAAACACATATTCAAAATCAAATATGTTAATTACCAATTAATCATGATATGATTCCCCCACAATTTTAGAAGAAAATTGCAGCAAGATAGGATGCAAAAATTGGCGGCACAATATCCATGTGCTGAAATTTCAGCATTTGTTTGATTTGAAATGTTTCCTTATGTATCTTGCCCTCTTCAATGTCACCAATCATGTGTGTCTTATCCTCCATCAAGTGTCAAACAAGCTCCACCTAGGCTCCAAGAAGGCTGAAATGGCGTGTTACCCCTCAGGTGCATGTGCTAAAATTATCTTTTAAATATTTGTCACGTAATGATGCAAAATCTTCACACACGAGGTAAATTAAAATCAGACCTAAATTGATTTTTCAGGAACACTCTAATATGTCTGATACACGTTACGTACACACAGAAACCGTCCCATGAATGAAGAGAGGTAGAAAACCGAATTTTCGACTTTCACCGATTGCGCGCTTTTTCTCCGATTAATCTCAAACTTCTCAGACATGTAATATATATTATGTCACACATAATATATATAAAATAAAATTTATTTTCAGCTCCTATGGCTGAATAAAAAACGACATGTACAAAAAAGAATTGAGTTTGAATTCTCCACAATTCAAGTCAAAATGTGGGTGATTGATGTGTGTAAACTTGGTATGACTTTGGGGCTAAATTTGACATGTGGAGCACGAATTTTCTGGGTGTTTTGAGTGTATATAGGCTGGCCATCTTTATATGGTAAGTACGTGACATGTCAGTGAAGGTTCGGTCGTCATCCGATACAACAATTTTTGGTTTATGGCCTTGTGACATGTCGTTATAATTTTGATTGGAATATGAATTGTACTGTATGATATGAGACCTATATATACTCATAAATACGATGCGCAGCTTCTATTAAGTCGTTTTGGTTTTGATGGGAGATTGATCAAAATTATTTTAAACAATCTGGGTGCTACTCGGTGCTCAATCCTTCTTAATGGTAAGCATAAGGACAAGTTTACGATACGACGCGGGGTGAAGCAAGGAGATCCGCTATCCCCATTACTGTTTATCTTATCCTCAGAAGGCTTCTCATGAGGCATGAAATCATTATCCCAATCAGGCGAACTTAAATGCTTTGGTGCTGGCCGAGTTCCATGCATTTCACATCTGGCCTTTGCGGATGATTTATTAATATTTCTAAATGGTCAAGCATCCAACTTGACAAATTTTCGCAAATTCTTGACGGAATATCAGCATGCCTCAGGACAGTTGGTCAATTATCATAAAAGTGAGGTGGTAACCGGTCAAGGAGTCCATAGCGATGCGGCTTCTCTACTGAACATGCGAGCATCTTCACTGCCAATCAAATATCTTGGTTCATTTCTGTATAAAGGTATAAATCGATCCAGCTACTTCACGCCACTTATTTCTCATTTTGAAACCAAGCTTTCGACATGGTCAAATAAATTACTTTCAATGGCGGGAAGACTGGTTTTATTAAAACACGTCTTGAGTTCCATGCCTATACATATTATTGCTAGCTCAAGACTTCCAAAAAGCGTTATAGAGGTTCTTCACAGAAAAATGGCCTCATTTCTTTGGAATGACCAACATCAGTGGAGATCATGGCCATTATTATGCATGCCTCTAGAGGCTGGAGGATTAGGTATTTGTAGCTTGATACATGTTCAGAAGGCATATGATTGCTAACTCTGGTGGAAATACTTTCACTCTTCAACCTTATGGGCGGTTTTCTGTCGTCGCAAATATGGTAATCGCGCATCTATATACGCACACATCTATGACTCCCCGGTGTGGAAGAGAATATGTCACAAAATGAGTACCTGGAATCGCAAATAGAGCATGCAGATAATGAATTATCTTGGCAACCAGACGCTAATGGGCAGTTTACTATAAAATCGGCTTACACTGTCATTTCGGCAATGACAACATCTTTTCCAGAATATCGCTACATTTGGTGGCCAACCTCCCCGCCAACGAGAAGAGTGTTTATATGGAGACTATGTATGCATGCTTTTCCCCTAGTAGATAATGTACGCAGTTGGCAAACCATTTTCCCCTCACAATGCGCGTTTTGTAGGCAAAGTTCGGATACTCAAGATCATCTCTTCCTTCACTGTAGTAGCATTAAACCGATATGGACAGAATTGTCCATACTCTTCTCAGGACCAATGCCAACAGCACGTACCCTCAAAGGCTATTTATTAAGGTGGTGGCGTCAATCGAATGCAACTACGATGATTGGCCAAATAACAGTGGTTGTTTCTTCTATGATGGCATGGACAATTTGGAAGGAATACACATCCATACGCTTTGGAGAAGAGACCTTCAGTTCCCCACGAGTGCTGGCTAATGTTCGAAAATCAGTTTACACATGGTGCCTAACGATGAATGGTAAGAAATTTGCAACAACGGTTCCCCATTTGGTTAATTCGGCTTATTCTCCTCCAATGAGAAAAAAGCGCTTGAGGGTTGTTTGCTGGGTAATACCGTCGTCAGGAAGAATGAAACTCAATGTTGATGTGGCAGTTGGAAGGTTCCAAGCTGCAGGAGGTGCTGTATTACGAAATGACCAGGGCCATTTGGTGTCCGCCGTCTGCTTTGCGCTACCGTCCGTCAGCCCTTTAAGGGCAGAGTTACTTACACTGACGTTTGCATTGATGTATTATGCAACCAGATACGACAATATGATTATCGAAACTGACTGTCACTCCCTCTTAAGCCAGCTAACCGGAATACACACAGGAGTTTTGGCAGCAGAATTTACCAGGTTGAGAACATTCCTCTCTTTAAATCAATCAACAATTCAATATTGCCCAAGGGAAGCGAACACAGTCGCGCACACACTAGCAAGACACGGATTTAGAGCAACAGGTTTTTAAGAATATTACACACTCCACAGCCTTCCGTGTGAAGTGCATGGAGCCATCCTCATGGACGTGCAGCTACCTACATTTCGACTTTGAATATCACTATGTACTGCCTTCATATACGACAAGTTGCCTGTGTTTTCTTACAACACAGGCAACATTGGTGCGCTTTTCCCCTTCTTAAGCTTGTCTTTATTATTTTGTTTATGAGTACATTCGACAGATTAACCTTTGCTTTGTTGTCCAATGTTGGTGTGGATGCCATGACATCCATATGGAATCCCGTGGAGAGACGAGCATTATGCGCAGGACGTTATCACAAACATTGTGTAGGAGTACAAGACATGATTGGAACGCCTTGGTTCACTCAGCATCAAGGCGAAATGGGTATGTATTTTCTACGACGCCATCTACTGGACTTATCTCACAGCATCTTACCAATACATAATATTTCACATTCTTTGTGTGAGGATCAAATCATTCATCAAGACACATTGGTGCCGACTTTCTTCTTTGGATGCACGATTGCAAACTTTATCTCAAGGCGGCTCCTTCAAGCATCATCTTTTCGCCATCAACCTTCCACTATTCCTTATGTATCATGGCTACACATTCCATTCGCATAAATATGTACGTTTTTTCCTTCGCCAAGGTTTTATCCACAAGGGTGGTTTTTCTTGGCAAGGTTTTAATACGGCATATCATATGCGAATGGACACTAGCCCTCAGTAGTTATTTACATTATCTCTTTTCATATGATGATTTCTTGTAATAAGGTATTCCTCCGCCATAAGTGAGGCATTTTAATAAAAATTTACATTGCCAAAAAATATATATATACACAACAACAACAACAACAACATTACCCTATTGCCTTAGAGGCTACCGCCTATGGCGGGGTATGGGGGGTCGGATGTACGCAACCGTAACCATGTGTTAGAAACACATGGAGGCTGTTTCCGATGACCCATAATGAAAATTTCATGTTGATCAACTGCTACTTCACAATATAAGAAGCGCAACCATTTTAGTGAGTCATTTTGCATTATTCCATCATATTCTAAAGTCAAGGAAAAGTGTGTCCTTAACTCCATTGGAAATGGAAATAATATATATATATATTTGTGTGTGTGTGGCGTGTATATAGGTGTGGAAAGAGAACTTCTCATTCCAAATTTGTTGCCAAATAGCTCTCTCCAAATATGTCTTTATTTAATGAACTAGTTAGTTCATCTCCTTAAGCACTTCACTTAATGAACTATATTAGTTCATTAATTATGGTACCTGAAAATAGTATAAAGACAACAAATGTTTGTCATATGATGTAAGCATTAATGCTTCATGGAATGTTAGCACAACAACATTATACATAAACATGTAAAGCATTTTTATCATGTGCATATATCAAGTAACACTTATTTCATGCATTTCGTAAATACGTAAAATTTTAATCATAAATTTTTAAATCATTCGAACCCCAATTTCTCAACAATCTCCTCCTTTTGATGATTTACAAAAATAACCTCTATCCATGATTAAAATGTGATCTCTCCCCCTACAATTATGCATACATCGAAAAGTTTGAATTTCATAATATCGTGATATCGTGCTCCCCCTTAAATTTATCTCTCTCCTCCTTAAATCATGCTTTTATCTCCCCTTTATTTTGTAAATCACATCAAAAGAGTTCGTAGCAATGGAAAGAAAGAGCAATTTATAACAAAAATCATGCATTTCTAGTGCGTTTTTAAGGGTTATTGATTTAACCCTTTGCAAGAGTACCTTTTGGTACCCAAATTTGGGTGACCTTTCTTGGTCTTAAAAAAGATGAAAAAAGAGATGAAGAAGCAATATAATATATTTTAGGAGTATTTCTATTTGGCCTATGGCCGAAATCATCATTGTATAGTCTTTGATATGCATTTCGGTTGGCATGCATCGTGTGTGATCTAGATGCATTGGTATGGTATGAATGTCGCATATGCATCAAAGGGTTTCTTTCATATCTATATGGTACATGATTATATTTTGCACGTGATGAAAAAGAAGGAGTGTGATGAGATATAACGGGTGGTGCAGTAGACATCTTCTTAGGTTGTATAATTGTCTTAAATGCCTGCAGTTTCTTAGATGAAGATATAATAAAGTTTGTAGACTTATTTTGTACTTAATTATCTTCAACATACCCTAATCTAGTTTTATCAGTTTCATGCTTTTGGGAGGAAATGAGACGATCTAGCATGCAAGTCCCTGTATCGAATTGTTTTACCGTCTTTTCTAAATCCATGTTTCTTGATTTTAAATTTGAAATCTCGACTTTCATCTCATTATTTTTGGATTTGAATGATGAAATCTCAGATTTTAATGAATTTATCATGCAAGACGACTCTTATTTTGATTCGTTTAATTGAGTTACAAGATTTGTGTTAGAACATTCTAATAATTTCTTGTCTTCAATTAAGCGTTTCTTTTCTTTTGAAAAAGCCTTCGAAAACTTATGCAACTCAAGATATTGACAAAATAAATCATCTTAAGAAGGATCAGAATCAGAATCAGAATTTACCTCAGTGGATGCTTTGGATGCTTTGGATCTGAAAACAGAATCATATGATAAGTGTCCAAGTTTTCCACATTCACATCATTTTATATCTTTATCGTTATTCTTATTTTTATTTCTCCTAGTTGAAGTAGGCTTAGGTTTGTTTCTAAATGACTTTCTCATGACTTTCTTAATCCTTTAGCCAACGTGATTATATCAGCATTATCAGAATCCGTATCACTATCATCTACGTGATCAAAAGAGGTAGAAACGTATTCATTTGATTTAAACGCTACAGTCCTATCTTGTTTATAAGTTGATTAAGAATTTCATAGAGTGAGTTTGTTTTGTATACCTTTAATGATCCAATCAATTCCTCCAATTTTATTGACTTGTTTTCTTTACTGTCTTCAATTGCGGTGACTTTAGGATCCCATTCGGATGGGAGGCTTCTTAATACTTTTTTCACCTTCTCCTGTAAAGAAAATACCTTTCCAAGAGACTCAAGAAAATTGTAGATGTTAGTCAATCTTAAATCCATATCGACAATAGATTCATTCAGTAATAATTTGAAGGATTCAAGAGTAAACATAAGCATGTTTATCTTAGACTCTTTAACTTGACTAGTACCTTCATGTTTCATTTCAAGACATCTTTACATTTCTTGGGCACTAGAACAATTAAACACATAACTTGATTTACTTTTACTTAAACCATTTAGAAGAAGTTGCATAGCCTTAGTATTCATACTTAATCTCTTTTTATCTTCTACGGTATTCTCTTTCTTAGGCTCTACTACTTCTAATGTAGCACCGTCAATAGTAGTTATCTTAGACGGAACAAAAGGACCGTATTCTATGATGGACCATAAGTCTATATCAATGGCCATAAAGAAAAATTTTGTACGAAGTTTCAATTGTATAAAAGACTCAATGTCAAAAAGGGGAGGCCTTACGCTTGACATTCCTTTTTGCTCGATATTATAACTAGTGGATGCCATCTCATAAAAATCGTTGAATCTTCTTGTAGTGAGTGTGTCTATGCTCTGATACCACTTGTAGGACCTGTATAACACCACTAGAAGGGGGGTTGAATAGTGAGTGTGGAAAAATTGGTTCTTAAAACTTTTTAGACCAAATAACTCACTTCTGAAAAACGATTCTGTTTTCAGATCCTGATTTGGATTAACTAGTTGACCAGGTTTTAGACATCCAAAAATTATAAAATTCAGCGACAATGTGCTCTCAGGTGTTGTTAGTGTGTTACAAAATTTTCAAATTAAAATTATAAGTGTAACCCCTTGAATAAATGTTTTTGCACAGATTGTGTCAATCTCCCAGAAATTGTGCTCCGAAATGAAAAATTTATTCCCATTAATTGACACCTCTAAATGACCTGAACATTTTATGGTATGACCCTTTAAGATGTATACTTTAATGGGTTAAAGCAGTTTTTAAAAATGATTTTGGTAAGTATGTCAACCACATTGATGTTCTCAACCTTTGCAGATCTGAGAATCATATTGCACTAGTCTCAGAACTATGATTATTTGAGTGACTTATAATTAACCAAATTTGATGAAACTTGTCCCAAATGAAATCTAGGACGTGTGGCTATGTTTGTGAAAAATTTTGTGATTTTTGGAAAATGTTTGCTATTTTTCTAGTGAGTATGAAAACAACGCAAAAAACTAAAAGCTGAAAGTAAATAACATCGAGATTTTTATACTGGTTTGGTTAAATCAACCAACTCCAGTTTTCGAGGACACCTTCCTCGGTATTCACTAATCATAAATAGCACCTTGACACAAGGGCGACTGAAGTAAAAACCCACTCCACCCTTTTACAATCAAACGAACAAACACAACAACCGAACACTACCACCGAACAAATGAAGGTTTGATCACACCTTGATCAACCTTATACAAGAGATGAACGTATGTGGGTGGTATGAAATATCCTATATAGTATATGTAATATAAGAATGATAGGCTTGAGGCTAAGAGCAATAAAAAAGAATAAGAAAAGAAGAGAATAGTCTTGCTTGATCTTGAAGGAATGTGAACTTTGGCTTACACATGCTTGAATCATCTTCCTCCTTTTATAGTTGAATGGCCACCTCCCTAGGGTTGTGTTCTTCCTTGAAAATTGTCTTGAATACCCTTGGAAGATTTGTTTGTATGAATGGTGACAAACCCTTGCTTACTTGGGAAATATAATTGGACAAACGACTTGTCTTCGCCTGGTGGTCACTTCATGATTGGTCATCTTTAATCCACCTTGGCACTCCATACATGAGCTAGAAATTTAACTTAAAAATCTAAAACACATATTCAAAATCAAGTATGTTTATTACCAATTAATCATGATATGATTCCCCCACAAATTTTGGAAGAAAATTGGAGCAAGATAGTATGCAAAAATCGGCTACATAATATCCATGTACTGAAATTTTAGCACTTGCTTAATTTGAAATGTTTCCTTATGTGCATGCCCTCTTCATTGTCACCAATCATGTGTGGCTTATCCTCCACCAATTAAAAGTGCCAAAAAAGCTCCACCTAGGCTTCAACAAGGCTGAAATGGCGTGTCACGCCTCAGCTGCATCTGCTGAAATTATCTTTTGAATATTTGTCACATAATGATGCACAATCTTCACACACATGGTAATTGCAATCAGTCTTAAATTGATTTTTCTAGAACACTCTAATATGTCTTGAATGCGTAAAAAGTTTCTAGATACATGTTATAGACACATCAAAACCGTCCCATGTATGTAAAGGTGTAGAAAACCGAATTTTTGACTTTCGCTAGCTATTTTTCTCCGATTAATCTCAAACTTCTTAGACATGTAATATACATTATGTCACACATAATATATATAAAATAAAGTTTATTTTCAGCTCCTATGGCTGAATAAAAAATGCCATGTGCAAAAAGCAATTTGAGTGTGAATTCTCCACAATTCAAGCCAAAATGTGGGTGCTTGATGTGTGTAAAGATGGTATGACTTTGGGGCTGAATTGGACATGTGGAGCACGAATTTTCTGAGTATTTTGAGTGTATATAGACTAGCCATCTTTATATGGGAAGTACATGACACCCGATACGACAATTTTTTATTTATGGCCTCATGACATGTCGTTATAATTTTGATAGCAATATGACTTGTAATGTATGATATGAGACCTGTATATACTCATAAATATAATGTGTATATGGTGGTGTGATGTCGAAGTACGTTGATGATATGTATGACGTGTCGGTGGAACGTCGGAATACAAGTATATAGTTTGTCGTAAACAATATAGATATATATATATATATATATATATATATATATATATATATATATCTGTGTGTGTGTGTGTGTGTAGTGTGTATATAGATGTGTAAAGAGAACTTTCCATTCCAAATTTGTTGTCAAATAGCTCTCTCCAAATATGTCTTCATTTAATGAACTAGTTAGTTCATCTCCTTAAACACTTCACTTAATGAACTAGTTTAGTTTATTAATTATGGCACGTGAAAATAGTATAAAGACAACAAATGTTTTCCATATGATGTAAGCCTCAATGCTTCATGACATGTTAGTACGACAACTTTATATATAAATATTTAAAGTATTTTTATCACGTGCATATATCAAGTAACACTTATTTCATGTATTTCGTAAACACGTAACATTTAAATCATGCATTTCTAAATAAATTCAAACCCCGATTTCTCAACAATATCCATGCTTCTTATAACATCTATCGACTATATGCGCTGTCATATTTCAATGACTATAGAAAGGAGCCCTAGAGTTGTTCTGATAAGGGCTTGGCACGCCTCTTTTGAAACCTCTTCAAACTGATCTCTGCCAAGATTATTGCTAGGACTAACAAATCTAGGTGTAAAGGAGTTAGTCCTAGGCATTTACATTCATAACTACTGAAGGATTATTACTGAAGTGTCTTGAGTGCCATTATAGATAATCTTTTTTCCAGTTTCACTGCCATGGCAACAGCAGTTTTCAAATCTGGCAAACGAATGGAGAGCAACACCTGTGATTTAACAACTTCAAACTCTTCATTTGAATCTTTCAAGAACTTGATTACACAATCATTTTCAACAAATTTATTAATCTCCGTGTGAGATTACAGTTATATTTGTGACAAGAGCATTTAAAAATGGATCTCAACAGAAGCAATTCCTCCCACACACTCTTAACTTTCGTATAATATTCAGTCACACTGCTACGTCTTGCTTAACGGCATAGAATTCTTCTTGTAAATCAGAAAGTCCAAAGGAATCAGCATTTCCATATCTAAATTTCAAATCATTCTAAATGTCTACATCAGAATAACACTCTATCCAATACAAGGAGTTAAAAAGTTCACCAACCAGGAGGCTACCATATTGTTAGCTTACTCCACGCATTTTATCTACGAGCTTTCTCTATAGGCCTCTCGATCGTAGCATCCACAAATCAACTTTATTCCTCAAGTCAAGAGCTCTTCTCACATATCTACTCGAACTGTGATAATTGTTTCCATCAAGCAGCGGTTGCACTAATACCATAGATGGATTGTCATTTGGATGAATGAAATATGGATCATCCACAAGATCTGCAGCGGCATTGGATGTAAAGGTAGAAACATGACTATTATTGTTATTGTTCGACGCCATAAATGTTCGAAAATTCATTAATAAAGCTCCTATACCATGTGAAATTTATATCAAATAACAAGAAAACTGTAATGATCTCAAGAATTAAACTCAAGCAAAATGTAAAAAATGAATAATCAGCAAAAAGGAAGAAGAAGCAGAGATTGGAACAAGAGAGGGCAGAGAAACTTTTATTTAAAACGTGCAGAATTGAGATTGCAAACTGCAGCTCAATCTTGGCGGTTAAAAATACGTTCAAAGGAAGAAGAAAGGATTGAAAAGACTGTTATGCCCTTCTGTTAGTTACTGTTATAACTGCAAAAATAAGGGTAAAATGGTCATTTCGCCTGTTTTAAACTTTGCTGCCTAAATCTTTCTTCTTCTTCTTCGTTGCCTGCACCAGGAAGTTCGCCCTCTTCCTGAAGCCACGCTCCACTTACCAGTCAACACAACGACTAAACAATTTAATCATCGATTGCAATTGTAGTTTGATGGTGTAGACTCGATTTTCCTCAGGCTACACCTTATATCACTAATAGTGTCTTCATCACTATCTTTAACAGCTCCTGCATAGATTACTTTGGAATTATGTTTTCTCCAGCTATAAATATGGGCAGTACCTTCATTTCACTTCTAACTAATTCGCAAGTTTCAAAAATTTTGTCTGAATCTTTAGTAATTGAGCAATATTTTTCAGCTAAAATGGTGGTTTTGAGCACATAGAATCTTTTTTTTTGCAAATTGTTGAATCTCCAAGAAGGTTCCTGCAGCTTTCCCACATCGCAAATTGATATTGGCGTGGTTGATGGAGACAAATGGATGTGTAGCACCAGTTGTGTAATATTGGTCAAGTGTTGTTAAAAAGTAATTTCACGAATAAAAAATTGTATTTCATTGATTCTATACTTTACAATAGGTTCAATTTATAATTACACACTGAGCCTATCTATGGTATATTTGATTTACACGGGATATGATATAGTTGATTTGTGGCAATGATATATTCTTTGATCCCCTCAATCATATCTATTTTTATCCTTCTTTCCATCACTCCCCCTCAAGTTGAGCATTGAGATCTTCGATGTTCAACAAAACTAGTATAGATATTAACATCTTTCCAGTTACTGGTTTAGTATATCTACTAGCTGACCATTTGATCGTACGAGAGGGATTTCAACTATGCCATCCTCGAGATTTTCCTTGATAAAGTGTGCATCTATCTCAATGTGTTTTGTCCGGTCCTATTGCACAGGATTCTCCAAAATGCTTACTGCTGCTTTATTGTCACACTTCAGATGAGCTAGCTGTGTCAGTGGGAAACCCAACTCATATAGTGCCTTTTTAAGCTACAAACCTCCATGACTCCTTTGACAATCCCTCTGAACTCTACTTCTGCGCTAGATGACATGACAACCTTTTGCTTCTTACTCCTCCACGTAACCAAATCCCCTCCAACCAGGGCAAAATACCCTTACATAGATCTTCGACATTCGGTTTGCCTGCCCAACATGTATCTGTATATACTTCTACGTCTAGGTAACCATTCTTTGTGTCTAAATGTTCTTCCTGTGGCTTGTGCCTAAACTAGCTCACAACTCAAACTACATAAGCAACGGGAGATGGATTATTAACAAGCCACCTTGTCCATTAGAATACAAGACTTTTCTCTCAAATTTAACGGCCATGGCAAATGTTGAGTTGATGTCAGGAAATGGACTCAACAACAAAACTTGTGACTTCAAAGGTTCAAACTCATCCGACAATCCTTCAAAATCATCCTCTACATATTTATTTACGTGAGCAGTAATGTTGCAAGTACATCTATTACAAGTACAAGAAGGCAAAAATTTCAAAACACTCAATTCTTCCTTAATTACCTTGAACTTAGTGTAACAATCAGTGATAGTAGAAATTTCTTGTTTGATTGAATAAAACTACTCTTGTAGATTTGAGAGTCTAAATGCATCTACATTACCGTATCTAAGTCTCAGATTTTTCTAGATTTCAGCAACATTGTCAATCCACATTATACTTTGGGCCATCGAAAGACTTACTGAGTTGGTGATCCAAGAAGCCACCATATTGTTGGTCTTGATCCAAGTGGAGTATTTGCGCTCACCCTCAGCAGGTTTAGGAATCATACCATCTATGAAACCTACCTTATTCTTCGTCTCCAAGGCTCTATGATAGTTCTGCTCCAACCATGGTAATTTTGAGATGTTAGAAGAGATTGTAATAGAACACGTGATGGATTATTACTTGGATGAATGTGCAGAGGATCCCTCTAGGATCCATGGAACCAAAATTGATGGAGCTAGAGGTCATGATGCCAGTACAGAAATTCTCAGAATGATCAATTAACAATTCTCAGTCAATGCAAAAGCTCTGATACCATGTCAAAATTCTCACAAATATCAATCTAATGTAATGATCATCACACAAACAACATTGAAGCAAAGCAAAGCAAAAGAGAAAGAAGCTTTAGAAATTAATAGAAGCGGTTAAGAGGAAGAAGAAACTGATTGTTAACCAATTGAAACAAAAATATGAAGTTTGTTACAACGGTTCCATCTCCTATAGTCGAATGAAGGAGATGACATGTGAAATTACAAAATAGGACATTTAATTAGCTTAGCTACATTAGTAAGCTAAGGGCATAAATGTCTTTTCACTGCATTTAAATGCTGGCGCCAAATGCATTAACTCCCTTCCTTCTTGGTTGACACAGCATGCTTCACCCTTTTCTTCCTCTTGATCTCATCGTCTCAAGCATTTCTTGCCTTCCAATCTCAAGCATTTCAGCTCCACGTGACATAATTGGCTGCCAAACGTCACCCAGCTGCCTTCTACCTTCCTCATTCGTTCAGAATGCAAGTGTTTGTAATCAATACAAAAATATTTGACCTAATGCCAGCTGATCATTTCAGCTGCGTACCATCTCCTTCTTCGACAATATACAATACAGCAGTCCACACAAGCACCATTTGGAACACCACAATCGGCAATAAATCCGCAAAGCCAACCTTAAAAAATTTGTTCACAAAATCAGAAAATGGAGTAGCCAACAGATACAATTAAATAAACACTGCAATGGCACAAAAATGGCAAAATGGAAATGAAACAAGCAACTCGAGCCAATCTTAAACATCTGATTGAGCTTTCTCAGGCAAGCATAAATCGCATCGAAAAGTCAAGGTATCTGTTTCTTCATTTTCGATAGATTATTGGGATGTTATAAACAAAAGATTGTTACATGTATTTATTATTTTATTTTCAAAATCTCTTTTTTACATTAAAAGATCATTTTGCATATGATCAATCCCCAATGTATATCTACCAAAATATTTATGCAGATATAGGACTACCTACATTTAATGAGGAACAAGGAATCCAAATGGTAACTTTTCTCTATAACATGGTATCGTCCAAGCTCAAAACAAATTCTTGAAGGAAACAATTACTCCACCATAAATTAAAGAAGGTATTTCTTCAAAAGAAGAAAGCCCTAAATGCGGTGGTAACCATGTGGGATGATCTCCTCTCCAAATCGGAAGGAGAAGAAAGTGAAGACCAAGATGTTGGACTTGTTGCAATAGTTGAGAATCCAAAAGCACAACATACTTGTCTCATGGCAATCGAGAATGGCCTTGAGATAAACTCTAACTCTTCTAATTTGCAAGATGAAATAGGCGATTTACAAGATGATTTTGAAAAATTGAATTTAAAATATAAACATTTGAAGAAAGAATTTAAAAAATGCATAATAGAAAACAAGAGCTTGCATGATAAGAATATTTTGATGTTTCAAGATCATGACATTATACTCATCGTGCATAAAACTGTAGCTCTTGAAAATGTGGAATTAGGAAAGAATGTGAGAAACTAAGGTTAGACATACAAAGACTAACAAATGGTAAAAATAATCTAGACAAATTACTTGGAAACCAAAGAATTAGAAATGATAAACCCGGTTTAGGATTTAATTCATCACATTCTTCCATTAAACCAGTTATCAAAGAAAAAGGAAAACAAGAAAAAACACAACATGACTCATCATCTTATAAACCAAGGCATGTACCCACTTGTTTTCATTGTAACAAAGTAGGATATTTGAAGAGTGCATGTAAACTAGATTTGATAGTATGTATGTTTGGAAGCCTAAGAGTCGACAAGCTAACCCTAAAGGACCCAACTATCAAAGGGTACCAATGCATAAATCTCTTGGTTTTGTAGGTTCTCAAGATAAATGGAGTACCCAAAGAAGAAGGAACCAAATGGCTCATGGACAGCGGATGTGCAACGCACATGACCTGAGATAAAACCTTGTTCACCAAGCTCAAGCTCCAAGATGTGGAACAGTGCATTTTGGCAATGGGAGAGCCAAAATCCTTGGACATGGAGAAATTGGTAACTCTTCTTTCACTATTAATAATGTGTTATATGTAGAAGGTCTTAAATATAATTTGATAAGTGTTAGCCAACTATGCGATGCTAATTTTCACGTTGAATTTATGAAAAGAAAATGCATTGTGAAAACGAATGATAAGATTGTATTTGAGCTTATAAGGAAATGATGTTTATAAATTTTGCACACATGATTTGATATCTTCCTGCCTAGTTGCCAAAAATGATTTGACTCAACTATGGCATAGACACTTGGACATATTAGTTTTAAAAATTTCAAAGAGATTTGCAAAAATGAAAAGTCCAAGGTCTTCCGAAATTGAATTTCGAAAACCATGGCTTATGTGACACTTGTCAAAAGGCAAAGCTTGTCAAACAAGCTTCAAGCCCAAAAGTGAAATCTCCACCACCAAACCTCTACAATTGCTTCATATAGATTTGTATAGGGATATTGGTATGGCAAGTCTAGGTGGAAAACATTACACCTTTGTGGTAGTAGACGACTTCACTAGGTACACTTGGGTCATGTTTTTAGCTAAAAAGAATTATGCATGCCAAGAGTTTATAAAACTTTGTAGGAGATTAGAAAATCAAAAAGAAGACATAATTAAGGAAATTAGAAGTGATAGAGGTGGTGAGTTTGATTGTGAGTTTCAAGAATTTTGTGTATCCAAAGGGTATGGACACAATTTCTCGGCTCGAAAAACTCCTCAACAAAATGGTGTTGCAGAAAGGAAAAATAGAACACTTCAAGAAATGAGTAGAGCCATGCTAAATGAATTTAAGCTACCCAAGTATTTTTGGACCGAAGCGGTAAAGACCGCTTCTCATGTAACCAATAGAGTTTACTTGAAAGCATCTCTTAAAATGACTCCTTATGAGCTTGGGTAAGGTAGAGTACCAAATATTGGTTATTTCAAGGTATTTGGTCGTAAGTGTTTTATAATTAACACCAAAGATAACTTGGATAAAGATTTCAAAGCGGATGAAGGAATCTTTATGGGATATGCTCAAAATAGCAAGGCATTTAGAGTATATGACAAAAGGAGTATGAAAGTTGAAGAGTCAATTCATGTCAATTTTAGTGAACTTCTTAAGGATGAACCATGCATAAATGATGTTGATGATGAGGAAATAATTGAAGTAAGTCATATACAGAAAATTTTGAGAATTCAGAAGGGAATATTGTTATTAACCTTAGGATTGATCCACTTGAACCTAAGGTTGAAGATGAAGAAGTAGGAGGAGATACTTCAAATTTACCGGATTCATATAAGTATAAGAAAGATCATCCAAAAGAACTAATACTAGGTGAAACAAGTCAAGGCATAATGACAAGAATAAATTTAATGAAAATACCTTCATTTCATAAGTTGAGCCTAAAAATATAAAAGAGGCAATAAATGATGAAGATTGGGTACTAGCCATGCAAGAAGAGCTAAATCAATTTGAAAGAAGTGATGTTTGGGAATTAGTGGCTAAACCTAGTGATCACCCTATAATTGGTAATAAATAGGTATTTAGAAACAAAATGGTTGATAAAAAAACATCACTAGAAACAAAGCTAGGTCAGTAGCTCAAGGATATAGACAAGAAGAAGGCATAGACTATGATGAGACCTTTGTTCCCGTAGCTAGGTTAGAAGCTATTAGGATGCTATTAGCATATGCATGCTATAAGGATTTCAAATTATATCAAATGGATGTGAAATCCGCATTCTTGAATGGATTAATTCAAGAAGAAGTGCATGTGGCTCAACCACCAGGTTTGAAAATCATGATTATCAAAATCATGTATTTAAACTTAAAAAGGCCCTTTATGGACTTAAACAAGCTCCTACGGCATGGTATGAAAGATTAAGTAACTTCCTACTTGAAAATGAGTTTTCAAGAGAAAAAATCGACACTACTCTTTTTATTAAAGAACAATGAAAACATCAATTGCTTGTTCAAATTTATGTGGATGATATTATATTTGGTGCTACTAATGATTCTCTTTGTGAGCATTTTGCAAAATTGATGGAAGGAGAATTTGAGATGAGCATCTTAACTACTTTCTTGGTCTTTAAATCTAGCAAACTCAAGATCGAGTATATATATCTCAAACAAAGTACACAAAGGATCTAATCAAGAAATACAAGTTTGAGGATGGAAGAAGTGTGAGCACACCAATGAACACTAGTACAAAGGTTGGCAGAGATGAAAAAGGAAAGCTGGTTGAGGTAACCAAATACAAGTGTATGATTGGTAGTTTACTTTATTTAACCGCTAGTAGACTGGATATTTTTCATATTGTGTGCTTATGTGCTAGATTTCAAAATATGCCTAAGGAATCGCATGTAGTTTCCATTAAACGTATTTTTAGGCATTTGAAAGGAACCTTGAACTTTGGGTTGTTTTATCCTAAAAATAGTTGTTTTGATTTAAGAGGGTATAGTGACTCCGACTACGCTGGAAACCTAGTCGATGAATAAGCACCTCCAGGACATGCCAAATCCTTGGAGATTGCTTAGTTTCTTGGTTCTCCAAGAAACAAAATAGTATGTCACTTTCAACGGTGGAATCCGAATATGTATCGACCGCTTCGTGTTGTGCACAACTACTTTGGATGATCAACACCATAAATGATTACTATGTTAAGTTTGATAAAGTCCCCATCTTATGTGACAACACATCAGCCATAAGTATAGCTCAAAACTCGGTACACCATAGCAGGACAAGACATATTGAAGTGAGCCATCATTTTGTAAGGGATTGTATTCAAAAAGGATTTGTGTGCGTTGAATTTGTTTTAACCAATGACCAACTAGCAGATATTTTTACCAAATCTTATCATACTGAGACACTCGAATCAATTAGAACAAAACTAGGGATGATAAATAATGGTTAGGGGGTCAAAATTGCCAAAAAGAGAGAATTCAGCATACATTGATCGATTTATATAGCTGTTTCAGAGACTGATGTAAAACAGACATCGATCGACCGAAGTTAAGGAGTCGATCGATCGAAGTCCCAAACACCGATCGATCGATGTCATTGGGGACAGAAAATAGAAAAGCTGTGAAATTAGAAAATCCTTCACTTTCTCTTCATCTACTTCGAATCTTAACTTTCTTCCAGCAAAAATTGGCTCCAAATCACAATCTCTTGCAATAAAACTCCATTTTTCTTTAGATTCAATCACTTCCTTCATCACCTTCATCGCTTTCCTCACTCTTTCTTGCAAATTTCGTGCCCTACATCTCCATGGCCCAAAAAACAAAACCCTCCTCCAGAAGAGTAGGAACATCTCGTGAGGAAGAAAATGCACCTCCAACATCTCACTTCCAAGTCCCAACTAGGTCTAGAACACCTGGACTTCGGAAAAAGGCAACCACCTCTCAAGAAGAAATGTTGGCTAATGTAAGGAAGAAACTTGTGCTAAACAACTTTCCATGGCTCAAGACAGAAGAATATGAGGATGTCTAACTGAGCCATTTGGGTCCAGGTAAATTTGTACATATCTCACTTAGAGCTCAAGCTTTATCTGATGAATGGGAAGAAAAAAATAGGTCCACTATTCTATTGAACTTGCTCAAAATTGGAGATGTTTTGAGTAATGAGGAATTAAGATCGATCATCAATTGGTTTGATGATAAAAAATGGCGACATGTTTGGGAGGTATCAGATATGAGTTATATGTACACTCGATATACCCGTCTGTTTTATGCAAATATGTGGGTAGAGTATCCAAATGGAATGCTTTTTCTATTAAACTCTGTTATAGAAGGTCAACTTGTTGCATTTGATTCAAAAACCATAAATGATATTCTTAGCGTCTCTGATGAGGGTCTAGACGATTTTGATCCTTGGTAGTGGGACAACTACAAATGCAAAGTGTCTGGAAATAAAGTGAAGACCTTCCTTGGTTTTAACCCCACTCGAAACACTAATGACATGCCTTTAGTGTATCGAGTCTTGCTTGACATTGTCACCTTTTGTGTTAATGGTAAGTCGGCTAAACTCCCAAGTAATTTGGATTTTTATATTGCTTATCGTATTGCTATGAGGGAGCAATTAAATTTTGGGAAGATTGTTTTTACAAACATGTTGGAGACAGTAACGAAAAAGTCGAAGGCGTTACCTTATAGCAATCTCATTCATAGATTGCTACGAAAGAGCAATGTGGAGATGAATGAGGAGTATGATGAAAAAATAGCCTCTAAAGACTACTACACAAAGGCCAACATTCAGCAAATATATAGTCATAGAAAGAAGCGCAACGGTGGGGTGGTCAAAATGAACAGGAGGAAGAAGAAGCTGAAGATATCCCAGCCGAAGATCATATTCCTCCAACACATCCCACTGAGAACCCACTGAATCCCCATCTCAACCACAAACACAACCTCTAACACAACCAATTTCTACATCCCGAGTGGACAATAGAAAAGCTCCAGTGGGGGAAGGTAGTGATTTGAAGTTGCCATTTGATGCGGAGGCAGAGATTAACGATTTACATCGTTATCTTGATCAATGGGGAAATGATCTAACAAATGAAGCCGTACGGATTAATGAACTCGAGAAGGACCACAAAAACTCCAAGAGCAAATCAAGAAGCTAGAAACAAAGGTAGACACTCAAGTCATGATGCTGCCAACCGAGCTTAATGTTCAAAAGTCAAAGTATCAAAAACTGAAGACAAAACTTAAAGAGTCTCTCTCTAGACTATGCTTCTCTTCTGATGAAGAATAGCTATCTTAGTTCTCCATATTCCCGTCATAGCTATAGATTGACTTAGAAGTTTGAGTTTTCTTATGTATCTCAAAACTTAGTATTTTCTTAATGATAATTTAATCCTTCATTTTGTTGTCTCTTTCTATATCTATTGACGTTTTCAAAAAAGAGGAGAAGTTGGCATGGGCAAGCATGAGTTAATGAAGCATGATAAATTGGTATGAGTGCATTGGCATGTTATATGCTTGCTTAAAAGCAGAGTTGATGAAGCATGAGTAAATTGGTATGAGTGCATTGATATGGTATATGCTTGCTTAGAAGCATTTAGCATGTTTTGGCACTTGTTGAACTAATTGAGATTGATAGTGGCATTACTATAACAAGTTGCTTTGTCTTGACATCATTTTCTTGGTAGGATGAGTTGCTTGATGTTAGTATAAAATGCTTGCTTGATATGCTTGGAAACATCTAAAATTATTGGCATTGATATGAGTATTATGGTATGTTTGTTTGATAGCACACATGTTGAAAATATGGGATTTGGTGCATGGTTTGAGAGGGAGTATTTTGATATTGTCTTTATATTTATTGATTTTTGGAGGATTACATGTTGAGGGGGAGTTTTTTAATATGTTCATATGATGAGGGAGCATGGACTAAGTGGGAGTTGTAAAATATCAAGTTTAGATGTAAATTTGTCAAGCAAAAACATCTTTCGAATCATGTTTTTGAAATCATCAAAAAGGAGAGGTTGTTAAGATATAAAATGTTTTGATGATGAAAAGATGTTTTAAATAAGTTAAGTTTACACTTGAGATTTGATGCAAAATGAGAAAAATACACTACGTCGAAAATGGTTGAGATTGGAACTTACTGTCCAACATCGATGTCTCAGACTGAGGACATCGATTGATCGATGTCACGTCAGTCTCTCCAGGGGAGACTTCGATCGATCGATGACAAGCAGGTTCAAAACTGCAAAGTTTTTGGAGGACATCGATCTCTCAGCCAGGCACTTCAATCGATCGATGTCCCCCAGAATTCAAAATTTTATGAACGTTAGAACAAAATCCAAGGGAGATTTATTGTGTTTTCTCTATTCAATCTTGCTCAAATTTCTTGTAGACTTTACTCCATCATAATACATGCTTCCTTGACTGTTATATCCATGTCTAAGCTATTCTAGGTTGGCTATTGAGGATCAAATCACTCCATAGGGTGGCTAAAGACTATTTGGACATTATCTTGACATTTTATGGAGTTTAAGACATAGTGGAGACTTCAAAAACATGGTGAACATCGGATGAATCTTGGATGAGGCAAATACACACTTTCACCATCTTCAAGCTTCATTATTCATTGTTGTATATTTCTCTCATATGTGTAAAAGTGCTTAAAGCTTGTTAAGCCTTTCTTTGTTCTTCATTGTTGTATATTGAGAGATAGAGTGTCTAACACAAGAGGGTCCATAAATTTTTGATCTCTTCCTTGTGTTTAGACTAGTGAGAAAGTGTGAATCCCCACTACTTCCTTCAACACATTGTGAGAATGTTCTTGAGAGAACTTTGTTGAAATTGTGAGGTAGCAAGAAATTGTTCTTGCTCAGAGATGAAGTTGTTGTTGTTCCACAAAGGCATTTTGTGCAAGAAGTTGTTATTGTAGTTGCTTACAATAAGTTGTTAGTGTAAGTTTTACCGTGGTTGTTTTTATTAGCTTTAATCAGAAGAGTAGTTATTGAAAATCCACTTTGGCAACAAAGTGGTAGTGGAGTAGAATCATTTACGATTCGAACCACTCCATATGCGGTGTACTCATTTATTGTTTCTCATCTCCCATTCTTGCTTTGATTTTGAATTCTTTTTGAGTTGAGCTAAACAAGAAAATTCCGCAAAATTTCCAAACACTCTATTCACCCTCCTCTAGAGTGTGTTACGGACCTAACTCCCATGAGCACGAAAACCATAGCACCTTTTAAAGCACCCTAGATTCTGTTAACGGTTTGCTAAGTATGGACACCCATGAGCAGGAAGCATGATGGGGAGATTTGGATTGATGATCCGGTGAGCTGATGAGTAGAGGTATTAGATGAGAAGCTGAATACACGTAATTGATCACTTGTGGGGCAGTATCAGTTGCTATGAGTGATGATTGGTTCACTGCACGTGGGAAGTGACTCGGTGCACAGTAGGAATAAGGAAGAAGAAAGGAAGAATGGTGGGACGTTTAAATAACTAGAGAAATTACATTATTCTCCTTTTATTTTTACGGTGTATTATTAAGTCAATAGGGGCATTCTTGTAATTTCACTGGGTAGTTATTTTGGCAGTTCAGCTGCTCCATATATAAACTGTTTGACACTTTTTCTAATAAAGGCAATCGATTCATTCTGGCAGTTACTCCCCTTCTTGTTTCCTTTCTTGCATATTCCTTCCTTCTTCTTCGTTATTCGTTGATTACATTCGTACACAGAGCATCTCAGCTGATGCTTCTGTTGTTTCTACACTTTGATTGTAGTTGATCTTGATGCTATTTGAACAATTCACATGGTATCAGAGCCAGATACCACGATCATTACTGATTGATCAATGAACTTTGGAACATTCATGGCTTCAAATCAAAATTCATCTGGTAGTTCAAATCACGCTTCAATGAATACCTCAACTATTCCGATTGATCCATCTGAAGATCCGTTGTATATACATCCGGGAGACAGTGCATCGCTTGTGCTCGCACAATCGTTATTGTATGGCAACAATTATCATGGATGGTGCAGGACTTTTCGAAGAGAAATTGGATCGAAGAATAAGGTTGGATTCATTACAGGTAACATTCCTAAGCTTAGGAAACCAATCGCAAATATGCTTCCTGGACCAAGGCAAATAATATGGTTGCTGCATGGATTGTAAACTCTGTTATTCCTTCTATTGGACAAAGTGTAATGTGGTTTGATGATGCGTTGGATATTTGGAATGGTCTTAAACATAGATATGGTAATGCTGATATGTTTAGGTTATCTCATTTGCAAGAACAATTCTATGCTACTAGGCAAGAAGGTAATTCTGTCACTGAATATTATACAAAACTTAAGGTTCTATGGGAAGAACTTATGGTGCTGAGAGTAATTCTCGTTTGTGTATGCAATAGGTGTACATTTAATGTGTCCAGTCAAATCAACAAGTTTATAGAGGATGATTACGTTATCAGGTTCATTAAAGGACTTAATGATGAATATGAACCAGTGAAATCACAAGTTTTATTGTTTAGTCCCTTGCCAGACTTAAAGACAACGTTTGCTATGACATTTATGATGGAAAGAAAATTGCATTACTCAGGAGGACAGAATCAGTTTAGTAATAACCACTCACATGTGCTTAATGCTAACAGTATCCCTAGGTATGGAACTTATGGACCCAGACCAATGAATTCAAATGGTAAAAATGTGAATTGGCAAAAGCCTGCTGGTAGAGGTGGTAGGAAAGATTTTCAGTCTCAGAGATATGGTGCTAACAATTCTAAAGCCCCTGTGTGCACTTATTGTAATATGTCAGGCCATACTATTGACAGGTGTTATAGGAAACATGGTTTTCCTTCGGGTTACAAGCCTAAAGGGCAAATAAACTGTGTGGAAAGTAATTCAACTATATACAATCAATCTGATTGTGAGACATTTCAAGCAAGTGAAGCCATGAATGACAATGTTGCTCTAACCCCTGTACATGTATCCCCCTCCTTGACCCAAGAATAATATGCACAGTTGATGAGTATGTTGCAAGAGCACAAGGATAGAGTAGTTTTGATGAATGCAAATGCTGCAGAAATCTCACAAGGTCACCATGCTGTACTGTCAGCTCAACATCCCACTGACTCTGGTAAGTAGCAAGGTAATGTAATACATAATAATTCTTGTATATAGATATTGGATTATGGTGCTATAGATCATTGCTGCTCTCTCTCTCTTTTTGATTCTTATCACCCTGTCCCAAATATGTCAGTTAAACTGCCTAACAATCACTCCACCACTGTCACACATATGGGAACAGTGAGTGTCAATTCTACCTTTACATTGTACAAAGTATTATATGTCCCATCCTTTACCTTTAATCTGATATCACTCAATAAGCTTACTCTTACTGGAAATATTTGTTGGAAAAAGAATTGTTTTGATGAATTTAAAAGATGTTTGAAAATGAGCTAAAAAGATATTTCATAATTGGAACAAAATGAAAAGAAAGCATTGTGACAGATAGATATCTCACATAGGGGGAGATTGTTAGAGTATAAATGTTTTGATGAAGTTTAAAGATGTTTGAAAAGGATTTAGAAGTAGTTTTATACTTGAAAATAAGAAAGAGACATCATACCCTGACATAGATCTCTAAACAGGGATCTATGTACATCATACCCTGACATAGATCTCTAAACAGAGATCGATGTACATCATACCCTGACATAGATCTCTAAAACAGAGATCGATGTACATCATACCCTGACATAGATCTCTAAAACAGAGATCGATGTACATCATACCCTGACATAGATCTCTAAAACAGAGATCGATGTACATCATACCCTGACATAGATCGATCGATGTACATCATACCCTGACATAGATCGATCGATGTACATCATACCCTCACATAGATCGATCGATGTCAGGCAGTATCAAAATCAGAAAGTTTCTGGAGGACATAGATCTCTCAACCCAGGGACATCGATCGATCGATGTCCCCCAGAATTCAAATTTTTTGAACGTTGGAACACAATCCAAGTGAGATTTTTAATGCTTTCTCTTTCCAATCTTGCTCAAATTTCTTGTGGACTTTAACTCAACATATTACATGCTTCCTTGACTATTGTATCCATGTCTAAGCAATCCTAGGTTGGCTATTGAGGATCAAATCACTACATAGGGTGGCTTAAGACTATTTGAACATTATCTTGACATTTGGATACCTTGTGAAGACTTGGTGGAGCTTCAAAAACGTGGACAACTTCATCTATAAAAGGAAGAGGCTTGGATGAAGCAAAAACACACTTTCACCATCATCAAGCTTCATTCTTCATTGTTGTATATTTCTCTCATATGTGTAAAAGTGCTTAAAGCTTGTTAAGCCTTTCTTTGTTCTTCATTGTTTTATATTGAGAGATAGATAGTCTAACACAAGAGGAACCATAAACATTTGATCTCTTACTTGTGTTTAGACTAGAAAGAAAGTGTGATCCCTACTACTTCATTCAACCTACTGTGAGAAAGTTCTTGAGAGAACTTTGTTGAAGTTGTGAGGAAGCAAGAACTTGTTCTTGCTTATAGTTGTTGTTGTTGAGGTTGCACAAAGTGTATGTGCAACAAGTTGCTGCTGCTGTTGTTGGTATTGCACAAATTGGTTGTGCAATAAGTTGCTGCTGTTGTAGTTGTTGCTTGCACTAGAGTTAGTGTAAGTGTTGCTGTTGTTGCTCTTGTTCCTTATCAAAGGTAATAAGAAAGTTGCTGTTGAAAATCCACTTTGAAAGCAAAGTGGTAGTGGAGTAGAATCATTTAAGATTCGAACCACTCTAAATCTTGTGTCTTCACTCATTATCTCTCATCTCCTTCTTTGTTGATTTTGAGTACATTTGTTTTGTGTTGAGCTAAACCGAGAAAATTCCGCAAAATTGCCTAACACTCTATTCACCCCCCCTCTAGAGTGTTCATCACGGACCTTACAATTGGTATCAGAGCCTAACCTTGATTGCTTGGCCAATCTTTGCAAGTAGCAAGGTTAAAGATCATTGAAAAACATGGCAATTACAACCTCTACATCATATAGCTCAACTCTCAAGCCAACCACTATATTCACAGCACCAAACACCAAAGTTCCCCTGTTTGATACTCAAAACTATTCCTTATGGAAATATAGGATGAATGCATATTTGTGTGGATGTGGTTATGACATATGGAGAATGGTCACAGAGGGAGTATCTCCACCAACTAGGTTGGATGAAAATGGGAGAGTAGCCATGAAGGAGTTAGATGATTACAATGACGAGGATAAGAAAAATTTTGAGCTTGAAGGGAAAGCTCTTGAAATCCTCCATCTCTCACTCCCGCACAACGAGCTATTAAAGGTTCAAGGCATCTTCTCTCCACATGAGACATGGAAAAAGCTTGAGGAGTTAGCAAATGATGATCATCAATCAAGCAAAGATAAAGATGATCACAAAGATAGAGAAGCAATATGTCTCATAGCTTTTGAAGATCACAAAGAGGTATCTTCTTCAACTTCCTCGTTTGATAAATTACAAGATGAATATATTACTTTATATGAGGAATTTGAAAATCTTGCACTAAGGTACAAACATGCTAAAAAGAAACTTAATTTATGCAAATTAGAAAATGAAAATTTGCATGACTCTCTTATTTTGCTTCATCTAGAACATGATGTCATCTTAGAAACACACAAATCTTTAGCTCTAGAAAACATAGAGATTAAGAATAAATGTGTTAAACTTGAAGAACTTCATAAGGTGACATGTGAGAAGGTTGTACATGAAAAACCTCTTGGTAAACAAAAAGTAGTACATAGAAAATCAAACTTAGATTTTAAAGCTTCTACTACTTCAACCAATATAAAATTATCAAAGATAAAAGAGACATCTTTATGTGATTCACCTAAGGCTGATTTGATACTTCCAAAGGAAGTGCTTAGAAATGTCAACAAGATTTCTAAGTCTATGAAGGTAGCTAAACCTTCCAAGCCTAAAAATACACAATCACATCATGCACCTACTTGTTTCTATTGTAACAAAAAGGGTCATGTGGTAAGTGTTTGTAGAGCAAAGAAAAGCTCTAAGTATTATTGGAGGCCAAAAGGCATGAGAACTAACCAAGATGGACCCAACAACAAAAGGGTACCTATGGATATACATTTGTCTTATGTAGGAGCTTGGAATCCATGGAGAAGACAAAGTGAAAGAAATCAAATAGCTCATGGAATTGAAATGTTCAATCCATATATCCAACAAAGAGCACCTCTCTATCATGTTCAAGATCAAAGATGGTGCGGTATTCCATTTTGGCAATGGAAAAGGCTAGACACTTGGAGTTGGAATAGTTGGTAAACTTTCTAACCATTCTTTTAGTCCTATAATTTGTATAGAAGGGACACGAGCTAAAATTTGATATGTGTTCTCTATAATACTTAACTTTTTAAAAATGATAAGATATTTGCAAAGGGAAATAAAATGTTTTGATGTCTTTGCGATTTTTGAAAAGAAAACAAATGTTTAGCTTACAAGAGTTTATTGTCAAAAACTCATATGCCAAGTTTTTGGAATTTGTCTATCCCATGGAATAGATGACTTAGATATGTTGGTTACAAAGTTTTTATGAACTTTTGAAAGTACCAACCTATCAAAATATTTATGAACCATGATGGCATATGCGATACTTATCAATTTTCTAAAGCATCGATAAGTAAGGATTTAAGTTTCATACTCAAAGTACATTCTCTAGACTTCATAAATGCTTCATTTTTCTTCATAGGAGTATTATGCATATCGTATTAAATGCTTTCTTTACAACTTGATTGATTTATGTGACTTGCTTGAGTATTTGAAGCTAATTGATTCCATGTCATTTACTTGAATATGTTTCTTACTATGAACTATTATGCATGATCATGAGTTTATAAAAAGACTTGAAAATAAGAATGCATATAAGATTGATCTATCAAGTGAAAAAGAAGTTGGAAGTTTCAAGGAGATACCAACATCTTTGTCAACTGAGAGGATGCATTTCACCATGTCTTGGTATCTAAACTTCTAAACAAAATCGGATTGAAGAAAGTAAAACTAAAATATTTCTAGACATGAGTTTCTCTTGAAGTTTTTATGTTAGAACACTTTTAAGTGGAAAACTTAAGTGTTGGTTGATCATCAATATGGTGTAGTTAAGGAATTGTCTTAATATGACTTCCCATGAGCCTTGAAATGATAGAATTCCTTCTCTAAAACAGTTTATGTAGAACTTTCATAGTTAAGACCAAAGAAGATTTAAAGAGGCTTGAATTTAATAAATGATGAACATGTCAAGAAAGAGCATGTGGTTGAACAAGTCTTGAAACAACTTGAATATTTCACTTTAGGAGGAATTCAATATAGAACTTGAGGTTTCAAATGTTTATGTGATAAAAGTTATTTGAACGTTCATGAAGATCAAAAGCAAAGGAGAAACCTCTACGCTATATGAGCTTCTTAGAGTTTAGAAAATTCAAAACACATGGAATTTGGTAGATCATCTAAGCTTTAGCTTAAAGAATGAGGAATAATAAAATCAAATGAAGAAGAAACCATGAACTATGACTTTATCAAGATGTGGATGAAATTTGTGTCTTACCTTGCAACATTAAAGAAGCTTTCTAGACTATATTTGGCATAAGAAATCAATTTTATATGTCAAATTGACTATCTTGGATAACTATATGCAAAAATGAATTTGTATACTTAATCTTTCAATATTGAAGACCTTGATGAGTCAAATCATGTTTCCTTGTATGACACGAACTAAAATCCTATAGCCTGGTATGAGAGGTCAAGATAATTTTTAAAGAGAAAAACAAGTCATCACATTCTTCATAATATTCTCGTTAATATCCATGTCGAGAATAAGTTTGGGTCAAATATAGAATGTGCACAAATCAATGCATGGCAAGTTTGATGAAAGTACAAATTCAATTGTCCTCTTGAGCTCCATACTATGCAAACTATGAAATGCATGTGACTCAAACTATGTGCGAAAACATTAGCTTACATGGAAAGTGAGAGAATTGTGAAATATGATTACAAAGGTTAAATGTGATGTCAAATGACTGTAAATCTCTTGTAGCTAAATCACTATGTTTAAAGATTAAGACTGTTCAAATCATATCCTTAAAAAGCCATCTATGGACTTGAACACCTACAAAAATTGAAAATTTTCTGATAAAAATGGTCTTCTAAGAAGAAAGATTGATATTTCCTTATTTATCAAAAACCAATGAAATCATTCACTTGCTCAAATATATGTTGATGACCTTGTGTTTAGTGCTACTAATGATTGCCCTTGTAAGCATTGTACTAAGCTAAAGGAAGAAAAATTTGAGATGAGTATGATGGATGGGCTCAATCACCTCTTTTGGGCTTCAAATCAAGCAAACCAATGATGAAGTGTACATCTTTCAAACAAAGTACATCAACGATCCTCTCAAGAAATTCAAACTTGAAAACGGAAGGAATGTAAGCATGCAAATGAGCACAAGTACAAAGCTTGATAAGCTGTCAAGGTAACAAAGTTTAAGAGTATGATTGATAGTTTACTTTGTTTGACTACTAGCTAGCCGGATATGTTATATGCTATATGTTTATGTGCTAGATTTTAAGATATGCTAAAGAAATTGCATCTAGTTGTCTTAAAACGTATTTTTTAGAAGATTTAAAAAGTACATTGAATGTTGGGG